>OX411804.1:23668648-24868648 GCA_948253155.1 Leucoma salicis | reverse complement strand
CACCTTTTTAGGTAAAGTACCTACTAATAATCATTTTGAATTTCGTTTGTAAAAATATCAGTTGTATAATTTAGTAATAGTTATCATAAGTAACAAAAACTAAAATTGTTTCCTAATAACGATGTTTCACTGTAGGTCCCTCAATGACGTTATTTTAGGGGTAAGTGGGTCTTCACGCACGTACGAGCCTGCAACAAGTAGGTTTGTTCCAATTGATATTATTGACGGCCAGAACTCCATCTAACTAAAGCAATGATAGAACGAATTATGTGTGAAAGTGAAAAAAGAGAACTTTACTGCGAGCAGGATATATATAATATATATTATAATATACAATATACAAAGAGGAATGATAATTATATTTTACTAGTAATGTGAAGAAATATCTGTTTTCATACCTAATAGATAATCCAAAAAATATTTTAGATTATAAGCATTTGAAATTATATATCTTGGATGTGGATTCAGTCGGGATGGAAGGTACACCACTGACATAGAGATAAATGCGGGCTAAAGCGGGAAATAGAGTAAACGGAGCATTGGGATAACTTCTCGGCAGTCACCACCTCAACTAAAAGGCACGTGTCGCAATGCACAACGCAGTGCTTGTCCCAACGTTATTATATAGAAGCGAGAGTTAGGTATGCAAAAAAGACCATGAGAGTGTAATCAATGCGGTCGAAATGCTATCTTTGCGGAGAATCTGTGGACTGAGGCGGACTGACCGCATTCGTAACGACGACGTAAGTAAGCGAGTAGCTATGAAACAGAGTATTGGTGTAAAAAAGGGAATGCTCCGATGGTTCAGACATGTGTAAAAAATGCTGGTCGATTAACCAGATATGCAATGCCAAAGTGGAACATACATATCTCGCTTCCTCAACATTTTTTATTTGTTGCGGAGACTTCTGACTCCACCTTCCTTCAATACATGATTTGGTCTAGCTAGATGAGTTTTGGCCTCACTGTACCAACATCCTTCTACTTTCGCATTGTATAATATATCCTTATCCAGCATTCTCCACATGTCCAAATCATCGCAGCCCTTTATCATCTTACTCTCTTTCATACATATTATATAAAATACAGCAATTTATCTTTTAGTAAAAGTAATTATACTTATTGTAATAGTTTCTCGCCATCATCTTTTTATGAAATAACATTATCTTAGCTATCAACAAGTCAATGTAAAAAGTTTCATGTTACATAAATAATTCTGCGGTCCGCCCTCGCTGAACTCGGTAAATTGTTTTGATACAGAAAAAACTTTTAGAGGAAACATTGGAAGAGTTGTTGATATCTAGGAAAAAATATTCCTTTTTTTTGTGATAAAAGTTTTTGTAGATTTGGATAAAATATAGATGGAATCTTTATTTATTTTATATAGTAGATACTAGCATCTGCCCGGGACTTCGTCTACGTGGCCTTAAAAATTTTATCTATAGAGTAGTTTAGACATGTCCCTGAGAAATTACTTATCAAGGTAAAAACATTTTCTGTTGTATATATTTGAGTGTGAACTTTTCTTTAACTCACAAAAACTCTAAAGTATATTTTATTATTTTCTATTTATTTTATCATTATTTGAAGAAATTTTTTGCAAAAGTTTTATCGGAAATTATACATCATTAATAATTTATCATTCAATTTTTTCAATATTGTTTGCCCATAATTCCATCATTCACATGCATTCCAAACTAACTTATACTGCACTTTCCCGCAAATGTAAACATCTTAGTGCTTGTTTACATTACCGCTAAGTGTACACCTTTTGTTTTGATTTATGCATATTTAGGGAAGTAATAAAAGTTCATACAGGGAATACAGCATTTAAAATTATATTTCTTACTGTACATCACTGTACACCACTCCTATCAATTAATGGGAGTATAAATAATCTAATGAATTCCCATAAAATATTTTTTTCTTGATAGAAATATTTTTGAATGACATTATTGTCCAAACCTCCTCCATATCCTCTCCTTATTAACATTTCTCTCTACCCCATATCCCTGTTCTTAGAGATGGAAACGCGCAAGTAATTTCTCTGGCATTGCTAGCGTGTATAAGCTATAGTTACTGTTACCACCAGAGGGACCATATGTTTAATTGCCACTCTGGTACTATTAAAATAAAAAAGATCTGTTTAAGTAGCTTATAGCATGGCCCATGGAGCATGAGCATGAAATATTCTTTAAAACTTTTCTCTTGACATGCATTACAATTTACATATTATGTTTTTGTTTTACTAACTGCACTCTTGAACGTACATCTTATCAAGGAGGCTGTTCGTTGATATTTATTTAAAACTCATTATTATAATATATTTTATATCATCCTTATTCTATTGATAAATTAATGATTTTATAAAACAATAAAATTGTAGAAATAAAACTGAAGGAGCAAAGCATGTCATTTTGTACGTACGAGACATATTGCTAATATTACTTTCTAAAACACATTACACACACTTACACTGAAATTGTCAACCCTATACTTGCCTTAGACCAAGAATCATATATATTAACGTTGTCATGAGCGTATTTACTCGGTTTATCTACGACATAAACATAGCCTATTATGCGACGACTTGAAACCTGTTACAAGAATGACATTTAATTTTCAGAGAACCGCGGACGCGTAAATAGTAATTGTCGTAGCAAGGGTTGACAAGCGGCGGGACTGTCACGACGACCAGCACATGTTTCCCACGGCAGGCTTTATGCCTTATTTATAACTTTAGAAGTACTTATGTAATTTTGAATTAAAAGCAAAGAAGTTTATGTAATTTTGAAATGTGCAATAATGTGAAAAATAATGCAAGCAAATACATCGGACAGATGACACAGGCGTCACCCAAGACCTTAAGGAGGAATGATGGCTGAATTGGCAATGTATCTGGGACGGTATTCCAGGAGGAGGCAGGTGTTATTTTCGATTTCACATTTTCGCGCTTTGTATTAATGTATGTGGTTAATGGATTATATGAAAAATGCTTAAAAAATATATAAAAATAAAAGTTATTTCATTTAAAATTATTATTGAAAATGATTTCCATCCATCCATCCATCCATCAGCCTTTTGACATCCACTGCTGGATATAGGCCTCCCCAGGAATGGGGGATAGTGCCGTAATGGCCACGCTTGGCAGGCGGGTTGGCGATCGCAGTGGATGTTGTTAATACTCGAAGGAGTGCTGCTGCCCATTTCCCAGGTATTCCTTCAGTCAGCTCTTACGACTCCCATGGGTGGAGAGGGGTGGGACAATTCTAAAGCCGGTCCCACACAGCGAAAATTATTTAGAGAAATAAAATAACTTTACCCAAAACATCTCTTAATAAATTTACAAACTATTGAGGTAACTACTTGTGAAAATAGTTTTAAATCATAAAATATGCTGTAATATAACATTATAGCAGATATATATGCATATAGAAACTCATTTTAAATATTCACCCATTGCATTGTTTATCAGAAGCTATAAATTTTAGCGGCAAAATAAAAACAAATAGCAGTAATACGCTATGTCCAATCAAACTGCCCCCGAAGGACTCCAAAACACAAATGCCGAGCCAAAAATGATAACTGTTGAATTATCACTGTTATTGTTACAAACGAAGTCACTTCATTGGGTCCTAGTTTGTGAAAGCCTCCGGGAGATTTTATCAAATGTTTTATTGAGCGCAAAAAGTTGAGTAATTTTGTGGGCCTCGGTTCATTTATTACGATTTTATGCTTATATAAAAATTGTTGCGTCTTTTTTATTAAGAAATGTGTTGATAATTGTTTTATGTATTAGAGTTTTGTTATATTATAAAGTTTAAAAAAAGAAGATACGGATTTGTAAGCGACTAATTTATTAAATGCTGAAAATTAAAACTTTATTTACTATTTTTTTTATATCGCATATCCCACCTAATATGATTGCGTGATAAAATAAATACCAGATCTTAGGTTTTATTAAGAGCTAAAAAACAGTTTAGGAGTGATTGCATAACGATTAAACACACAGACATACTATCTAAAAAACGTTTTGCTTCGAAGACACCTATATAACATATTACAGTATTTTTTTGAAATATATTTTATGTACTCACTAAACTCTGTTACAGTTTTATAATAGTATAGATAATATTATTATGCTCTTAATAAATCTTTAAAACATCCTTGCGATAAACCACGCAACTAGCTACTATGTAGCGAGAGAACCCTTGCGAAATGTAAAAATAGTTACCTATAGGTTTTTGGTTAAAAGTGGACAACATAAATATTTTGGCAGTAGTTATTAATAACTGCAGGTACCTCTAAACTAAAAGTGTTCTATATCGACTAAAAACCAAAAAATAAATTAGCAACCCTAGTCATTCGACGCGTGCCCATGATTATAAATCATCTTACGAAACCAAAACTCATAAATTTTGTCTATGCCATTGCGTCAATTTCTACAAACTATCCGGCACACCCCTTAAATCATAGGGCATGATGTATCGCTTGGACTCAACAACATATGAAAAATGACAGTAGGGTTGTCCAATTAAAGTGTAACGTGACTCTTTGTAGATGACGTTATATTTGTAGCTTTGTCAGTTTTGCCGCAGTAAAGGGTTAGAAAGTCATGTGTTATCCATTTTTATAGGTCTTCAGTTTACAGTTTTATGTATTACTATTAGTCAAAGTAATATTTTGTAGTCACTTCGTATGATTTATTTTTAAACTAATTTGGGCGATTAGTGTTTAGTTTACGCTTTATATCTATCTTTGACTGCCTCGGTGGTGCAGCGGTAGTGACTGCTGATCATGAGGTCTCGGATTCGATCCCCGGCTCGAGCAGTGTTATTAAGCTTTTTCCTAAAAAGAAAAATTCTCAGTAGTAGCCCGGAGTTTGGAAATGTGCCCGGTAGAAGTCAATAGGCTCGCTCCCTATTACGTGGGACTCAAACATAGCTGGCCAATCGTGGGTGTGTAATACAACTCTGCCTTCCCTATCGGGGATTACCTCTGGTGTTGCTAGCGTGTATAGACTTCGGTAACCGCTTACCCACAGGTGGACCTATGGTTGTTTATCACCCACTGTAAAAGCTTTAAGCTCGAATTATAAAATCGCTTCCAGTGCCTGAACGAATGTACACCGTGGATTTACTTACCATCTTCAAATACATCAGTAGGTGTCTAGCACGGAAATTGTATGTAAATACAATTTATTTTTTTGCATTTTAGTTCCTAGGAGTCTTTTGAAGGCGGTGTTTTTTTTTATTTAAAAATAATTTGTAGTCCTTAGGTGTCATTTGAAGGCAGTTTTTCTTATATAAAAATAATTTATGAAAATACTATGATGTTAAAAAAAATTCAGCTTAAGAATAAATTTTTTGATGGAATCTGTCTGTTTGTTCCAGCTAATCCCTAGAACGACTAGACTGATTTGGATTGTACTTTCACTGGCAGATAGCTGATATTAACTTAAGCTACTTTTCTTTTGTAAAAATAATTAGTTCTGCACAAAAAAAAAAACAGAAAAAAAATACATTTCACGTGGACGAAATTGCGGGTTGCAGCTAGTTTAGACATTATATAGATGGGACTAAAGTGATGGGTGGTTAATAGTCTTATAATAAGGTCAATGATAACTTACACCGTGGATTTACTTACCATCTTCAAATACATCAGTAGGTGTCTAGCACGGAAATTGTATGTAAATACAATTTATTTTTTTGCATTTTAGTTTCTAGGAGTCTTTTGAAGGCGGTGTTTTTTTTATTTAAAAATAATTTGTAGTCCTTAGGTGTCATTTGAAGGCAGTTTTTCTTATATAAAAATAATTTATGAAAATACTATGATGTTAAAAAAAATTCAGCTTAAGAATAAATTTTTTGATGGAATCTGTCTGTTTGTTCCAGCTAATCCCTAGAACGACTAGACCGATTTGGATTGTACTTTCACTGGCAGATAGCTGATATTAACTTAAGCTACTTTTCTTTTGTAAAAATAATTAGTTCTGCACAAAAAAAAAACAGAAAAAAAATACATTTCACGTGGACGAAATTGCGGGTTGCAGCTAGTTTAGACATTATATAGATGGGACTAAAGTGATGGGTGGTTAATAGTCTTATAATAAGGTCAATGATAACAATATTACATCACAGAAAATGTGGGACATTGTAATGTTCGACAATCACGCATCAGCTCCAACAAGTGGTTTATTTCCTCATAATATGGTGCAAATACCCTCGCTGATAAATTTATGAGTGGCCCATTTACGAGCGCTTACATAATACCATTAATGTTTTGTAAATATGCGGGACAGGAATTTGTTAAGAGCATTGGTGAGTGTTATTCGTCTATATCTGTTTTCTATAAAGTCAACACCCTGGAATAACCCTGTATCGCGGGGGCATTTAAAAATATAATTGACTGAAATATAATTGACTTTTGCCCCACTCATTTAAATTCTATATTTGAACTTCAGAAAAGGGCCGATCGTGCAATCTATAATCTGGACCCAAAAGTTTCCCTTAGACAGAAATTAAAAGAAATATATAATATATTCTAAATGTTGTGTCTCAATTTATATAATTATGATAGTTTGTTATACGTCAAGAAAAATATCAGAAGCTTTGATAAGTATAGCGACGTTCATCACATAACAAACAAACACAACAAAAACATATATAGCATCACGCCTGTATTCCTCGAAGGGGTAGGCGGAGGTGTATTACACACCCACGATTCGCCAGCTATGGAAATTAGGAACAAAGGCAATCTTATTGCTCACTGTACTCGTCTCCACAGAATTAGTAGATCTTTCATGGGGCAATGTATATGCTTCTACAATAAAATTTCTAAAAATCTCCGAAACATGCCATTAAATAAGTTTAAGAAAAACATTTAAATTAGAATTTGTAATAAAGGTACACAGTTTCGGATGATCTTGAGAATTTAACAAAACGGGCTTGAACTCTCATTAATTTATTTTCAAAATTGGTTTATGTGATATAGTATGTCATCTTGGTTTCAGCATTTATTTCATGTCATTTTACATAAAAAAATATATAAAACCTGTAATAAATTGCTAATTTTAAAATGTGACCCATGAGTTTCTTGCCGGGTTTTTGTCATGAAAGGCTTTATTTACTACGAAATCTGGCCGCTTGTGGCGATTGCAATCACCACTGATATTGTGGATGCAATCAATGTCCTTCACTACTGTCTCGGGAACTAGAACTTTAAACAAATGTTTTAAATGCGGCGTAGCCGCAGGCAACCCTTTTTATACATATATTAGAGGTTAGCAATGACAAAATATTTTTTATTTCTCACAAGAAAATACTAATAACAGGCAACAGCTTATATTCTCTCATCTCAAATCGTTTTATTATTCATTATGTTTTCATGTAATGTTTCAAATCTATTCAGTACAATTAAAGAGTAGTACGTATAACCAGAAAAGTACAATTATAGTATAGTTCAACAACCCAATACTACATTCGATCAATGAAATAGAGACGACAAATGACATTTAGGTGTCAAAAATAATAGACTGCAGTGACATCTGTCGGTGAGGGGAATTAATGACAGTTCAAACATCAATTTGGGTGGGGTCTTATCACTTGGAGCCAGTATGGGGTGCCAACATACGTCGGCTAAGATAATAGGTATTTTCTTTTTTTTGTCTTTTGTTTTAGACTGTGTTGCCACTGTTGCCAGTAGGAAAAATATATGTGGGTTTAAAAATATTTGCTACATTTAGTATGGCATTGTTCAAACTGTAGCACAGCTTTAGTTTTACCGTCATACGTTCTTTATTTAACAGCACAAGGTCCTCAAATGTTTGCGTTACAAATGTTTTATAGGTACCTTACATAATATAATAAATTACTAAAAACCTATGACCTAATGAGCCTTAAGTTTAGACGTCTATTTGTAGGAACAATTTTTCTTTTTGATATTTGTAATAATAGATATTTGTAAATATAGTTGCTGTAAAATAACCTATAAATTGCCTCGGTGGTGTAGCGGTAGTGTATGCGACTGTTAATCATGAGGTTTCGGGTTCGTTCCCCGGGTCGGGCAATGTTATTGAGCTTTTTCCTAAACAGAAAATTCTCAGTAGCAGCCCGGAGTTTGGAAATGTGCCCGGTAGACGTCAATAGGCTCGCCCCCTATTACGTGGGACTCAAACATAGGTAGGGTGTGTAATACACCTCTGCCTACCCCTTCGAGGAATATAGGCGTGATGTTATGTGTGTTTTTATAAATTATCCTATAAGTACCTATTATACCAAAATATGTCATGAGGTGAGAGGTCTTATTTTTGCAATTTCTTCTTGTCGATAAAGAATAAATTAATTGTGAAAGTGGAAAAATAGAACTTTACTGCGAGCGAGATTCGAACCTGCGTCCCTTCCAATCCGGGGAAGTGCTATAGACCGATAAGCCATCGCAGTCAAAACCTAGAGAAACACCCAGTTTCCTATCCCTTTATATATTCTTTCCTATCCAGTTCTTATTTAAGTCTAAGGATACATATGTGTCCGTTAATTGCATCTTTGTAAGTCCCTTACAATATATGCACTTCTCGTAGTATCGCCTTGAAAAATATAAATTCAATCTTTCATATCAACAAAATTTATTTCCAAAAGATAGTAAGTAAAATAGTGCTTCGATATTTATGATGGGACATTTAGTCAATTTATATCGCCTCAATCGGAAATATTTGGAATCATTGAGTAATGTTCATTGCGTATGCATTGCCTGGTGGCAAGTTTCTTTTATCTCTAATAAGATTCCAATTCGGATAGTCTGATGTCGCGAGCTCCCTAAAGTAATAAACTATTGGTGGAGTATAGTTAAGGGCGTGTTTCCTTTGTTTATGACGTCACGATATGGACTTTTCAATAAAAATATTTCATTGTTCTTTTATTAGGCGATGTATATTGGTGAACGGAAGAAAATAATTATGTTACCGAGAATAACAGTCACGAGCAGGATTTGAGCATGTAACTCCTGAAAAACCGTCTCAGATGCTTTGCCAAACCAGTCACCGTGACATCGACTCGTAACTGCTAATTTGAATAATAATCTCGGTAACACAATCCTTCTTAATGTCTTGGGTGACGGCTGCGCCATCTGTCGGATGTATTTACATACATTATTCGGATCGGATAAGCTTACTTTTATAATTAAGTATCATACCAAATAATGACGCAGCCCTATATTTTGATAGTTTTATATAAATAAATAAATAATAAATAAATAAATATTCACGGACATTTTCACACAACGTCCTCTGGTCCCAAACTAAGCTTAACACGTGTGCTATGGGTACCAGATTGCGGATATAATATAAATATTGTTGTTTTTTTTTGTAAATACATACATATAATAGATAGAAAACACTCAGACGCAGTACAAATATCTGTGTTTATTACACAAATAATTGTCCTGAGTGGGAATCGAATCCACGACCTCATGCACGATAGTCGGCTACACTACCAACTATGCCAATATTTTATATTTTTTTAAACCGTCCCAAGTGCTTTCCCAATTATATTATTCCCGTGACATCCACTCGGGACTGCTAATTTTAATAACACATTTCGAGTTAATGTCTTGAGTGAGGCTATTAGATTATTTTTTGGGCCAATTAAGTAGTTAATAGTGTTAGTAAATAGTGTTTATTTTAAAACACTATTACTTTGGAATTTTTAGTCTTTGTTACATATAATGTAATTAGCCTATATTAAAGTGATGTTACTGCTCAAAATATTTTTATATGTCACATCAGATTCCTAATAAAATATATTCACGTGGTCTTCCGCATCGAATATTTTCCCGCCTACCGTAGAACAATGGACACATGTCCAATTGCGTACGAAAATACGTCGAATTTGTAGAATAAATATAAATGGTTAAGGGTAGATCGAGGGTAGATAATTACATTTTTTGATCCTCGGAAACTGGGGATGACGTTTGATATGAAACCTTTGTTTGACGTGTTTCGATATTGTCGCAGATATGTAATAGAGTGGAAATACATGTTAAATATTCTTCTTGTAGCTGTAGCTAAGTAGAAAATTACGTCACAATTTGCCTATTAACTAATTCTATTTAACTCTACATAGGATTCTAAGTTATTTAGATGGATTCGAGCATATTATTTTTTTATAAACGCGGGTAGCAAACAAGTATACGGTCTACCTGATGGTAAGCAGTTAACGTAGTCAATAGAGGCTAGCAACACCGGAGGCAACACTCGCACGTCGCTAACTCTAACGAAAGGGATAAGGGGTGGAGAGGAAGTATAAGGAGGTGGTTTGGGCCTTCGGTGCTCTGGAAAAATAACTGCAGGATTTCCCACCATTGTTTCATACTGATCGCTGATCTGAAAGGTTGATCCCTGATAAATTCAGCCCATTTATGCAAAGACAAGCAAGACTCGGTCACTAATAAAATTTATTTAGCACCGTTACGATTTGAAACATTATTAACGAAAAACTGTCAATAAAGAGAGACAAATACATCACCTTATATAATTTAGCCTATGAGAGAAGAAGATGGAATAGACAAACCATAATTTCCTGTACCGTAGTACCGTTTGTTTCATTCTGTCGCAACTTAGTTTTTCACTTCTGGTGCATGTGAATTGCACATGTGTTTTACTAGGAACCATAGTTATCATTATTAGGTGCAAGCCTCCCTTGCAGTGGGAAAATAGGTATACAATGACGGCCAAACTCATAAACATATGGTTTCATTTAAAGTTTCCCCTTATTATGCAGTAATATGTTATATACAATATCCGTGGAAAGGAATGGAATGTATGTTTATGCATTATGTATTTGTGTATTAAGCCAATAACACACTGATTTCAATACACAAAATTTATTTCAGTTATCACGAACGTCTTAGCCATTAATTTACCCCTTAAAAATAGTCACGGAGAGTACTTCCGTGACCATGAATTTTGAGAATAATCGAAATTGTAGATTTATATCCGGGATGGCATAAGGTTAGATAAATAAATAAATAAAATAAATATTCACGGACATTTCACACAACGTCTTCTGGTCCCAAACTAAGCTTAACGCTTGTGCTATGGGTACCAGATTACGGATATAATACATATATTACTTTTTTTGTAAATACATACATATAATAAATAGAAAACACCCAGACGCAGTACTAATATCTGTGTTCATCACACAAATAATTGTTCTGAGTGGGAATCGAACCCACGACCTCGGCCAAGAGGCCAAGAGGCCCGTTAGATGGCACCTGAACGCGAATAGTTCTGTAAAAATAGTTTTATTTTGAAATTCCTTGTTTTCAGAACGAAAACATTGTGTCACGTTTTTTAATACGCACAGTAAAGTTTTAATGTAAATAGCTAGCGTCATTTTATTCAATATAATAATGACTTCATTATTACAGTGCATATTACGTAAACGTAGTAAGAAACTAAATTTACAATAGCAAAAATGGATCAATACATAGGTATAGCAACTGCAAATGCCAAAAAAAAAAAGTGGGAATAAATTTAAAATACAAGATTTTAATAAAACTAGCATTTAAGCTTATAATAACAGGAAATATGGATGGTAGGCGGGCAAGAGGACGCTCTCAAAAACGGTGGTCTGATCAGGTATCCGTAAAACTATAGATATCTATATCTAAGGCTCTCCATTAAGCTGAAGACCGACAATTTGAGATGCCTACTGCAACGATTGTATCGAAGCCACGATCCTCAACAGTGGGGGAGCTACTAGAGGAGGATTGAAAAAATGATTTAGTTATTTAATGCTCCCCGAAAATAGAAAGTAAATGTCGATTAAAGAAGAAATCTTGAGCTTTTTATTATCCATAGATATTTATTTGAAAACATTACTTTTTAATTGATGTTTAATGTATTTCCGATATTTTGGTACGCTTCCTATAATAATTGACTCATTACAGTATCATAGCTTCTTTAATGTAACAACACATTATCTGCCAAACCTCATACTGCAAAACAAGTTTGAAACTCAACGGCGAACAACGCTATTTACTCGGAATCGAAGCAGAAATCAATAGTTTCAAATTCAATAACTTCGGTGTTGGAACAGTTTGTAATCAAATCGAGACTTACCTAACAACTTCATTACTTCAGCCTGGCTGATGAGAACGTTCAGATGGCTCGTTGCCAATGGCAACGCGAGCCAGGCCGCCCAAGCGATAACAAGTATTTTAGCAGCCATTTGTGCTACACTCCACTATCAGTCATTTGATTTTCACTTTTGAGTACATTGTCACATGTGATTTATGTATAAAAGTTTATGTTGTATCCATTTCTAGCCTGTCTATTTTTGATTAAAAAATAATGACAAATTTGATTTCTGAATTATATTTTCATCCACATAATCTTTATTTGCTCTATAAAAATAAGAACAAAACTGTTTATACATTAATGAAAAAAAGCAATTTAATTAGTCTAGAAAATCATAATTTATTGCGTAAAAACATTCTTAAATTATTTAAAAATAAAAACAAAATTTTAATCTATGCAAAAATTCAAATTGCGAATATTGAGCAACCGACCGGAAAATGTTCGATTAAAGAAGCGATTCGTTCGGAAACATTCACAAGCGGACACAAGTCAGACGCTAGCGTTTCCGCGCCGCACTGCCGTTCAGCAACGCTCGGGCGAACCAACAAGTTACTAACTGACATGCGCACAGCACAACCCTATCTAATTCTGAACATACATTTAATATACATCGATGATTCAATCTGGTTCAAAACAAAATTAATATACTGACACAGCGATGTATTAGATATTTAACCGAAATAGTCAAAATGTGTTTAAAATTTAAAGGCTTTATTGAGAGCGACTCGTGTTTTATAGGGCATTAATTGAGTTTGCCTCAAGGGAGAGACGTTTCCGTTTTGCATTAGGACCGTTCTTTAGTACTAATCAAGTTACGTCGTCTTTAATAAAGAAAGTGCTCTGCTAGTTCTATAAGAAAGGTAATTGGATAAGAATGTAGGATACGATTTTATGGAAAGTAAATTTTAAAACATGATTCTTCAAAATGATGTATCAAACATTAATTCAGTATTAAGGTTAATTTTAATGCTATTTAAAATATCCTTTGAAAATTATATATAGATACCCAAAAATTCTGCTCCACATGGAGTAAAAATAAACGTATTTCCTATTACGTTTAAAAAACTCCATGGCTCAGATATTTATATATGTATGTACGTATTTGGACGTTTATCTCTTAATAACACCTAAACGGCAGATTTTTTTTTAAATCTCGATGTAGGTATATAGTATAGCTATTTGAGCGTATAGATCTAAAAACTGAATAGATTTGAACGAAATTTGGCATATGAATAAAATTAAGGCCTGGATAAGCACATAGACAATATTTTATTCCGCCTCTATTTTTTTGATGGCAGACGAGCCAAGACCCACCTAATGGTAAGTGGTAGTAGCCGTCGCTCATGGACTCAACTATACCGAGATTATTGTTGCGCACCTACACTTCTCAGCTATAAAATCAAAGAATAAACGTCTATCTTCTGCTACTTCATGACCGGTCACACAGGCGAACGTGGTACCGACCCGTTTGGGCCCGATAGCAAGTGAGTACTCTCACTTGGTAACCAGCCCTACCACCAGGAATGCAATGGGTGATAACTGCTTACTTCCATTAGTCGCCTTGTACACCCGCGGGAAAGGATGGGGTAGTGACACTTGTATTCTTAGTCCGTCACCACACGGACCGAAGTTCCTGTGAGAGCCACCTACGCGATGTTTTTATTTCTTATGGTTGTAGAAAAGCCACGGTTCACCTGACGGTAAGTGGTAGCCGCCGCTCATGAACTAAACAATACTTAATTTAGATATTTTTATATATATTTTTAGCATTTGACATGCTTAGCACTATATTTATATATATTTGTAGCATTTGACATGCTTAGCACTATACATTAAACACAAAGTGAAAAATGTGAAATCGAAAATAACAGTCAGGAGCAGGATTTGAACCTGCATCTTCTGGATACCGTCCAGATGCTTTACCAATTCAGCCATCCTGACAATTGCTCCTGACTGCTAATTTCGATAACACATCATACTTAACATCTTTGGGTGACGCCTGCGCCATCTGTCGGACGTTTTTTCATACATTATACCGACCAGGTAAACTTAATTTTACAATTAAGATTTTACCTAATAATGACGCAAACCCTTTAAATATTTAGATATTTTTATATATATTTTTAGCATTTGACATGCTTAGCACTATACATTAAACACAAAGTGAAAAATGTGAAATCGAAAATAACAGTCAGGAGCAGGATTTGAACCTGCATCTTCTGTATACCGTCCAGATGCTTTACCAATTCAGCCATCCTGACAATCACTTTGTGTTTAATGTATAGTGCTAAGCATGTCTAATAAATAAAAATCTAAATAAAAATCTTAATTGTAAAATTAAGTTTACCTGGTCGGTATAATGTATGAAAATACGTCCGACAGATGGCGCAGGCGTCACCCAAAGACGTTAAGTATGATGTGTTATCGAAATTAGCAGTCAGGAGCAATTGTCAGGATGGCTGAATTGGTAAAGCATCTGGACAAACCTATACCTGGCAAACCCTATAAATATTTAGATATTTTTATATATATTTTTAGCATTTGACATGCTTAGCACTATACATTAAACACAAAGTGAATTGGTAAAGCATCTGGACGGTATCCAGGAGATGCAGGTTCAAATCCTGTTCCTGACTGTTATTTTCGATTTCACATTTTTCACTTTGTGTTTAAAATACTTAATTTAATGGATTTGAATTTTATAGTCAAAAAAATCAGATAAAAAAAGTTCTGAATAATCAACACAAGTCTTTTAATGTTATGATATACGTTTGTTTAAATTAAGTAACAACTTCGCAGTGCTCCTGGTACCTATTGCTAGTTCCATAAGCGGCAGTGACCACTTATCATAGATTGAGCTGTAGCTTTTCTTTTGCCACTAGCAAGAAAAAACAGTCAAATATTTACATTATAATCTTGGACGTAACAAATTCTAATATTTAAACATTCACAGACAAAGACGAATGTTCTCGGTGACACATCAACACGGGGGAGCTTTCTTTTCTTCGGTGCGATATATTAGATGGTTGTGGTGAATGTATAACCAGGTAGATAAATATGATACTGATGAATGACTCAGAAGCGTTCTTCAATTGTGATATTAAGTACATACTCCTTATTTTATAAAATTTAATCTGTTAAATCTTTTTTACCTTTATTTGTAGTTCCACGCCTTTATATCTAATGGAGAATCTCACAGAATCGTAAAATTAAAAACATAACATATTCTCACGCCTGTATCCCCGAAGAGGTAGGAAGAGGTGTGTTTTACACACCACCCCCTATTAAGTCCCACGTAATAGGGGGTGAGCCCATTGCCGTCTACCGGGCACATTTCCAAACTCCGGCCTGCTACTGAGTTAATTGATGTGAAACATCTAATGCGGAGGGAGGGTAAAATCAGCTGTTAGCGTGGCGACGCTTTTAGTGTACGCATGTGTATATCACGTGACAATGCAATATTTTGATGACATGGAGCTGATCTGATAATGGAGCTGGAAGGTGGACATAGGAACTCTATAATGAAACGGCGCAACCCCATCGAGTTTGGGCTCGTTTGATTCGTCTTGATGAGTACTTTGTCTTTAGATGGTATCTAGGGTCTGACGATGGAGCTAGAAGGTTGCCAAAGTAACTCTGTAATGAAACTACCTAACCCTATTGAGTTTATACTCGTTTGATTCATCTTGAGGAGTACTTTGTCAAGTTATGATCCTTTTATTTCTACAAAGTAATTTCGATGTTTTCACATCTGCTAGACGTCCCGCGACGTCTAGTTTTTTTTTCTTTACAGGAAAAAATAATGACGCTGCCCAACCCGGGGATCGAACCTCATGATCAGCAGTCGCTCACACTACCGCTGCACCACCGAGGCAGTAAAATTATCGGTAGTAATATTGTAATTAAATTATAATACTAATAGAAAGTGAGCATATTTTCATCCACCAAGCACAGTATGATACACCATACAAAATTTACAGTAAATGCAAGGACTAAAAGCGGTCTTAAGGCAGAATAAACTTCCCTATAATGACAGACGTATATTACTTTACAACTGGCTTAGACAGAAAACACAGTAGGATGAAAACCAAGGAAGCCCATTTAGCACCGAAACCTATCTGTAGTATGGAGTACTTAAATTGCCTTGTTTTTTTTAATGGAAGTTACTAATCGTTGATTTATTATCAATAATTTGAAATCACATAACTTTCACCCTTCTCAAGTTATAATCAAATGCTTTTTCTTCCTCTACTTACATGTTTTGTTTTCATAGCTTACTTTCTCTATAAGTATATCCGCCTCCTTAGAATGAAAAACGAAACGTTAGGCGAACTTTCGTTTCACTTCATTGTGATTGGTCTCCTGAATCACATGTTGAATTCTCGACTAATCAAGAATCACGCATCGGACTGTTGATCACTTACAATGACTCGAAACGAAATTTCGTCTAATGTTTCGTTTTTCATTCTAAAGGGGCAGGTTCTAATTGCAATACCCGGTTTGTTTTGGTAAAACACTCGTGGGAACAAGCTCTTTCCTTTGAACCGTTGAATTAGTTGAGTTGGAGGGACGTGTGAACATTAAATATAACTTTCAATATAGGTGCTTATCAAATTAGAAGAATATTTTGTTCTGTATTTTAGCACTTGACAGGCTCAGCTACTTTAAAGAATAAATTATTTGTGAAAGTAGAAAAAGATAGCTTTACTAGATATTTACTAGATAGCAAGATTAGAACCTGATTTCCATCCAATCCTTGAAGTACTTGTTTCATTACTTTTTCTACCTTTACGTAGACAAATTCACGAGCACAGTTAGTTTAAATTAAAATTCAAACTGCATTCAGTGTGCAAAAATAATGTTTAAAACATCGCACCGTTCGATAATATTTGTTCCAACTTAGCTTCGACATAATGTGACCAGACGAGGAATGCGCCAACGATTGGGACGCATCCTAGTGGAAAATAGTGGAAACTCATACGAGTATGAAGTATGCAGTCGGCGAAAGTTTACGCTTCTGGATTTTCATTTTATGTTTTTTAAAAACCTTACTTTAGTTTACGCTCAGCACGCGAATAACAATTAGATTAAATTCTGAATTTGTATTCCGAATTAGTGATTTTTAAATTAGATAAATGGAATTATTGTATTTATGCAAGTGCCTATTTTAATTTATATTAAATAATTAGATTATAAATCAAACTACCTATGCGTTACCCGTCAATAATATCAAGATGTCTGAAGTCAAACTCTTTACTCCTTTCGGGACAATGAAGGATATGAAATATCAGAAAAGTCGGGGCCATAGGGAATCAATGAAATATCTATAATTTTTTTTCATATTAAATCACTAGACATCTATGGCGTGAAAGCCTAACCAAGAAATATGTTTTGAGTTGGCTGTTTTTGTATAAAAAATTAAAAGTGCTGTAATGACATATTATATAATAATACGATCTACGCGGACAAAGTCGCAGACAGAATACTTACTTACTTATCATCACGCCATTTCCCTTACGGGGTAGGCAGAGAACAGAATTAGAACAGAATTAGAATATAGTACTTAATATTATTTAATATTTATACTTATCATCACGCCATTTCACTTGCGGGGTAGGCAGAGAGAACAGAGTGCCAAGAGGCTCTATTCTTGCATACATCTCTCGCTTCCTCAACATTCATAACTCTCTTCATACACGCTCGCCGGTTTCGGAGACTCCTGACTCCACCTTCCTTCAATACATGACCGATTTGGTCTAGGTAGGTGAGTCTCGGTCTCCCTCTGTGCCTACATCCTTCCACTTTCGCATTGTATATCTTCTTAACTAGTCGCTCGTCCGGCATTCATTCCACATGTCCGAACCATCGGAGCATTCCCTTTTGCATCTTTACACCAATACTCTCTTTCATACCTACTCGCTCTCTTACGTCGTCGTTACGAATGCGGTCAGTCAGCCTCACTCCACAGATTCACCGCAGAGATCGCATTTCCACCGCATTGATTTTACTCTCATGCTCCTTTTTGCATACCCAGCTCTCGCTTCCATATAATAACATTGGAACAAGCACTGTGTTGTGTATTGCGACACGTGCCCTCTGGCTGAGGTGTTGACTGCCGAGAAGTTGTCCCAATGCTCCGTTCACTCTATTTCCCGCATTCACTCTTCTCTCTACATCAGTGGTGTACCTTCCATCCCGACTGAATCCACATCCAAAATATACAAATTCATCCACTTGTTCTAGCACACCATTTCCTATTGCTACTCTAACATCTGTTCTGGCTTCTTTTCTTTCAAAAACCATTACTTTGGTTTTGCTCACATTCACACTTAGGCCCCTTTTCTTACAATCTTCTGCCATTACGTAAACTAAGGTTTGCAGGTCAGTCGCGGACTGCGCTAATAAAACTGCATCGTCTGCATATAGCAGAAAGTTAACCACTGAGTCGCCCATCTGAACTCCCACATTCATTTCTTTCAACCTTTGTAGACATTTATCCAGATATATGATAAACAGTGTGGCTGATAGAACGCAGCCCTGTTTAATGCCGATATTGACATCAAACCAGGGTGATATTCCATTATCCAGCCGCACACAAGCTCTGTAGTCCATGTAGTTGGACTGCACCGCTTGTAGCAGTCTACCGTTGGTATCATACTCCGGCAAAATGTCCCAAAGTTCCTTTTGTACAACCGTGTCAAATGCTTTCTCCAAATCCACAAAACTGCAGAAAACCCTCTGGCCTACAGCCAGATGCTTCTCCACAATGTTGAGCAGAGAAAACACTTGATCCATGCATCCCCTTCCACACCTGAAATTTCCTTGTGCCTCACACAAAATTCATCAGACACCATCCTCATTCTCCTTTCAATAATCTTACCATACACTTTGGCTGCCAAACTGGTCAAGCTTATGGCTCTGTAGTTTGCACAGTCATAACGTGAACCCTTGTTTTTAAACAAGGGCACGATGACTGCGCTTCTCCAGTCCTTGAGAACCATTCCTGAGCTCCAACATAAATTAAAAAGCACCAGGAAGGATTCCCAGAGACATGAGCCTCCAAGCTTGATCATCTCAGCAGACACCATATCAATACCCGCTGCCTTACCATTTTTCAAACTTCTAATCGCCCATTCAACTTCATCCATACTAATGTCATCAGAAGATGCCGGTACTGAATGCTGATCTGTTATACTACATGTGGCACCGGCATCACCCTGAACAGCCGCATGCATGTCTCTAAAATATTCACTCCATCGGCTAAACACATCTTGTGTTTGCGTAAGAATGTCTCCACGTTTAGACCTTATTTTATTCATTCTGAAAGCTGACCAACTACTCCGAGATTTCTTCACCTCCCTCCAAAAAAGGTTGGTGTTAATCTCGAAGTTTTTGGTCAGCCTTTCTTCTGCAATCATATTTGTTCTATCACGCTTCTCTTTCACTAAGGCCTTGGTGTCATTCTTACGTTGCTGGTATAACTCTTTCTTCTGTTTTTTCATACTTGCACTCAGGTTCAAAGAAGATACATAGTCCAGCCACGCTTTCTTCTTTTGGTCTACGGAAGCTGCTACTTCCGTATCCCACCATGCATCACCTTTCGCTTTCCTATGCTTCTTTGAGCATCCACATACTTCTTTCGCTGTATCTACCATACTATCTTTCAATACTCTCCAGCATTCTTCAATGTCAGATTCCGGCTGACTTGCCATTGTCAGCCGATCACGGACACCCTCTGCATACCTTGCTCTTACACTCTCTTCTTGCAACTTTTCAATCTTTATTCTTTCAAGCCCTCCGAAGTCTACCAGAGTTAAATCTATCATACTTCTCTGTTCATTCCTTCTCCATGTATACATATGGATGTTGAAAAAATGTGTTTGACACAATAAGGTTTCTCTCCATACATACATCCGCAATGAGCCTACCAAAATCACCAAATGAACCAAGCACGTCCTCGAAGTCTGGACGCTTGGTCCCAACCCATCCATTCAAATCTCCGCATACGATCACGCGTTCACTAGCTTCTGCCAAATCCAGAACTGCCCTAACATTATCCCAGAACTTCTCTAGATCAGATGCCACCGAAGAGCCTACGGGAGCATAAGCTGCGACCATGAAGACCCTGGTGACACCTAGTTTTATTCGGACCCATAGAAGTCTGGGATTGAACATTCCGTAGTCTTTCACACCTTAGGCCAAGCGAGCGGACAGCATCACCCCCACTCCCATGCTGGCCCGATCGCTCTGCGGTACACCAGACCACAGAGCTATCCCGTCACCAGGAAGATCACAGGCGTCGCTGCCCTTTCGCTTGGTCTCTGTTATACAGAGCACATCAAGCTGTCTGTCCGACATGACGGTTACCAGCTCGTGTAACTTACCTTCCACACCACCTTTTACATTCCACGTGCCTACTCGACACTCTGCTCCTCTCGACTCGCCAAACCGACGGGGGCGGGTCGGTACGCATCGCCTCTGGGGCATGCCCTAAACCACACTGCGGTACGCATTTGAGCCGGATTGCAGCCTGTGGATTGCAGACTGGCAGGGATCGCGACGAGCACACTCCGGGCTATGATCACCCAATAATTATGACTCACGTAATATATTAGACGCGAGGCTATTAAACATAGATTCGAACCTTTCTACGAACAATATTATTGACAATGAAATGCTTAGTATTAAATCAAACACAACCTTTATGCAATATATTGTGTACATAAATGAAAAGCGATATAGGTAGACTTGTATATTATGTAAAACATATGTATTATATTGAGCCAGGAATATATTTTGGTACATTTTCATCGAAGTAAGTTTGCTTTCGAGATGGAGGGCCGCCATATTTGTACGTCGGATCTCTACAAACATTTAGCGATCTCCTACAATATTGAACGGCTGTTTGTAAACGTGTTTTATGATAATCTTCATGTAACATACGCCGTGTTGTGTTGACTTAAGTTCCTGAATCAATTTCGTCTTAAATATCATGACTTGTGTTGTTTTATTGATTCCATGCAAAATGGATTAGATGGTAAGTATTATGTATAAATAGCCACATCGCATCCTGCTTAGGTTTATTTTAAGATGATCTTGTATAAAACGATGTATAAAATGCAGATTCTATAACATACAGCCATGTTTTATGTGTAACTTGCATCTGTCTCCTGAATTTGTTTGCTAAAACAGAATTAGAAATGTTTTTATGAAAGTTTAAACAACAATTTTTGTATTAATAAAATGAACTAAAAAGCAAATAATGGATTTGAGAGATTCAATAATATGTGTGCGTAGAGAGGCAAGCTTTATAGACGTATATAGGTATAGATTTTATCAATATATGTACAGTTAGTTTTAAGAGATTGATAATTACTTATGATAAATTCTATAACGGATAGCGGCTAAAGGTTTCAAAATCTCTATAATATTTCATATCAAAACAAAATCAAACTGGATACCCCTGTTTCAACAGTCCGCGCTTTTGCCACTAGCCTGTGTAATTAGTATCTATTGCTCATCTAAAATGCTTGAACTTTATAAGTGATAATTTTTTCATCTTAATGTTCATATTCATTTTCTTGTATTTTATTAGGAGTGAACACGCATAATGCGTACGCGCTCTGTACGGCAATAGACTAGCTCCCTATTACGTGGGACTTAAACATAGTCGGTGAACCGTTGTTGTGTAATACACCTCTGCCTACCCCTTCGGGGATATGGTCGTGAGACTATGTTGTGATCCATCCATCCATCCATCAGCCCTTTATCGTCCACTGCTGGACATAGGCCTCCCCAAAACGGGGGTTTTACCATAATCGCCACGCTTGGCAGGCGGCTTGGCAATCGCAGTGGATGTTTTTCTCTGCTGCTCAGCTGCTGCCCGGTCCCCCGGTAATCCCTTAGTCGGCTTTTACGACTCCCATAGGAAGAGACGAGGTGGAGCTATTCTTGGTGCCGGCCCCACACGGCTTCGTTTATTCTTTCATTTTATATCTGTGGAATGAAATGGTGAGCAGTGGCTTAACAATACTCTCGGTATAGTTGAGTCCATGAGCGACGGTTACTATTTACCATCAGATGGGCCACAGCTCGTCTGCCACTACATGCAATAAAAAAAATGCGGTATCACTCGGTCGCGATAGCTAAGCATGTCAAGTGCTAAAATACAGATAAAAAAAAACATAGCATCACGCCTGTATTCCCCGGAGGGGTAGGCAGAGGTGTATTACACACCCACGACTCGCCAGATATGTTTAAGTCCCACGTAATAGGGGGCGAGCCTATTGACGTCTACCAGGCACATTTCCAAATCAAAATATCTGGTTGTATTAATTGCCTGATTTAACATTTAGGTAATCTGGTTGTATTATAAAATATTGCCTGATTTAACATTTTGGTAGGTACTAGGTACCTGTACTACTTTTATTGATTGCAAATCTTACATTTAAAATATGGTAGAGTTACAATAGTCATAGTCATACCACAGCATTTATGTAAAAATAAATTTAATTAATTTTACGAATACGCATAACGTTTAGCCGATCAAATAAAACCCGCGGAATATGATATTACAAACCAAACACATTTCATATTTGAAATGTTTTTAGAACTGTAAATATTCGAAGCCCTAAATCTCTTGTTACTCGAGGTCCCGGGTATCGTTATCCGAGCAAACAAACAGATAAAATCGCGATTTGAATACCATTAAATGTAATAAAGATACTTAAATTGAATTAACTGTATTATTATTTGGTTTCGTTAGAAAATCTGTGGAGGTTGTTCATATTATTCACTAAACTATAGTTACAAATACATTTTTCAAGATTTTCACTGTGATCTACATAACTACATAGCACTTGTAAGGTATATTACCTTACAAGTATCCAACTAATACTTGTTATATTAAATTAATATTAGGTACTCATAGTTATGTTGAAATTTAAAGCGTTCTATTGAACGATTATGAATGTATTTACATTTGAAAATTGCATTGTTGTCACATGATGCATGTTCGAATTTAGAACAATGGACAATCAAGAGTGCTCACACTTCAAAAGTTTTTAGCATGAAAACACGACGCGCGTACCGCCTCATTCATTGCCGTCACAAAAAGATGCAATTTGTTTGCAAACTCCAATAAACGACAGTGTATAAACGAGATGTTCGCACTGGTCTCGTGCCGGAATGAAAAACTGGCATAGCACGAATACTCTGCACTTTTTGATAAAACTGTAGGTTTGTGGGTACCACTTTTGAATTGCTTAACATTGAAAATAAGTTTTTATTATAAGTAATTGTTTTTGACAAACACGTACAAAATGTACGAATCATTTTTAATTCAATTTTAAAGCTTTTGTTGTGATTTTTTTGTGAAAAAATTAAAAGATTTTGCCAGATATTCATATATCTCATTATAGATAATCTTAAAATACTTTTTGCAAGTAGCCTCGGCCTAAAGAGGTGACTAACTGGCGATCTCAGAACAAGAATGGATATTTATGACTGATAACCTGTAACGATTGCCGCGGTATGTTATTTGTCAGCCAAAACCCACTAATCAATAAACCTTTCGAAACACAGAAGCGGTCAGATATACACAAATAGGTATCAAATAAAAATCGTCCAGCCTATCCCCTGAAAGAATCAATCATAATATGGATTGACAATGATTAATAATTTAGACATATTAATAATGTTTAATGCTCGCTTTTACACGTTTCATTTTCTATGTTTCAAAACATAAAGCACAGTACAGCTCTTGGGAATTTCCGTTTCTATGCAGAAGTGGTATGTACCTACCGCAAAATGCAATCTGAATTAGGGTTACGTAAGTGTGTAGCTGACAGGCGCCCGCCGCGGTCCGACCACATCTATTTTGTGTTGTTCAAAACTCGCTAAATTGGATTGGAAATTATGTGTGATTAATTTTCAATTTATTTAACAATGTATTGCTGTCTTGAAACAACTTTAGTTTTGATTTTTATGTTGATGATCTTTTCATTTTTTAAATGCCCCCTCTATATAGGTTTGAAACCAGGAATTACTAGCTCCTGTATATATATAAAAATATCTAAATATTTATTTGGTTTGCGTCATTATTAGGTAAAAATCTTAATTGTAAAATTAAATTTAGTTGGTCGATATAATGTATGAACATACTTTCGACAGATGCACAAAAACGTTAAGTATGAATGTGTTATCAAAATTAGCAGTCAGGAGCAATTGTCACAATGGCTGAATTGGCAAAGCATCTGGGCGGTATCCAGGAGATGCAGGTACGAATCCTGCTCGTGACTGTTATTTTTGATTTCACATTTTTCACTTTGTGTTTAATGCATAGTGTCAAATGCTAAAAAGATATATAAAAATATCTAAATAATTACTAGCTTTTCTGTGCAGTCATAATTATAGCTTTAATAAGGTGTATTAAAACAAAATAATGTAATATTATTAATTGAAGATAGCTGTTCATTATCTTATACCTTTTAGTTCATTAATTACGGAATGTTAATTAAATTTAACCCAAATATGATTTTTCATACCTAAAAATAACATAAACTTAAAGGTTTGGTATAAAATAAACTAATTTAAATATATCTATACGTGTTCCCTGTCCCATGAATCATATATGATACATAACAATTAAATTTCTATTGTGTCTACAAACGGACAGGGAATGGGTTAATATTATAAAGAGGAAAGATTTATATATTTTTAATGAATAAAATCAAAAAAGACTGGAACTGGTTTCAAAAATTCTTACACCTTTAGAATATATATTATCCCTGAGTAAAATAGGCTATATTTATTTCTAGAAAAAAAAATACGAATCCTTACTAAAACTTCAATAATGTAACTCTAGATGTAAAAAATTTGCACTTTCATCGTATGCGCTGCACAAACATTGATGATAGAACAAAAAAATATTCTACAATATTAAATAACATATTATTTATCTACAAAATCTTTGCGATACCATACGTCCAACTATTATAGTTATTAGTCACTATAATTATTTTTTTACATTTCAAAAGTTGATAGAAATGCTGACCAAAATCGGTCCATGTTATCTTTTCATGTTTACCTTTGTATTAATCCATAGCCAAATAAATCTTGAATATTTCGTATATAAGAATTTTTCAATAACTATAAATTACTTTTTTAATTATTCAGTCAATGCGGTCGAAATGCGATCACTGCGGAGAATCTATGGTGTGAGGCTGACTGACCGCATTCGTAACGACGACGTAAGAGAGCGAGTAGGTATGAAAGAGAGTATTGGTGTAAAGATGCGAATTTCCTTCGCGGGAGGCCTTGCGGGTGGCGGACGTTCCCCGGTCCATCCATCCGCAGCCTCAGCTAGGGCGGCATTAGGCGCAAATACTCACGCCTGCGCCGCCCCATTCGCTGGCGGCGGTTCAGGTCTGCGGAAGGATCAGCCTCCCTAGCCCTCTCCGCCGCTTCCTTCGGCGAGATGACCTCGTCGCAGAAGGCAGCGACCGCGGCCCAACTCCTGTTGCTGCCAAGCATCGCTCTAACGACGCTCGGCAGCGAGAGGTCCGCCCCTATAGCCACGACGAGTTCACGGCGCTGCCCGCCCCAAGCCGGGCACGACTCGAGCGTGTGCTGCGCCGTGTCCTCGTCGCAGCCACAATGCTGACAGCCCGGAGTTGCTTCCCCCCTTGCAACTATGTGCAGATATCTGCCGAAGCAACCGTGCCCCGACAGCACCTGTACCAGTCGGAAGGTAAGGACTCTGTGCCGTCGCCCCGCCCACTCCTCCAGCACAAGTTAGAGTGCCCCTACGGTCCAGAGACCGGCTCGGGGCGCTTCCAGCCGTGTCCTCCATCTGGCCATGGCAGCTCGGCGGGCATCGCCCTGCCACCTGGTCACCTCCCTGGGTGGGGGACGACCACCCACCTCTCGCTCTTGCGACGCCCGCAATACACTTCGGCGAGCACCTCCACCTCCAAGTCCCACGGAGGGATTCTGGTCTCCACAGAAGAGCCCTGTTCGGCATGTCCAAGCACTCCGCCCACACAGGTGCACCATACAGCGCCAACGACCGGACTACCCCCGCGTAAAGCCGTCGGCACGCATTGTTGGGTCCGCCCATATTCGGCAAAAGCCGTACAAGGGCGGACGTTGCGCCGACAAGCCTCGGGGACAGTTGGCGGAAGTGCTCGCGAAAGCGCCACCGCCCATCCAGTACCAGGCCCAGATACTTGATCTAGGCCTTCACCTCAATTTGGACCCCGTCCACCGTGATTGAGGCGCCAGCAGGTGGCAATGACCGGGGGCGTGTGCTCCGCCCGTCGTGGGAATAGGCCCTCGACCACCTCGGTGAGGAGGCTGGACTGAAGGGTTTTCGTGAGGAGGGGGCCCTGAGTGCGGAGCTTGTTCAGCGCCGCAATCGCGGCCAGCCTCAAAGTCCAACCCATCAGTCAGGGCTGGAGAGGACAGCCACGATTGAACGATAGCTGCCGCCACCAGTAGGTCCCTATCCAGCCTGCCCACAGCCCACCACGGGAACGCGATAGTTCTGCGCGCCGTGTGACCCCTACTGGAGCCTTGAAGGGACCGGGAGACCTCAATCCGGATGTACCGATGATCGAACAAGGTCTCAACCTCCTCCAGGACATGCCAGTTCCTCATTCGTGCTGCGAAGTCTGGGCTAGTGAACGAAAGGTCCACTATCGACCCGCCCTGTTGCCGCACGCACGTGTTGACGGAGCCTCTGGTTAGCAAACAGAGGCCCGTTGACGCCGCCCACTCTACCACCGCCACTCCACGGGCGTCCGTCGCAGGGGACCCCCACGCCGTAGATTTGGCGTAGAAGTCCCCCACGACCAGAACGTGGCTAGGTGCCAGTCGCCGTATCGAGGTCTCCAGGCTGTTAAGCCAGACCTCGAAATCAGCCAGACTCCGGTTGGGGGAGAAGTATACGCCGTACAGCGTAACTCCCCCCCAGTCGGCTGTTACGTATCCCGTGCCCCTGTCTCTGATCGTCAAGGGCGGGGAGCGCAGCGCCGTAGAGCTGACGATTGCCACGGAGCCATCGCGCAAGGAGGAAGAGCGACCGCAGCAAGAACGCTACCGGCGTCCGACGTCTCCACTGTGTCAGCGGTAGAACTACTACACATAGGACTTGCCGCGGGAGTGCTTTTTCTTCCACGGGTCCTCCTCTTTTTTTGTTTTCTCCGTAATTTTTTTCTTCATTAGCATAGGTTGCCCCTCTCAGATACATGGGGCTGACAGAGCCGGTTTTGGTACCCGGCTCCGTGAGGGATTCTCCAGGTGCATTGCACCCGGTACCCTCCTGAGGAATAATAGTATTTTTACTGTCCGCTATTTTTAAGTTTAGAGTCCTTCGACTATTGTGCCGCCCTCGCGACTGGATACCCTCCAGCCATTCATCGCTCACCGGGCGGCAGAGTTTGGATTGGGGTGATTTTTTATAGGGGTTTCGTTCCCCGCGATCCGAAAACCCCCGGTCCTGTCCATTCAGGGTTATGGGTCGGTCCGAACGGTGGTCTGCATCAGACCGTGCCCACCGCTCGCAAAGCAAGCAGTGAGCCCGTCGCCCCTCAGGCTTAAAAGCCCCGTCTCCGTCTCCCAGGGCCAGGAGAGCCACTGTGGCCCCGCTGGCCCTCCACGGCAGACGTTCGGCCCACTGTAAGCAGTGAGCCCGTCGCCACTCGGGCTAAAAGCCCCGTCTCCGGGGACGGGGAGGTCACTGTGACCCCGGTGTCCCCCTCCCAGAGTCGGGGGGGCCACTATGGCCCCGCTGAACCTCCACGGCGGACGTCCGGCCTATCCACTGTGCCCTCTGCTAGTCAGAGGGACACGCGGAGACCCGTCCCCTGCCGGGATTCAGCCGCCGGCACCAGAGTGCCGACGTTGCCCGGGGTGCACCAACGTGGAGGTATCTCGACCCGCACCCCAGACTGAGACTCACCTACCTAGACCAAATCGGTCATGTTTTGAAGGAAGGTGGAGTCATACATACATTTGCTTTACGTGTGTCCCACGTGCAGGCTACGACCTCCCCCTTCTCGTCTGCAAACATAAGCAATAAAAAAAATATCTGAATGCTTTCTTCAAGTAGCGGGTGGCATGAGCCTTTTAGCAGAGTATTGTATTAACATTATGATTTACCTAGGATTACTAGGAGATGTCGTTAAAAGATATTTTAGTAAATGTTTTGCTTTTTAAGTAGACTATGTATAAATTAGAACCATCTTCGAAAAAATAAAAAAAAGTCACCCTTATTATTGTACTGTAGATTATAATGACACTTTATATTAAATTTCAACATCACTTTTTTTAAAAAAGCGATGCTATACTGTCGTGCTTCTTAACCGTTGGCTTCACTCTGGCGAAGTTGCCAGCCTCAAGTTCCCCTTACTCGGACAAAGTTCGCTTAATCTTGGTAGAACGGTAGTCGTGTCGAACCACTATAGTTTACACTTTGTAGCGTAAACTTGACGTTACGGCGGTAGGTGTTGGCCATTGAATACGCAGACTTCGAAATTCAAATGCAGTTAGCAGGATTCATTGAAATTGTGAATAGTTGAATATTGCGACGTCTGTGCTATTGAATGCAAGTCTGCGACGAGAAAATATTTTACATCAATAGTACAAGGATAATAATTGGAAGGAGGACTGAAACCGCGTGAGAAAATAATATTATATCATTTATATCGGCTCACTAGCTCATTCTCGTAATTTTGTTTACAGTACCAAAGGCATCACCCTCGCATAACTAACTCCAAGGAAAGGGATAGTTGGTGGAGGAAGGACAATTAGGGTAAGGACCTCCTTACACTTTCGGCATCCGGCGCTCTCACTCACCATACGAAACAAAACAATAGAAGTACCTACCGTTATCAGACTGATTTTCTGTGAGAAGGTCGTACTTCATAAAGCCAGTTTATAGGTATTCATTCTACATTCTTCCCGCTATCTTATCCGCATGGATTTTAAATATAAATACGTGACTCTACGGCAGACTAATGTTCGCTTTTCAAATATTTTTTCTCACAGGAACCATTGGTTTTTTTCGGGCTAAAAAGTAACCTTTGACTTTTTTCGGGTTCAGGATTATACATATTTCTTAATGATTAGTTGAGGAGTTAAAAAACTCACTCTTATATCCTTATCTCGATCTCTAATATTATAACTGGACCTATGCGTTTGTTTGTTACTCTTTCATATCACAACACTCCGATATAGTAAGTTTCATTTTGCAGTTTATCATGCATATTAATAATGCGTCCGATAGATGTCGTGAGTCGTAAAGACATAGAAACAATTGTGAAGTGGCGATTGGATGTAGCTGTTGGCTACTGTGATAGCATAGCGGTCTAGAACACTTCCCCGGATTGGAAAAAACAAAACTCTCTTTTTCCACTTTCACAATAAATTGTTCTTTAAAAGATTACTTGCCTTGATCCTATTATTTATACTGCGGAAGCACTTGCCTTAACCGCTCGTGCTAGTCGAGTGCTATACGCGATTCAGTCTAAAGTTTAATAAACTTTGACGTTTTTAAGCACTATATAAAACCCTAAAATAATCTGAGCAAGTTACGTAACCGTTATCGAAAGACATAGGACCTCCTTCACTATAATTGTAATCGTGTAACATCACATATTTCAATTTAACGCGCGCATTATAAACTCGTAAACCTAGAAACTTTAGAATTTATATTTTTTTTTATTTATTGCACCTGATGGCATATGGTAACCGTCACTCATGAACTCAACTATACCGAAAGTATTGTCAAGCCGCTGCGCACCATTTCATTTCTCAGATATGAAATGAAAGAATAAACAGCTATCTTCAGCTACAGCCAAAACACACTGACGTGCTTTATGACTGGTCACACAGGAGACGGTGGTACTAGTGACGGTGGTAGCCTTTGCCTGCGGCTCCGCCGCAGCCAAAAGCTAGTTTTTGGGTTATACCTCAGGTTCCCGGTATAGTAGCGAGATAAAATTTATACCAGTTGTTAAGTTTAATCAAGAGTTATTAAAAAAAAAGTTACATCAAAATCCGTTCAGTAGTTTTTGCGTGATGCGCAAACATATAAACAGATAAACTGACAAAAAATCTAAAAAAATCGTTTTGTGTTTAGACACGCCTATAGATATAGCCTAATTCAGTCATTTTTTCTCAAATATCTTAAGTGTACAGACACAGCTCTGTTACAGCTTTATAATAGTAAGAAGATAGATTATAGTCCAATTGTCAAATATCTGCCGTCTAAGTAATTTCACTTCAAAAGTTTATTATAATAAAAAATGCAATGTTATAATAATTTAAGTAGAATAAATATAATTTTTCATCACTTGTTCTTACACCACAAAATTTGTTAAACAAAATGTTTGACAATCATGCAAGTGTAGCATGTTCGTTTAACATAAAGCGTTGTTAGTATGGATAAAGTTATTAAACTTTTATTACTCTTTAATGTCTACTTGCCTTTACTTACGGCTCTACCCCAGACAAAAGCTAGTATTGGTTATATCTCATACGGTATAGTACAAAAATAAAATGTGTATGTACTAGTTTTCAAATACAAAACAAGTTTCACCAAATTCATTTATTTTATTATTTTTGGCTTTTTATTTGTACGGAAGAATCCCGAAAGAATAACTAAACGGGTTTTTATGAAAGTTTTTTTTGGTAGCTAGTTATATCAGGAACCTAAGATATAACCTAAAAACTAGGCCCACCAATTTATTGTTGCGACCTCAGAAGGGCTGATGCCCTCATATTTATTTTTTGAATTTTGTCGAAATTATATGTGTATTTGTTAGCAAATGATCACCGGTCGCAGAGGGAACAAGTAGTGAGGAAACCTAACAAGAGATTTTCTCAGCAACTTATGAAGTCTACCTAATCTATTTTTTCAACGCTTTTTGTGACCCACTATTGGGCACAAGCATAGTAGAAAGAGTGGGAAAGTAAGCTATCTCCGGCCCATTCCGCGATATAATTACCTACCATACTTGCCTGTCTCAGGGTTGTCACTTTTAGCTAAATTTTCAGTGCCTAGAAATTGTCAAGGGCCGGGAAGTTGTATTTTTTACTTGTAATCGTTTAAGGTAAAACCGACCTCACTAACCCTGAACCCAGACGACACAACAAAGATTATTTTAACTTACGATTTTTACTTACGATTATTACTTAGTCACTATACCTACAATACTAAGAAATCGACATGACATGACATTTAGACAGCCAAACACACAACAATAAGTTCTCTTGCGATTATCACACATTTTTCATTTATTTAGCGGTGCCGAAAAGCCGTGACGCGCGAACCTTGTGCGGTGTTAGCCCCGACTGGCGTACTGAGAAACGGGTCGAGATTTTGTTAGAGTGTGCGTACGATACTATGGCGCACACATACAAGCCACGTGCGGTCCGTTTGTATGAAGATAACCTACTTCCCACTCTTTCTACTATGGCACAAGTCTCCTCTTATGGTGAGAGGGTTTAGGGCATAGTCTACCACGCTGGCCCAGTGCGAGTTGGCAGACCTCACGAGTACATTTCGCTGCACCACCGAGGCAGGCTACTTACTACCTAATTAGAAACTTATAAAAACAAAGTAATTAAAACTGTCATTTTTTTCTATCATATAAACTTATTTGATTAATACAATTTAAAACATAGAACAAGGAAACCAAACTCATTGTCGTTCTGATTGTATCAAATCAGTTACGGTTCGAGCTAACTTTGTCTAACGAAAGTCGAATCAAAGAAGTTTTCCACTCGAGCGAGTGAAAACTGAAATAATTGCTGGAGTTGGAACGCACCGCTGCACTTTTTATCATTGAAAAGGTTTTGTTTTACACCAAAATGTAACTTTAATTTATGATTAACTACGTATGTACTCGTATAAACGAAACAAAGTTGGCGTAAAAATTAGACACCAATATCTAATATATAAAATTCTGGTGTCACAGTTTTAGTGTTTATACTCCTCCGAAACGGCTTGAGCGATTTTGATGAAATTTTATATGCACATTCAGTAGGTATGAGAATAGGTTTATAACTAATTTTTATACCTCTAAGAGTTAAGGATAGCTCACCCCAACATTTTATTTTTTCATTTTTTGGACAAATTTTTTTTGGTTATTGTTTTACGATGCGGCATTAAAAAATACATTTATTCCTACATTTTACAGTCCTACCACCAACCCCTACTTTTTAATAACATTTTGTATTTTTTAACCCCGGTCGATAGCTGATCATGGGGTTCCGTTTTGGCAAACTCCCCCGCTTGGGAGCAGCATAATAGCAAGTTTCGTTGAGCGCAATTTTTCAAATACATTTAAAAGTAAAGATTAAAAAGATATAATAATATTTTCATTCTCTAGAAATAATTCATATGGCAAAAAAACGTTTGCCGGGTCAGCTATTCTTGCTCGTATTATAAAACTGTCATGTGTCTATATATATATATTATATATATATATATATATATATATATATATATATATATATATATATATATATATATATATATATATATATATATATATATATATTTTTATTGCTACTTAGACTATTTCTATCGAGGCGTTTGTGAACCCAAAACCTTTTTTAAATATTTTTCTGCTTGTTTGTTCGCTCGTCATTTAAAAACTACTGGTTGGAATTAACACAAAGTGCACATTTTCGCACTTTGTAATATGGCTAATAATGGCAAATGCCTAAAAAATAATTATGTAAAAATATCAAAATATTTTGATTGGAAGTTTTCATGAGACTTTTTAAATAATTAATTGAATTGGAGGAAGTCCATTGTTATTATTATAGATTAGATATTTTAGACATATTTATGATAGATTAGATACTACCACTGAAGGAAGGTAATATGGTTCCGGTGGCCCGCCAATAAAGGTGGAGAGACGGCACACGGCGGGTTTCTTTAGTGGGTGAGGGCCCCACACTACCCTTGTAGTCTGTTCATTGCCCCGAACGACGGGGTGTGTGGTTAGGAAAAAATTTTCCCGCCTTAACAAAAAAAAGGACTCTCAGAACCACGACGTTCCGTAAAACTAAGTTTTGAATATGATGAATATACTTTTTATCATTTATTGCTTACAGTAGCAGAGAGCTTAACTGTTAATAAATGGTAACCACTTACGGACTCAACAATACTAGGAAAACTGTCAAGCAGCTGCACACTGATGAGAATTTATGAATTTGAAAATTTATCTTCTGCTATCTATATTTCTTACATGTATACGCATCGGTTTAAACAATTATATTTTTCAGGGTGCATGTAGGTTATAGTGCGATGTAAGTAGTTGTGTTACTTCTTATTGAATCTTGAATTTTCTAAGACTGGTAAATCGCTGCGCAATGTCAGCAATATTCACTGGTTAGGTATATAATAATTAATTGCACATTAATTTAATAGATAATTTTTAGATACACAATAAAATATAATACTAAGAGCATATCTTAAAAAGTATCCTAAAAAGTTTTCTAGACTAATATTGCAAGTAAAGCAGCAGGCATGTAATCTCTCTATTATTAACCCACTGTAGCAGAAACTGTAAAATGTATGGATGTTACGCTTCGGTGCGAACGTAAAAACATTGATATGTAGCATTTGAAAATTCACCGACACAAAGTAAAGGGGTCTAAGTGGCTACCCTTTGTATGTGCGAAACGGGTGTTATGTTCTGTGAAATAATTGCAAAGTGTGACAATTGGCCTGTGAGGGAGATACTGCTTTCTGTAGTTCCAATGTTTAACTACTTACGTCTGTTGACAGTTTACTTTTAAAAGGCAAACAAAAGTTTATCAGCACTTTCATGATGAGTTCCGAGACTTTTCTTTGAACTATTTTTTTTTCGAAGTTTATTTTGAATTAACTTAATGGTCTATTACATTTGAAAGTTTATTTGACCAATTTAGGGCTGGATTTTGTTGTGATGGACTGGAAACTAGAGAAGCAAGATGTCAGAGCACTTCTAAGCAAAGGAGAAAAATGGATAATTAAGAAGGAGTAAATGGCGAGAAGGAGACAGAGGAAGTGTCGAGTGAAGGAAGACGAGGCGAAGATTATAAGGAAAAGATGAAAAACAAGTAATTATATTTGTTCACTTTAAAACTATTTAATAATAAAAGTTAGTACACACCTGTAACATAATGTTATCTGTAACATATGGGTAGTGATGTATATATATATATATATATATATATTTATACATAGCACATAATTAAAATCTCTTTACAAAAATAGCAATTCCTTAGGAATCCAAAGTTTTTTCTGCATAAAAAATATATGTATACTATGTATACAAATTCATGATATTCCATTCAGTAGTTAAATATTTCGGGTTATAAGTATAATTATTCATAATATAATTTTTTCTTTCTCTTTTAAGTACAGACACAGCTTAGTTACAGTTTCATAATAGTATCATAGATAAGTAATTGCAATTTTTATTTAAAATAACACAACCAGTCAAATATTGAGACAGGATTTCCACAACTGAAGCAGGAAACATTGAAAAATAAAATGTGCAGTGTATCGTAAGAAATGATTTCCACTTTAAAAGATTCCCTTATATTCATAGCGTACAGTTCATCGATGCAGAAAAGTGAAACTATTCGCTATTCCTTTTTCTTTGCGCTCGTGTGCCTTAGGTTATAAGCGTAAAACACTGTGGAACCTTTTATTATAGGCACTGAAGTATGGCCATGTGAAGTTTTATATTAAAGCTCTCATGACAACAACACCCTATAGGTAGAGTTAGTTATATATATTACTACTGTTATATAAGGTGTAGCGTGAGTACTATATATAAAGTAGTAGCGACTTTACTGAGGCATGACTGACATGACTTTGATACAGTTTATACGTCTTTGACTGTAACTTTTTTAACTTGACACGTGCAACAATGACTTAGGCAAATTGCCATATTAAAAAAAAACAACAAAAATAACTAGATAATTATTAATTTACCAGTCTATAATATTTAAAAGTCTTTATACTATTATCCTTTTGAAATCTGAAATAATATAAATTTCAAGACTTACGCTTTCCGTGACAAATATATAAACTAGGAAATAGAAATGGCATCAATATGGAATTATGTCACTGATACATACGCACGTTAATTTTATTTGTTAAAGTTTCAAGCAAAACTAAGATTTCTAAAAAACTGTGTAACCGTAGACCAACTTAACTAAATTATAAGCTTTGACGCATTAAATATGTACTACAAACCACTATATTTATATTTCTTGTTCAAATTTACTATTTCTACACCTCCCTGTTTCCTGTCACTTGCACCGCAGTGGTACAAGGAACTAACAAGCTCAAGCAAATATTCCAAGAGATATGTTGTTTGATCGACGCGATATATTTACTCACAGAATTCAAGAATAGATTTTTTTCTTATACATATTTCCTATAGATTAAAAATATTTCTAGGTACCTACGCTTTCATTTATTCTTTTATTTACATTCTATAACTTCACTAAGGGCCACTTGCGCGGAAATTTTGAGATAATGAAATACACTTGGGTTTACTAGCTTAGGTTACACAAATAACTATCTAATTCAAAATTTCTCTTGCACGTAAGAAAAATCACGCAGGTTTTACTAACCTCATTCCGCATACATCCAGCCAACTACAAAAGGGATGAATGATGAACGACACAAGTATTCTTCTCTCTCTCACACAACAGTTACTTGCATAAGTCTTTGTTTAATGTCAGATTTGATTGATGCCATGTGTTTTTGGTAGTTTATATTGAATGGCAATATGTCATTATGTCAAATTATTGTTTAATACTTTCTGATATTTACGCGAATGTTACACATTTTGAAATAAAACTACTTTTACGGAATCTATCGCGTTTACTTGATTTTACTACTATCCCGACGTTTCGAATACTTTACAGCATTCATGACCACGGGTGGACTTAGATGATAGACGTCCAAGGCTGATATGTTATTCAACGGTTTCATCTACCCACAGTATATGATTTAATTTTTTTTAGTAAGTAGTAAAATCAAGTAAACGCGATAGATTCCGTAAACGTAGTTTTATTTCAAAATTATTGTTTATTTACTATCTCGAGTGTATTTTGTGACAATATATCTGCATTATTTTGTGAAATGTGAAGGAAATCTTATATATGTGGCCCTATTTTAACAAGTGGGAGCAGTTTACTTCTTTATGATATACCTAATAACCAAATATAGGCAAACATGTTATTTACGTTGGTGGCAATAAATAAGAAACTGCTGGTGCTATCCTGAACTGACCGGGCCCTGTAGATAAGTGCCATCATAGATGATGTACCTACCTAATATAATAGCGAAGTGGCATAAGTGCTAGTAGAACAGAATGAAATAGAAGAATTATTCTAATAATCAATGTATGGGATTGACATAAGATTACGACGACATAATAAGCATATCCCGTTGTCTAGGGAGGCTGAACACACATGAAAACATCATCAGAATCCAAAAAGTCACTCATCAGGACAATAAAAATAAACGATGCAATGTTATTCTGTTGTTGTTTTTTAAATACAAAACGCAAACTAGCATAGACTTACTATTTTGACGTAATAAACCCAGAGATAGACATTTAACCCTCCAACTTTGGCGGGTTTAATAGTTAATTATTTTACGCATGGTATAGTGTTAACTCTTAGCAGTGCAAGCAAAAATAACTATTTAGCCCTGCATTAGCAGTACGCTCGGAGTTATATACATTAACTCTGAAACGCGCAAGTGGGCCTAAGAAGGTTTTAATGATAGAAGCCATACACACTGTTTGGTAGCAATTGTTAGTAATCACAATTAAATGATAGATAGATAACTCTTTATTAAAAACCATTGTATGAAGAAACTTAAAGCTAACTTAATACTAACAGGTTTTTAATTGGTGGCTTTATCGCTCAAATGGAACTTTTCTAGGCACCTTAATGTAACAACTTTACAAATTACGATAGTTTAAAAATTAAAAAAAAATAAAATTATTTGGAGAAATCGACAGACATTTGACAACATTATCAAGTTGAAGGTTATAAATGGATGCATTTAGGTACGGGGAGAGACCAAGATTCATCTAACTAGACTAAATCGGCCATGTATTGAAGGAAGGTGAAGTCAGGAGTCTCCGAAACCGACAAGCGTGTATGAAGAGAATTATGAATTAAACACAAAGTGTAAATATGTCAATGTGTCTGCCGTGTGGGGCCGGCTTTAGAATTGTCCCACCCCTCTCCACCCATGTGAGTCGTAAGAGCCGACTGAGGGAATACCAGAGGAGTGGGCAGCAGCACTCCCTCGAGTGTTAACAACATCTACTGCGATCGCCAACCTACCTGCCAAGCGTGGCGATTACGGCACTATCCCCCATATGAGCGAAACACATGTTGTGGCATTCTTTTGGGGAGGCTATGTCCATTTGAGGATCACACAAAGAGATGTCCTGTGTGGGAATCGAACCCACAACACTTGGACGGGAGGCCGGTATCTAAAATACTCCGCCATCTGTACACAGTCAGTTGGTGTGTCGTTTGAGACTAGTGTTACCAAAACACTCTGTCAAATTTTGGCCTTCGTTCGTCTCTATTGCCATCACCGTTTACTGTTACCCATATATTAAATAAGTATTTTGTTTTCATCCATCCATGCCAAATAAAATCTTGTACAACCTCATAGAGTTCCAGTTTAGTGTAGGTATATGAATTCTTTATTCAAAAAATAGGTTCAAGCTCTGGTCTGCCTTTATTTATGCCAGACAAAAAGTCGAAAGCTGTCTGTCGCAACCTCTTACCCTACATACAGTTGTGATTGCGAGACTTGGTAAGCTTGGCACAGATTCAAATACTAGCTGAGGTCTGAGCTGAGAGGTTTATTAAGCAAATAGAGTATGTCACTTAACCCAAAATTCTCCACGAAGTTGTGTAATTCGTAGGTCAACTATTTTAGAAATACGCGTGGAGCCTTACTTCTCCTCCCTGACTCCTCAGTAGGTACTGCTATTGTTGTGTTTTGTATCGTGAGTGAGAGTACCGGACGCTAAACTCCCTCTTCATACCGTCGACAACTTCTATTGTTGCTAGCGCAAAAAAAAAAGCTACGGTAACCGCTTATAGGCGCGTTTGCCACCATTTTTTTTTATTAAGGCGGGATAAAATTTTTGTAACCGCACACCCCGGACACAACGGACAGGGTAGTGTCACCTCACCCACTAAATAAACCCACCGTGTGCCATCTCTCCGCCTTTGTAGGCGGGCCACTGGAACCATATTACATTCCTTCAGTGGTTTGTTTGCCACCCTAGTAGTAAAAAGAAAAGAATAGGGGAAATCAAGCATGGCTATTTTATACTAGTATATCGTATTATCTATTTAATTAAATAGAACAGTGTGTATTTTTAAAGGACAGAACTTTAAAGATTTTTAGAAAAAAATCTTTCATTTCATATCTTTGAAATGAAAGCGTGAGAATGTGTTTCTCATGTAACTTTCTAATTTTTTTTTTTAAGAAATTAAGACAGTTTTAAACTTTTTTGTATTAGGTATACATCGAATTAAAATTTCTGAATTAGAATTTCTGAAAATAGCTAGTATTTTTTTGATTTTTTATCAATTTATCAGTTTGTTCATTGTTATTTAATAAAAGTATATTGTTCGATAGCTCTTGATTACAGCACAATAAATAGCCTACACACCAAAAAAACCAGCTCTAAAACATTTTTCAACAAGCACATGATATTGTATATAATATTTACAGAATTTACAATCAATTCGACATTTAGAAATAAGTGTAAAATGATTTTAAATAAGTTATCAGTAAAATTTAGTTTCTACTTCATAAGTAATAAAGCCACTAGTAAATTAGAAGAGGCAAAAATTATAGCCTTTTAAGTAAGAAATTTTATCTTGTACGCAAGTTTGTGACGCAAACCGGTAAAGTTAGAAATCTACGAAAACTTACCCAAGTTCCAGCCAGTACTTATCAGGCACTCGCTAGGGTTGCCTAACGAGGGTACCGCAAGTCCCCAAATTGGCCGGTTAATCTGAATTTTCAGGGACTTAAGAGGGAGTCGTGTTTTTATCACACAAGTTTAAGTGGGGTGCAAACTTTAGAAAGACAACGATTAGGCTGGCCCTGAGTGTTCCATAGTCATTTGCAATTCAAATGGTGAAAAGGATTTTCTGCGAAGTACACATAGGGACAAATTATACGAGGACTTGTATCAAATATTTTTCGTGTTAGAATGTAAATTTTGGGGGAAATAGTACCACGTGGTTATTAAGTTCTTTATTTACGATATGATAATATTTAACGAAGAAACATTTTTGTTTTAATTTTTTCGTAATTTACGAAATACGTCTAATTAATAGTGGCTCTACCTTGTGCCTTGGACAAGCCCAGCATGAATGGGCGCCATCTAAGTAGTACCACCATCTCACAAAAGATTAACGTGAAACAATGGTAGGTACTCCTACTTTAGTATATCGCATGGCGAGTGAGAGTGCCGGAGGCTCAAACTCCTTCCTTATCATCTTCTTATTATCTTTTCCCCTCCACCTGCTAACCCTTTCCTTGGAGTGGGTGACGCGCCAGTGATGCCTCTGGTGTTGCTCTGGTGAGCAAGAAATATATAAAATAATATTACGATTGTGCAACTTTTAATGATTTTTAAACTTTATTTGATTATTATATATTACTTGCCGTGTGGGGCCGGCTTAAGAATTGTCCCACCCCTCTCCACCCATGGGAGTCGTAAGAGCCGACTGAGGGAATACCGGGGGAGTAGGCAGCAGCACTCCTTCGAGTATTAACAACATCCACTGCGATCGCCAACCCGCCTGCCAAGCGTGGCGATCACGGCACTATCCCCCATTCTTGGGGAAGCCTATGTCCAGCAGTGGACGTTAAAAGGCTCATGGATAGATGGATGGATGGATTTGATTATTAAAGTTCCAAAGAAAACTAGCAACTTGATTACAACGGAGATATATTTTGAAACTAATGGTCTTTTAAAAAGGTGACTACCCCCATTACATATTGTAGGGTTGCGTCCCATAGGGTTGATGCAATTTGAAACCCATCGATAATACCGTAATGGACTAACTTTCCGGTTGCATCGCGTCTACGTTAATATGATTACGAATTTTCTTTGCTGATCGTACAAAGTGTCTAGTGGGATGTGAAACATTATCATCTTTTTTATTAAAAAGTGGCAGCAGCAGGCCTAAAGTGGCTCATTGCCTGTCGACATTGTCCCCATGCCCATACTTTGAACAGAAGTGCTTTACAGTAGAAAAACAACTATTTGAGCCTGCTTGAAAAATAATGTTTTGTTATTCTAACTAAGCAAACGTGCTAAATATTAGTTTCAAAAATAATAACATCAAGAAGACATTAATTTATTATTTATTACTGTTTCCAATATTAAGCGTGTTGAAAACCATATTGCGTAATAAGCAACTATATATACTATTTTTATTATTATCAACAAATTAGTTCCCAAATAAGCCTGGAAGTTTCGAATATTTTTAGTACAATGTCACTTTTTTATACTACACTGATGGCAAACAAGCCTACGGTATATACGGAGCGATTCATGGTCTAATAATATTATAGGCACCATCATTTAGTATGTTTCTTAATTGTAATATTTAATATTACTATATCGGAACAAAAATTTATGTAAATATATTCGGCAGACAAGCGGGTCTTATAAGATTGCAATGTGAAGGTGGAAATTGTAAGTTTTTAGCAAGCTTCTACGATAGCTTAGCGTTCTAAAGCGTCCCAGATAGAGAAAAAAATCTCTTTTTTCATCACATAAATTTGTGATTCGGTGATTATGTCAAATACTAAAGAATCACAACAAAATTGTTCAACCCAATATGAATGTAAATAATATAGTGTTACAAAGACGTTGCTTATTCTTTACACCCGTATGTCACGCTACAATCAAGCCCTTGCGGTCGACGGTTATGCACGACACTCTCCCACTGAATGTAGAAGTTTGTTTATAGTTTAGAGGCAATCAGCCAAGTGTGTTTTGAATTTTGCAAACTTTTATTGAGATTGATGGTAGTATAATTATATTTAATGTGATGGAGATGTAATATAGAAGCATATTTGCCAGTGTACTACCCTTTTTTTTAATTTTTTATTTTAGGTGGGCAAAAATGTCCTACCGCACACCCCGCTGCCCGGGGAGACAACAGGGTAGTGTGGGGCTCTCACCCACTAAAAACCCACCGTGTGCCTCCACCCGCCCTTGCTGCGGCGGATCACGGGTACCGCGTCGTTACGACCGCGATCCGCAGGCGGCAGCCCCTTCGGGCACCCTCTCTTGAGCGACGCCTCGCGCACTTGGGCGTCGCACCTTCGCGGTAGGCTTCCGCGGACGGCCAGTGTACTACCCTGTTCTAATATAACCTTTAGGCTGAATTTATATTCAAATCTATATCTAAATTCCATTTGGTAGAAATAAATACAGACTATTTTTTTTAATAAGCCTTGTTCATACATAAGACCAATCGACAGTACTTAAAAATAACTGAAAAATATGGACATGTAGGTTTGATTGAGGTATACGAGTACACTGTACTAATGTTGTAATGTTGATATGAAAAAAAATAGATTTACATAACTTTTGATATTATATATTATTCAGTCACTACACATTTCATTATACAGATCAAAAAAAAATAAACACTAAAATAGGTATGGAAAAATGGGTTTTGTAAACCACCAAATATGGAAAACACTATAGTATTTTACATGAAATCATTTCAAAGGTGAACAACCTATATAAACTTAACATAAAGTGTGAAATGTGAAATCGAATAAAATAGTCACGAGCAGGATTAAAACCTGCATGTCCCAGATGCTTTGCCAATTCAGCCATCAATTTTGATAACACGTTCCTTCTTAAAAGTTTATGTTAATTTAAATGGCTAAGCATGTCAAATGCTTAAAAAGTATAAAATATTGGAACATAAGCTTCATAGTTCCGGAAGTTTTTACAGTCTACGGAACTCCAATTTAACATGTTGACACTAAAATCTGAAAATGAATACCCGCGTGTCTCTCTACTCTCTCGCTCTCTCTCTCTCTCTCTGTCTCTCTCTATTCCGTGATATGAATTAATTAAATATAACCTATTTTATTGCTCTATCTATGTTATTATTATATTCTTTTATCTTTCTTTCTTTCTTTTCTTATTGCCAAACAAAAATTTAATGAGCATTGCACGATTTCATTTTTCAGATGGGAAATTAAGGAATGAAAGGCTATCACTGGCTACTACCAAAACACACCAAGGTACTTCACAGCTGACTTCTTGGGCTCTATATGAACTGAGAATTCTCACTTAGCACCCAACACTACAACCGTATAGGATTTCCATGATTTTCAGTTGTGATAAAAATCGAATAAAGTAAGTTTAGGTATATACTACTATACCTAAACTTACTTTATTCGATTTTTATGACAACTGAAAATCATGGAACTAACATGTTCCAAGATCAAAATCGAGTACTTAAACATTGAAGCTGATAAACATCATAACTAATATTTCAGGGCTCTTCTAAAACGACCCATCATACAATAACTTATTTGTGGATTTTCAAGTCAACGTTTTGCAGTTTAGATTTCGTAGCCAACTTTCCACTCGAATTGTTCCAATCCAGTTTACCATCCAAATTTTAATCACCAAATACAACAATAACTGAAAGCGTTTATAATAATTAACAATGGAGCTTTAGCAAACGGCTGAATCTAAGCATCGGAAACATATGGGACAAAAAAAGTCATTGGCCCGTTACATTTTGTACTGTTTTATAATAATTTAAATAAAATAAATTAATTAGAAAAATATGCTCTAAAGTTGGATAAAGTTGCTCGTAATTAAGTACCTATTATATGAAAAAAACTTCTGAATTTATGAAAAACGTATACCTATATAACTATATCACAGATAATTCCCCACGATATGATTGTATTTTAGCAATCATCTTAAATTATAGGGATATTTCATTATATTGTATATTGGAATTCACCATGGTCACACCATTGAACTAAAACCGACATTTTAACATGTCCTGAAAGCGTGATGCATTCAAATTTGTTACTGGTGAAACGTGTCAAACGAAATATTGAGTTTATTTTTAATAAATATTAATTCCGTGTGTTTTGATTTACAATATTATGGGATCGTATATATAATTATATTAAAAGCAAAATCGTATCCCTACCATCTATGTTCTTTGCTTGCCATATAATAGTGTTTAAATCATAGTTGTTTTATTTAAAAAACTTATACATTAAGATTACTATTAAGTAATATAATGGCAATATAAAACAATCAAAACTTATGCATTAGCATAAGTTTTTGATTCATTAGCCAATCAAACTAGGTTAAGAAAAATGCCCTTTTTACCAAGAAAGTCGAGGAAGTTTTACATTTAAATTTTGCAATTGACGTCACCGCTCAAAATACCTGACCTGTAATCCTATGTTTCCACTGAGTCAACACTAACGCCCTGCGATTACAATAAGATATTAAATTGCAAGCCGCCCCAAGAGTAAACAGGAATCAATCATCGCTCCATCACGGCCCGGAAAAGGGGTTAACTCTATTCAAATAATTCGGAATCGTCGGATATTCCCTCGATAGTGAAATAGGGCAAGCTTGTTTGAGATTCTACCAAAGCTCGGCGCGCACATGTTTGATTATGCGGACATAGTATAGGAACTATGAGTATGCAATTGGAAAATTCACATGATCCTTTTTGCTATCACTTCTGCTACTTTTTTATTTCAGACTAGCCTTTGCCTGCGGATCCGCCGCAGCCAAAAGCTAGTATTTAGGTTATATCTCAGGTTTCCGGAATAGTAGCGGGGTAAAATGTATACCAGTTGTTAAGTCTAATCGAGAGCTATCAAATAAAAAAAGTTGCATCAAAATCCGTTTGGTAGTTTTTGCGTGATGCGCGAACAAACAAACAAACAGATAAAAAACAAAAAATCTAAAAAAACTCGTTTTGTGTTTAGACACGCCTATATAGCCTACTAGCACTTGCCCGCGGCTCCGCCACAGCCAAAAGCTAGTTTTTTGGTTATATCTCAGGTTCCCGGTATAGTAGCGCGATAAAATGTATACCAGTTGTTAAGTCTAATCAAGAGCTATAAAACAAAAAAGTTGCATCAATATCCCTTCTGTAGTTTTTGCGTGATGTGCGAACAAACAAACAGATAAACAGACAAACAGAAAAAAATTCTAAAAAAAATCGCTTTGTGTTTAGACCCGCCTATATAGCCTAATTCATTTTGAAAAAAAAAACTATGTTTACGGAATCTATCGCGTAGTTCTATTTCAAAATGCAAACATTCGCGTAAATATCAGAAAGGATTATAGTCTAATTCAGACATTTTTTCTCAAATATCTTAAATGTACAGACAGATCTGTTACAGCTTTATAATAGGATATAGATATAGATGAATAACGATCCACTCAGTGGTAAAAAGTAACAATACGTTACACTTATACTTGCGATTCGCTGACTGCTTTACACACTATAACAGTAAAACTCACTGTAAGAATATTCGTGATGTTTATATTAAAAAAATATGACATCTATTACCGGTCTGCCCAACCTTTCTATCCTACCGATATGCTTGTTTTTAATGACAACTATTTATGCAGATTTGTCATCGATTTTTTCAAATCACCTTATTCAGCTGTCTTCAATTACACTCAAACAAGATTTCCTCTTGATTTTTTTTAATGTTTTCATAGATTTCTATTTTTTTATATCCAGTTCTCATTGAAAACGTTTTTTATGATTACTCGCTGAAAGATCATTTGAGCTTGCCCGCTTTAATTGGTTGCATTGGAGGGAAACTACGTGCACTCAACTTAACTTTTAATATACGGTTAGTAAGACAATAAACGTTCTTAAACATAGTTGGCGAACTGTGGGTGTGTAATACACCTCTGCCTACCCCTTTGGGAATACAGGTGTGAGAATATATTGTTATTTTTTAAATAATAACATATTATGCAAGTTATGCTGCATCACCTGGCAATGCTTCACATGGAGTCGCTAGTTGTTTTGGATTAGGATTATATAAATAAAATTACATATTCTGTTTCCAGAATCTATTATCATAAATTTTGTTGATGTTGCTCTAAAACCGTCGGAAATCCACTAATATATGACTGTAGCTTCTACGAATATGTATGAAAAGTGCTCATATTTTGCACAAGGAACAAATATTCAAAATAGAAATATTTTTAAAATGTCACAGAAAATATTTTATGTCATCTTTAAGCTAAAAAGTTTGCTCTTATTGTTTGTTGCTGTTGTTTGTTTTATTAGATATTAATTTAATTTTACATAATACACGCAAAATAAGTCATAACAATTATGAACCATTATCGACCATTATTTTGTTTGTCCGCCGATTTTCTTACGAGTAATTAAGTAGCTATGGAAGGAATTTAGTATTATGAAAAAATAATTAAAGATTTAGAAAACCGTTATGTTTCTATACATTACACGTGTTTTATATTTTTTTTCAACAACAAGCGTTCCGTGATTTCAAAGCGCGTACTACCAACATATTAAATAAAACAACGAATCGCTTCAGCTTTTGAACACGGCGTTGCATGATAGACATTGATGTAGGTATATGTCTACACCAATGACGATAGAATTACTTTTAGAAATTTGCTTACTAATCTATTCTATGCATGGACCAACCTTTTTTTTTTTTTTTTAGGTGGGCAAAAATGTCCTACCGCACACCCCGCTGCCCGGGGAGACAGCGGGGTAGTGTGGGGCTCTCACCCACTAAAAACCCACCGTGCGCCCTCACCCGCCCTTGCTACGGCGGATCACGGGAACCGCGTCGTTTCTCCGCGATCCGCAGGCGGCAGCCCCTTCGGGCACCCTCTCTTGTGCGACGCCCCGCGCACTTGGGCGTCACACCATCGCGGTAGGCTTCCGCGGACGGCAGGGTACTCCCCGACCCCACCGTCCGCAGCCTCGGCTAGGGCGGCATCAGGCGCAGGCAAGCGCGCGCACGCCGCCCCGCGCGCCGGCGGCGAATCGGGTCCGCGAAGGAGGATTCCTCCCGGGCCCTCTCCGCCGCCTCCTTCCGCGAGATGACAGCCTCGCAGAAGGCGGCGACCGCGGTCCAGGCCCTGTCACTGCCAACCATCGCTCGCGCAACGGCCGGCAGCGACAGGTCCACGCCTATGACTGCAGCGAGTTCCCGGCGCTGCACATCCCAGGCCGGGCACGACTCGAGCGTGTGCTGCGCCGAGTCCTCGCCGCAGTCGCAGTGGTGACAGCCTGGGGTCGTCTCCCTCCTAGCGATCGTGTGCAGGTATTTTATTATATTACTTTTGGAAATTTGCTTACTAATCTATTCTATGCATGGACCAACCTACCACATCGGTCTCGAGGTCGTCATCTTCTTACCGAGTAGTTAAAATTTATGAGCTTATTTTAATGTGCTTAAAATACGCTTAAAACTTATGTACAATATTTAACTAAAACTTTGTAAGACTTCCCTTATAGTTTGCGCGAAGTATTAAATATACTTCAGTAATGCTGTACCAAATATCCTTACTTACCTAATATTATAAATGTGAAAGTGAGTTTGTTTGTTTAGTTACGCTTTTAACTAACTACTGGACCGATCCTCACGCAATTTTGCGTTCATATTTTTCATTTTGTTTTATGCAAATTCATCATTATTATTATATAGTCTGGAGTCCAGAAAAGGACATAGATGACTTTACTGTATGAAATGTCCGTATCTTGTTTTAATTTTTTTTTTTTATATAATTTATATAAAAGTACGCAGTGCAATTAATGGTTTCCATGCATAGTTATTTTTGCACAAAAATAATTAATGTGCCATAGTATGATGTACCTATTTATATAGTAAAGTCCACGCGGACGGAGTCGCGGGCGGACTTCACTGAATAGCCCATGTCGGTTGTTTTTGTTAAATAGTAATATACCACTTCCTGATCAGTTGGGTGTAATATCTCTTTTTTTTCTGTCCCGCTATTAAACACGGGTCTCCTCTCAGGGTTGGATTAGGCCATAGTCCACCACGCTGGCCCAATGCGGGTTAGCAGACTTAACAAGCCGTCGAGAACATCTTTCAGGCAAGCCGGTTTCTTCATGGTGTTTTCCTCCACTACTAACTACTACCGAGCAGTGATTCTATAAAACATTGCATCAAAAAAGCCACCATTTTAATAATTTTTTGTTCAGTATATATAGTACTTGATATGCTCAGCTACTTTAAAGAACAAATCATTTGTGAAAATATGGAAAAAGAGAAGTTTAGTGGGAATCGATCCTGCGTCTTCCCCTTCCAGCAGCCCTGGATTGGAAGGGATGCTTCGATTCCCGCACGCAAAAAAGTTATCTTTTTTCACATTTTCACAAATAATTTGTTCTTCACCATTTTAATATTAATAATACAAAAGAAACATGAAGCGCTGCAAAATCCAGACAGCGCAACAGCATTCTTTATTTTCTCACACGATAAAAGCCTTCGGGCGGAAATATGGCAAAAGTTATGCCCGTTTGGCCTATACAATTATCAAAAACATAGTATTACGCCTTTATTCTCCGAAGGGGTAGGCAGATGTATATTGCACACCTATGGTTTGCCAGCCACGTAATAGGGGACGAGCCTATTGCCGTCTACCGGACACATTTCCAAACACCGGGCTGCTACTAAGAATTTTTCTTTTTACGAAAAAACTCAAAAGTACCGCCTGACCCCGAGATCGAACCCGAGGCCTCATGATCAGCAGTCAGAGGCAGTTATTACGGTACTGTCTGAATACCAGTGTCATTTGTAACTATTGTAATTGTTCGTCTCGTAGTCTATGTTGAATGTAAAAATTCTGCCAGTAAAATGGCTTTTGAATTTCAAATGGATATTTTGTACATAATTAAAACAATATAATGGATTATGAATTCATCTGCCATTCTAAAAACAAGTTGGCGTTTGAACTGGTGACCTACTTAGTATGAAATTATTAAAAAGCTAAATGAAGCTGATTAAAATTTGTAATTTTGAGAACAAATTATGATACGCTGAATAAAATTTGCATTAAGTCATTTCTATTTGTACTTTGAAGTAACTGAGCATGTCAAGTGCTAAAATACAGATCGAAACAAGTACTTCAACTCATAAACCGCCCCTGTATTAGAGCGAACTAAACAGAAAAACAATTATTCAAATCGATCAAGCTAATTTTGAGTTTAGTGCACTTGTAGTGTCTCTCCAAGTAACATCGAACATAATCAAAGTTGTTTTTTGAAGTAAAATTTCTTTAGGCGCGACTAGGGAGTAACTCAGTTTTTTTTTCTGACGGAAGTAACGCTTACTATATAGTCTGTGTAGTTTCCGCTATTTAAAAATAATAATTTGGATTGGTCGTAAGTATATGTCATATACTCACGGTTCTTGACTTATACGCCAGCTAGTGGCAAATATCATAATCAATTAGGATTATTTATTTCCAAATTTTCAAACGGATCAATTTTGAATAGCAAAGTGAATAAAAATTCAACAGTTTTAAAAAAAATACTTTAAATTGCAATTTTTTTTTTTTTTTTTTCGTTTACGCCAAAGAAGTTTTACTTCAATCGCGCGTAAAGGTTACACGCACACACTTTTTTTTTCACAAGAAGGGACGGCCAAAAGGAGAAAAACCTATTTTCACCAGGCAGTTTTGTGAAAAATATACCTACACATAATTTTAAGAAATCTACATCCCTGACTTTTTGAGAGCCTTCAGATTAAGGATTGAATATATTGCCTATATCTTAGCAGTACTTGGTCTTTGCACTATACTATTTTAACTAGTTTTCCTTCATCGAGCAATGATTTTTGACTTTACAAACACACAATATCACGGACTCAAAGTACACCCAGACAAGAGTTGTCCTGTGTAGGAATCGAACCGACATCACTCGGGCGGGAGGCCGGTATCTAACCACCATCTGTGCAATCAATTAAGGAACATATGAACAAGTATACTATCATTCCATTTCGTTTTTCTAGTTGCATTCAAAGTTTTCTGAACAGAAATTAAAATCGCTTGTATACCAACAAAAAAGTTAAAAAATAAATGGTGTGTGGGGGCGCTGGGCGTGATGAGGCGATGCTTAAGCGCTTAAAGCGATTTAAGCCAAAGGATTTTACGGCCGACGGATTTCAGCTATCTACACTCGTGGACAAGCTGACGGGATGTATTACATGCACTCATAGACAATAGAAATTGAAATAAAATAGTTCTTGTATATTTTCATCTATCCGTTGAAGATTTATTGTTTGTACTTCTACATTCTTATGAATTTAAGTTACCTATAGACATTTAACGTTCACGAAGTCAATATTACTATTGAAAATTCTTGTATGCAGCATCCGTACCCCACATCTTTGATGTTGTTTTTTCATTGATTGTGTTAATAAGAGATTCTTAAAGCCAGTCAACATACCGAAAAAATATTGATTGATTTGATATTGATTGAAAAGTACTTAGTTTTTAATTAATAATATTTTTTAAGATTGGATTAAATATTATTGGGCAGTTAGCAATTTGTCACGACAGTAAAGTTTCAAATAGAAACTACACTTTCAATATTCTTTGTGTTTCTCAAAACAAGTAAGTATGATACATAATTTTATTAGAAATGGAATCTAGTTTATACATTGGAAGTAATGTTTTGAGGAAAATGAAATCTTTTGTATAATTTAATTTCAATTATTAGTCTCAATCCTTACTAATATTATAAATGCGAATGTGAATTTGTTTGTTATTCACGCTGTACCTACAGTACCGATGATCATGAAATTTTACATACAAATAGTCTGGAGCCCAGGAAAGGACATACTTTTCATCCAGGAAAAATAAATGGTTGCCATGGGATAGATATTTTTACTAAGACATAGTTGGTGTGCCGTAGAACTATGTATTTTTATTCTGAAGTCCATGTGGGCGGAGTTGCGGGTAGAATTTATCTCATAAAATAGGTACTGAACTGTCTACTATATTATTTCTAGTTGTCAACATCACAAAATATCGTCTGTCAACTAAATCTAGTTCAGAGGATATTATCGATTGTTTGATAGCAATAGCCATTGTATACTTGACACGTGCTGTCGTCGCCTGCGGACAGTGCGGACCGGTTGCCCGAAATTGCAAAACCGCGTGCGGTGGGCCCCTCTCGCCACCCAGTTGGCACCAATATTGGCACCAAATGCATATAGGAAACTTTAAGTGGCGTGATTGTTTTGCGTCTCTGTTTGTATTAGAACAGTCGTGATACATTTCGGTATAATTAGTTTGATGTTGGCTCACCCCAGGCCGTCATAAGGGTAAAGTCCTTTAAAAAGGTCAGCTAGATAAACGTAACAAAGATCATACCTAATGTATATGAATAAAACTGTAGATATTTTGAATAGTTACAGTAATATTTTCTATGCGTAAAATTGTGTGAAATAAAAGGCTTTGTTATTTGGAAATCGCAGTGTACCTAGTTCTAAGTTAATGTTAGCAGAATTGCGCCCTTTACTTAGTACAATAGCTATAACACTATTATTTTTATGTTAAGTTTGTCTTCAATCAAACTAATTACATCAATCAAATTAATAACGACATTCAAAGTCAATTGCATATGACGGCAGACGAGCCACAGCCCACCTGATGAAAAATGAAAGAGTAGGTATTGTCAAGCCACAGATATGAAACTAAATACTATCAAAAATCTTAAGACCGTCTATTAAGCGGGCAGTGTTAATGAACTTTTTCGTAAAAAGAAAAATCGTCAGTAGCAACCAGGAGTTTGGAAATGTGCCGCGTAGACGGTAATAGGCTCGCCCCCTATTAGGTATGTGGGAACCTTAATTGTGTAATATACCTCTGCCTACCCCTTCGAGGATACAGGCGTGACACTATTGTATGTCTATTGAGCGAAAATACTATTCTATGTTTTTATAGTATCAACTCTAAGATGTTTCTATTATAGTATCGTATTTATAATAACTAGTTTCCGCGCACGATTTTAGGTCCAGAGCGAAATAAAATATGTACCTACACATTCCACTGGAACAATTCATTTTTTGATATAAAGTAACTTATATTTTTATACAGAACTTCATTCAAATCGTTTAAGTCGTTCGGGCGTTATTAACGGATAAACATCTAAACCTTGATAAGCTTTTGCATTAGAAATTAGTAAAATTTATATAGGTACAATTGTAAAACGAGTGACATTTTATATGCTCTCTGAAAAACAGAGCTCTAATTGATATAATATTATTCTTGAGATACAAAAATGGAGGAAATCATCATTACGTGACACAAAAATATATCCTAAAAATAACTTTTGCACAAAGTGAAATCATACACCCCGCGGTGAACCAGCCGGGCAATACCGTGAAACCTTGCACGCACCCTATCGAAGGCGCGTTTATATTGTGTAACTCTAGCTAAGTGAATCAAACTGTCATTCTACTAGCATTATGTAGCTGTTATGTTATAATATTGAGGATAAGCATTAAATGATAATGAATAGGTCATTTAAAATTTAAGCACATTTTACTATATTAATATAATAAAATGTGTTTAAATTTTAAATGACCTATTTAACTCTCCTATTTGGCTGTGTGGGGCCGGCTTTAGAATTGTCCCACCCCCTTCTATCCACGGGAGTCGTAAGAGCCGACTGAGGGAATACCGGGGGAATGGGCAGCAGCACTCCCTCGAGTATTAACAACATCCACTGCGATCGCCAACCCGCCTGCCAAGCGTGGCGATTGCGGCATTATCCCCCATGACGGGACCGCTCGTTGTGGCGTTCTCTTGGGGAGGCCTATGTCCAGCAGTGGACGATGAAAGGCTGATGGATGGATGGATGGATTTAACTCTGAAATATATTTCTCAAAAAGTCAAAAAGCTGTCTTCAAACATGAATTTTTTATGGGAATTGAAAATCAGATGTTAGAACATTATGACTTCTACTTGAGGCCTAAAATAGTAAATTAAAACACACTTGCATAATTATTTACACAAAATAAATTATTTGTAATAAATTAATTGTAGTTGCCTAAAGTAAATTTGAAATTTCATAATACCAGTAATTAACGATGTATTTAATTGTATAGTGGTGGTGACGGACTAAGAATACCAGTGTCAACACCCCCTTATTTCCCACGGGTGTCGTATGAGGTGACTAAAGGAAGTAAGCAGTATCACTCATTGCTTTACTGGTGGTAGGGGTGGGTAACAAGTAGGAGGACTCACTCGCTATCGGGCCCGAGCGGGTTGGCACCACCATCTCTGGTGTGACCGGCCATGAAACACATCGGTTTGTTTTGGTTGTAGCAGGAGATAGCCGCTAATTCTTTTATTTCGTCATCATACATAGACATAGGCCTCCCCAAGAGAACGCCACAGCGAACGGTTCTGTGCCGCCTGCATCCAACGACTGCCTGCGACTTTGACCAGGTCATCGGTCCACCTGGTGGGAGGTCGTCCTACACTGCGCCATCCGTTACGCGGTTGCAACTCGAGAACCTTTCTTCCCCAACGGTTGTCGGTTAATCGAGCGATGTGGCCTGCCCATTGTCACTTCAACATGCTGACCCGGTGAGCTATGTCGATCACTCCCGTTCTCCTACGGATTTCCGTATTACGGATCTTATCACGTAGACAGATCCCAAGCATAGCCCGCTCCATAGCACGCTGAGCGACTTTGAGTTTTGATATAAGGCTAACATTCAGAGACCACGTCTCTGTGCCGTAAGTCATCACTGGTAACACACACTGGTCGTAGACCTTCGTCTTCAGACACTGTGGAATAATGGACAAGAAGATCTTCCTCAGCTTGCCGAACGCTGCCCAGCTGAGCTGGATCCGTCGATCGACCTCTTTCTCGAAGTTGTGTCTACGTTGTCCGTGTGGTGACGGATTAAGAATACAAGTGTCACCACCCCATTCTTTCCCACGGGTGTCGTATGAGGCGACTAAGGGAAGTAAGCAATTATCATCCATTGCATGACTGGTGGTAGGGCTGGGTACCAAGTGGGAGTAATCACTTGGTATCCGGCCCGAGCGGGTTGGTACCACCATCTCCCGTGTGACCGGCCAAGAAGCACATCGTTGCGTTTTGGCTGTAGCAGGAGATAGCCGTTTATATTTCATTTCATCTGTGAAATGAATTGGTGAGCAGCAGCTTGACAATACTCTCGGTATAGTCGAGTCATGGGCGACGGTTACCATTTACCATCAGATGGACCGTGGCTAGTCTACCACTACATGCAATAAAAAAAAATACTTAACTTGGCAGTTTGTCCCAGGCATACATAGTGGTCAACAACTTTGAGAAGCGCACTGCTGACTAGGACCGGTGCTGAAATGACATGGACATTAGAAATGACTTTCGTCTTTTCCATGTTCATTTGTAGACCCACTAGTCGGGAGACACGGCTGAGGTCGTTGAGCATGGTACCAAGGTCCTCCAGCAATTCTGCCATGACCACTATATCATCTGCAAATCGAAGGTAAGTGATGTATTCACAATTTATGTTGATGCCGAATCCGGTCCAGTCCAAGAGCTTGAAAACATCTTCCAATGCAGTGGTGAAGAGTTTCGGGGACATGACATCTCCCTGTCTAACACCTTTCTGCAGTTGGATTGGTTTTGTACTTATGTCCTGAACTCAGACAGACATAGTGGCGTTTCTATACAAACACTTCAACACTTCGATGTAGGTGTCGATAGTCAATTTGGCACCGCTGAAGGGACTGCAGCACCGCCCAAGTTTCAATCGAATCGAAGGCTTTCTCGTAGTCCACAAACGCAAGACACTGAAGCGGATTATACTCCTCGGTCTTATCTCTGCATAATGTGGCGCAGCGTATGTATGTGGTCTACGATACTATAGCTTTTTCGGAAACCGGCTTGTTCGGGAGGCTGGAAGTCGTCGAGCCTGTGCGTGAGTCAATTTGTAATGACCCTCGAGAACAACTTTATTTCATATCTCAACTGAAATGTTGAGCAGCGGCTTGACAATACTCCCGGTATAGTTGAGTCCATGAGTGACAGTTATTACCATTACCATCAGTACCATTTACTATCAGATGGGCCGTGGCCAGTCTGACAGCAAACTCAATAAAAAAATACTGTTTTATTTACGTACTAGCTTTGGCCTGCGATACCGTCTGCGTGGACTTCAAAATTAAAATCAACCAAGTCATTTACGCTACCTAATCCCACATGAAATCTTTATTGAAACAAAAAATATTATAGTATTATCTGTATACCAAATTTCTTTCAAATCAGTTTACTCATTAGGTATTTTACGTGATAAAGTCCTACTCTATTTCCTCCATCTTCCCATTTTCTTTGATTATAATTATCTTTGGTTAGCACCTAAATAAGTTTATAAATTTAAAGATTGTAAGGAATTTCAAGATTAAAAAAAGTGGCTCATAAGTTTCTTGCCGGGTTCTTCTCATGAAAAGCCTTACTACGGAATCCAGCCGCTTGTGGCGATTGCAATCGTGACGTTTTGGATGCACTTGCCTTAAGCGCTCGTGTTAGTTATTAGTACCTAAATTTGCGGATTTTAATTGCTATGTTATGCCTATGAAATAAAGAAATTTGCATTTGAATTGAATCTACGTTTGCCAAGTCCCAAGAGGTCAGCTCTACTAGCGAACTTGTTAATAATATTAATAATACCAGTGACGGTTTTACATTTTTCTGTTAATGATATACCTACAAAAATACCGCGTAGGTCCACAATATTCCTCACGAAACTTCTGCCTGCTTTTTTGTTGCTTAATATTATCCCTTGCAAACAAGAGTGCACCTCACCCCTCAAAATCGCTTTCCCTTTCGATATACACCTTTAATTTTATTTTTTATGTTCTACAGCTTTCCTCAAGTGGTTTTATATATTGTTTTACGTCTTTCATTTCATTCTTTGAACGAATATTAAGAAAATATTTTTTTTTTGGAGAAGATTTTAAATTTATTATTGCCCTCTGTTTGTAAATTAAAACTTACTGCTTTAAGTACCTAATAGTGAGTCAGTTGTTCTCACGACGATCAACAAAAAGTAATATAGTACTGAGGTACTAGTATAAAAACATTACAATATCATAGTAATCAGAACCTCGTTATTTTCAGTTGTGTGGAAGGAAAGCATGTATGTATATTGTATATATGGTAGCTAGATCATAGAATTAGCGACTTAATGATGTGGTCGATCATTTCATTAAATCTAACCTAAAAACCTAACCAGTTCATGAAATGGTCAGCCACTACATAAAGTGAGCAATTCTAAGATGTGGCCACGATTATATATAGGTACCGTTTTCTTCATGAATATTATTTTCTTTTTTTTAATAATACTGGCCTCACAATATTCTGATTATTCCAATTCAATAAGTAGACACATTAACTGCTAATACAGTAAATTATATTAAAAGGTTGTATCAGCTATGTTTATACATTTAAGAAAAGAATATTGTTTTAAGCTATTTAGGCGACCACTGAAGGAATGTAATATGGTTCCGGTGGCCCGCCTATAAAGGCGGAGAGTCGTCACACGGCGGGTCTCTTGAGTGGGTGAGGGCGCCACACTACCCTGTTCGCTGCCCCGAACTACGGGGTGTGCGGTTAGGAACATTTTTTCCCGCTTTAACAAAAGAAAACTATTTAGGCGTCTCTACACACAAATCAATTATTTATTCGGGCATCATGTAAAAACTACTGAACGGATTCTGATGAAACATTTTTTGCTTTAAAGTTTCTTTATTAGACTGAAAACTGGTATACATTGTATCCCGCTAATATATCGGGAACCTGAGATATAACTTAAGACTAGTAAATGCTAAAAGTAGTTTCTTTTTCCAAGATATATTGTTTTCATTAATTTAATCTTTAACATTAATAGCTAATTAATATATTTATGTATTTGGAATATCGATTAAAAATGGTTTGGTGTTGGAAAATTTAAATATTATTGTGTATTTTCCTAATTTATTTCATTAAATTCCTCTTCTATCCTCTTGCTGTTTATACAAAATATCTTCGACTTTCATACATAGCACCTGAGGTACTGAGAAATGATGACAGGTATACAATGCGGTATTAGGTACAATTAAGACACAGAAAAACTTAGAAACCTTACAAAAATCCCTCATATCTTACTGCATAAACTATGGTATGGGATAAAATAAGTACCTACTTTAGCCTACTTTACTACCAAGGCTAATTTGAATTGTTCTCAAAGTTTGTAGTTAATAAATGTTTGTAATAAATGAATGTGAACAATTTATGGTAAACAAATATAAATATGAACTTTTAATTTGCTATTTTAATTTATTAGAATTTTATTGGTATCTAAATTACCATTATTTAGGCTTTGCGCGTGATGTAATGTAGTTAAATTAGTCGTTTAGATATCAGATCTGGGATATTGGTAGCACTGTCCGGAGTCACGGAAGAAAAGTATTTTTTAAACAAATACCCATGGCCTAAATAAGCTTTGTACAAAGTTCAATGTCCTACATTAAACAATAATTTAGGAAGTTACTTTGTTTTGTAATACGTATAGATAGATACATAAATTTTAATCGTAGCCTAGTTGCGTTCTTGCTGTTCGAATAATCGGCAAGGTCAAGCAACTTTCGCTCTGCTCACATCAGATGGGTGACCAAAAAATGACACCTATTTGTGGACACCTGACTACCTTCGTTCCTCGGCAGGAACTTTAAGCAGTAAGTCCCGGCTATCAAATAACATCCAGATAGTCATTAAGTCCTTAATAAATCAGAATAAGGTCTTGTTCTAATATCGCCAGTGCATAACTGACACCTTAGATGGCTCGTGAAGGTCAGACCGTCGCTCTGTGTACTGTCGGATAGAAAAAGTTTGGGAGAATTCTAGAAAGATGATGAGATATATAAAGTTAGGCTTATTTATTTTCAAACGCTTGACATGTTCTAATCTCAATAGGTCTTACTAAAATAAAATATTTATAAATAGATTACAATATAAGGCTTTAATATTATCTAAATTTCTAAGAATTTATTTTAGTAATAGCAAAGCATATCAAGGGCTTAAAAGTACGTGTGGGAAGAACACAAGAAAAAAATCCCTGTGTCGCGAGAAACTTTACAAATATACAATTAAGACACTAAATATACCGAGATAAGAACGATTTGAATATAGCACAGATAGTTGTCCTGTACGAGATCGAACCTATATCAGTCATCTTTGGAACTCGTTTTATGAGCGCGTCATAGTTTGGTGAATAATATCAAACTATATTTAAGATTTATTTGACTGGAATTACTATAAATAAAGAATACCTATCTCTGATAACAAAAAAATAGCATCACGCCTGTATTCCCCGAAGGGGTTGGCAGAGGTATTTACACACCCACGATACGCCAGCTATGTACTCGTATAAGTCCCACGTAATAGGGGGCGAGCCTATTGCCGTCTACCGGGCACATTTCTAAACTCCGAGATGCTACTGAGAATTTTTCTTTTACGAAAAAGCTCAATACCACTCCCACCTCGTGCACGGAAGTCGGTTACACTACCGAATACGCCACAAGGCACGTCTAAAAAAAAACGCTTGTTTTTCAGTTATATCTCAGGTTCCCGATATAGTAGCGGGATAAAATGTCTACCAGTTTTTAAGTCAAATCAAGGTCTTTCAAATAAAAAAAGTTGCATCAAAATCCATCTAGTAGTTCTTTTAAATAAATTCTACAAAAAAATCTTGTTTAAGTAATAATTTTCTAGTTTTTCGATTGTATCTCAGGTTCCCGATATAGTAGCGGGATAAAATGTATACCAGTTTTTAAGTCTAATCAAGGCCTTTCAAATAAAAAAAGTTGCATCAAAATCCGTTCAGTAATTTTTGTGTGATGCGCGAACAAACAAACAGGCAAAAATTCCAAAAAAAATGTTTTGTGTTTAGACACGCCTATATAGCCTATTACAGTATTTTTTCTCAAATATCTTAGATGTACAGACACAGCTCTGTTACAGTTTTATAATAGTATAGATAAAACTAACAAAACATAACATACTTAACCTTATTACATTTCCTAATAAGCGCACGTGGTGATGGAGGAGCTCGTGTCTAAGGTTCAGGGCTCATTTGATCAGTCTTGTGGAGAGGCGGTCATCAATCACTAGCCGGCCGTGCTCGACTTAATACATCTTATATACTCTACCATATTTTTCTGTCCTTATTTATGTGATTGCATAGAAAAAGTTACATTTTCTATTTTAGTAATTGTATGAGAAAGAAAGTATTTACTTTGCTCTTCTGAAATGACAGGCCATAGGTAATAGAAAATAAATGAATCTTGGTATTAAAACTATCGTGAGATTGGTCTATATTAGAAATATATAACCAGCAATAACTCACGTTGTGGAGTTCCTGCTGGGAAATCGTTGACGCCCCTGCGCGTTCGCCCTGATGATGAGCATCGCATATGCTCGAAAACGTCAACAAAATCGATCCACAACGTGAGTTATTGCCGGTTATATATTTCTAATAAAGAAATTAATAGTTACATACGTTTGGTAAGAGTAAAATAAACGTTGCTAGCTCGGCCTGTACAACAATACCGCGCTGATTTTCTGCTAAGACCTTGCGAGGAATCATATGCTTAAATGAAGCCATTCAAAAAGCTTACTGGTTCGGCACTACACTATACTATATATTTGGTATATTCAATAAAGTCATCAACATCCACTGGAATTTTCAATTTTAATGCTAAACCCCAGCAATGCAATTAGTTTCTTCTAAAATTCGAATGAATCGTCATATTTATTGAAAAAAAAAGAAGTACGTAGTTAAAAAAGGCGTGAAAGTTAAAAAATAAAATAGCATCAGGCCTGTATTCCCCGAAGGGGTAGGCAGAGCTGTATTACATACCCACGGTTCGCCAGCTATGTTTAAGTCCCACGTAATAGGGGCGAGCCTATTGCCGTCTACCAGGCACATTTCCAAACTCCGGGCTGCTACTCAGAATTTTTCTTGTTACGAAAGAGCTTAATAACACTGCCCAACCCGGGGATCGAACCGGAGACCTCATGATCAGCAGTCGCTCACACTAACACTGCAACACCGAGGCAGTTAAAAAATCTATACATAAAAAACAATAGAGGGCTGCTGTTGGCCACGTAGTTTATAAAAACTACTGGATAGATTTCAATTGAGTTTAGTGGGTGAGGGTTCCATACTACCCCGTTCATTTCCCCGAACGATGAGGTGTGCGGTTAGGCACATTTGTACCTGCCTTGACAAAACATAAAGTCACTAGTAAAACATAAGACCATAGTGTACGTTACTATATCTATGACAGTGTACTTATTTCAAATGTTTTACTTCTAAATTTTGTCAACATATTATTGAAAGGTTTGTCAACGTATATAATGTTATAACATCAGTACGATTATCTGAAGTTGCTCTTGATCCAATGCTTAGATAGAACAAAGTTGTCATGTACAATGATATTGTACATAAAACATACAGTATTAACAAGTCTGCAACGTTAGAGTTTCCCAGACCTTGTTAGCGATAATGAGGGTAAACTTTTTTATGGATATATTAGGAAACATAACACTTTTGGTAACAAAGGTTCATTGACACCTAATACTCGTCCCTTTAACAAAGAAATTTTATACTCATCTAAAAAATATCCTATTCGTGAACATTGAGGAATGTTATAATTTTTTAATTAAACTGAAACAATGAATATACAGTTATAACAAAAGGGAAAAAAAAATTACATTTAAAAGGTTTTTAGAGAATTATAATTATAAAATGGAAGTTACATTGGATGTAGTCGATTAAAATATAATCGAGCTGTTTTACAAATACAAAACAAGTAGCTAAAACTAGAATCTCAGGTTGGACCAACCTGCGCCTGATGACGCCCTAGCTGAGGCCGCGGGTGGATGGACCGGGGAACGTTCGCTACCCGCAAGGGCTCCCGCGACGGTGCGACGCTTCGTGTCCGGATGCATCGCTCAATAGAGGGAGGGAAAGCCGGTGGCGGACCACTGAAGCAGTGTAACACAGCTCCAGTGGTCCGGCAATACAGGCGGAGAGATGGTACACGGTCGGTTTATTAAATGGATGAGGGCCTTACATTACCCTGTTCATTGCCTGAACGCCTGAACACACCCATGTGTGTGGTTAGGGAAATTTTCCCTGCCTTAACAAAAAATAAGGTTGTTATAGCCACGGCGGACCACTGAAGTAGTGTAACACGGTTCCAGTGGTCCGCCAATATAGGTGGAGAGACAGCACACGGCCGGTTTATTTAGGGGTGAAGGCCCCAAACTACCCTGCTCGATGCCACGAACGATGGCGTGTGTGGTTAGGTACATTCTTTCGCCTTCACAAAAAAAAAAGGGTTCGTATAGTCACAGATCTAGCTAGTGTTCTAATAAGTTTATTAAAACTGCCTCGGTGGCCTAGTGTATGCGATGCTGCGGACGATGAGGTCTTGGGTTTGACTAACCTAAAGTTATTTTTCCCAATAGCAACTCGGAATTTGCAAAAGTTCATAAAGCCGTGTGGTGACGGACTAAGAATACAAGTGTCACCACCCCATTCTTTCCCGAGGGTGTCGTACGAGGTGACTAAGGGAAGTGGGCAATTATCATCTATTGCATAACTGGTGGTAGGGCTGGATACCAAGTGGGAGTACTCACTTGGTGTCAGGGCTGAGCGGGTTGGTACCACCATCTCCCGTGTGACCGGCCATGAAGCACATCGTTGTGTTTTGGCTGTAGCAGGAGATAGCTGTTTATATTTAATTTCATATCTGTGAAATGAATTAGTGAGCAGCGGCTTGACAATACTCTTGGTATAGTCGAGTCCATGGGCGACGGTTACCATTTACCATCAGATGGACCGTGGCTCGTCTGCCACTACATGCAATAAAAAAAAAAAAAGCCGTTGGTCTTATGCCTGGTCTCCCACTAAGGCCGTCCTATCAAACTATGAGAGTAATGGAGCAAGGAGTGCGCTATATAATAGTATGTAAATAGTTTCGGTTAACACTGACCGCTGTGACTGTAACTACGCTCTAGAGATCTTTAAAATAAACACATAGCATCACACCTGTATTCTCCGAAGGGGTAGGCAGAGCTGTATTAGGCACCCACGATTTGCCGCCTATGTTTGAGTCCCACGTAATAGGGGGCGAGCCTATTGCCGTCTACCGAGTACATTTCCAAACTCCGGGTTGCTATTAAGATTTTTTCTTTTTAGGAAAAAGCTCAATAACAATAATATAATATTAATATTAAAATAAACAACTGTAACTTTAAAACAAGAACTCTAAATTTAGGTTTCGTAGTCCACCATGAGGGAGTTAGTTAATTTACCTCAAATTGTAACTTGGAGATATTCCCATCAAAGTTAATCTTTATCATGTTACGTTTTGACCTTTAATCACCGCTTACGAACTTTTTAGACTGTGCGACTTTTTATTTGTAATGACTTTATGGTCATTACAACAATTAATTGATCTTGCCTTGGTGCAACGGTAGTGTGAGCGACTACTAATCATGAGGTCTCGGGTTCAATCCCCGGCTCAAGCGGTGCTATTGAGCTTTTTCGTAAAAAGAAAAATTTTCAGTAGCAGCCCGGAGTTTGGAAATGTGCCCGGTAGACAGCAATAGGCTGTAGACGGCAAACACGGGTGTTGGCGGTGTTAGGTGTATAATACACCTCTGCCTGTCACTTCGGGGATACAGGCGTGATGCTATGTTTGTTTATGTTTAGTCTATTATGCAGGTATGACATGAATACGTACATCTATTTTCTTTAGATAATAAATAATTATAAGCTCATAGTAACTTACTGAATAGCAGAGGATATATATTTTGTAGTATATTTTTACATTATACATTAAACACAAAGTGAAAAATGTGAAATCGAAAATAACAGTCACGAGCAGGATCGATCGATTTTCGATTTCACATTTTTCACTTTATGTTTAATGTATAATGCTAAGCATATCAAATGCTAAAAATATAAATATATAAAAATATCTATATATTTTTACATTATTCGAAAGTTCAATGATCTTACCTCAGACTGCGAATTGATCTTAATATTTTGCAGCCTTTGGTTTTACCACTAAGGTATTACTGCATATACAGTAGGCACTGTAATAGAAAAAGATGACCACGGCTCGATTCTTTGAGTTTGATCAACACCATAAAATGAGAAAATCATGCTAAAAATTAATAAATGATCTCACAGAAACACATATTTATTTTTTGTTATTAAAAATTTCAACGTTAATTTCTAAAATAAAATCGTGTCCGTCTCGTACCCTTTAAATTATTTTCTACAATATCTAATTTTAAATGCATAAATCTCCTTGGCTCAGACGGTTGCCAAACTGGATTCCCTCGAGTTTCAACTTTCCGTTTTATGAATAGGTAATCGTTTGCGATACGATATCTAGTGGACAGCGATACTCGTTATTTATGCATTATTGGAAAATCATAAGAGATAAACATCATTACGTAGCAAAGTTTTCCCTAATTTCTGCATAAATTGATAGTTATTATCCCTATTACGTGGGACTTAAACATAGCTGGCGAGTCGTGGGTGTGTCATACACCTCTGTCTACCCCTTCGAGGAATACAGGCGTGATGCTATGTTTGTTTGTTTTTTTGTTTTTGATAGTTATTTCAGAAGAAAAATAACTTAAAAGAATATTTTTATTAACTCATTATATGAGAGATGCTTATAACGCGTAGACCACACGCGTTTTTCACTATCTTCATTTTCCATGACCAAAGAGTATTGTTTCCATTGCTGATGCAACTCAGCCGAAACGTCAGCCAAATAAAATTATTTTTATAAACACCACTAACCCTTTAGACAAGAAAACTATCTCTGTGACTTACGATTGGATGTTCTGTATAGTTGTACTTTATCTCTTAATTGAATATTTATGAAGTTTGCTACGGTGTGGTTGTAATTGTTGATTTTATTAAGCATATTCTATTCATATTTATACAGAGAATGTGAATCCTAAATATGACATAGTTTAAATGTCTGTTTAGATAATAATATGTATGAATAATCTTTACCTTTCTCGACGTAGTTCACTTGTTTCAACGTTTAGTAATTCTAAGCCCGTAAACACAGCCTTAAACAGTTTAAGTGGAAACATTTTTCATTTCTCACTCTCTTTTACCATTATTTACTAGCGCTGTTTGAAAACAAACTAGAAAAAAATATAATTTTTAATCCCTCACAAAATTTAAAACCAACTTTTAACGTTGTTGAAATACAAGCTGCAAACATATTTAAAAATCTCTTGAAAGATAGACTGACACCTATCTGCCCGATTCGATATGCCGTGTCAACATTCGTGTGAAACAGCCCCTATTTTACATTTAATTGCATTTCTTTGTCAATCTCCCTGTTAATCTGGATGCACTCTTATCCTTTGCAAATACCATTTTAAATAAGTCCGCCCCTCCATTGCATACTCCTAAAAATTACTTCGCTTTCAAAGAGTGTGTGCAAAATCGAACAGCTCTTACTAAACTGGGTAAATTCTAGACGTCGAAAAATATATGTAACGCTGTGTTTGCGGACGCACTTATTGCGATTGCGAGTACTTAATTTTTTGTGAAGTGTTTTCAGTGATTCATGAGTCCAGGGCTAGGTTTTTTTTAGTTTATGTACATACTTTTTCAGAAATATTCTTAAATATTTAATGAAAAACTATAAATAATTAAAGTTTAAAAATAAATATGTACTTATTTATATTTTTAGAAAATAATATTAATGTAACTCGCCTAAATATATGGCCTGTAACGAGAGTTAAACATTTCAGCGTTAACTGAAAAGGCCATTTAATTAAAATAACAAAAATGAGCTTTTTGAACGACAAGTTATTCTATAAGTATCGATAATAGTGCCCTGCTGAAATCACTATATTAATCAATAAAAAAATACATGTAATAAATGTATATCTGATAAACATCCTTTCAATAAAATTAATCCTGACATATAATACAATAAGTTGTTCGGAATTTAATAAGGAAAGTGCTTGAAATTAAATTTGCTTTAGGCAAAAAACATCTGTCATTTTCAAACTTCAAGAAAAATAATTGAACAAAGTAATTAACAGACACGGTATGATCGATTTGCTTCATAAACTCGCGAGTCTAATAAACTTTACTATATTATTATATATTTTTAGCATTTGACATGCTTAGCACTATACATTAAACACAAAGTGAAAAATGTGAAATCGAAAATAAGTATCAATGAAGTGAAAAAAATGTATCAATATTTTAATAATAATTTTGTTAGCTATTCATTAAACACAAAGTGAAAAATGTGAAATCGAAAATAACAGTCACGAGCAGGGTTTTAACCTGCATCCCCTGAAAAACCGTCCCAGATACTTTGCCTAAATTGGCACGGTATTGACATTGTATCATGTTTTATTAAATTGATTTCTGTAACCATGTTCTTGTTACAATAACATAATTTAAAAGCAACCACCTCCCCGCAGGTGTTATAATAGTGATGCTACAAGCACAAAAAACTGTAAAATTGGCCTCTACTATTTTTAATGAATAGAGTTTCATTTCATTTTATATGGGAAAAGAGACATTCGCAACATCTTCGAAACAAAAGCCTAGTGGCCAGTTTTGAATTCTTTGTAAATTGATATGATATTAAAAGCATCAGTAATCATCGTAGATGAAACAGTCTATTTAAGGCTGTTGCTGCTCAGTAAATCTTACTTACCTATATTTGCGAAAGTGCGTCTATTTGTTTGTGTGTTACGCTTTTATGTCATATTCAACCGATTATCATTCGGCATTCCAATAGCAGAGTGAGGACCTATGTATATTCTAGGAGGTATATATGTGTATTCAGATATCCACGCAGGTGAACGGTCAGAATCTATTTTTAAAATAATATATTTGTTAATGTACTAAAAGCTAGTTTTTTTGTTTATCTTTCAAGTTCTTTACATAGTAGCGAGATATAATGTGTATTTGTTTTTAAGCTATCAAGCCAAAAGAGCGCATCGCCATATAAGGAAATCAATATGGGTAGAAAATGGTAATCTATCTTGTTCCTAACGTGGGTTTTACGCTGATCTTCTGTAAGAAGGTGGTCCTTTTTGATTTATGGATAACCAAGGCTCTATCACAGTTCAGTAGTTTTTGCGTGATAAGGAACAAATAAACAGACAACAATAAAAAAATGTGTCTAGGTCAAACAGGCCTACCACCGAAGGCACATAACATAGTTCCAGTTCCAGTTCCAGTGGCCCACCAATAAAGGCGGAAAGACGGTACACGGTGGGTTGCTTTAGTGGGTGAAGGCCCCACACTACCCTGTTCGTTGCCCCAAACGACGGGGTGTGCGGTTAGGAAACTTTTCCCAGCCTTAACAAAAAAAAATGGTCAGACAGGCGTAAATAGCCTAATAAAATATCTTATTATAAAATATTTAATGTAGGTACTTGCAGATACAGTTTCTTCAGTTAAAACTCACTATCTCACAGGAACCGAACATTTTTCCAGATAAAGTATCCTAATTATGTTACTGGATTAACAATAAACTCTCTGTGTGCCAAATTTCATTCAATCTATTCAACCGTGAGCCTTGATTGAGTAATAAACATCCAGGCATACAAACTTTCATTATTTATAATATTTTATAACAGTATACTATAGACTTTGTCCTGAAATTCACATAGCTAAAATATTCCGCACAAAGATTCACGCTTGACGTCACCATATATTATCAGCTCTGTACACGCCCTGCATTCACTCAGAAATTAAATTGTATTTAATCGCTATCCCGTTCTGTATTACGGGAATAAAAGGGGTGAGATTGACTGACTGTTGTAGATATATTTTACCTTGAAGGAAGTTTATTCTTACCATTATACAGTTCCTATAAAATGGCTACCTACTTTTACAAATTTCAAATCTAATAGTTTGTATTGTTCATTAAAAAGTTTAATTAATTACCAACAAAAAGTGGTCACAATTCACCGACGACATTAAACTAAAACTATATGTGTGGTAAATACCTACTCCTACCGTTGTGTTTCGTATGGTGAGTAAGAGCGCCGGAGGCCTCCCTATCCTCTAATTATTATCCTTCGTATCCTCTCCTTATTATTCTCCCTATTTACCTCCTATCCCTTTCCTTGGAGATAGCAACGCCTGGTGTTGCTAGCGTCTATAGGTTAGGGTAACGCTCATCATCAGGTGGGGCCATATGCGGGTGGCATAGCCTGGCCCCAGCATAAAAAAAAATATATTTTTATTTATTTATTTGTATTGCAACAAAATACAAACATTTTAATAATCTATGTTACATCCTACTTAGCAGATAGATTTTGTCTAATGTACTATTCTATAAAGAGCTATTAATTACACAATCATAATGAATGGAATTAAATAATTCATGAACTAAAGCTACTAGAGATACGAGTACGGTCCTAGTAATCACTTTAAGTAGTGCCAGTAAGTCAATTCTTACAGTCCACTTCCTTTGTATCTACATTCCTCTTCACTTCCAAACTTTTCCCTAGGATAGCCGGAGTTACCACTGAAGTAATGTCACATAGTTCCAGTGGTCTCCCAATGCAGGCGGAGAGAAGGCACACGGCGGGTTTATTTAGTGGGTGATGGCCACACTACCCTGTTTGTTGCCTCGAACAACGGGGTGTGCGGTTAGGTACATTTTTTCTCGCTTTACCCAAAAAAAAATATAGCCGGAGTTGTAGTAGCGTAGTGTTTCTACGGTCTATAGGCTACAGCAACCGCTTACTATTAGGCGGGCCATATATTTGTTTGTCACCTTCGTAGTGTAAAAAAATATACATACTCTAAAGTAATAATATATTATACACATTCGAATAATTCTTCAAAATAATAATGTCCTAAATTTCCAATCTATAAACCAGCACGGTTATTTGGTTTCGTCGACACCTAGCCGTCAATGAAGGTAATCATCGGTCGTCGACCCCGGGGGTGAATTGATCAATATTTCGGCTTTCATACCAATTTGACAGGTTTCGATAGGTCAATGGTGATGGAAACTCTGTATTATTAAATTACTTACACGAATTTTCAAAAAGGTTAAAAAATATGTTGCAATATTTATATATAATAGACTTAATTAGTCATTTAAAACACAGATTTCCCTAATTTTTATCAGCTTTCTTTTTTTACAAAAAGTACGAATACAGTACTACCCCTTTCCTGTCCATAACTTACAGAAGGATTGTGACCTTTGATGACAAGATATTAAGTGAGGTCTTCCTTAATGAACAAAGATAGCTATTATTATTGTTTCAGACCCTTGTATTCTACTGCAGAATGTAATATTTAGACTAATGCTGTAGTGCTTCACCTATTTGATGTGAGTTTGAATATTGTGAAGCAGGCGTTTGATGTAACTTACAAAAAAAAGAAGGATTATTTTCCTTATTTCATATACTTATTTAGATATACACGTACCTACTCTTAATACACCCATTTTTAAGTGCACTGAGTGTCCCATAGAGCAGTGCTATCCACTAGACTCATATCAGGCGCATATCTTCTACTATTTCAGAGAGACTGGTGCCTGAAATAGGTTTCTGTGAAATCTGTGACAAAGGTCGCCAGAACTACCGCAATGGTTTTTCTATAATGATATATTCACTTACAATTTTTCATAACTTATCACTTTTCTTGAACAGAAGATCGTTTATAAGCACGTGTATACAATTATATTAATTTTACATAAAGAGTTTAGTACTTTTTGACCGATGAAAAAAGAAACCAAAAATTATTCGCACATGCCAAAAGCAGTAGCCATTTTAGACTATTCCACTAGAAAAAAAAACCAAGGACTGCAAAGACTTTTAGAACTCATTTTTATATTTGTTAATCCACCTATCACCGCTCGATGAAAATAAAAACATTATGAAGAAACCTGCATGTCTGATATAGACGGTGTGGGAACTCTGCCAACTCGATGAGCAGCGTGATGGACCACGACCTGTCTTTTTCTTTTTTCTTAACGCGACAAAAATATTAGCTAACTGTACACTCCGTCGTTCGGGGCAATGAGCAGAGTAGTGTGGGGCCCTCACCCACTAAATAGACCCGCCGTGTGCCGTCTCTCCACCTTTATTGGAGGACCACTGGAACTATGTTACATTACTTCAGTGGTGGACTACCTATCGCTCTGGAAAGACACCTGTGTGAAAAGGCCAGTACGAAAGTAAAGGGTTCAGCAAAAATATGTCCTATGAGTTTGCTGCATACGGAAAGGGAAATTTGGTCTGCAACACCTCTTTGGCCGTAATGGACGACAAGTTTTTTTAGATTTTTGCCTATTCTTGCAATGATGTTGTATCGTATTTTAAAATAAGTCACTTAAATATTCATGTAATACATAAAACAACAAACAACTAACTTCAAAACAGTACAAATCTAATGTAATAAACTCCCTTAATTTAATACCCATTTTCATTTTATAGCAACAATTTTTAACCTAAATAGTTTGAAAGCAACTAAGTAATTAAGCTATTATCTACGTTAAATTCCATTTTGTGTGACTCATTATTATCGAAGATATCTCTTTCATTTATTATTAGTTCACAAAGTGGGTCAGTGTGTTACAAATGTATTAGAGTAATTTTATCAAATACGTTGATGAAAATTTTACAATAAACAGTTTTGGTTACAACTGTTCCGTTGCTACAATGCTTGTGGCAAAATGCTTTATGAGCATTATAAGGAACTAGCCTTTGTCCACGACTTCATGCATACAAAGGTTAGTTTTTAAATTACACCCGATATATGAGTAGTAGCAGGCTAAAACGTACCAGTCCCAGCTTTTAAGTCTAATCCAGAGCTAATTAATTGAATGAAGTGACGCAAGAACTGCCTATGTCGTGCAATGGTAATGTGAGTGACTGCATGCGGATCATGAGGTCTCGGGTTCGATCCCGGGTCGGGCAGTGTTATTGAACTTTTGCGTAAACAGATAAATTCTCAGTAGCAGCTTTGAGTTCGGAAATGTGCCCGGTAGATTACAATTATAGACCTCCTATTATTCGAGACTTAAACATAGCTGGCGAACAATGAGTGTCTAATACACCTCTCCCTACCCCTTCGGGAATACAGGCGTAATGCTATATTTACGCTTGGCAGAAGTCCATTGTTATTATTGAAAGGATATTTTAGAAGGAAAGTCTCGTAAAATATCTCCATAGGTACCAAATAAAAAAAATGACAACATTTAGTCAGCAGTTTTTGCATGATGGTTTGCATATGACTGCCGCTTACCACGAGGCATATCTATTTGCCATCATTGTGGTATAAGACGTACTTAACTTCACTGGTATGTTTAGTCCTTGGATAAAATATGAAAATGAGAGTAAAAGAGGCAAGAGGTTAGCAGGGATTGCGCTGTCCCCGCCTACCCTTTTAGGAAACAGATGTGAGTCTATGTATGTATGTACTAGTATGTTGTTAAAAAACGCTACCTGTTTATGCACTGCCTGGTGCGTGGTTTCGCGCTATAGTTATAATCAATTATTTTGAACTGTTAAGCGTTGTTCGTACCAGAGGCACCTAGCACCGCATGCTCAAATCATCGAATCTCCATAAGAGCCCTGGCCCTAATGGGTGATAATTGCTTACTTCCTTTAGTCGCCTCGTCCAACACCCGCAAGAAAAAATGCGCACACGAATGCTTAAATTGGAACCAATGTATTGTCCACTTCGATCATCAATATCAAGATAACAGTGTAACGAAACAAAATCAAGCAAAAACTGTCCGTGTGAATATATACTTCTACAGCTACATCTGTTTACTAACGAACTGAGACAAAGGTTTTAAAACACTTTTAAGTTCAACCTAATTACAATCATGGCACTTAGTAATAAAGTCACAAATCTTTAAAATATTATCTTACATTTATTATCATTCTTCACAAAAAATGAGCAAAAAAATAATTATTTATTGCCACTTGAAAGGGAAAAGACAAATAACAATTACTGTGAAATCAAGCTTAGATACCAACAAATAAAATACTTTTTGAACTAAACAAAATAAGAGCTCATTTCTCAAGTGCGCTGTTATTTGCCGAGATGGATTTTTGGGCCGACGCGATATCTATTGCATTATTGATCGAAAATTGTCCATTGTAATCAAAAACAAAAGCTGAGTGGTTGAGTAAAACAAGGTTTCCTCAATATACGAATAACCGATCTTATCTAATATATCTATACCTACACAAAATCATAATCAGGCAGTGTATTTATTGCTTTGACTCTCGTATTCCATGAGCAGCGGATGCTACTTACTGTCAGGTGCGTCGCTGACTTGTCTGTGATAGAATACAAAGTGCGAAAATGTAAATTGGAAAATGATATTCACGAGTAGCATTTGAACCTGCATTTCCTGGATAACCGTTCCAGATGATTTGCCAACGTCAAGCCATCGTGACATCTGCTCGGGACTTTCAATTTCGACAACATATTCCTTCTTAATGTTGAGTTACGCCCGCGCCGTCGCGTCGATTGCATGTATATTCGCCACTCTATAAATTCTATATTTTTATATTTTTAAGCATTTGACTTGCTTAAAATTTACAAGAACACAATTTATAATAGTTCAATCAATCACTGCAATATTTTATAATAAAAAATCACTATAACAAAGACACAGTGACACTATACATCAAACTATTCAACTACTAAGCGATTACAGCCATAAGTGGCCACTCTAAACTTACGGCAATCCATTATGAACTATTATATGCCCTATTACAGTCGTTAGAAATGAAATATTCATTCGTAACACAAACTGCGCCCGTTACAATTCAGAGGCCACAATTTTGTAAATTGCTTGAATGCCACGTGTTTGACAAGTATGCAGGACTTACAGAATAAATATAAGGGTTTTGGAAGCAGCAACAAAACTTAAATGCAGCTCATCATATTTCTAGAGAAAATTCCCAATCCTCGTTACAAAGCTTCGATCATTATACAACAAAAATAGAAGTCTCCACTTCATCCAATGAGAGGACGGTAACATTCGGTGTCCCACAGGGTAGCGTCTTGGGCCCTTTATTATTTACACTATATATTAATGACTTACCAAAAGCTGTTGAGCAACCTATTACACTATTTGCAGACGACAGTACATTAACTGTAGCGTGTAAATCATTAGAAACATATGAAAGTGACATAAATAGCTCATTAGCCCAAATAATAACATGGATGCGTAATAATAATTTAATAATAAACTTAAAAAAAACACAAATAATACATTTTAAGCAAAGAAAAACGATAACTCTAAGTGACCAAATCAATATAAAATATAAAGACGATGTTATATCTGAGGTTGATAGTGCCAAGTTTTTAGGTCTTATTATTGATGCTAAACTTAACTGGAAAGCACATATTGCACAACTCTCTCAAAAAATAAGTAGCCGCTCATATGCGCTCTATAGACTCGCTAAAGAATTAAATACTGATACACTACTCACTGCTTATCATGGTCTTGTTGTATCAATCCTCAGATACGGCATCTTTTTTGGGGCAACTCGGCCGATAAGGAAGTTGTATTCAAGCTTCAAAAACGGTGTGTCAGAGCTATGTTTAAACTACAAGTTACAGATAGCTGTAAACCTTATTTTGTAAAACATAAAATTTTAACTCTTCCTTCTTTATATATATATGAAGTAGCTGTGTTCGTGAAAACTAATCCAAATTTATTTCATAAAATGTCAGATGTAACTATTCGCAATCGCCGTGATAATTATAGATTATGTATACATAAATCTAAGACAGCTCTTTTAAGTAAAAGCATTGTCTGTATGGGTCCTATAATATATAATAAACTGCCTAATGTATTGAAGGATCTCAATATTAAATTATTTAAGCGAAATTTAAAAAGCCTTTTAATAAAAAAATGTTATTATGTTATTAATGATTTTTTGAATGATAACCAAGTGATGTAATTATTTTATAATTTTTGTTTAGACCTAAATTAGTTGACATTGAATTATACCTATTGACTTTGAATTATACCTATTGACATTGAATTTAATATAATTATGATGAATAGAATCTTGGACGAATAGATGTTTAAATTCCGGCTGCAAAGCTTTTTTATATTTGTATGCTCCAATAGGGGCTGAATGTGAGTACGTAAATATATTTGACATCCTGTACAGTGTGCACACCATGTTCAAACAAATAAAGAATTATTATTATTATTATTATTACTTTTAACACTATGTTTTAAGTAAGTACGTCACCGGACAGATCAGTCACCGACTCATATCAATAATAACATTTTAAAATTAATTTAAGAAAACATGATATAAAAAGGAGTAGGTAGGTACATATACAATCGTTGGGGTGGGTGAATTCTCACCAAGGGTCCAATGCCTTTAGGCCGTTGTCAAGGAAATTGCATTTTGTACCCACGGTCCATTGTAGGATACAATGGACCCCTCACTTCAATTGACGAAAATCTACATTAATAATAATCTTAAAATGAGTAATCATAATTTATATATAAAATTGTGTGTGTTTGACTGTGGATCAACGCCCAGGAACATGGATTTATTTTGTGGCGTAAGAATATAGTAAGTATATAAATCATACAAATTAAAAAATGAACTGCTATCCCGCGAGAACTTTCTAGGATAAAAAAGTAAATTATGTAGGTATATTTATATACCTGTATTTTAGCACTGGATATGCTCAGCTACTTTAAACAATAATTTATAGTGGAAAAGAGCATTACTGCGAGCGGGAATCGAACCTGCGTCCCTTCCAATCTAGGAAAGTGCTCTAGACCGCTAAGCCATCGCAGTAGCCGACGGCTACACCTAATCTCTCCACTTCACAATTGCTTTTTAGATGTCTTTACGTAAATAGGTAATTGGGTATAACATTGATACACGCACTGTGTTTGTGCTTGGCCGTTTACCAAAACATACCTACTTTCTCACTTTGTCTCCGAATAAGTAAACATCTTCGCACTTGGTGTTCTAAAACGAAGAAATGAACGTATTATGCATCGAAATCGAAATTAGCATCTTTTCATAGCAAATTGCGTTACCGTAACTATTACTGTAGTAACATAAAATGATGAGAATTAATAAAACTGAGTAGCGAGACCTCATAAAATATGCATTACCTACTACACTCCAAAACATTGAAACTTTCAACTTAGCGCTCGTGTTGAATAAGTTGACCTTCTACAGTTCAACTACAATCAACACTAGAACGACCCGGCTTTGCCTATTACAATTTTTTTTTCACTAAGACCTCATTAAGTGTCAAGGTCGATAACGCTGCCCACAAGAACACAGTAAAGTAATTTATATTAAGTGTAATAAGTAAATTAATAACATTTAAAGAAAAAATTGTGTGTGACTTAGGAAGGGAGCGCCGGTCTTAAATATACCGCCCCCCATATTTAGTCAATAACATCCGAATAGAAGCTCCTGGGGTTTTCCGGTCAGAATTTTAAGTCAAGAAGTTCGAGTTCAAGTACTGTTCCGGGCTGCGGTCCAGATCCGGGTTACGGCCTACCGGGTTGCGGCTGCCTACGGATCCGGTTCCAGCGCCGGTTGCGCCGGCTTCACCCGCCCTCCGGCATACATCTGCGCGCCTCCCAGCAGTTGAGTACTTACACCTCTCAATTGTAAATTAAGATCATAATAGGCTAGCTGACTATATAAAATTATATTAAACAAATGTTTATTTCGTATAGTACTTGGCATTTGGATCCTAAATACGAATCAATTTCCATTAATAAGAGTCGATGATGGCTTTAGAAATTTGATTTAAACTTTTTTTTAGCTTGTCATTTTGAAATCCTTAGAACACTACCGCCATGATCGTGACGTCATAAAATTTGTAAACAAATAAACGTCATTCATACGTAGTATCTCTTGTAATCGTGTAATAAATTGAAAGTTAATTTCCCCAGGTACCTACTTCAATCCACAGCTTTTCCGGAGTCTTTAACAACGTGTTTTTACATTCTTGTACGATGTAATAATGATAATTACTATATTTCTGGTGTAATCTATTATTAACCATGGTTTTCAAAACTTAATAAGTTATTCCGTGAGAGTGCGTACTACGTGAGTATGTTTACAATAGCAATGACATCATAGGTCATAGGATAGACAATCTATAGAGCAAAATGGCCGACGGCGTTTTCGTATATTCATGGAGCGTTTTTTGTAGGTTTCTGTCTCAAAAAAATTTAAAAAATGTTTTTTCGACCTAATACAATTCCATCCATCAGCCTTTCGACGTCCACTGCTGGACATTGGCCTCCCCTAAATGAGGGACAGTGCCGTAATCGCCTCGCTTGGCAGGCGGGTTGGCGATCGTAGTGGATGTTGTGTTAATACCTACCCGAGGGAGTGCTGCTGCTCACTCCCCCGGTATTCCCTCAGTCGGCTCTTACGACTCTCGTGGGTGGAGAGGGGTGGGACAATTCTAAAGCGGCCGGCTTTCGGCCACACGGCAAAAAATACAATTATAAACCATTTAAAATTAATTTTGAAAAAGAGTCAACTAGCGAATTATAAATCCACCTTCCATTCAATGAATCATAAATTTAGCCCAAAAAAATATATTAAATGCAGACATTCAGCTTAACTCTCTTTTATTCTATAGATGGATTCCAAAACGCTCAGTGCAAAGAAAACGGATTTGACTTGGAAAACGTTCCAGAGATACTAGTACGCCACGAAGAACTGTTAATCAGCGAGCATTAACGCCATGCTGAGAATTTATTATAGTAAAAGTTAGGAAAATATATTGAATGAATATTTTTCGTAAAATTTTTCTGCTTTACTTTTATAAAATCTGGCTACCAAATAGAATTTTCTATACCAATACACAATAGTGAAATTGTGAAAAAAAGGTATTGTAATTGGATTATGCGGAACAGTTGTCCCTATATTCCCGTCCTTTTTAGGGTTCCGTACTCGAAGGGTAAAAACGGGACCCTATTACTAAGACTTCGCTGTCTGTCTGTCTGTCTGTCCGTCTGTCACCAGGCTGTATCTCAAGAACAGCGATAGTTAGACAGTTGAAATTTTCACAAATGATGTATATCTGTTGCTGCTTTAACAACAAATACTAAAAAAACAAAAAAATAATAATATTTAAGGGGGCTCCCATACAACGTCTGTCTGTCCATCCGTCTGTCATCAGGCTGTATCTCAAGAAAGGCGATAGCTAGACATTTGAAATTTTCACAAATGATGTATTTCTGTTGCCACTATAACAACAAATGCTAAAAACAAAAAATATTAATATTTAAGGGGGGCTCCCATACAACGTCTGTCTGTCCATCCGTCTGTCACCAGGCTGTAACTCAAGAACGGCGATAGCTAGACAGTTAAAATTTTCACAAATGATGTATTTCTGTTGTCGCTATAACAACAAATACTAAAAACAAAAAAAGAAACAATATTTAAGGGGGGCTCCCATACAATTTGTTTTTTTTTGGCCCTTTTTTGCTCTCTATTGATAACGGCAACAGGTAGATGCTTGAAATGTTTACAGAATATTTAGTTATATATTATATTTGAAAGCCATTCCACCCCATTTCCCATACACAATCATGTTTCTTTACTCGTTCCGCATCTAAGTCTAAGTTGAAAATCACAAAATAAGTCAAATTTTTCTTGCAAAATTTGGTAACAGCCAAACACCATGGTTACAGAGAGTTACAATAGTGTAATGTTGTTTACCTAGTCAATTGTACGGAACCCTTCGTGCGCGAGTCCGACTCGCACTTGGCCGGTTTTTTTATACTACGTAGCTGGCAAACAAGCATACGGCACTCGTGATGGTAAGCGGTTACCGTAGCCTGTATAGACGCTAGCAACCACAGAGGCATTACTTGCGCGTCGCCATCTCCAAGAAAAGCGATAAAAGGTGGGTACGAAAGGTGTTAAGGAGAGGATAGGTAGGTTACTAAGGAGAGGATAGGAAGGATAATAAGAAGAGGTTCGTGACTCCGGCAGTAGGAGTCGCTATCGTTACCACTGAAGGACACTGAAGGAATGTAATATGGTTCCCGGTGACCCGCCAAGAAAGGTGGACAGACGACACACGGCGGGTTTATTTAGTGGGCGAAGGCCCCACACTACCCCGTTCGTTGCCCCGAACGACGGGGTGTGCGGTCAGCTATATTTTTTCCCGCCTAAACAAAAAAAAAAGAAAGAGTCCCTATCGTTGTTTCACACTAAGCTTTTGTCTGAGGGTGGAACTTCCCCGATCACGTCAGGCCATTCATGCTGGGATAAGCAAGCCTCCACCATTAGACATTTTTCTTTTAAGCTAAGCAGCAGATTACTCATTAGGTAGCCGCTTTAATGGTGATTGCATTGATGGTAACATAAACACCATGCGATAGTTTTCGCATATTGTCAACGTCAAACTAGTTATTATTGTATACTAGTTTTTAAAACCTAAACAGTTATATCACGCTTAGACAAAATATCCCTTGTGTACATCTAAAAATTATCTCTATTGGATTGTTCCTTAGCTTGATTGTCTCTAAAAAGAAAATCTTTAAAAGGAAATCTTTCTTTGTATAAAAATAAATAAACATAATTATGTCCCACGCTTGGCATGAATATCCTATATTACAGGAGCTAAACCACCACTAGACCACTATCCTATGCTAGCCAGATAGATTCTCTCATAGTGGTATTGACACTTCCTTAGTCTAAACCAACGTTTAAATTACATAGATTTAATTTTTTAATTATCATTCATTACATGGACGTAAAAAATAAGCTTATACCGTCATTCTTAGAAACTACTCTCAAAATAGTTAAAATATTTTATATAAAAAAAAAACAATTTCCCAGTAGAAGTTGGCTCATATTAATGCTGAAAGTTCATAACTTCAGGTGACGGCATTCCCACACTATACCGTTCTGGATGTAGTTTATATTAATTATAGTCTAGAGTGGAGGCGGCACTAATATAAATAAAAACACTTTTTAATTTTAGAAGGCCTTTAACTGGGTGTTTGATTTGAATAGCTTGCAATGTTCGGATATCTTTTGTCATTCTTAATTCAAATTTTAAGAAAATGTTTTTTGCTTTTTGAAAAGATGTGAATTCGAATACCAGTGTTGACTACCCGCTGAAGGCAATATAGTGTGAAAACCTGCGTTCCTAAAAGTTTCCTTGACAACTAGTACAATCCACCAACCCACAAAAAGCCACCACTGTCAGACTTTCTCTCATTACGAGAAAGAAGAAAAAAAATAAGAATAATAAATTACTTTTTTACTTTAACTACACATATTATGTAGCAAGATAAAATGGTTATAATGATTTACGATGAAATATTAAATCCGAGGTCCAGCATAAAGGAAAGTAATGAAATATTATGTTCTATTTATATTGAGGTACGTAATATAACAATTGGCTAGGGTACTTTTATGTTAAAATGTTATGATTATCGTTAAAATATCGCAACAACCTTAATATACGTCATAAAATTTAGGAAACACACGATTGATTAATTTAACGTTGATCATAACATCGCCTTGATTATACTTATAAAAAAAAATGAATAACCGCTTCTTTTTGAGGAATTACCTAAAAATATAAAATAAAAAAACGGTAGAAACACTAACTTTAAAACTTATGCAATGCTTCGTTATTGACGCGAATATAATATTTACGATCATAACAATAAAACTACTACGGTTCAAAAGTGTACCAGTTACTACGTTCAAAGTCATGTGTAGACCACATGACTTTGAATGCTATGGAGGACATATTCGAAAAGTAGAGATAATAGAAAATTCAAGTAGGTAACTATTTTTTAGGTATATATAAATAGATCCCATAAAGTTAGTTTTACTTCATATGGTACGAGTGACTGCTTATATTATAGTTGTGTTTTGAACATAATAATATCACGCCTAACACTACCATATCTGTAAAACAAGATTCTGTCATCCGTGGTCGTATAATACGCTCTCGTGGCAAGTTTCTAGTGCGTTATTTAATGAAGTTAGTTATTAGTTGATGGTAGTTGTAAACAATTTTGGCTCGAAGATACAATTTTATAGACGATTTATATTATATTAATTATATTATTGTACAACTATATCTAATCATTTTTAACGGGTTTATCTTTTCTAAGTTACATCAGCTGTGGTCACGATAGAACACCTGAGAATTCTCTTGTGACTACGCTACTAACTCAGCTGAAGTAATGTCGAGTTCAAATAATATAAATTTCCTTTGCTACATACATAATCTGTACAAACCCATGATGCTGATTTAGTAAATACGAAAGTTTATGTAGATATTTTGATATTTCTAAATGAATTAGATGAAATTTGGTAATTGCCGCGGTCGCCGCCTTCGAGGAGGTCATCTTACAGAAGGGAGCGGCAGGGAGGGCCAGGGAGGCCGATCCTTCCACTGACCCGAACCGCCGCCAGCGACTGGGGCGGCGCAGGCATGAAGACTTGCGCCTGATGCCACTCTAGCTGTGGCTGCAGGTGGATGGATCGGAGAACGTCCGTGGCCCGCAAGGCCTCCCGCGAAGGTGCGACGCTCCTTGTGCGGATGCGTTGCTCAGTAGAAAGGGTAAGCCACCGGTGGAACACTGAAGGAATATAACATGGTTCCAATGGCCCGCCAATATAGGCGTAAAGATGGCACACGCCGAGTTTCTTTAGTGGGTAAGGGCCCCACACTACCTTGTTCGTTGCCCCAAACGACGGGGTGTGCGGTTAGGTACATTATTTTCTCGCCTTAATAAAAAAAAGGTAGATAATAATTAGATGTATCCTTAGAAAAATAATAGTTTCCACTCATAGCATTCCCAGGATATTATGATATGAGTTACCTATATGTTTTGGCAGACCACTAGAGCCGTAATATTACTGCAGTGGTATCTATATTATATCCGTAAATAAGTTTTGAACAACAACCAGATATAATTCCAACCAGTGTTGAGATCAGGTGGACCGGCTGACGTCTCCAGTAGGTAGGTACTATATTTTTTGTATATAATCTGGCAGAGCTGTAGAATAAGTCACATATACCAATACCTATTCTATACTTAATCTTGTCCTTTTTTGGTTAAACTATACCTAATTATTATTAATTATCTATTACATATGAAGTAGTATTTTCCTTAATTCAGGATTCTATGAATCAAATAAATGCAATAATTTTAAATACCATTACACTTATTGTATTCTTTTATTGTCTTACTAGCCTTTGCCCGCGGCTTCGCCGCAGCCAAAACCTAGTTTTTAGGTTATATCTCAGGTTTTTGATATACTCGTATTAACAGGATAAAATGTGTACCAGTTTTTAAGTCAATCAAGAGCTATCAAATAAAAAAATGTTTTTTGCCATGAAAATCCGTTCAGTAGTTTTTGCGTAATGCGCGAACAAACAGCAACAATCTGTGTGTGTGTGTTTAGACACGCCTATACAGCCTAATACAGTATTTTTTTCTCAAATATCTTAAAGGTATAGACATAGCTCTGTTACAAATTTATAATAGTAGGTACAGATTATGTTGTATTTCATAAAAATTACACACAAAACATGACATGTCACTCCCGAGAAAGCGCGACAAAAATACACCGAATTTCAATAGAACATCGGCCTTATTTTGGATTTTTACCAAATATTCGGCCGAAGTTCGTATTCGGTTCAAATCACATTCGGCCCATCTCTATTATTTTCGTATAGAGCTAGTTAATGTGGCGTGGAGAGACGTAATGCGAAAGTGGAACCTACTTAGACCGAATTGGTCATGTATTGAAGGAAGGTGGAGTCAGTAGTCTACGAAACCGGCGAGCGTATATGAAGAAAATTATGAATGTTGAGGAAGCGAGATATGTATTCAATAATAGAGTCTGTTCTGTCTGCCTACCCCACAAGATGACGTGACGATAAGTAGTAGTGGAGTGACGTATTTATTTCCGAAATATACTCGGACGAAATCGCGGGCAGAGTTTAGTACCCTATATTACGCTGTAAAGAGTTTTATTTTCAGTATGATAACATGTCACAAAATAACATTATGGCAAGGCCGTACACAACCCCTCAAAAGCTTTTACATTTATATTTAAAAACAGCAACAATTTGCTACGTATACATTTTTGCGTTAAAAAAATATTCGATTTCACTTAACACCGTACCATCCAATCTAACTTAGCTTACTCATTTATTCAGAAACACCATATTCTTAAAATGTCAGGGTTGAGTTTTGGGGATATTGAGGTTCATGTTACAGTGGACGCTGATCATCCGGAAAGATTTTGTAGGGAAAATATGAAGATGAAAGTTGGCTGGCCTGGTTGTATCGTTTTTGTGGAAGGAAATTGCGGAAGACAGCGTTGTTTCGGTACAAGAACGCGATGTTTTTTCTTATGATGGATACGATTAATCACGTAATAGGGCGTTGAAGGGGAAGAGGAATTTGTTGTTGACGTAAACAATATGAAAATATATATATAGTGATGTTGGTACAGAAAGGAGATTTTTATATGGTAAGTGGTAACCGTTGCTTATGGACTTAATACTAAGAGAAGCTGTCGAGCCACTGCGCACTATCGTTCCGCGGTTATGATTATCTGTATTTTCTATGAATTTGTATTGAAGAAGGTGGTATTTAAGTAGTTATAAATAAATAAATATAAAAGAAAAGAGCCTTCTATTTCTTGCCTTTAAAACATATTTTTACATACTCATAATGTCATATATATTTTTTTATTTAATTTTTATATCAAATTATTTATATTAAAATCGAACATATTTTATTTAATTGCATAAAGCGAAATATTGACAAGCTATTAAAGAAAATAAAATGTCCTCTATTACATAAGTTTAGCAGTTATAACCTAGTGATATAACCAAAGATTACAAAGACAGTGGTCTCTAGTTTGCATTCTATTCCAAGGTTCAAACCTCAACCGGTACACACCATGGATTTCGAAAAAAAAATCCAAATTACGTGTGTATATGTTTACAAATTGTTTTTCATTGATCGGTAAAGGAATCGTAAGGAAACAAGACATTTTCTAGGCTACTTGTGAAGTTTGTCGAACTACAGCCGGAAATCCCTTTGTCTTCGAAAGCAGAGCCGTACCCAATAGTGGGAAGGTAAGGTATAAAATTTCTATGAAATGTTGTAATATTTACATCAAAGTACACTATATAATTGTAATGTACCTATAAACCAAATACAGGTTAGTTACACCAAATTGATGACTTAGGAACAGCCGAACCGATTTTAACGATCTTTAACTTAATGGATTGGTCTCCGATAGCAGAATAACAACTAAAATAGTGAAAAATTCACGAAACAAATTAAAAAAAAAATCTCTAAAATTTCGTATGAATGACTTTTTGATGACAAAATTCAATTTATTCAGCTAATGAGTTAAAAAAGCCACGCGTTTGCCGTGTGGGGCTGGCTTTAGAATTGTCCCAACCCCTCTCCACCCATGGGAGTCGTAAGAGCCGACTGAGGGAATACCGGGAGAGAGCAGCACTCCTTCGAGTATTAGCAACATCCACTGCGATCGCCAACCCGCCTGCCAAGCTATTCCCATTCTTGGGGAGGCCTATGTCCAGCAGTGGACGTTAAAAGGCTGATGGATGGATGGATGAATAAGTTAAAACACAACGCGACAATAACGTGATAACAAACGGGAACTTCTCTTTGAACTTAAACCCTACCAGCAATATGAGTAATGTCGTTGAAGACATAATAATAAGCCACAAAGCAGCTAAGTTTAATCCGTGTGGTGACGAACTAAGAATACAAGTGTCACCACCCCATTCTTTCCCACGGGTGTCGTATGACGCAACTAAGGGAAGTAAGCAATTATCATCCATTGCATGACTGGTGGTAGGGCTGGCTACCAAGTGGGAGTAATCACTTGGTATCGGGCCCGAGCGGGTTGGTACCACCATCCCTCGTGTGACCGGCTATGAAGCACATCGTTGCGTTTTGGCTGTAGCAGGAAATAGCCGTTTATTCTTTAATTTCATATCGGTGAAATGAAATGGTGAGCAGCAGCTTGGCAATACTCTCGGTATATTTGAGTCCATGAGCGACGGTTACCATTTACCATCAGATGGGCCGTGGCTCGCCTGCCACTACATGCAATAAAAAAAGTAAGTACATCATACATTTTTTTTATACTACGTCGGTTCAAACACGGCTACGGCCCACCTGATGGTTAGCGGTTACCGTAGCCTATAGACGCTAGCAACACCGGAGGTATTACTCGCGCATCACCATCTCCAAGGAAAGTTATAGGATGGGTAGAAAATGGATAATAAGCAGAAGATAGGAATGATATTATGGAGAGGATAGAAAGGATAATAAAGAGAATAGGGAGAGGATTCGGACCTCCTGCTCTCACTCACTATACGATACACAATGGTAGGAGTAGCTACCGTACCGGCGGACCACTGAAGAATGTAATAAAAATAGTTGCGGTGGCCCGCCAATAAAGGCGAAGAGACGGCACACGGTGGGTTTATTTAATGTTTCACGTAGATTTTCTTTGATGCTGAGATAAGCAAGGCTTTAACCACTACACAATAGAACAGTAGAACTTAGTGATTGTGGGTATGTACATTAATCCATCCATACGCCTTTCAACGTCCACTGCTGGACATAGGCCTCTCCAAGAGAACGCCACAACGAGCGGTCCCGTCATGGGGGATAATGCCGTAATTGCCACGCTTGGTAGGCGGGTTGGCGATCGCAGTGGATGTTGTTAATACTCGAAGGAGTGCTGCTGCCCACTTCCTCGGTATTCCCTCAATCGGCTCTTACGACTCCCGAGGGTAAAGAGAGGTGGAACAATTCTAAAGCCGGCCTCACACGGCTATGTACATTAAAGGCATTCAGAAATAGATAGCGTACGATAAGAAAAGTACCTAATAGAATACGAAATTATTTTTGTCTGTTTGTGTCTGCTTGATAGAGTACCTTTCTGAAATTACTGCTTGGTTTAGTTATAGGTTTTTTTTATGGCAGAAACCTTGTCAACGCAGAAGAACTCGTGAGTGTTAGCTAGTCTTCAATATCAGATATTTAATAAAGAAAATGTATAACAAAACTACAACACACAACAAGTTTCAAACATAAACACAATAATTGCATCATTGCATCCGTGTGGTGACGGACAAAGAATACAAGTGTCACCCCATTCTTTCCAACGGGTGTCGTATGAGGCGACTAAGGGAAGTAGGCAATTATCATCCATTGCATGACTGGTGGTAGAGCTGGGTGCCAAGTGGGAGTACTCACTTGATATCGGGCCCGAGCGGGTTGGTACCACCATCTCCCGTGTGACCGGCCATGAAGCACATTGTTGCGTTTTGGCTGTAGCAGGAGATAGCCGTTTATTCTTTCATTTCATATCGGTGAAATGAAATGGTGAGCAGCGGCTTGCCAATACTCTCGGTATAGTTGAGTCCATGAGCGACGGTTACCATTTACCATCAGAACGGCCGTAGCTCGCCTGCCACTACATGCAATAAAATAAACTGAAAAAAATATCTAAAAGATTCATGAGTTTTCTTAGAAAAACAAATTACTCTCGCCCTATTCACAACCCTGAGTATTTATATAGAGCTGTTCGCGCCTCCGATCAACATTCGCCGTTCGAGAGCCCTCAAGAGCTGTTACAACCCCAACGACTCGAACAAGTTTAGCAGATTTTAGGGGTAGTTTTAGGGGTAAACAGTTTATCGTGATGTGTTCGGGCTTAAAGGATCTGGAAATACAATTGTTGATTTAGGTCAATATTTTTGTTTTCGGTTTTATTTTATTTTCTTTAAACATGCAGACTTTTCATAGTAATAGAAGACGATTTAGAGACCTTCACGGTATAACTACTTTACCGATAATCATGAAATTGAAATCTTTATTGCGAAAAAAGAATCTTGACATTTTAAAATGCTGTAGGGAATAATTTCTTTATCTGGGTATACTTCAAACGATTCTTTGTTGATTGCATAAATCAATCAAAAATGCTTGGCATGGGAGGTTAGTGGCTAAATAATTAGAAAACGTCTAACTATTAAGCTGGCTGTGTTACGATAATGTTATACACGAGGCGATTATATATTATATTAATTCACCGATGAGAAGTGATATTGAGATTACAATAACGTGATAGCCTGTGGTATTTATCTTTTTATATGCCATTATTCCCGAGGGGGTAAGTAGAATTACAATACATTATGTCTACTTTGATATGTAATTTATTTCCACGAAATAAAGGGCAATTATCTCTATTACCATCCCCCAGTCAACTCCAGTCTATTTTACTAATGCTGTATGAGCAAATCAGCTACATAAATACGGTTTAATAAATCAACGATATCACATCAAAAAGGTGGTAACTGCCGTTCATGGATTCAGCTATACAAAGATCACTGTCAAGCTGCTGCTTACCATTTCGTTTCGTGGAATATTAATGAATAAATGGATGGCTATCCTCCGCTTCAACCAAAAGGTTTTGAGCCGGCCATGAAGCACCCTGTAAATAAAAGGCTGCTTCATGATCAGTCACATGGCTGAGAATCGTGCCGACCAGCTTGAGCCCGATAACAAGTAGATACTTCAATTTAGACTTTAAAGTTGCGTCTAAAGTTTGCTTGTAATTGATACTTGATACTTCAATAGAAGAGGAAACAAAGTCAATATCATGCGCGGGAACAGAAAATAGTAATTGCCAAAATAGATAGCGAAATGTATAGGCACAAGGCTACAAAACGCGTCTGCCTCAGTAATTGAAAAAAAAAAAGAAAACGCATTCTACGCCGGCAGAGAACTACAAACTGCAACGAATGTTTGTGTCCAATGAATACACACTTTCGAATTGATTTATGAAAAAGTTACTTGTGGTTGTTTATTGGGTTGAATGTGTTAATCTTTGAAAGCACCAGTAAAATAAAAAAAAATATAAGTTGGGAATAAAAAGAATATATTTTTACCAGCATAAGTTTTGGCTGCACAGATGGCGGAGTGATTCAGATACCGGCCTCCCGCCCGAGTGTTGTGAAAAAAATCTGCAAAACTGATATCAATATATTTTTTTAAATATCGATACGATATATATTGATACTTTTTGGTTGTATCCCTAGACGGTTGTATTACTACTACTGTCGGAACGTCTACAGCAATGTCGGAATGGTTGGCATGCCGGCCCAATTATAGTCGGAACCAGCTAAATCGGAACGTCTGTTAGTACCTACTATTATTAAAAAAAACAAAAGCAAATGTAATCTTTAGTCAATCAGCAACCTCTTACTTTTAATTTATTGAATGGTAAATAAGTAAAGGTGATCTCGTCAGATCATATGCAACTGTATATTTAATCAATAACGTACGCTGAGCACACATAAATATTCATTTAATAATATACTATAATACTAGTGGACCCAACAGACGTTGTCCTGTCCAAAAATTGGCGTTTCGTTTGAATTCGTTAGATAGGTATATCTTTTTACATTAGAAAAAATAAAGAAAAAAATCCTGAAATCCTATTGTGGCGCCATCTACCGGGTCCAAATGTGAACCTAAACCATCCCGGTACTTACTCAAACATTTACAAATAAATAGAAGAAAAGTCCTGAAATCCTATTGTGGCGCCACCTACCGAGTCCAAATGTGAATCTAAACCATCCTCGAATCCCCTTGAACTCACACAAAAAATTTCATCAAAATCGGTCCAGCCGTCTAGGAGGAGTTCAGTGACCTACACACGCACACAAGAAATATATATATATAAAGATTTATATTAAATAAAATAGAAGATTCTCTCGTTATTTGCAATATTACAAACAGAAGCAGCCTTGAAGTCTCGGGTGATCTATTACGGTACACGATATAAATTATCGCCGAGAACATTATTAGAGGCTTAGGTACTTGTTTGGCTCCGTTCGAGAGAGTTAATTTATCTGTAGGTCCGGATTAATATGGATATATCTAACATCTAGCTATATTACTAAGATTTATTTTGAATTATTACAGTATAGGGATATGTCTTAATAAAAAATGGAAAATTAATTTTCATTTTCATTTACTCAAACACACCAAGAACCTGTGGCCATGAAGTGCAAAGGAAGAAAACAACAATTTCTTCATTAGGCCAAGCGCCTTTAAAAATACTTGAACAATTGTATTAAACAGAGTTCCGTAGATGCGGAGAAATGAAACTGGAAGTACGAGCAAATTCATGGCTGTACACATTAGGCATTTTTATATATAACATTACAGAAATTGACATAGTTCATTTAAAGCGAGTTGGGAGTTGGCCCTTTTTTAACAAAAGTTATTTATAGGATAATTATATATTTAATTATATAGAAACGCTATTATTTAGATTTATTTTTATCATTAATCAAGGTTTAACAAAATACCAATATGTCACATTTTTTGTTAAAGACAATACGCTGCACTAAGGAATAATCCTTGCATCGCGGGGGACTTCACAAACATCTAATTTAACAGATACAAAGTACACCCAGACTTTAACAACCATTTGTGGATCACACAGAGTTTTCCTGGGTGAAAATGGAACCCATCACACGCGGACGGGAGGCCGGTATCTAAACCACTCCACAATCTGCGCAGTCTTTTAAAAAAATATATAAATCCTGTTTGTTCATAAAATATAAAACTTATTCCATTTAGATTTAAGTGAATAATGATATATTTTTATAGTTGCTTTTACACAATTTTTACACTTCATCAAGTTGGTCGTAAAGCAGTTAAATTAACAGTCACCATAAACTGTTGTGATGATACAACAAACGGTTTATGAGTTATTAGCTTTAGTAACTGTTATATTACATTGTAACTGTTTATTGTATTTTTATATTGCATGTGGGGTTTGGACATAACATGTTACCAGATACCACATCAGTCTGTTTGGGAATAGACTGAAAATATAAGTATAGGGCCCTTCCACGGGTGTTCTGCTGACACGAATATAAAAAAAATCGAAACAAATCCGTATGACAACAATATACCGGGTATAAATGGCATTATAACAATAACTGTGGACAAAGATCTCACCAAATAACTGTTACTATAATAATATGCCCCATAACATTTTCGTCGACAACCGTACCTCAACCATGAGTTTATGTTATAAAGATAGGATAGGTAATTAAAGTCGCTAGCGTGCATACGTGTATAGGATAGATTTCGATAGCACTCATACCATGAGTTAAATTGCCGCTTACGTCACTTGCTAAAGTAAGCTTGAGTGTAGATTTACGTAGCATATCGTTATGTTGGAATAGTGTAAACTTACAACTTAGTCGTAGTCTGGCGGCTTTCGAGGTCCTCCTACACAATCTGGAGACCTCGATACGGCGTATAGCACCGAGCCCTGTGCTCGTGCTGGGGGACTTCAACGCCAAATCAACGGCGTGGGGGTCCCACGGGACGGACGCCCGAGGTGCGGCGGTCGAAGAGTGGGCGGCAGCGGCGGACCTCGTGTTGCTAAACCGAGGGTCCGCCCTAACGTGCGTGCGGCGCGGGGGCGGGTCGAAAGTGGACCTTTCGTTCGCTAGCCCCGGTGTCGCCGCACGCGTAAGGAGCTGGCGAGTCCTGGAGGAGGTCGAGACCCTATCTGACCACAGATACATTCAGATAGAGGTCTCCCGGACCCTTCAGGGCGCCAGCAGGGGTCACGCGGCGGACAGAACTCCCGCTTTTCCGCGATGGGCTGTGGGTAGGCTCGACTGGGACCTGCTAGTGGAGGCGGCCATTTTTCAATCTTGGCTGCCTCCCCCCCTGACGGAAGACGTGGGCGCCGAGGCTGGCCGCATTCGCGGCATGCTTACGCAGATCTGCGATGCGGCCATGCCCCGCGTGCGGCGCCCGCCTCGACGGAAGGGGGTCTACTGGTGGTCCCCGGAGCTGGCGGACCTCCGTGCGGCCTGTATTCGTGCCCGGAGGTCCTACACCCGCAGCCGACGTCGCCGAATCCGCGACGAAGAGTGGGAGGGCCAGCTGTATGCGGCGTACAGCAGTGCGCGCGCCGCGTTAAAGCTGGCCATCTGTCGCGCCAAAGACGCGAAAAGGCAGGAGATGCTGGAGGGTCTCGAGCGTGACCCCTGGGGACGCCCGTACCGTGTGGCGCTTAACAAGCTCCGCGCCCAGGCCCCCCCCCCCCCTTACGGAGACCCTCCAGCCGGGCTTCCTCTCTGAGGTGGTCGAGGGACTTTTCCCCTCACGGGCGGTGCACACGCCCCCGGTCATGGCTCCGCCAGATGGTGACCGGGAGGCCGACGACGGGGAGGTACCGCCCGTGACGACGACGGAAATGGGGGCGGCGGCTGCGCGTATGCGGAGAGGCGCCGCCCCCGGGCCGGACGGGGTTCCCGCCCGAGTGCTGGCCCTGGTCCTCGACCACCTTGAGCCCCGCCTCGGGGAGCTGTTCGGCGCTTGCCTGGTGTCCGGATGGTTCCCTGACTGCTGGAAGGAGGGGAAGCTCGTGCTCCTGCCGAAGCCGGGACGGCCTCCGAATACGGTTTCGGCCTTCAGGCCCATCGTGTTGCTGGACGAGGCGGGCAAACTTCTCGAGCGGGTAGTCGCTGCCCGCATCGTCCGGCACCTAGGAGCGGTCGGCCCCGACCCGTCCGACGCCCAGTTTGGATATCGGGCGGGTCGGTCTACGGTCGACGCCATTCTGCGCCTGAAGGCCGCGGCTGCGGAGGCCGTCACCTCGAGGGAAGTGCTGTTGGCGGTGTCGCTCGACGTCGCCAACGCCTTCAATAGTCTGCCATTCGGCTGCATCAAGGAGGCACTCCGGTACCATGGAGTGCCCCTCTACCTAAGGCGGCTGGTGGCAGACTACCTGGACGGCCGCAGCGTCCTCTTCGTGGACCGGGAAGGGGACGTTGTAAGGAGGGCTATGTCGTGCGGCGTCCCGCAGGGTTCGGTTCTTGGGCCGCTCCTGTGGGACATCGGCTACGACTGGGTCCTCCGTGGCCGGCTCCCCCCCGGCCTGGGCGTAATTTGCTACGCAGACGATACGCTCGTCACAGCCCGGGGCAGGACCCTCGAGGAGGCGGCAACGCTGGCCACCTCAGGTACCGCGGAGGTGGTCAGGCGGATCGAGACGCTGGGGCTTAGGGTGGCCCTTGAAAAGTCGGAGGCCCTACTCTTCCATGGGCGCCGACGGGGCCCGCCCGCCAGAGCCTCGATAACGGTCAACGGTGTGGGCTTCCCAATCCAGGCCCACATCAAATATCTGGGCCTGGTATTGGATGGACGGTGGCACTTTGACGAGCACTTCCGCCGTCTTGCGCCAAGGCTCGTCAACACGGCGTCCGCCCTCGGGCGACTTATGCCGAATTTGGGCGGACCGAGTCTTGCGTGTCGACGACTCTACGCGGGGGTAGTACGGTCGATGGCGCTGTACGGCGCGCCCGTGTGGGCGGAGTCCCTGGCCGCTCGCAATAGGGCCCTTCTGTGGCGTCCACAGAGGGTCGTAGCGGTCAGGGCAATACGCGGGTACCGCACGGTCTCGACCGATGCAGCCTGCGCGTTGGCCGGAACCCCCCCGTGGGATCTGGAGGCGGAGGTGCTCGCCGACGTCTATCGGCGGGCGTCGACGGCGCGGGCGGGGGGCAGCCGCCCCTCGCCGAGCGCAATGTCATCGTGGCGGGAAGATGCCCGCCGCGCCACCGTCCTAAAGTGGAAGTCTCGGCTGGAGACGCCCCGGGCCGGTCTCTGGACCGTGGGGGCGCTCCGGCCGATCTTGGAAGAATGGGCAGGGCGGCAGCATGGGGTCCTCACCTTCCGGTTGGTGCAGGTTTTGTCGGGGCATGGTTGCTTCGGCAAATACCTGCACACGATCGCAAGGAGGGAGACGACCCCAGGCTGTCACCACTGCGACTGCGACGAGGACTCGGCGCAGCACACGCTCGAGTCGTGCCCGGCCTGGGATGTGCAGCGCCGGGAACTCGTTGCAGTCATAGGCGTGGACCTGTCGCTGCCGGCCGTTGCGCGAGCGATGGTTGGCAGTGACAGGGCCTGGACCGCGGTCGCCACCTTCTGCGAGGCTGTCATCTCGCGGAAGGAGGTGGCGGAGAGGGCCCGTGAGGAATCCTCCTTCGCGGACCCGATTCGCCGCCGGCGCGAGGGGCGGCGTGCGCGCGCTTACTTGCGCCTGATGCCGCCCTAGCCGAGGCTGCGGACGGTGGGGTCGGGGAGTACCCTGCCGTCCGCGGAAGCCTACCGCGAAGGTGCGACGCCCAAGTGCGCGAGGCGTCGCTCAAGAGAGGGTGCCCGTAGGGGCTGCCGCCTGCGGATCGCGGTCGTAACGACGCGGTACCCGTGATCCGCCGTAGCAAGGGCGGGTGGAGGCGCACGGTGGGTTTTTAGTGGGTGAGAGCCCCATTCACCCCGTTGTCTCCCCGGGCAGCGGGGTGTGCGGTAGGACATTTTTGCCCACCTAAAATAAAATAAAAAATAAAAAAAGTGTAAACTTACAACTAGCTTCAGGCTTGTTATTGTTCTCCTTTTCTATCTTGGTTTATACAAAAGAGAAAATGCTAAAGTTCAATTACGTGCTGTTATCCGACAAAATAGATCAGTCGCTTTTGCTTAAGTGTATATTCATAATAGTTCGATTTCGAATTTTGCCTCTTTAATGTAAAATGTTAGTAGCTAATGTCAACAAAATACTGCCAAGTCAATTAATCTCACATAGATGAATGATGATAGATCCCCATTGTAGATGTAGATCGCGATCGATAACGTGTGGTATTGTTATTGTGAAACTTTTTTGTATTAATATTATGAGAACCAGTGCCTCTCGATTTCAATTATTAGTGGAGTTTGTGATGTCGCCGGCGGGTTGTAACATACCCAACCCAACAATATTTTATTGTGACATCATAACGTACCTTTGATTCTAATGAAACCCTTTGTGAAGACTGTAATTCTGTAAACTATCGTAAAACTGCACAAATCTTAAAATGACTTCTTTGTGTAAAGTTTTACAAACGTATTGACACTAATATTTTTTAATGGACATCCAACTAGAATTCTCATATTAGCTTGAGTTTTTATTAAGTTCCCGGTGATTATCCTCATATTCAGCCACCGCTAACATATTCCATGCTAAATATGCTCTCTTCCAGACGTTTACACCAACCATTTAGTAAGTATTATAGATAAACTAAGTCTTTCGCCACACAATAATGCAGTGAGTTATGTAACTACAATCGAAACAGTTTTGTTCGATAGCGTAAGTCAAATTCATAACTCATGGTACCAAATTTGTATACAAACTATACAAATGCTAAGTCGCTACCGAGTTCCTTTTGATTAGTTTCGATAGGTATTTTACGCATCGAAATATTAAGTTACTCATACTACCGAATTTAATTCCCTACGTAACCGTCAGAGGCGCTGTAAGGTTTGTCATACAAATATTTTACGTGGTCGCTAGCGAGTTTACGTGAGCAAAACTCATGGTTGAGCTACAGGTCACAAAGATAGCCGCCACCGAATCATTAAAAATGCGACTAAAAAACATAACGAACGTTTTAATACATTGTTCTTTTTTGGAGTAAGTCTGTGATTAATGGATTTATTACTTAAAATCGAATTTAGATAGAACAATATAACGATTTTATCTCACATTCAATTTAATAAATTGTAAAATAAATTGCAATTTTCATGAAAAGACCGATGCAAATTTCCACCATCTGAGTGTTCAAAATCAACACTAAACCCATGGTATCAGTACGATGTCATTATTTACACCATATATGATACGAGTATAGGGTCATTGTGCCGGTTGGCGAACAATTAGCCGAATTGCCTTCTTTGAACCCTTCAAAATTTATACTATCTAAGAATGATATAGTGTATTATTATATTAATACGTTAAGAATATACTCTTTTTCTGAAAACGTAATGCTATTTTGCTATTCTGCACGTAGCTTTGAATAAAATGAGAAAAAAATTAAAAAGTACTGAAAATGCCAGTTTGCGAACACTTTTTTTAGTTTGCGAACACTGGAGTACCCATTGGCGAACACTTAGATGTAGTGCCTACATCAGCCCCTTCAGAATATGTATTCTATCTATCAGCCTACTACATTCGTTATTCTTACTTATGCAAGCTGCTTGCCGAGGGTTACTAATCTTGGATGTGGATTCAGTCGGGATGGAAGGTACACCACTGAAATAGATAGACAACACACAACAGAATGAAATGGAGCTTTTGGACAACTTTTCGGCAGCCACTACCTCAGCCAGAAGGCACGTGTTACAATACATAATGCAGTGCTTGTCCCAACATTAATATAGGGAAGCGAGAGTTGGATATGCAAAAAGGAGCATGGGAGTAATATCAGTGCGTTTGAAATGCGCTTGATCACTGCAGAAAATCTGTGGAGTTAGGCTGACTGATTGCATTCGTAATGACGACGTAAGTGGGCGAGTAGGTCTGAAAGAGAGTATTGGTGTAAATATGCGAAAGAGAATGCTCCGATGGTTCGGACATGAAGAAAGAATGCTAGTCGAGCGATTGGTTAAGAAGATATGCAACGAGAAAGTGGAAAGATGTAGGTACTGGGGGAGACCGAGACTAACCCACTTAGTCCAAATTGATCATGTATTCAAGGAACCTGGTCTCCGAAACCGGCGAACGTTTATGAAGAGAATTGAGGAAGTGAGAGTTGTATGCAAGAATAGAGCCTTTTGGCACTCTGTTTTCTCTGGCTGGGGTAGCCAGAGAAGAGAAGCAAGGGAGATAGCGTGATGATAAATAAAGTAACTTATATTTAATTCTTAATTATAAAAGTATGTTTTAAATTATCTTAAGTTTTGTTTCATAATAATCATCATGTTCGCTTACTGAAACATAGTTTTCACAGCACTATCCCGATAAGCGAACACAATTTTGAAGTTAAAATTTACAAGGTTTTTAAAGAAAGCATGTGTTCGTAAACTGAACCATTTATCACATCATATTTTTGACTATTGGAGGTCTACTTTATGTACTCTGAAACAAAATGAAAAAGCAAAATTCGCAACTGCATGCTTGTTGGCGAGCACTTGTTCGCTAATTGGTGTAATTGACAAATTTGCATGCCGGTTGGCGTACACCCGATTTTTATTACAAATAAGTTAATCTAATACAAAAACTCTATAAAATACCTTTTAACATTTAATATTAAATCTAACTAAATATTAAACTATAAAATAACAAAAAAAATAATAAATTTACGATTCATCTCGAGCGCCCTCGTAATTTTTTTTGTCATTCTTCGCACTTCCACTCACCTCTGAGTAACAGGATATATTAGGCGGCTAATCCCCAGATATAGATTTTGTCTTTTGCTTTAAAATCGGTGCAATATTACCACTCAACTATCTTAAAACCGTATAAGACACATATCTAGGTATTATTTCAGCTATGAATACTATTGTCAAGATTTTAATGTATGTAGTCGAGCAAATGTCCGGGTACCGGACTTGTGCGCGCTACCGGCTCAATGACCCTATATGCCTATATCCACAAGGGAGACTTTTGAGTCTTCCTTGTGGATGTAGGTATAATTATGTTGACTAAACTGACTGTATCTAAAATAGTTAAATTTTGTTAAGCCATCAGTTGGGATTCAGCGTAAAAAAATCAACCGTAACTGGGTCAAAAGTTATCTTTATAGTGATTCGTCCAAATGACCAAATAATTACCAAAGCAATAGGGTAATGGAGACTAATGGACGAATCGAAGTGACTCATTAATATTGCAGTATCTAGAAGAGACTATTAGCACTGAATGCCCTGGGGTATACTAGACTAATTTAGCGTCAGTATTCCTACCACAATGAGTTTTTTTACTAGGGATGAATCGGTTTTTGCTAATGAAATGCGGTTTACGTATCTGCAAGTGAAAACAATCTGTACTATTCGGCCGTATGTGGCGATGACAGTCGCCACCAATGATGTTATCTATACTATTATAAAGCTGTAACAAATCTGTGTCTGTACATTTAAGATATTTAGGCATGTCTAAACACAAATATATTTTTTTAGCATTATTGTCTATTTGTCTGTTTGTTCGTTTGCACATCACGCAAAAACTACTGAACGCATTTGGATGTAACTTTTTTATTTGATACCTCTTGATTAGACTTAAAAACTTGTACCGCACACCCCGTCGTTCGGGGCAACGAGCAGGGTATTGTGGGGCTCTCACCCACTAAAGAAACCCGCCTTTGTTGGTGGGCCACCGGAACCATAATTACATTCCATCAGTGATATCTAAGATATGACCTAAAACTAGCTTTTGGCTTATAATATCATTGGTCACCACTTTGTTGTTGCGGATGTACTCGCCTCAGGTGCTCATGTTAATTATTAGTGTATTCTTGGCGATTTAAAGTGATAATAATAGGCCTTATCAATTAAAGATATTTTGAATTAGAATTATTATAAAGCTGTGACAGAGTTATGTCTGTACATTGAAGGTATTGGTGGAATGGTATTGAAGGTGTCCCTGAATCGAAAACCTCTTTTTTAGAGAGGTATTTTATCTATTTATCTGTTTGTTTGTTCAAACATCACGAAAAAACTGCTGAATGTATTTTTATTTAACGTTACATTGTGTTCAAAACTTGTACATGCCATTTCATTTAACTCTTCATTAGACTTAAAGACTTGTGTAGGGTACGTTTTATCCTGATACTATACCGTAAACCTGAGATATAGATAATATAAAAACTAGCTTTTGTCTGCGGGTGAGCTGAGGACTAAGTCTAGTTGCAATTTTTTTTTTTATTTTGCTTATCAAGTTTGCAGTGAAACAAACAAACAATATTCATTCTTAAACACAAAGTGAAAAATGTGAAATCGAAAATAACAGTCACGAGCAGGATTTGAACCTGCATCTTCTGGATACCGTCCAGATGCTTTGCCAATTCAACCATCGTGACAATTGCTCCTGACTGCTAATCTCGATAACACATTCATACTTAACGTCTTTGGGTGACGCCTGCACCATCTGTCGGGAGTAGGAGAAGCATCTGGATGGTATCCAGGAGATGCAGGTTCAAATCCTGCTCGTGACTGTTATTTTCGATTTCACATTTTTCACTTTGTGTTTAATGCTAAGCATAGCTATAGTGCTAAGCATATCAAATGCTAAAAATATATATAAAAATATGTAAATAAATAATATTATTTCTTTTCTAGACTGTTCCACACAAATATCTGACATCTTTTACTTTATTTAGTTTGAAGCTCTTTTGAATACTAAGTGATATTTGAATTGATAGCTTGTTAGTTGAGATTTATAACAGGAATATATATAGACCATATAATGCTGTAGAAAGAAAGAATTAGCAAAAATAATGCAGGATAACCATATGGAACCACCGAAGGAATATAACATAGTTCCAGTGGCCCGCCAATAAAGGCGGAGAGACGGTATACGGCGGGTTTATTTAGAGGGTGAGGGCCCCACACTACCCTGTTCGTTGCCCCGAACGACGGGGTGTTCGGTTAATTACATGTTTTCCCGCCTAAATAAAAAAAAAGAGTGACCATGTGGCCAGGCTACGAAAAATACTAAACATGGTTGATACCAAGAGGCACTACTAGTGGCAAAGTGCATAATATTACCTAATTAACAAATCATGTTCAAAATCAATACAGCCAACCTAATTTTTTACACAATTGTACAGGGCGTTGACCCTGCACTGGGGCAAGTGGGCTATAGCATCCACGAGGATCCAGGGGCCACCATAGGTACATGTTGATGTCATTGTAATCCACATTAAATTTAATTTCTTACCTGCTATATCTATATATAGCTTAATAGTACTACATATCCAGATATTAATTTTGTAAGCGCAGCAACTAAAAGAGTTTTTTTCCAGCGGCGAAGTTGGAATCCAATTAACAAGAACGCCTGCATTCTACGCCATTTTTCAATGAAAGTTGCATGCTAGCAACTTGACATTATTATTTTACTATTTATAAGAATTATAGAATTGTTGTTTTGTAGATTAGCTCTAAAATTACTATTACTATCTCTTTGTTATTAAAATTAATAATAACCCGAAAAAGTTAAAACTATAAAGGTATTGCTACTAGAATAACCGTATTTAGATTGTATTCCGTCTAACTGGATGTCCTTACTAATATTTTGTTATACTTTCATGCGTTAACTACTGAGCCAATCATCATGAAATTATAAATTTAGGTAGGTACCTCGAAAAAAAATATGGTTCCTGAGGGATTGCTACATTTACATTAGAAATAATGAATGATTGAATTTTCTGTCGGAAAGCAATGATGATTTTTAATAACAATCATCAGAATGATGGTGACGTGGTTCGCCACCCATCACATATCGATCGCATGGGGGAAAAAGCTGGTCAGTGCTATGATAAGTAGCATCCGTTGTCTCTACTATTTTAAGTGACGTATTTATGAGGAGATCGTAGTAATTGCATTTCGAACGATAGGCAAAGTTAAGCAACTTTAAATACTGGGCCTTGATTCTCTATGAGACGTAAAATTACTTGCCGGAAACCAGTGACGTCATACCGAGCGCGTAACTCAAACGTGAGAACGCAACGTACCACGAAATATTTTACAAAAAATATATTCTGTATACCGCACGATACGTTGTCTATGCCAAATTCCGATTTCACACAGTACGTCTAAAAACCATACAACCGTTTCAATCGGAAAATATCCGGTATTTTAAATTACATTTATTTGTTTCTAAACGTCATTATTAGTTGATATTTATGCATCGAAATTACTATTATAGACAATTAATATTACTTTGTTTTTGTTTCGATATAAATATATGATCAAATATTGGATAATTATGTACTATCTCTACGTACGAGGAGATAGTTTTAAAACTAAAATCTATCTTTAATGTCACGTCATATGTCACAGTCTATAAGTAGTATCTCTTAGTAGTCTGTGCACATTGTTGTGAATTTTACTTTAACCCATTTTTAACCCATCAATGAAATTGTTTATTTAATTGAATACAAGTAAGTTACTTTCACAAACAAACAAGAAAAAAGAAAGTAATATGTAAAATAATAAGCTCAACACTACAAACTTATCAACAGAAGAAAAATTCAGAAAACTGTTCATTGTCGGAATCAATAAGATCGCCACAGAAGGATTTATTGTTATAACAATAATACACATTGCTCCTTACTTTAATAATCTATTTGAATTAAGTACGGGGCATTGGCAACGTTGTTTTTAGAAGGCTATCATAACTATTAATCAATAACTGAATTATCACATTATATATAATAACAAATGCAAAATTCAAATATACGATATTTCATCGATATCAACGGCAAAATTGCGGCGGCTATTGCTTAATACAAGGACTTAATTTCATAAAATGGATATAATTTTAGTAGACGTGTTGTGAGATTTTGTTGTGAACGTATTAGTGCCTTCCTGCCTCTGTGGTGTTATATTTTACATATTACTTTCTTTTTTCTTGTTAGTTTGTGAAAGTAACTTCCATCCATCCATCCATCAGCCTTTCATCGTCCACTGCTGGACATAGGCCTCCCATAAATGGGGGTTTTACCATAATCGCCACGCTTGGCAGGCGGGTTGGCGATCGCAGTGGATGTTTTTAGTACACAGGGGAACGCTGCTGCCCGGTCCCCCGGTAATCCCTTAGTCGGCTTTTACGACTCCCATAGGAAGAGACGGGGTGGAGCTATTCTTGGTGCCGGCCCCACACGACAAACTAAACTAAAATAACTAACTTACTTATATTCAATTAAATAAACAATTTTATTGATGGGTTATTATAAAATAAAATTCACAACAATATACACAGACTACTAAGAGATACTACTTATATACTGGCACATATGACGTGACATTAAAACAATGACAGATAGATTTTAGTTTTAAAACTATCTCCTTGTACGTAGAGATGGTACATAATTATCCGATATTTAATCATATATTTATATCAAAACAAAAGCAATTGTTATATTAATTGTCTATAATAGTAATTTCGATGCATAATTATCAACTAATAATGAAGTTTAGAAACAAATAAATGTAATTTAAAAAACCGGTTATTTTCCAATTGAAACGATTGTATGGTTTCTAGACGTACTGTGCGAAATCGAAATTTGGCATTTGTCTATGCCAAATTTATATATGTATCGTGCGGTATACAGAATATTTTTTTTGTAAAATATGTCGTGGTACGTTGCGTTCTGACGTTTGAGTTACGCGCTCGGTATGACGTCACTGGTTTTCGGCAAGTAACTTTACGTCTCATAGAGAATCAAGGCCCTGGTGGGTTAGCTAAAACCGAACAAATCGGAAGGGCTAGTATAAGGCTACGGTGATGATGATGATGTGTGACGTATTTATATTCTGAAGTCCACGCAGACAGAGTTAGTTATAATTTTACTTTATACAGTGCTAAATAATAATAGCTCCGTCTGGTGATAAAGTCTAAAATACAAACACGCCTATTACTCTCTTTCATACCTACTCGCTCTCTTACGTCGTCGTAACGAATGCGGTTAGTCAGCCTAACTCCACAGATTTCCTAATAATCTATTATTATAATGTGTGTCATACTTAAACTTGATAGAGGTATCATCATCCCAGTTAGTCCTGAGTTTTAGAAGGGAATAAATGTACGTAAATCTATATTATTATAAAGCTGTAACAGAGCTATGTCTATACATTTAAAATATTCGAGTTAAAAGTGAACGTATTTAGCTTTTATTTATTTTATTTATTTATTTATTTTTTATTATTTAGCCGTCTGAACAGAAAACATTTTTTTTTTTGTTTTGGCTGTTTGTTTTTTCGGGATTGTCGCAAAGACTACTGAACGGAATGTGATGATATTTTTTTTTTGATAGCTCTTTATTAGACTTAAAACTGGTATAAATTTTATCCAGCTATTACAACGGGCACTTGGGTTATAACTTAAAAACTAGCTTTTGGATGAGGCACTGGCAAAAGCAAGTTGTGAAATAAAACTACTTTTACCGAATCTATCGCGTCTACATGATTTTCTACTATCCCGACCTTTTGAATACTTTACAGCATTCATGGTCACTGGTGGACCCGGGTGATCCAAGTAAACGCCATAGATTGCGTAAAAGTAATTTTATTTCATAATGTGTAATATTCACGTAAATATCAGAAAGCATTAAATAGTTAAATGTTAAACAGGTACATATTAAAGTTAAAATCTAAAGTTAATATAACTGTATTTATGTGGCAAAAACAAGTAGAAACTCTCGTTCCATTGTGTATTGTGTAGAACTAGGTACCCACATAGATTTTCAGTCCCATACCGCTACAACAACTTTAGTATTCAAAAGCAGTTTGTCGGTAAAACAAACAACATGTTTATATACAATTATATAAATATGACACGGCATTTATGCTGTGCTTATTACTTAAGGAAAAATGTTTAAAAAAAAATCCAAACACCTATAAATAAGATAAGAATTTGTTGAAGTGATAACTTGTATAGAAAGGTTTGGATAGGGAGTAAATTCATGTAAGTCGTCATCGACATGGTCACGTAACGTGTTAACGATAACACATACTGTTCCTATTAGTATAACTTACTACTCTGTCAAGAAAGTACCGGGAAAAGATCAATAATAAACAAATTTTTTGTTATTCATCCAAATTTATTTTATCACCTTCAATGTATGCTCCTTCAAAAACGATAGACTTACTTACGCCAACAAATAATCCAATCATCAAAACATTTTTTAAACGATGTTTCCGGAATTGAGTTCAGTTCTCGTCGTGAATTCTCCTTTATGTCTTCTACCGATTGAAAACTGGTGCCACTAAGTGGTAATTTGAGTTTAAGGAAAAGAAAGAAGTCGGCTGGAGCCATATCTGGTGAATATGGTGGTTGCTCGATGGTATTTGTTGTGTTTCGACAAAAATTCATTCACAATGATGGCCTTGTGCGAAGGCGCATTATCGTGGTGCAAAATCCAAGAATTTTCTTTCCACAAATCTGGCCTTTTTCATCGAATTTGGTCTCTTAAACGCCGCATAACGCTCGTATAATATTCTTTATTTACCGTTTGACCTTCTGGCAAGAATTACGAGTGCACAACCGCGATAGTTAAAGAAAACAGTCAACATGACTTTGACTTTTGATCGACTTTGGCATGGTTTTTTCGGTTTCGGTTCAGTTGGAAGTCGCCACTCCGAAGCTTGTTGACTAGTTTGCATATCAAACTCGTAGTCTCGTCACCAATAACTCAGCGACTCTCATGTGATTGAGATTTTGGAGAAAATTCAGGTCTTTTGGGACTAGCCCACCGGAAACATGTTTCATACCCAAGTGATTCTTTAAAATGGTACGGATTGACTCGTGAGACACAGAAAGTTCGGCGGCTATCTCTCTCAAAGTTGAATGAGGATTTTCAGTCACTATTTCCTTCACTTTTGCAATGTTAACTTCAGTTGCAGACGTTGATGGCCTACCAGAGCGAGGCAAATCTTCCATTACATCTCGACCGCTTTTAAACGCTTTGTACCACTTATAAGCACGTGTTTTTGATAAAGTCGATTCACCGTAAGCCTTCTGTAACATTTTCAGTGACTCCGAACACGAAATTCCATTGGCGATGCAAAATTTAAGACAAATACTTTGTTCGATGTTTTTGTCCATTATGAAATTCGCAATGCACACTAGATATGAAATAACTAAAAGCAGCACTGTATTTAATATAAATAACAGATGCAACTCAAACTCCGCGCCAAAATGGATAACAGTTGTGCCAATCTAACAAGAACAAAAAAAAACAAAAATTTGAATTTGAAACCATAAACAAATCATCCATTCCCAATACTTTCTTGACTGAATGTATTGCACTGGGCCAGCTGTGAATGAAGTAATTAATAATTTTAAATAATGATATTAATTTTAAACACAGTGTTAATATTGTGAAATCGAAAAGTTACGAGCATGATTCTAAGCATGTCAAATGCTAAAAATATATATAAAAATATCTAGAATTTTTTTTTTTTTTATTAATGAATTTACTTTACAAATTTACTTTACTTTTGATTTACAAGTTTTAATTTAAGATCAAATAATTAATTTGGATATCCAAAAATAACAACTGTTTGTTTATAGTTGTAAATTTTCACTTCAATCGGCAGTCCTCATGAATGTGCTGTGTTTTGTTTTATTTAATTAATTGTGATCTAATCCTTAACCACGAATGGAACTAAATCGACCAGAGTAAATTCTATACAAGCTTGCCCATCCATGTACGATTATTCTTATTAAACTCTACACAAGGGACGCAACAAAGTCATCACAATTATTACGTTTAAAATACACATTGGATCCTTTAATATATCGATTCCATGTGGTGGTCTGTGCATGAACATTTACCGCCACAGTCATAAAATACTACTAAATCATTTCTCTGTTTTAAAACAGATTAAAAAAATACACTGACCTCATTGATATATTAAATCAATATCAATGACTGATCTGGGTCATTCTTAGTGTGATCGGGACAGTCTGTTATATAAACGTTAAAAAAGAGAGTGAAATAAATTAAAAGGGGTTACGGAATGCATCGCGTTTAATTGATTTACTGGCGCTTAATTACCAAACTTTTCAGATAAAGCAACCAAAGTCGATGAAAAGAAAGTGGATTGTCGATTAAACTAGTTACATGAAATGCTATCAAACTGTATGCCTGAACTTCAGAACCTATAACTAAAACTACTACCAGTATAATTATTCTTTAAACGAATATCTCTACGTATTTATAAACTCTTTGCTCATTGCAATGCCGTAATATACGAGTAGTTGATATTGAAACTCGGCAGACGGAAAGCGACATGCAAATAATGGAAGTTTGTCGGCGTCGCCGTTCGATACACCCTATAACTGTTAAGGGAGCGTATATCAGAGATTAATTAGCACTTAATTATATTCTTTTTGGTTTTTCAAGTTCAAATATTCTCGTCTTTTTTTCTAAGATATATTAAAATTTGTACCTTTAGACGTGCTACTCTAGAGTATTAACTCTGATTATAATTGTTTTTATGCCGTGTGCGGCCGGCTTTAGAATTATCCCACCCCTCTCTACCCACGGGAGTCGTAAGAGCTGACTGAGGGAATACCGGGGGAGTGGGCAGCAGCACTCCCTCGAGTATTAGCAACATCCACTGCGATCGCCAACCCGCCTGCCAAGCGTGGCGATTACGGCATTATCCCCCATGACGGGACCGCCCGTTGTGGCGTTCTCTTAGGGAGGCCTATGCCCAGCAGTGGACGTTGAAAGGCTGATGGATGGATGGATGGATAGATAATATTTTTTAGGGTTGGCGAACTTCGCTTACTTTTCAAAAAAGAGACTAATTTAGTCAAATTTAAAAGTAAAGCGCTTACTAAAATATTTTAACACCATCTCGTACAGTTTTAAGGTACTAGCATGCTGTTAGTCTAATAATAATATAGCAAGCCCATTTTATTGTTTTTCTTTTATTAATAGTCATTTTGTAGGACATACACCTATGTAAACTAAATAAAATTCTATCTATGTACAAAACTATCCTAGTCCAGCGCGATACAGGAATTCTTCTTTAGAGCGTAGTGTTGTCATTAGGCCTTTTTTTTTGTTTAGGTGAGAAAAAATGTTCCTAACCACACACTCCGTCGTTCGGGGCAACTAACAGCTACCCTGTTATGCCTGCTGTGGGGCCCTCACCCACTAAAGAAACTCGCCATGTGCCGTCTCTACTATGTTGGATTACTTCAGTGGTCCGCCGGCGGCATACCCTTTCGGGTACCTTCTACTGAGCGACGCAGCCGCACACGGAGCAACGTACATTCACCGGAGGCTTTGCGGGTGGCGGACGTTCCCCGGTCCATCCACCCGCAGCCTCAGTTAGGGCGGCATGTGGCGCAAGTACTCGTGCCTGCGCCGCCCCAGTCGCTGGCGGCGGTTGGGGTTGGCGGAAGAATCCTCCTCCCTGGCCCTGTCCGCCGCTTCCTTCCGCGAGATAAACTACGACGCGACCGCGGCCGTAATTCCTATCGCTGCCGAGCATCGCTCTGATAACGCTCGGCAGCCAGAGGTCTCCCCCTATTGCCGCGACGAGTTCACGGTGCCAAGCCAGGCACGAATCGAGCGTGTGCCGCGCCGTGTCCTCGTCGCAGCCGCAATGGTGACAGCCCAGAGTCGCTTTCCTCCTTGCGACTATATGCAGATATTTGCCAAAGCAACCGTGCCAAGACATACACCAGTCGGAAGGTAAGGACTCCGTGCTGTCGCCCCGCCCACTCCTCCAGCACAGGCTGGAGCGCCCCTACGGTCCAGGGACCGGTCCGGGGCGTCTCCAGCCACGCCCTCCAACTGGCCATGGTAGCTCGGCGGGCGTTATCCGCTTATGAGCCTGGACGCGATGACTCTTTGTGGTCTCCACCGAAGAGCCCTGTTCGGTGCGTCCAGGGACTCCGGCCACACAGGTGCGCCGTACAGCGCCATCGACCGGATTTTCATAGTTAGCCTACGGAATAATCCCTGTATCGCGGGGATGTTCAATATTGAGAAAATGAAACGAATAATGTGTGGTGGATTAAAAAATAATAGGTTAATTTTCACCCGTCAATAGAATATATGCTGCAGTGGAATTCACAACTAAAACGGTAACTTTAACATAAATTGATACTACTAACCATATATTATTAAAAGCATTTTCTGGTAATCCAGGCTATAAATTATGTGATTTTCATCCTAATCCGTTCACCTATTTTTGGATAATAAGAAACATACGTAAGAAACATCTAAACACACCTACTCTAAAACTTTTCATTAATAATATTAACAGTAATTATTGTAGTACAATACGCTTACATTTATATAAAATGTAAGCGTATTGTACTAAACATAAATTTCAATTCAATCACATAAATATTTAGCCCTGCTTTCATATAGTTACGGGAACAACAACTAATTAAAGTTGCAACACATGGCGCGACCGCTGACTTACGGAATAACGTGCTCTGTAAGAAGTTCCTTTTTAACAAAACATAGGTTTGTCATTCTTTTATTTAGTTAAAATATTTTTATCGTTTATTTATTTAGGCTGTGATGATATTGTCATATTAAAATATATTGAGGGGAAGGACCTTTTTATATACCATAAATGTAGCATTTTTTTATTGCTTATGTTGGCTGATGAGCCTCGGCCCACCTGATGGTAAATGGTGACCGTCGCTCATGGACCCGACTATACCGAGAGTATTGTCAAGTCGCTACTCACCATTTCATTTCACAATCTCCTACTATAATCAAAACACACCGATGTGCTTCATAGCCGGTTACACAGGAGATGGTGGTACCAACCCGCTCGGGCCCGATAGCAAGTGAGTACTTCCACTTGCTAAGCATGTCAAATGCTAAAAATATATATAAAAATATCAAAATATTTATAGGGTTTGCGTCATTATTAGGTAAAATCTTAATTGTAAAATTAAGTTTACCTGGTCGGTATAATGTATGAAAATACTTCCGACAGATGGTGCAGGCGTCACCCAAAGACGTTAAGTATGAATGTGTTATCGAGATTAGCACTCAGGAGCAAGGGTCACGATGGCTGAATTGGCAAAGCATCTGGACGGTATCCAGGAGATGCAGGTTCGAATCCTGCTCGTGACTGTTATTTTCGATTTCACATTTTTCACTTTGTGTTTAATAGTATATATGTATTATATCCGTAATCTGATACCCATAGCACAAGCGTTAAGCTTAGTTTGGGACCAGAGGACGTTGTGTGAAATGTCCCTGAATATATATTTATTTATTATTATCACCCATTGCATTACTGGTGGTAGGGCTGGATACCAAGCGAGAGTAATCACTTGCTATCGGGCCCGAACGGGTCGGTACTACCGTCCCCTGTGTGACCGGTCATGAAGCACGTCAGTGTGTTTTAGCTATAGCAGGAGATAGCCGTTTATTCTTTCATTCATTTCATATCCGTGAAATGAAATGGTGAGCAGCGGTTACCTTTAGATGGGCCGTGGCTCGTCTGCCATCCTTAGCAATAAAAAAAAACTCCCTTAGTTGCCTCGTACGACGCCCGTGGGAAAGAATGGAGTGGTGATACTTGTACTCTTAGTCCAATACCGCACAGACAAGCAGCAACCAGAATTTATTGCTTACATCAAGCTACCTGATGCATGCTGTTGATGACAAACAATAGACTATGAAGTCTATAGACGTTAAGGACCCCAATGGCAACTCTCCAATGTTGCTAAAACCATGTAAAGAGATAAGAAGTACAGAAAAAGGGCAATATACGAGTATATGCGAAGAGGAGATGGAAAGGATAATAGAAAGGGCATGATGATAATCTCCGGCGCCCGCACTCACCGAAAGAAATAAAATAGTAGGCATACGTGCCGTTACTATACGCCAAAATTCTATGCGAAGGCGACAGATGAAAACTGTGAGTACATACTTGCTTTTCGGAGCTGAAGCTTGCCTTTGGTTGATTAGAGTCTCTTGGTGTTACCACTAATATTAATCAATATATGCGTTAATTTACCCGGGAAATCGATTCATTCTCGGTCACACAATTTTCCCACATTTCAGTTATCTCGTGATACTTGGCCAGATGCAATTAATAGGCCATCAATAATAACGGTAATGAACTGGCCACTATATTGCAATGTCAATCGCGTTGATTAATTTTATTCAGTTTTCATCACCTATAACGAATTTGTTTGTTTTCAGCAATTGGTATTTATAGCTATTTATATTGCATTTAAGAGCTTTTTATGCAACATTTGTTTATTCGCTAGATTTTTTAATCTTTTTAAACATCTACGCTATTATAAAGCTGTAACAAAGCTGTCTGTAACATTTAAGATATTTGATAAAAAAATATTGTATTAGGCTATATAGGTGTCTGAACACAAAACATTTTTTAAGATTTTTTGTTCATTTCTCAAAAATATCTTAAATGTACAGACAGCTCTGTTACAGCTTTATAATAGTACTAGCCATGGCCCGCGGCTTCGCCGCATCTAAAAGCTAGTCTTTGGGTTATATCTCAAGTTTCCGATATAGTAGCGGGATAAAATATATACCAGTTTTTTAAGTCTAATCAAGAGCTATCAAATAAAAAAAGTTGCATCTAAATCCGTCCAGTAGTTTTTGCGTGATGCGCGAGCAAACAAACAGATAAACAAACAGACAAAAAAAAATATTTTGTGTTTAGCTTTAGACATGCCTATATAGCCTACTAGCTGATACCCGCGACTTCGTCATCGTTAATAATTTATTTTCTAAATTCGACACCTAATTTACCCGCGATTTTATAAAACCATTATTTTTTCGCGATTTTATAAAACGATTTGCTAAAAATTATGTCCTTACGATTTTTTTGTAGGACGCATAGTTTCCGAGATATCGCGAAAAAGGTGTTTTCCAAGATGGCAGCCAGGGGACAAGGGCGGCAACCCCACAAACTTGGTGTTAAGCTTCTATTGACTCCCCACATATGTCCCAAAAATAAAATTGCGTACTCTAAGAAATGTAATGCGCATGTAACATTTCAATGGACTATACGTGAATCCTGTCAAATATAACATGAAATTTAACATTCTTAATTCAAAAAAGTCTAAATATGTGTGTTACTAAATTAGAAACTTACCAAACCAGCCCCTCCTTCCCTTCCTATTATTTTAATTGACCACTTCCTCATGTCCTCTATATCATCATTCCTCTTCATGTCCTATAGCTTTTCTTGGGGTGAATTACTCGCGAAGGTTGCCTTTGGTCTATAGGCTACCACGCCAACCACTCAGAGGGTGGCAAACTTACCATCTTACTGACCATCAAGCCGTACAGCCTAGTATAACATTGATGTATAAACAAAAACATAGCATCACGCCTGTATTCCCCGAAGGGGTAGGCAGAGTTGTATTACGCACCCACGATTCACCAGCTATGTTTAAGTCCTACGTAAATGGGGAGTGAGGCTATTGCCGTCTACCGGGCACATTTCAAAACTCCGGGCGGCTAATGAGAATTTTTCTTTTTACGAAAAAGTTCAATAGCTTTGCCCGACCCGGGAATCAAACCCGAGACCACATGATCAGCAGTCGCTTACACTACCTCTGCACCATAGAGGCAGTTGATGTGTAAAACAGAGAAGATCCACAATTAGGCACTAAAAGTGTACACTATAAATTAGTGCAGATTACGCTTTCCTGCACTCATTTCGTTTAGTGCATATTATTGTTTTATTGTATAAATATTAACTTTTAAAGATTCGCGAATTGTACACATATTTAAAGGAACATAAACGAGTCTCTTTTCGCGTATAAATTAGGTGAAGTTGAAAAGTTGAAAGTTGTCCCGTGACCACGGCTGCTACAACGCATGTGAAGCGTCGGGCTAAAGGTAGTTAATAATATCACCTAATTTATACGCGAAAAAAGACCATTTATGTTACGTTAAATAACGTATCAATATGCCTAATAATACTTTGCTGTTAACACCAGCTTTGGTGTTGGTGTATAGTTAGTTTGTTACAATACCAAAATTTCTTTTGAAAAGCTCATTGACTGTTTCTTTTTCTGTCGTTCTTTCTGAATAGTGTCATTAAGCTCAAGCACGCAGTTAAAAGTTGTTATTATTTTATAAAATCATACATACATATTGTCACGCCTTTTTCCCGTAGGGGTAGGCAGAGACCACTTCTCTCCACTTGCTACGATCTTGACCCGCATCTTTCGCTTCATCTTCTTTCATCAGCGCTTTCATGCATGCTCGTTGGTTTCGAGTACTCTTAACCTGGCCTTCCTTAAGAACGTCTCCGATCTGGTCAAAATACGTTGCATCCGATAGGTGAAGTGGATCGTAAAGACCGTGATGTGGAGATTGGGTATGGCCGTTGGTCAGTGCGATAGCTTAGCGACTTAGAGCACTTCCCCGGATTGGAAGGGACTCAGTTCGAATCCCGTTCGCACTAAAGTTCTCTTTTTCCACATTCACAAATAATTTGTAACTAAATTATTATAAGTCTTTAAAAAAACTATTAAACTAATGCCAACTCTTTAACTCATAAACATAACTAAAATTATTTTGTTAAAAAACAACTTTTAGCATGATGTTACTTTAATAACCACATCAATGGTTACCATAGCAACAGTTGACATGTTATTGTGTGGTTGGTATTATTGTGATAATGACTGTAGAAGTCAGAATACGATAGCAGATACAAATATATATTTTGGATAGGAGTTTCGTAAAGTCCTTATCTTAGTAAGCGTCTACGTCGCGAAAGGAGCATCTATGCAAAATTTCAAGTTAATCGGACGTACGGTTTCGGAGATATCGTGATGAGTCAGTGAGTGGTAAATCGCTTATATATATATAGATTACAGTCATTTTTTCTCAAATATTTGAAATGTACAGACATAGCTCTGTTACAGCTTTATAATAGTATAGATAGATTGTCAACAATAATTTAAAATTTGTCATGTGTTGCCAGCCATTTCGTCCATGTGGTCACGGACTAAGAATACAAGTGTCACCACCGCAATCTTTCCCACGGGTGTCATACGTGGCACCTAAGTGAAGTAAGCAGTTGTCACCCATTGCATTACTGGTACACAGCCCTAATGTTCTAAATTTTTAACTACATTGAGTTTATAAATTGTAATGGCTTTTAATTAGGTATTTAAAAACAATAAGGTATTAGCTTAGTCATTCATGGTATAATAAATCATCTCCATTTTTCGCTTGTTCATAGTAGTTTTAATTCTTTTTATGATACAACCCAACACAGTAAATATATTGCTCGTCATACACTTATAATAATAGGTATACTGTCGATACGCCGTAGCTTTGCGCTGATGGTTTAAAATATTGAGGTTCTTTAGTTTAAGAAAGTTTAATTAAAATGTATTGTACATACAAACCTTCCTTAAAAGGTACCTATATAACTCTGAAATCCATTACAAAAATGGAAGAAGATAACGAAGAAAGATTACTACCCTCTCACAGAAGGTCAGCGGAAACAAACGGAAGGCACTCTGAAACGCTGTTTCGTATGGGGATTAAGAGCGCCGGAGGCCCAGCCACCTTCCTTATCAAAACATAGCATCACGCCTGTATTCCCCGAAGGGGTAGGCAGAGGCGTATTACACACCCACGATTCGCCAGCTATGTTTAATGCCCATTTTCACCAACGATCCCTAAACTGTCCCATAAGTAGGAATCCCTTAGTCTAAGGCATCCCTTAAATACATCCTTTAACTAAATTCATTCTCACCAAGCTAAGAGACACTTAACTAAGGGCTGCTTAGTAAGGTGACAGATTTTTTATGTCATAGTAGTTCCGAAAACCGAACTTTTGCGGAAAACATCTTTAAACTCTATTTTCACAGCATTTCCGAACATAATAAAGTAATATACATTTTCAACACGATATAATCAACAATGAATGTTATAAAATATGGGTTTTAGCATCAAATAGCTACAAATTTACAATTATGATTATCTTCGTCTTAAAAAAAAGTGCGCCTCTATCTAACTGACAGTGACAGCGGTGACATTGGTTTATTGAGATTCAGGCATGGAAGTAACATGTATATCAGGTTATATTTGTACTAATTGTAATTAATTAAAACAGATTCATTATTTTCGGGCTTTCGGCTGCGCATTTTCTTCAATCTGCATACTATATAAAAGTACTCTGTGATACAGTATAAGTTGTTGTTTGTTTTCAGTTTTAATATAAAATAATGTCCGAGAAAATAAAGCGTTCATACATTTTTTATCTCAATGGTTCGTACCTGTCATCGGGATATTCTAAAATGTGCTAAATTTTTTGTAATAAAAACGACACACTTTCTTTGGATAACCTATACCTTGTAAAAAGTCTTTATCGTCATAGGTAAGTATCTTATGAAAAAATCTGGTCTTTCACGAAAAATACGTGGCCAGGATAATAATTTAGGGTTTTCTAATAACTCTACAGTCTCATTCGCTTCAAGACTATCCAAAAACTATAATAGATCTTCCATTTTAACGAAATAATCAAGAACACGAGATTTACGTCAAACCACTTAGTAAGCACATGTCAAGTGCTAGAATACAGAGAAAAATATGTGTAAACCGATTTAAAAATCAGTTGCAAGATTTGATGCTACTAACAAATGAAGTCGAATAAAAGCATATAAAATATTCGCGTACTACACAGACAATATGAGAAAGCATTCAATCATAAAAACGCGTCTGAATACCTAAATACAACATATTCAACCAACGATACACCACCACTAAGATAACAGGATTACTTCCAATATGTGTGTACCAAAGAGGTGAATATATTTGAGAAACTTAAGAGGATTTGTCAAGTCCCGAAACGTCCGGCTGACTGACGAAATTATATTCACTCGTGTTGAGAGGCCTGGAAGCGACAATACGTGATGGGCGCTTTGAAAAAGCGCTCACAGACAACAACACGACGAAAAATCACAGGGTCCTGTGTTGTGAGTTAAGTTAAACAAAATTTGTACGTGTACAGAAAAATACATGGCATTTTTGTTAACATGGAGATGATTTAAAAATAAATGTACCTAATGCTTTTTGTGTCTGAAATATACGGTAAAAACCAATTTAAAAAAATAATCTATATATAATGATAGCAACTGAAATAGCCGTCAAATTATCGAAATAAGAGTAGATCTATTAATATATAAAATATAGCTTTTAATTTTTTACTGCCGTTATATTTATTTTCCGGTGGAGAGAAGATTTTAGTAACGATCTTGAAAATGGAAATTTCGTGGTTCACCCCCCGACACGTCTCGTTCCACGGGGGCAAAAAGTGGGCAACAGAAAGCGGGCTCAAGGGTTTGTATAGCATTGTGTGCTTAACCGTTATGCGGTAACTTATCATATGACTTATAACACTTTTTGGACGAAATGTTCGCTTCTTTAGTCATCTCTAATCATGACATCTGTAGATATAGAATTATGTAGAAAGAAAGAGAAAGAAAGAAAGAAAAAAAGAAGAAGTCAAATACTTCCGACAGATAGCGCAGGCGTCAACCAAAGACGTTAAGTATGAATTTATTATTGAAATTAGCAATCAGGAGCAAGGGTCACGATGGCTGAATTGGGAAAGCATCGAGATGCAGGTTCAAATCCTTGATGCAAAAGGCGGTACTCCTCGACACGGCACGTATTGTGAGGAGGTTTCTTTCTCTGGAGCCCTAACCACCGGCAGCTTGGTCCCTGCACCCGATGTCGGTGGTCCACTATTTTATATATTTTTAAAGTAATAATATTTTGTTGTGAATGTTTTTTGTAATAGTGTATTTGAGTGTGTGTTTGTTGTCTTTTATAATCTGTTTAAAAATATATAAATTATTGTATTAGAAAAGTAACAAAGAGAATAATAATAAAATATTCATGGGCATTTCACACAACGTCCTCTGGTCCCAAACTAAGCTTAATGCTTGTGCTATGGGTAAGTACCAGATTACGGATATAATCCATATATTACTTTTTTTTTGTAAATACACATATTATAATAGATAGAAAACACCCAGATGCAGTACAAGTATCTGTGTTCATCACATAAATAATTGTCCTGAGTGGGAATCGAACCCACGACCTCGTGCACGGAAGTCGGTTACACTACCAACCACGCCACGAGGCCCGTCAAATTCAAAAATCAAACTGTAGTGAATCTATGTATGTATTATCTAGTGTCAGTAAAAAGGCTTTCTCTTTTAATTTGTGCCGCGGCCGAGTATCTCAGCGGGCCTTTTCTCGGGGATCAACCTCGAATTGAGATCGTAATTCGATCATATTGTAACATGATTACCGGGGTTTGAAGTACTCTGCGATGAAAGCTTTTATCTATAATGATATATAATATCGTGTATCGAGAGTCCAAGGTGAGGTTTATGTAAAATAAAAGAGATGAAATACAAATTTATGTTTTAGAAGTGTTTACACTGGGAATATAAATTGAAGACTGTTTTGCCGGAATTTACCATGCTTGAGAATGACAGTAGGAAATATGGTTTATTAAAATTTCAGAGTTCAGTGAAGGTGACTTCTAATATATATAAATATATGTCGTGGCTAACTAACCTAGCCGGGGCTTTTCAGACAGACCACAGAGACGGTCCGTTTGCGAAACCTCGCCGTTCCCAAGTCCGGGTAAATAGGGAGGGTCTTTATATGTATCATATTCATGTAGTTTATCCATTAGTATTATATCTCTGTATACATGGTCCCTTCTTTTCTATTTCTTCCGGTATGTATAGAGAAAGCCGCCTTTATGTGGGTGCGAAGACGGTTTATTATGGTATTTATACAGATATAGTATATCTTTAGGTATATATTTTATATGTTTAATGTGCTAAGGGCAGGCACCAACCACAAATATTGCCCTTTTATCTATGCAGTTTATATAGTTACTACGCTCGCACAAGCACACAGCACCCACCTGCGTTGGTCCTGCGCAGTTGATCGCTGTACGCGAGGAAGATGGAGTCCTGGAGGGCTGAGTCGAACGGGGTCGGGGTTGATACTTCCGGGAGACAACACGCCCTCTTTGGTCCGGATTTCTGGCTAAACGGTACCCCTGTAGCTAGCCACTATAGGGAATGGACACGCGTCCCGTATGGTTGAGGAGGGTACGGGCCGCAGGCGAGACACGGGGGGGTCCTCTGGGGGGACATGGGGTTCGGCCATGCTGACGGGGCAAGGGCGTGTGGAACCACTGGGGGTACTAGGATCGGTGCCCCCGGCCATATGTCTGCAGCTCCCGATGTCGCGCATGAATCCCAACCAACCGTGTCTATATCTCTCGGGTAGTCCTGGTGCCCAAAGTGACATCCCCAAAGGTGCGGGCTCCGTGGAGGGTGGGAAGCTCGAGAGACGAAATATAAACAATCACGTGGTATGGATAAAACCAAATCCCAAACCCCACGGGCGCCTGAGGTTAACCCCACAGGCACCCAAACACACGGAGGAGACGGTGCGGCTCACGCTGTGCCCGACACCTCCACTTTCCCCATACAAATGGGAGGTGCTGTTCCCACAGTGCCTACCCCACCCACACATGCCTTGAGGGACACGAAAGTGGCCCGGAAAGGCGCGAACACATCACATAACACAAACAAGACACACACAAACAAGACACACACAAACAAGACACACACAAATACTGCACTTACTAACACTGCTCACACTAACACTGCTCACAAAGAAGGTGCTGTTTCCACAGTGCCTCGATACACCAAGCACAGTGGCGGTGCTGTTTCCACAGTGCCCCCCCGTAAAAACCAGTCCGTGCCGGGTAAAAAGGCTGCTGGGATCCCGGCGCCTCGAACACCCGGCACGTTGACGACACCGACGGGCTCGGGGCAGGTTCATGACCGAACCCAGGCAACACATTATTATATTTTGTAAATACAATATTTCACATGTAGGTAAGTATATAAATATAGTATATGGGCATTTCGCAGTATTATTAGTTATTATATATCAACATATAAAATATTATTATAAATGGTATTATAAAGTTTATATTTCATAGTTTTCAATATGTCGAATATTTAAACTAAACATTGTAACAATTGATCTTAGTTTAATCTGTTATTTTTAAATATACTACTTTCACGCTCACATCAATATCACAACCACTAATAAAAGCCCTATTCAGTATTCAATAAACTTAGAGTAGGTATTTCTAGCTAGATATAGTGCATCACTATGGTTATTTCTGAGTGAGAACATTACCTTGCCGTAACACAGTCTTTAGACTAGCACGGAGGGTAAAGAATTTTTGTCAGCATACCCACCAAGATCTTATGTTAAAGTATAATCTATAATACTACTGTAATATTTTATAATGTAAGCATCCGCTATGTAAGGATTTTTGTAAATTCTAATTTGAAGATATATTTGTGCGCTAATAGTGATTTAATAATTATGTTGATGCAGTGATAGTGTATTTTAATTATATAGCTTATATAACTTAATGCCGAGGGAGCCGTTAAGGAGGACGCTCCGTCAATGGAGAAATCCGTTGAACCGGAGCGGACACCAGCGGTACCCCCAACGGACGCTACATCCGCGCTGCTCGATGCAGGTTAGACAGTGCCGGACTTTAAGTGGAAGACGCACAAAAATAAAAAACAGCGTCGCAAGTCCAGGCAGAGGCGAGCTGCATTGGACAACACAACAGCCCCAGCGCCTCAACAACAACCAGGTGCTTCCAAGCAAGAGCCGGCGAAGGCAGCCGCTGGAACCCCAGTAGCACGCCGCGCCGGCCGTGCAAGGAAAAGGGCTAGGAACAGGCCTGCAACGACCACAATCCCGGAATCTCGAGCTTCGGCCAAAAGGAATCGCCCGGATGAGACCTTCTCTCCGCGAGGTGAGACCAAGAGGCTGAGACGAGCCTACGGGGGATACTCCGAAGATGGCATATGCGGATGCTTTGAAGGCGGACCTGCTGGTTGCTGTTACCACAGTGACCTCAGGTCACCTCACTCCGCAGCTGTCTGAGGAGGTTCAGAAACAGCTGCAGGCACTGCTGATGCAGTAAGCCATGCAGCCTAGCAATAGCCAATCCTCTGGCCCAATATTCCGGGGAAAGCCGTTTTTATCCAACGGCGCCCTACGGCTATGGTGTGAGGATCAGGCTACGTTGGCATGGCTCAGGCGGTGCACGGCGATTATGACCCTGTCTACAGGGGACAAGGTCACCGTGAAACGCCAGAGTGAGCTACAGCGTAGAGTACGCTGTGGCGTACTGTTCCCAGGGATCTGGGAAGATTTCCGCGCCGTAGCGCGAACACTTCGGTACCAGAACCCCTGGGCGCAGATTGACCAGTGGTTACTCCACAAGACGGAGCGACAGGAGACGGAGACGTTTGCTGTTGTTAGTGTACCGGAGACGGTCGTGGTGGTCCTTGTAGAGCGCGAACGCCGGCTTGGCTTCCTGCTAGGCTCGGTGTACGTAAAGTTCCAAGGACCGCGTGGCAGGTACGTGGAATACCCACCACCCAGCAACACCGTCTCTCGGGAAAACACGGCACCTGCTGAATCCGAAGCTATGGACACTTCCGGGGGGACCAGGGCAAGCACTGTAGGAGTGGAGGTGTTGCCCGGGTCTCAGACGTCGGCGCGGACTGCTCCTGCTTCTGATGGGGACGAGGAAGAACTTCTTCGTGATCGCCCGGGGTCTGGAGAAGCTGGCCATAGGTGAGGAGGAGGCGGAGGGAGGATCGGCGGAGGAGGATGACATTAACAGTGTTACCCCCTTCTCCGCTTTGTAATATCCTCCAAGCCAACCTTCACCACAGCGAAACCGCGACGGCTCAGATACGGAAATGGTTGGAGGTCAACGACACGGCCATAGTCCTGATCTAGGAGCCGTGGGTCAGGAATGGCACCGTCTGTGGACTCCGGAACATCGAAGGTAAGCTTATTACACAAACAGGACCGGACAATCCCCGAGCCTGTATTTACATGTCTAGAAATATACACGCGCAACCCTTAACGAGTTTCTGTTCTAGAGACCTGTGCGCCATTATAGTGCACGGGGCGCCGGATTCAAGCCTTCAGGAGGCGGTTATTGCATCCGTGTACATGCCGGAGGCTGATGATCCGCCACCCCACGAGCTGACACGGCTAATCACCTACTGCGAAGAGACCGGGCTCGAAATTATCGTGGCCACTGACGCAAATGCACACCACCCCCTATGGGGGATGAAGACAAGTAACGAAAGAGGTAAGAAACTTGTTGAGTACCTTTTCACAACTAACCTTAATATACTTAATACAGGCTCAGAACCGACATTTGTAAACAGACGTAGCAAGACAATCATTGACTTGACGTTGGCAACCGAAGAGGTTTCGAATCACACCTCGAACTGGCATGTATCAAAAGATCTATCATGCTCAGACCATAGGTGGATTCGATTCGATATTCAAGTAAAGACAATCGCAGCAACCCCGTGGAGGAACCCCCGCAGAACGGATCGTATCCGGTACGCGGAACAAATGTGCCTAGCCCTGGTGCAGACAGAGGTTCCCACAAAACTGGAAGGTGCTGCAGAAATAGAGAGGCAGGTAAGCGTCCTCACAAATACCATGCTGGATTGCTATCACCAGGCGTGTCCCTTGTCCACTCCACCGCCCAGTAGAGGCAAAAAAGCCGCCTGGTGGGGACCCGAGCTGGATAGACTCCGTAAAAGGATGAGGCGACAACTCAACAGAGCAATGAACACAGGTACTGACCAGGACTGGGATAATTATAAGTCAACTAAGTCTAGGTACAAGAAGCGTCTCAGGTACAGAAGCAGGTGCTCATGGCGCAACTTCTGTTCCGAAATAGAGAATGGAGCACAGGCTAACAGGGTAAGTAAGGTTCTTTGTAACCAGCCCACGGTTACGTTGGGATCCCTACGCAAGCCAAACGACACCCTCACTAGGTCATGGGAGGAAGCGGAATACATCTTAGTACAGACGCACTTCCCCGACTGCGAGATGGTGCAGACAGTCCGCTGGACAGATGAGGAGGTCATCCCATCTGAAGCAGAATGGCACCAAACACTTGATGTAGTTAGCCCACAAAAAGTACGGTGGGCCATTAACAGCTTTAATTCATACAAATCACCTGGCCTGGATGGAATTTTCCCTGCCTTGCTGAAGTGGGGCGGGGAGGAACTCATTCAAATACTCACCACTATTCTGGCCGCCTGTCTTGCTCACAGGTACGTGCCGAAAAGTTGGAGAGAAGTCAAGGTGATCTTCATACCCAAACCAGGTAAGAGCGATTATTCGGACCCCAAATCCTACAGACCTATCAGCTTGACCTCTTTTCAGTTGAAGACACTGGAGAGGTTGTGCGATAGGAACCTGAGAGAGGGGGTTCTACTAGGCGCCCCCCTGCACCCGCATCAACACGCCTACTGTCAAGGTAAATCTACAGAATCGGCACTTCATGCAGTGGTATGCAAAATTGAAGAAGCTATTTCAAGCAAGTCTATATGTCTAGGCACCTTCATAGACATCGAGGGGGCCTTTGACAAGACCAAATTTACTAGCATAACTGCAGCACTTGAAAGACATGGAGCAAATGCAGTTATGATCCAATGGATAGATAATATGTTAAGCAAAAGGATCGTTAAGCTTAGCACAGGCGGAACACACAAGGCACTGGTGGCCAAAGGATGCCCTCAAGGGGGTGTGCTTTCACCGCTACTGTGGAATTTAGTGGTAAATGATCTAATTGCTACACTGAATAACAATCACTATTATACGGTTGGTTATGCCGACGATCTGCTGACATGCGGCAACAGTACAAGTACAGTATGCGACGTTACACGCTCTGCGCTGGTCATCGTGGAACGGTGGTGTACTATCAACGAACTAACAGTCAATCCAAAAAAGACGGAAATGGTGATGTTCACTAACAAACGCAACCTGGGCAACTACCGACTGCCCAAATTATTCAAAACAGAACTCCAGTTATCAACACAGGTTAAGGACCTAGGGGTAATTCTTGACTGTAAGTTAAACTGGAGTAATCATTTAAATAGTAAAATAGATAAAGCTACGGTCGTATTTTGGCAATGCCGCAGAATGATAGGTAAAAGATGGGGCCTAGACCCTAAAATCGTTCTATGGCTATACCAGGTAGTAATCCGACCAATGATTAGCTACGGTGCGGTGGTGTGGTGGCCACGGACCGAATTATCCACTGTCATAGCTAAACTACAACGACTCCAGAGATTGGCCTGTATGGCGGCCACGGGATGCATGAGGACAACTCCAACTGCTGCTCTGGAAGCTATTCTTGGCCTGCCGCCACTGCATCTGTTCATAAAACAAGAGGCAGCAGCTACAGCGGTAAGGCTTAAAAACCTGAGTCTCTGGAGACTAGCAAGGGTACCGCACACCGAAATCCTCAGTGAGGTAACAGGTAAGGAGCCGCTCATGGCAGCGGTGACCGACAGGATACCCAAGCAGTTTGTATTTGACAAGAAGTACAAGATACAATTGCAAGAACAACCGGGTGAAGGTCTTAACCCAAGAGAGATGAGTATCTTCACAGATGGATCTAAAACAAGGTCAGGTACTGGTGCGGGTGTATTCTCCGAGGACCTGAACATTCAGATAGCTACACCATTAGGAGCTCATAACACGGTCTTCCAGGCAGACAGTGTGGGCATCTTAATGGCAGCGTATGCGAGCGACTCTAGAAAGGTAAAGAACCAACAAATCCGTATACTCTCTGATAGCCGATCAGTCCTACAGGCCCTTCAAAGGTACACTATAACCTCGAGTCTTATATACGAGTGCCATCGAGCCCTGCCACAGGTATGTATCGACAACGATATAACCCTACAGTGGATCAAAGGACACAGCAACTCACGCGGTAATGACGCTGCCGATGAATTGGCAAGGGGGGGTTCGGAGATGATAGTGGAAGGACCTGAGCCCATTCTACCCCTGCCGTTCGCTTGGCTCCGAAACACACTACGACGAAACACCAAGGTAGAACACCAAGAATACTGGTCTAACTTAGGTACATGCAGGCAAGCCAGAGAGGCCCTTCCGACAATCTACCCCGGATTGTCACTAAAGCTGCGGCGTTTGAAGAGGCCTCAGCTCCGGCTCCTAATGGGAGCCATTACTGGACATGCTTTATGGAATAAACACTTATTTACTCTAGGTGTTACTGATAGTCCTCTTTGCAGAGCTTGCATGGAGGCAGACAAAACGGCCGCCCACGTCATCCTTGAATGTCCGGGGGTGGCGGAATACCGGGCACTATACCTCGGCTCTCCGAGGTCGCTCCCAGAGGTCGTCGGCAACGTTAAGGGTCTGCTAGGCTTTCTGGTGATGCTGGGTTGGCAGGAGTAGTACCAGCAACCCGTCACGCAAAATAGGCGCACATACGACGTCGAGTTGCGGAAAAATAGCCCGCGTTTACAATACAATACAATACAATGTCGTGGCTACATCTTATAATATTGGTCACGTTATTTTAGTGGCCGACAATTTTATAAAATGATTAGGTTTTGATTGTCGGTCACGTCATTAAGGGGCCAATTCTATGATCTGTCTACCATCTTACTTGACTGACATATCAACGCACAGCCCAAACTTTAGAAAGCTGTGGCCCAATGGCAAAGCAGGTGGACTGTTGTTACCACCGAAGGAATGTAACACAGTTCCAGTGGGCCGCCAATAAAGGCGGAGAGACGGGACACGGCGGGTTTCTTTAGTGGGTGCAGGCCCCACACTACCCTGTTCGTTGCTCCGAACGACGGGGTGTGCGGTTAGGAACATATTTTCCCGCAAGGGATAGCTTGGCTGCGTCACTGGTATAATAAGAAGGCGAATATTACGTACCATCTCAGCAGTTGGCTTATCTGGTGTCATTGACAATTCTAAAATATAAATAACCTTTAAGTTTACCTTTCCATTTTCACCAGAAGGCTCGGAACGTAAGAGTGATCCCTGAGTTTATTGATCCCACTAAAACAACGTCCATGATATCACAGAGTATCTTTGATTTTTCCCAATTCAATAGAATCTTTCAATCGGCAGACGTATTCATTTCCTCTAAGAGTATCATAGGTACATAGTTTGTGCCAAGATAATAAATACCATGAAGATTAGACAGAAGGTCAATAAAAACAAATATTTATTTTTGTATGTTTATTATATTAATTCTTAATATTTATCAAAAAAAATATTCAAGCAATCTTTTATTCATCTCTATAATTATTTATACTTTCATTAATTTTTAATAGAATTTCATATTTAAAACCGATGGATTACATCGGTTTAGGAGCATTGTAAAAGTGATAGCGTATTTTTACACTGATTTTAAAGTAGGTTTATAAAGATCATTTATTTGACCTACAATGACTATAAAATAAATCTTCTGTCATTATGAGACGTGTCCCCTCATACAATTGATATGTTTTGCACAGAGTCCGACCAGTATGCCTTTTTTTCTGTCTGGAAAAATATAATGTTACCCGCCCGGAGACGCATAGGGACCGTATGGGCATAAAACCACTTAATATTCCACCATGCGCAGTCTCCCTGCCCGCTTGCGACGGACCACTGGCACCATGCATTTATTCACTGTCGTGAAACAAAGCAATTTATCACTGTTCGGTGAAGGAAAACATCGTAAGGAAACCTGCATGCCTCAGAGGTTTTCTCACGGCTTGTGAAGTCTGCCAACCCGCATTGAACCAGCGTGTTGGACTGTGGCCCTCTCAGCATGAGAGGAGACCCATGCCCCATAGTTCGACATAAAAGGATTGAAAAAAAAACATTTATTAATAATAAATAAATAAATGTTCACGGACATTTCACACAACGTCCTCTGGTCCCAAACTAAGCTTAACGCTTATGCTATGGGTACCAGATTACGGATATAATACATATATTACTTTTTTTTGTAAATACATACATAAATAGATAGAAAACACCCAGACGCAGTACAAATATCTGTGTTCATCACACAAATAATTGTCCTGGGTGGGAATCGAACCCACGACCGTCGTGCACGGAAGTCGGTTACACTACCGACTACGCCACGAGGCCGTCATTTTGTTAACATTAAATTATTTTTTTTTTTTGCAAGCCATTCTAATTTCCTTATTCAGTCATGGATATCACTTGTAATAATTTATTAATAATCGTAGATAACTCTTCACTATATGGGGGCTGGAATGAGTGAGTATCAAGTGCTTAAAAGAAGTAATAATTAATAATATTTTAGATGGAATACAGAATTAGATTTCTGTTTTTGACCTGTTGTATACCGGAAGCTGTGAATATTCGGCGCGACGGTTGCAGCCCCTGCAGCAGACTGCTACATCCGGGCTCAACTTGCCGCTCTTTCCAAATCACGGTTTTTAGTTCGAAAACGTTTCATGATTTTATGTATGTTTTCCTTCCATAAAGTTTAAGGGCTTTCGGTTACAGCTTCATCTGTTTAATTAAGAAGCCAGTAACTGTGATTTAGTTACTTACTTGTATCTTTATGCATATCATTCTTCTATACGTGTGTTTTAACGCACTCACATTAAAATGCACTTTGTTATTGTAGACAGTAGAAATACAAGATCCTTATAGCTCCAGCGATTTCTATGATATTTTTTAGTTTAGAATTAAAATTAGGCTCAGTAAGTGGTGCTGGGGTCGTGGTTTTGGAAAGAAATTCGTTTTTTTTTACATATCATAACATAATTATTATCTTAATAATTATGATGGAGTCCATCAAAAATTCTAATATTAAAAAATCTATCAGTCAGCGAACTTTTGGCTATTAGTCCAAGATAGTGTTTTTTATTTTCATTTAGCTTATATAATATTGTTTAATTTAACTTAAGTTATTCTTTAATGATATCATCATAGTTACAAGTCTAATGCATTGTAATACTTTCTAACATTTACGCGAATTTTACACATTTTGAAATAAAATTACGTTTACCGAATCTATCGTTGTTTCAACGGTTGGGAAACAACATAATCAGCTTTGGACGCCTACCATCTAAGTCCACCCGTGATCATGAATGCTGTAAAGTATTCGAAACGAAAATCAAGTAAACGCGATAGATTCCGTAAACGTAGTTTTATTTCAAAATGTCTAATGCATTGGTTATATTATTGAGTAAAAAAGTGATGTTTAAAAGCTTTATAACCGTGTAAGTTCATCCGCGTTATCATTACTACTTCCTAGTAGGTCTCAGCACGGTGTTGCCTATTTTACTTCTGGATAATATGGGTTGTCTGGTCATGGCTAAAATACTACATGGTATAAAGCAAAGTCACTATTCACGTCTGTATGTTTGTCTGAGTTTATTCTTCTAAGCCACGCTGCCATTTCTCACTGGTTAATTATAAAATAATTATCAAATTTGATTCAGTACTTTCTATGTGTATAGATTACAAAAAAATCTTATGTCTAAAAACGAAAAGTAGTATAAATTTACAAAAGGGATTGGCTCACAAAGCAAACTTGTATTATAAAGGTGTATTTATGTACGACATCTAGGTATATAGGCATATCGTTTTCTCAGAATTGACTAAAGACTCTAAGGAGCGTCCAGCTCAGGTGACACTCGGCAACGTGAAAATATCGAAGCGGTTAAAAATAAAATATCGTTCTTTTGACGTCTTATAAATCGATGAACGCTGGCTGCACGCACGAAAAAGCATGACTCATTGTCACGTTCCGCCTGAGCCGAACGTGCAAGCGAGAGCACGGAACAAACGATAAAGAGGCACGATCGGCCTAAGCGTTCGGCTTGTGATTGTGACGCATCTATCGACATATATGACGTTATCACGTAATATTATCGTCCGTAAACTGACTTTACAGACAACCATATATTTGTAATAAATATTGACAAAAACTTTTTTTTATTATTTATTAGAAGTAACGACATCTATTTTTAAATGACACCTAACATTTTGAGTATAAATCGTATTTATGTTGGTATTTCCATCCATCCATCCATCAGCCTTTTAACGTCCACTGCTGGACATAGGCCTCCCAGGCCTCCCCAAGAATGGGGGGATAGTGCCGTAATCGCCACGCTTGGCAGGCGGGTTGGCGATCGCAGTGGATGTTGTTAATACTCGAAGGAGTGCTGCTGCCCACTTCCCCGGTATTACCTCAGTCGGCTCTTACGACTCCCATGGGTGGAGAGGGGTGGGACAATTCTAAAGCCGGCCCCACACGGCTATGTTGGTATTTAAGTCATCTATAAAAGAATAACTAACTGTCACATCAACGCACAATGCAAATCGCTTTATTTTGTTTAGGCGGGAAAAACTGTACCTAATGGCGTGGCCCTCACCCTCTAAATAACCCGCCGTGTGCCGTCTCTCCACCTGAAGTGTAACGAAAGTTCGTCTAACGTTTCGTTTTTCATTCTAAGGGGGCTGTTTTGTTTAGTATCGTGAGTGGGAGAGTATCAGAGACCTAATTATATTCCATTTATCACATATAATTTATTCTTAAAAGTAGCTGAGCATATCAAGTGCTAAAATACAGATCAAAATAAATTTATAGTAGTTAAAATTATCACAATGGGCACACGTTTTATCTATAAAGCCAGACTCTAGCCACAAAGAAACCTACAAATATTTTTTTTATTAGGTATATACACTTATAGGTATAGGCTGATAAACTTGCCATCAACTGCCTCTGTGGTACAGTGGTAGTGTAAGCGACTGCTGATAATACACCACTGCCTACCCCTTCGGGGAATACAGGCGTGATGCTATGTAATGTATGTATGTATAAACTTGTCTATTAACCTCCTTTGCGTCGCGTTATCGTGTAAATATATTAAAACAATAATAACCTTTAAAAATGATTGATTTAAGTCATAATTTTCTTTCCTTTTAATAGTTGCTTACATAAGCCCCTTAATTTCAATTTAATCACCGAATAACTTCTACAGGACTTCTTTACCCCAAAGTTTCCAGTTTGACTTGACCTGTCATATCCAGTGTCGATTGACGAGGGTATCTCGTTAACAGGTTGATCCTGATACTTGATCGTCATATACAAGCACTTGCGTGCAAAATCGATTCATGAGACGGACACTTCAAAAGCTTTAAGAAACTGCTGTATCATGCTTCAGTACTGGCAAATGTGATGTGAAGTTATTTGAGGATACTGACCTTGTTTTTGGAAGATACGAGTAGTAAATACCTATGGTTAAATGTGTTTTATACTACGGGGTGGCAAAGCATACGGCCCACCTGATGGTAAGCTTACCGTATCCTATAGGTACGTCTATAGACTAACAGCACCAGAGGCATCACTTGCTTGTTGCCAACTCAAAGAAAGGGATAGGAGGTGAAAAGGAAGGCTACTGAGAGGATAGGAAGTATAATATGGAGAGAACAGGGAGGGGTTCAGCACAAAACACAACAGCAAAAGTAACGTTGTTCACGCTAAACTTCTGTCATCCATCCATCCATCCATCCATCAGCCTTTCATCGTCCACTGCTGGACATAGGCCTCTCCAAAATTGAGGTTGTACCATGATCGCCACGCTTGGCAGGCGGGTTGGCGATCGCAGTGGATGTTTTTAGTACACAGAAGAACGCTGCTGCCCGGTCCCCCGGTACTCCTTAGTCGGCTTTTACGACTCCCATAGGAAGAGACGGGGTGGAACTATTCTTGGTGCCGGCCCCACACGGCAAACTTCTGTCAGAGGGTGGTAATTCCCCGATCGTGCCAGCCCATTCATGCTGCCCAACACTCGCGCAAACGAAAAAATGACATTCTGTACTATTTAAAAGCTGTAACAGATGCGTGTACATTTAAGATATTTGAGAAAAAATACTTTATTAGGTTATTTAGGCGTCTCTGAATACACAACACTTTTTTTAGAATTTCTGTCGGTCTGTTTGTTTGCATATCATGCGAAAATAATTAATGGATATTAATGAAACTTTTTTATTTAATATCTCTTGATTAGATGAAAAAATAACAAAACAATAAAACTCTAATTAAGGTAACGAGGCCGATATCACCAAACGAACTGTGTACGAGATAATCTATTAGATAATACCATTTATAATTACATTAAAATACTAAGCTCCAACAGCTTTTGTGTTTGACAGAAAAAGAAAAATGGACGAATATATCTAAGAACACGTTCGCGGCAACGGTCCTGTCATTCAATATCCACTGATATCTCATTTTCCCGCGTGAATAGATCCGAACGGAACGGATAGCTATTTGGAGCCCTTTAGAACTGGTTTAAGTTACAAAAGTTTAGTGTTGCATCTTTGGTTTAAAACATGCTCTTGATCATCGAATTTTAGTTTAGTATAGTCTAAACTCTAATTAAGGTAACGACGCCGATATCACCAAACGAACTGTGTACGAGATAATCTATTAGATAATACCATTTATAATTACATTAAAATACTAAGCTCCAACAGCCTTTGTGTTTGACAGAAAAAGAAAAATGGACGAATATATCTAAGAACACGTTCGCGGCAACGGTCCTGTCATTCAATATCCACTGATATCTCATTTTCCCGCGCGAATAGATCCGAACGGAACGGATAGCTATTCGGAGCCCTTTAGAACTGGTTTAAGTTACAAAAGTTTAGTGTTGCATCTTTGGTTTAAAACATGCTCTTGATCATCGAATTTTAGTTTAGTATAGTCTCGTAACACCAATACACTACAATTGAAAGTTTAAAAGATTAAAAAGTTGAGGTACGAAAGTTAACGCTTTTATAGCTATCTTTTAACTGAAATCCCTCATATATTTTAATTTAAATCCCTCATAAAAAAAAATCATAACAATATTTTTATTTTACAACTAAACACACAAAAAAATCCATTGCAAGTCAAAACAATGCCGTTCATTAAAAATGCTCTAAGCATTCAATTCTTTGAAAAAGCTCTTTTTCAGCTGACAAGTTAAAACAAAATTTATTGATTGTGTGTTAATACGAAGTTTACCGGGTCAGCTAGTAGTAAGAATATTTTGCAAATATAAGCTTATTAGGCTAGAGGCCTAACCATATACTAGGCCTAATCGTAGGATCCTATGTAATCCCATGCCTAGGCTTATTATACATAGACGTTATCATGTGATTCTATATATTCTACGTAACTTTATTCTACCAAGTATAACTTTATAGTTTATGTCAGCCAGCAACGATGACTTTAAAGTACTTTCTAATTAACATCATTTAAAAACGCTATTGATGTGCTCCAGCAGGATCGAACTTCAGGCCTACTACTATTCTACGTGGTAATACCTACATTAGTTTCTCCATTAGGCTAGCGATATCTCCATCCAGCCTTTTGAAATCCATTGCACCACAACGAACCATACTGTGCTGCTTGCATCCTACGATTAGGGAACACCCACAGGGGTGGCTTCGATCAGATCATCGATCTACCTGCTGAAATGTCTGTCACTGTCCTGTATGTGGCTGCCACTCGAAAGAAATTCGTTAGCATACAGTTGTCAGTTTTTCACTTCAGCTGGTGACCTTGGCGTGGTCACTTTTAGTGTTGTTTGTAAGCTATTGTAGCTCTTTGTAAATAATAAAACCTACAATTCATCTTTACACGCGGCTCGCCGCAGGTAAAACCTAGTTTTTAAGTTATATCTCAGGTTCCCGATGCAGTAGCAGGATAAAACGTATACCAATTTTTCAGTTTAACCAACAGTTATCAAATATTAAGTTTCAAATGCATTCAGTAAATGTTTTTGTGTAATATGTAATATAAAAAAAACAAACATATATGTAAAAATTCTAATATAAATAGTTTCGTGTTCAGTGACGCCTATAATAAATAATACAGTATTTTTCTCTCAAATATCTTAAATATACATACATAACTCTGTTACAGCTTTATAATAGTACAGATTAAGTATGCGTTTACCCCTGAATACTAGAATCCTCGATATTTTGTATCTATAAACCAAGCCCGCTTAATCTTGTCAAAAACAACCTTACGTGGTGTCGAACATTGAATTCTGTGTAGTGACATGTAAAAAAAAAACCTTTTCAACACGTACAAGTATACCATTGTGACATATTTTGTTAGCGGCATGAGATCAGCCAGTGGTGGTAGGTGGTAACCGAATCTATACAATCTATATCTACAAGCAAACAACAACAACTACAAACTAACAAGATAAAAAAAGCAAAAGAAAATAGTTTTGATCTATATTTTAGCACTTGACATGCTCAGCTACTCTTAAAGTACAAATTATAATTTGTGAATAAGGAAAAAATGGTCGTTAAGACAAATGTGATAAGAAGATTGGGGGGTTTATTTCTAATAAATAGCACGGTAGCTCAGTGGATAAGAGCACTTCCCCGGATAGGAAGGGACGCAGGTTCGATTCCCACTCGTACCAAAAATACTCATTTTCCTTATTCCTAAATTATAATTTGTGCTTTAAAAGAAAATAGATTAAGATATGACAATAATTATATTAATATTTCTAATAAATAAAATTGCAGTGTTAGTTATGAATAATAGCAAATTTTAAAGATTTTGTCTGTATGTCTGTTTGTTGAGGTTAATCTCCGGAACGGCTAAACGATTTGTACGGAACTTTAACTGCCAGATAGTTGATGTTATAAGGAGTGATTTATTTTTATTTTGGAAAAATAAATAGCGATCCCCACATAAAAAGATAAAACCTAAATTTTACGTGAATAAAGTCGTCACCAGCTAGTAGCTTAAAAGTCGGATAGTCCGATATGCATGTCTAGTGAGTAGTGAGTCTCGTTTTCAAACTTGGTATAGAAGTAGACACTTTTGTCTCAGCAATTGTTTATCTTACCGAAATATTTTTTTTTTTTTATTGTATGTAGTGGCAGACGAGCCACGGCCCATCTGATGGTAAATGGTAACCGTTGCTCATGGAGTCAACTATACCGAGAGTGCTGTCAAGCCGCTGGTCACCTTTTCATTTCACCGATATGAAATGAAAGAATAAAAGGCTATCTCCTGCTACCGCCAAAACGCAACGATGTGCTTTGTGGCCGGTCACACGGGAGACGGTGGTACCAACCCGCTCGGGCCCGATACCAAGTGAGTACTCCCACTTGGTACCCAGCCCTACCTGGTGGTAGGGCTGGGTACCAAGTGGGAGTAGACTGGTGTCTATCTAGTATATCTCTTCACTCTTTTATTTACGTAGAGTCTATGTACAATCTTATCTTGCTCGGTTGGATGTTACTTGCTTGCTTCTCTTGGTCACCTCCCACTGCAGCCGCAGCAAAAAATGGGCCATGAATTCCATTTAATTTTTTCTGGATAATATATACCTTATGATATCCTACAAATTCCATTTTTAAATACAGGATGGCGCAATAGAACGTGCATATTGTGTGATCTTTTTTCGCGGGGTAAACAGTGCGCGGGCGGGGGGAACCTAGCGTGGTTGGATAGTGGCACTCGTGGAGTTTTAGTAACCATGAGTCACTTCGACGGGAAGCGTCGCGCTTTTTGTGTTCGCACGTTTTACGAGAACGGTCGTTCATACATCTCTACAAGGCAAATGTATTGTTCTGAATATGGATTAACACACATTAATGAAGCCCCGAGTGCAAATTTAATTAAAATATGGATAAAGCGTTTTGAAGAGACCGGTTCCATGTTTAAACCACCAGCAAAAGGTCGTCCAAGAACATCTAGGACCACAGACAATATTGAGAGGGTGAAGGAGCCAGTAGGAAAAAATTCGCAAGTGTCTACTCGGAAGCGATTGGCGACTTTAAACTTGTCGCGACGAAGTTTACAGCAAATTTTGAAGTTGGATCTTAAACTGCATCCTTATAAGCTCCAGTTAACACAGGAATTAAAAGAGGCCGACTTCGGAGCAAGGTTGGCATTTGCTGAAGAAATGCTTAGTCGATTTACCACCTTTGACAACATCCTTTTTTCTGATGAGGCTCATTTTCGTTTAAATGGGTTCGTAAACCGACAAAATTGTCGCTATTGGAACGACGAGAATCCAAAAATGAAATATCAAAAACCACTGCATAGTCCGAAAATAACGGTATGGGCTGTAATCTCAAGCAAAGGAATGATTGGCCCTTTCTTCTTTGAAGATTCACGAGTACGAAACGTCGCCGTTAACACCGACCGCTATGTTACAATGTTAGAGGGATATTTGATTCCAGAACTTGCGAGATCGAGAATAGCGAATAGGAGGATTTGGTTCCAACAAGACGGAGCGACCTGTCACTCATCAAATGACTCTATGGCGGTTGTGAGACAGATGTTTCCTGCAAGACTAATTTCCAAAAGAGGTGATATCCCTTGCCCCCCACGTAGCCCTGACTTGACGCCTCCTGACTATTTTTTGTGGGGATACCTCAAACATAAAGTCTACATGAACAATCCGAGGAACATCAGTCAGCTAAAGGAAAATATCCGCGGGGAAATGGCAGCTATCACCCCAGATTTATTGACAAGAGTTTTCACAAATCTGCGTTCGCGTTTAGAGGAGTACCGTCCTCTCGAAGAAGGCCGTCATTTAGATGATGTTATTGTTAAAAAATAAACTTCATTTACGATACCTACTCATCCTATAGGTATTTTATTTCAACCTTTTGTATTTTTATTAAATATACCTTTTGTATTTTTTTTTAGCCTATACTTAATGCACGTTCTATTGTGCCACCCTGTTTATATATAATATTTGGCTATCGGATAGGCTTGTGTAATACACCTCTGCCTACCCCTTCGGGGAATACAGGCGTGATGCTATGTATAATTGAATCCATGAGCGACGGTTACCATTTACCATCAGATGGGCCGTGGCTCGTCTGCGACTACAAGCAATTAGAAAAAAAAACTTCGGTCGAACTGAACCATTTATGCTGAAACAAGAAAGGCCCTACAAACAAAGAATATTAAACAAAGAATATTATTAAATGAAAGTATATTAAAAAAAGTAGAATATTATTAAAGAAGCAACGTCGTTAATTCCTAATGGTTCGTCTCTACAATAAACTCCATCACATAAATCAATGGAAACCACAGTGACGTTGCTTCGCTAAAAAATTCGTTCTACACTGTCACCTCCAATCCATTTTCAATTAACGTGTCCAAGGAAGCGTTAACAATGCTCTACGCACCAGCCTGGCGTCAGGCTGAGTACACATCGCTGAATGTTCGGTAACAACACAGATTGTTGTGATTATGCTATAATAGAAATTAACTGGTTGCCACTTCTATTTTTTCATGCTGGTAACAATGTATATTATACATGAAATTTACCATTTAATAAGGGCTTTCTCTATAGATAAGTAAATCGATATTATTAATACGTAATGATTATAATTGTCAGTTATTGAAGTTATACTTCTAATGCGACTTGCAAAAGGTTGCGTTAAACGTTTAACGCTACCATGGAGGGGGTTTAAACTCTTAACATCGACTTATAACAAATTTCAAAATTTTACTAACGCCATCTAGTGACATTAGACATAATTACTTTATCGAACAAGGTATAAAAACATAACTGTGACAAGTTTGCAGTTACGAATTTAATAATAATTTTTTTTATTAATGATGCTAAAGAAGTATAATTTCTCACGCGATAAGTACACGCATTTCTTTTTTACTTAGATTCTAATGAAAACTGAATGTTTTTTTCTATCTGTATCCTAGTGGTAGAGCAATTCCCCGGATTGGATGGGATGCAGGTTCAAATCCTGCTCGCAGTAAGGCTCTCTTTTTTCATTTTCACAAATAATTTGTTCTTTATAGTAGATGAGCATGTCAAGTGCTAAATACATATCAAAATATTTAAAAAATCGTGCCATCCATGTATGAATTCTAAAAGCAAAATGAAACTTACTATTATATATTGGAATCATTTACTTACGTAATATGCATCTGATAGATGCCATGGTGTGGGTCGTACAGACATCTAAAACAAATGTGAAGTTGAGATTTGAAGTCAGTGTTGAGTGACTGCGAAAGCTTAACGTTTCAGAGCACTTCCCCAGATTGAATGGGATGCATGTTCGCCCGCAGTAAAGTTCTTTTTTACCTACTTTCACTGAAAGTTTTGTTTCGTTGATGATCTTAAATAAAACATAAGTCATAAAAAGACCACAATACCAAAAAGCTAGTCATGTGAAATATTTCCTCTCTCACTAAATATTTTCCAGTTACTAATCCCCACACAGATGGAAGCCAATTATTAAAATGTAATTGTTGTTAATTGTGTATCCCAACCCTAACAAATGACGCCCGTCCCTTATTCAAATATATCACAGACATATATAGTAGGATGCTAATTACGTTGCCTAGGGTGTCTACCCATTGAATGATGCTTCCTGTCGTAACACTGGTACCAGGATTTAACTGGAATTCAATGCTAGTTATCCCTGGGAGATGGATCACAATGTAAAGGCGGAAGGTGTCAACTTTTTTATGCGCAACTGCTGTTTTTTGAATTTGCCTTCACTAAAATTACCTATGGAAAAACTGGCTCGATTGAAGGCTACGATTTCTAATTAGTGTACTATATATAAGCAATTTATTTTATACTACGTTGGTGGCAAACAAGCATACGTTTTTTATTATTTTTTATTATTGCATGTGGTGGCAGACCAGCCACGGCTCATCTGATGGCAAATGGTAACCGTCGCTCATGGACTCAACTATACCGAAAGTTTTGTCAAGCCGCTGCTCACCATTTCATTTCACCGATATGAAATGAAAGAATAAACAGCTATCTCCTGCAGCCAAAACGCAACTATGTGCTTCATGGCCGGTCACACTGGAGATGGTGGTACCAACCCGCTCGGGCCCGATACCAAGTGAGTACTCCCACTTGGTACCCAGCCCTACTACCAGTCATGCAATGGATATATCATACGACACCCGTGGGAAAGAATGGGGTGGTGACACTTGTATTCTTAGTCCGTCACCACACGGATATGTCCGCCGGTATTCCCTCAGTCGGCTCTTACGACTCTCATGGGTGGAGAGGGGCGGGACAATTCTAAAGCCGGCCCCACACGGCTTAAAAAAAAGTAATATATGTATTATATCCGTATTCTGGTACCCATAGCACAAGCAGAATAGAAGAATATTTATTTATTTATTTTCTTTTATATGCAGTGTCTTTTACATTGTATTGCCAAAGATCAAACGGCAGTAACGTTGTAACCGCATTCAATTAAATTACGTAAGAAACCGTCAACTATACGAACAACAAACGCGGTTTTTGAGATGTTACTTAATTAGAATCGAGGAGGTTTTCAATGCGTCTAGGGATGTGAAAGAATGTCAAGCCATGAACATTACGTTATTAACATTACATATTGTTTTTACGTTGTCTTTCACGACATAACTTATAAAGTTTTTAACCTATGAATAACAAAATTTATTCTTTTTTTTTTAAATACCTATTAATGCTTATAATTAGCGCCTTACTAGAATCGTTGTATAATAGACATTATGAATGTGAAGAAAAAATTTATGACTGACCGATTGCCAAAAAATGCTTTACTTCTCAAGTAGGTAGGTATTTATTCTACTTGCCCACATTATTAAAATTGCTATTAAAAACATACTGCACGGCATTTTGTCAAGCATCGAAATACACGGTTTCAAATACTAGATAAGTGTATGGTTTTAAAAACAAATTAAATCGAATTATGCTGAAAACGTTTACTTAAATAAAACAGCTCAAGCATATTTAAGTAACCCAGACAGCGTGACCGAATCGAATTCAAAACGTAAGTAACACTGAAGTAAACACGAGGCTTCTAAATTTTTGTTTAAATATTAAAAAGCGCCTGAGTGTAGGTAAATCTTTCTGGCGTTTTCCAACGTTTTAATACAATTATACAGGGGTCCGGGTCGGCTAAAAGCTCGTTTATAATATTATTACTTTCGTTTTCGTTGAGCGCGCGACGCTAAACCAATTACTCGGAGTTTGAACGTAGTTTCAGTATAGCCTATCGCGTTTCAAAGGGTAATATTTTATGTATTTACTCTTCATTATTATAGCGAGGCTAAGTTTTGAGAGTATATTTACCGATTGGTGGTCACAACAGTAGCTACTGTGTAAGTCATTACTATGCTTCAGTGTGTATGCGATCATAAGATTTCTTGATAGTGCTTAACCCTCGTGCCTTGGCAAGCCGTTGGTCCTGCACCTGCCAACTTAGAATGAAAGACGAAACGTTAGACGAACTTTCGTTTCGATTCATTGTGATTGGTCACCTGAATCACGCGTCGAAATCTCGAAGAATCTGTTGATCAATCACAATGACTCGAAACGAAAGTTCGTCTAACGTTTCATTTTTCATTCTAAGGGGGCTGATCTCTCTACCACCGAAGGAATGTAACATAGTTCTAGTGGCCCGCTAATAAAGGCGGAGAGACGGCACATGGCGGGTTTCTTTAGTGGGTGAAGGCCCCACACTACCCTGTTCGTTGCCCCGAACGACGGGGTGTGCGGTTAGAAATATTTTTTCCCGCCTTAACAAAAAAAAAATTACCATAATGTGGGAATAGGTAGTGCGCTTGTGTTTGCACTTACACTTACGCACTATATCTCCCATATAGTTGGTTAACATCTGTTGACACTGGCCACCAAGCCCGAATTCCGTCGAAAGATCATTATTATAAGTTGTGTACCTAACTTCCGATTTACTTGTTGGTTTATTAGAACAACTAGCGGACTCGACAGACGTTGTCCTGTCTAATCGTTGGCGTTTCGTTTGTATGGAGTCGTTTATTTTAGCGGAATATTTTCATAATATGATTTAGATTAGAATAAATTGAAGAAATAATCCTGAAATCCTATCGTGGCGCCCCTTAACGGGTCCAAAGGTGAATCTAAACCATCCCGGTACTTACTCAAACAAACACAAAGAATTTTAGATTAGAATAAATTTAAGAAATAATCCTGAAATCCTACCGTGGCGCCACCTAACGGGTCTAAATGTGAATCTAAACCATCCCGGTACTTACTCAAACATACACAAAAAAATTCGTCAAGATCGGTTCAACGGTTTAGGAGGAGTTCAATTACTAACACACAGACACAAGAAATATATAATAGTATAAAGATAGTGGCGCCATCTGTCGAAGATTGGTCGTACCAATACAGAAACCTTCGTGGGCTAATGCACAACACTTTGCTGAACATCATCACATGTAAAACGCATACTTTACGATTCTATTAAGGACATACAGACAACATTCCTTTTATATATTAAAAGATTGACAAATTCCTTTGACCGCAAAGTTCCACCGAGATTTTTACTAAAAATTCTTTAAAAATTCAAAAGAATATTTGACAGCCTGATCTAATGATTAACCAAACGGAAATCAAGTACATCAGATGTTTACCAATAGGTGTCACTTTTGATTCCCATCTGTTGCCGATCGGGTGAAAGTAGCTTTACTATGCTGAGCCAACGATCTTTCGAGCAGCAAGTCTTCTAGTGGTAGATCCTTGCTTATCCCAGCAACACAACGGGACAGCGGTAGGTACAGCTGCTTCTTTTCATATGGTGAGTGAGAGTGCTGGAGGTCCAAACCCCTTCCTTGTCCTCTCCTTATTATCCTTCCTTTCCTCTTTCTATTATCCTTCCTATCCTTTCCTTAAAATCATTCCTATCCCCTCCTTATTATTCTTCCTCAATACCTCCTATCCCTTTCCTTGGAGATGGTGATGCGCTAATAATGCCTCTGGTGTTGCTAGCGTCTATAGGCTAAGGTAACTGCTTCCCATCCGGTGAGCAGTATGCTTGTTTGCCATCAATGTGGTATAAAAAAAAATAAAGAAACTTAACTACAACTCCCATGTGTCATCTAGATATACTGTAGAAGACTACTTGGCCTAATTAGAGCTCATTTTCCAGCACATTTATACGTTATTATCTTTCCAGATACTCTGAAGCCACCAAAAAGTATTTCCCTGTTCCTAACATTAAGTTAACGGTGGTTATAAATCTAACCAATGGTCTTGGTAATTCTTTTGTTTTCAGTAACAAACTGTACATATCAGGGAATTTTTCGGTCTTTGTGGCAATGGAAGACAATTCAGAATTAAATAGGTATGTTGCTACGGCATAGAACCATAAAACAAATAAATAAAATAAAAGTGACAATTTGTAATGTAAAATCAACTTTTAAATAAGAGCATATGAAAGTTTATACGGTATTTACCTATAACAATAAAAAACAATTTATAAATCTTTTGTTATTCTGTCTGTCCGTTTGTTTCAACTAATCTCCGGGACTGATATTGAACTTTTACTGCTAAATAGCTGATGTTGTAAGGAGATACTTACCTATAAACGTTACGTTCGCGCAGATAAAAAAAAAACTACGTGAATTGACGTGTCTACTACCCACGACTTCACCTTGATTAATAAATAATAGTGATAAAGGTTATGAGACTGGACTTAACCACTAATCCTGTTATCCCCGTCTAATCACTATTCCCGTATTCCTTTATAAGCCCTACTAAACTATTCCTATTTCTTAATTACCTACATTTTTTCTAACTTTTATTTCATTGAAACAAGTTTCAAATACCTTCATCCATCGGCCTTTCGATGTCCACTGCTGGACATAGGCCTCCTCAAGAGAACGCCACAACATGTGTTTCGCTCATATGTGGGATAGTGCTGTAATCACCACGCTTGGCAGGCGGGTTGGCGATCGCAGTGGATGTTGTTAATACTCGAGGGAGTGCTGCTGCCCACTCCCCTGGAATTCCCTCAGTCGGCTCTTTCGATTCTCATGGGTGGAGAGGGGTGGGACAATTCTAAAGCCGGCCCCATACGGCAGAATACCTTGCGAGTCTGAATTGCACAGTTTTTAATATTATTTTTTTTATATTTTGACATTATTGACACAAAACACAAAACATTTTTTTTTTACATTTTTTATACGTTTGTTCGTTCGCGCCTCACGCAAAACTACTGAACGGATTTTGATGCGACTTTTTTTATTTGGTAGCTCTTGTTTAAACTTAAAAACTGGTAAGTATACCTACATTTTATCTCGATATCATATCGGTAACCTGAGATATAACCTAAAATCTAGGTATTGGCTGCGGCGGAGTCGCGGGCAAAATTAACGTCTTAAATTAGTGCGTGTTTTTGTAAAGGCTTGATGATTTGAATGAAGGTATCCATAATAAATAGATTACAACTTTTCAGGACTTACTATACAGCTTTTTTATATAAAATTCTTCAAATACCTAGGTACCTACATATTCTTATTTCGAAAATTCAATATAGTGTTTGTTGATAAAGTATTGAATATGTAGTTATGAAAATATTGTTGCAAATCTTTAATAATTGTTTATGCTATATTGAGACTACAACACTTATGAATATTGTGTTTAAAAACAATTTGTTTGTTTTGATTGTGAGTGACATGACACGTAATAATACCACGTATATCTACCTAACTCCGTAAGTATGCGTAACATTTAAATAGTTTCATGATGTGTTCTATGAAAAGAAATTCAGTTCACCCATTCATCAGTTTTTATATCAATCCAAGTTAACTATGCAACGAGTGGTTCAGCACTCAAAAGCTTCCTTCAACTTTGATCAGGTCGTCGATCCACCTAGCCTTCTTATGCTGCGCTATCTGTTTTGTGACCACCACTTGAAAAGCTTTCTCTCCCAGTCCTTTGATTGATAAAGCGATATGGCCGCCCCATTGCCATTTCAGCATACTGACTCTTCTGGCTGTACTAACTACTCCTGCTGTCTTCTGTATTTTTGTAATTCAGGTTACTATAAAAATAATATCTATCATTTATTTGTGTCATTATCAAACAATAAGATACTCTTTCACCGTTGCCCTTTGCAAACAAATGCGAATAATAGGTTATAAAAAACTAATAGTAATCATACACCAGTCAAGTGCCATATACCCTTACAGGATGCAGGAGTGTACAAGCTGGATTGTGATTGTGGTCTCTCCTACATTGGGCAAACAAAGAGATCCATAACAACTCGGATCAAAGAACACATAGCTGATGTGAAGCACAGTCGCTATACAAAGTCTGCAATTTGTGAGTACACACAGGACCACACCCACCATTACATCAGGTTTGACAAACCTCAAATCCACGCAAAAGAACATCGATATCGTCCTAGAATGATACGTGAGGCTATTGAAATTAAGAAACATCCCAATTTCAATAGAGAAGACAGCTGGGTCTTACCATCAAGCTGGAATCCTGTGATAGGCCTCACCAAACATAATACAAGAAGGCACACCACAAGATTGCAAGACACAGTTAGCGCTTATTGTGTAGATAAAACCCACAGTAGTGATTAGTTAGTATTTTCCGCATAAATTTAATAATCCATAACAAGTTGTTGCCTACTGAGTTTTCTGGCCAGATCTTTCTCAGTCAGGGTTGAAATAAATAAACCAAAAATTTGTAAAATCATATTACTGTGGGTAGATGAAACCGTTGAAACAACATATCAGCCTTGGACGTCTATCATCTAAGTCCACCCGTGATCATGAATGCTGTAAAGTATTCGAAACGTCGGGATAGCATAAAAATCAAGTAAACGCGATAGATTCCGTAAACGTAGTGTTATTTCAAAATGTGTGAAATTCGCGTAAATGTTAGAAAGTATTAATACTTTTTACCACATCGTAGAGCACACATTTATAAACTGACATCCGTTAAAAAATGTATTTAAAAAAAGTGGACTTATTATTCTTTACCTCTCAGCTGTTAAAATTGGGACATTTTAAGTTTGAAAGATCAGCTGTTTTGTATAAAATGAGAGTGGTACCCACCTCAACGCTTCGCTTATGAGGTGTGCAATAACAATTTTGATGAAATGCATATGAGAGTACTGTATTACGTTCCATCCATCCATCCATCAGCCTTTCAACGTCCACTGCTGGACATAGGCCTCCCCAAGAGAACGCCACAACGAGCGGTCCCGTCATGAGGGATAATGCCGTAATCGCCACACTTGGCAGGCGGGTGGCCGATCGCAGTGGATGTTGTTAATACTCGAGGGAGTGCTGCTGCTCAATCCCCCGATATTCCCTCAGTCGGCTCTTACGATTCCCGTGGGTAGAGAGGGGTTACGTCTAATAAAATAACACTTTTAAACGGGTTACGTCTAATAAAATAACACTTAAGCAACAGCAAGCTTTAAGCTTTTGACTGCCCGTCTATCTGACTGTTTGTTCCGTCTGAACTCCGTAACGAGTGATTTGAACGGGACTTTCACTGGCAGATAGATGATGTTATTAGGAGTAACGTAGGCTACTTTTTTTGGAAATATATTTAGGATTTCAGCACAAAAAAACTAACCCCAGGCGGGCGAAGTCCCGGGTTGCAGCTAGTAAAGATAAAACTGCCCACCCATTGATATAATTTAAGCCTTCATAAATCAGTAAGATAAGGTTAATAATGACTTGATATTTCAAGGGTGATCTGGAAATGTTTTGAACTGAATAATGATGAAACCGACGGCATTTTTTTTTCTTGGATTCTCGATACTATTGGCCTAGACAGGACTAGTTTCTGCTAAGGCCTAGCCTAACGTGTAATGTATAAAGATCCTAATACGTAATGAGCCCAAAATCGAAAATATATTTATGGCAAATCTTCGTTATCTATGGAACTCGTACCCTATATTTTCTTACTTTCCTTTTCTACCAAAGAATAAATTCTTTGATACTATAGGTGAGCACTAATATTAAAGGATTTTACGCAAAGCTTATCCAAAATGGATTTATCATCTACCATCAGATTATACTACATCACTATGACGCGAGCCAAGTCGCGGATAATGTACTAGTTACATATACCAAAACACCTATTATACTTACATGTATTTTCGAAAGGCATGCGAGTAAATGTAGATCAAGTGTTACGTCATGTCTTATAACGCGTGTCAAGTACGAACTGATCGTCTTATAGAAAACTATATAAACAGGTTTCCGTGGTGTAGCGGTTATCACATCTGCCTAACACGCAGAAGGCCCCCGGTTCGATCCCGGGCGGAAACATATCTTTTTTAATTTTTAAATATTCGTGTGCTTTTGATATTAAAGTAAATGACGTTGAATTTAATTATAAAAAAGTTATTGTAACTAAATTGTACATTACATATCTTTTTAAATTTTTAAATATTCGTGTGCTTTTGATATTAAAGTAAATGACGTTGAATTCAATTATAAAAAAAGTTATTGTAACTAAATTGTACATTACATATCTTTTTTAATTTTTAAATATTCGTGTGCTGTTTATATTAAAGTAAATGACGTTGAATTTAATTATAAAAAAGTTATTGTAACTAAATTGTACATATTAAACTGGTTTAATATTTTTGTTTGTTTAAACTGCACAGAATCTGTGCCACCTGATGGCGGAGTGGTTTAAATACCGACGTGTGAAGAGTGTAATAGGTTCGATTCTGACACAGGACAACTTTTTGTGTAATCCACAAAATAATGGTTGTTCTATGTCTGGGTGCTGGGTGTAATTTGTGTCTTTAAATTATTATTTATTATGTTTGTAAAGTTCCTCGCAATACAAAGGTTGTTCCTTAGTGCAGAATGTTGTCTCTCTATAAAATAATTAAACATATAAAAAGCCCATATACAAGAAAACAATAAACTCCTAAATTCTAACTTTCCATGATTATCATATAACATAGCATCACACCTGTATTCCCCGAAAGGGTAGGCAGAGGTGTATTACACACCCAAGGTTTGCCAGCTATGTTTAAGTCCCACGTAATAGGGGGCGAGTCTATTGCCGTTTACCGGGCACATTTCCAAACTCTAGAACATGATTATAGTATTTATTATATATTTCCATGATTATAGAACGACAAGTATTTCAACACATTCTGATAATAAAAAACAAACAAGAAAAATAAAGAACAAAAAAATCACACTATAGTAATACATTATTTATGTATGATTCCGGGCACGATAATAGGGTGACGTTATTAGCTCTCATGGGTGTTGTGGTATCGACTCCCACATCGACAGTTATTTTTGTGAACTTAAATTAGATGATCTGAGACTTTCTATTCGTTATTTGTATAAATCGATTATTCCCTAGTGTGGAGTTGTTGTTTTAAAAAAGGAATTACTATGCTGAATTTTAACCTAGATTTCTCGACGGTACGACTAGTCTGTATAACAAGTATTCAGTTCAATTGGTCCGCCATTATGTGCTAAGAGACTGTATACTTTGGGTTTATTTATTGGGTGAAGGCTCCAATCACACTGCGTGACGCCTCAAACGACAGGGCATGGGGTAAAGTAACACTGAAGGAATGTAGTATGGTTCTGGTGGCCCGCCAATAAAGGCGGAGAGACGGCGCACGGCGGGTTTCTTTAGTGGGTGAAAGTCACACACTACCCTGTTCGTTGCCCCGAACGACGGGGTGTGCGATTAGGTGCATTTTTCCCGCCTAAAAAAAAGGGTATTGGGTAAAGTACCTACATGATTTCCCGCCTTAAAAAAAGGTATTCCTACAATTGCATTCATTAAGTGGGAGTATTAGCGATCCAAACTGCCTCTACAGAATGTTCGCGGCACATCGCGCGCCGGTACGAACTAAAAGCAACCAACTTCGGTGCCGCTCGCACGCGGACCATAGATAATTCACTTATTTAGGTGTTCGGGCCTTCGCTTGAACCACTTGAGATTACGCTTTCGAAATTCGTCACACACTCAAACTTGATGTTCTTACGCGGTATGTATGCAATGTTGCTGTCTCTTTCCCACATGCGGCACGGCGACAGGCGGCGCCACAGCGCCACGCTCTTCAGTACTCTTTAATCACTCAACAGAGGCACACGTTTAATAGAAGTGAAATAATCCAAAGTATTATTATTAAATATTCGCAGGAAGTACCCTCAATATTGTTGAAATATACCAAAATTTCCGCTCAGCGCCCTGGGCCCAGCGACGAAACACTCTATCAAGTAGCGTTCATGGTGTTGTCAGCCGGCTTGGAGCAACGTCGTCCAAATAATCCAACGACCGTATTATGTCACCTCATGTTTGGGGGCGACGTCGTCCGAATGTGTCGCCTCACATTTGGGACAGCGTCGTCTAGATATGTCGTCTCATGGGCGGGATAACGTCGCCTGGATAAGTCACCCCATATTTGATGCGACGTCGCCCAAATGTTTCCCTGTCATACTATAACTAATTATCATGTTCCAGAACATGCCAGGCGAGATAATAACTATGGGTGAAATTGCTTTACTACCCCCACCGGACGGTGACGACTCCGCGTGGGAAACAGTTATAAGTGCCATAAATACAAATTTTCCTGAGGATTGGAGATCCTGGGAGATATACAACTACTCGCAAGAGACATTGTTTGGCAGTGTAATATCATCATCTATGGAATCAAAACTTAGATTTGCGATACCGATCGAAGACCTCACAAAGGCTTTTGTCTCCAAAACATCTTCCATATCCGAGAGAGCATACAGACAAGTGCGAAGAAAATTCATCTCTTGGCCTCTTGGTAGGGCCCTCTTGTACTTGCCCTCCAAAATTATGACAAAGATTCACGAACCATGCCTAGACAAATTCATGGCAGCGGTTACCGCAGTAAAATCTAAAATAACAACTCGCAAATCAACATCAAAAGAAAGGAATTCACACAGGCACACTAGTTCTCAACACGCCCGATCTGTCGACTCTCAAGGGCAAAACTCATGAGAGTCTAACGGCTGTTAACTTAAATATTTTATTTCTCATTTCAAGAGGAATGTGGTCTGGAAGTGATTTTTAACATGCAGATTCTAAATTTAAAAAAAATCAGATGCACTATTACAATATGTTTGCGGTCGACGGGCAGAACTATTAGAACAAAGGCGAAGTTCATATAAAGTGCAAAATAAAGCCCTTAATGACATATTACATTCGAATCCTCCATCAGATACACATATATTTTCCGATGAGGCCTTATGCAAGGCAGTAAAAGAGTGTTCCAGCAATGACGTTAAGAAGTTCTTTCCTTTCCCAAACAGAAAAAAGTCGCTACGAGCGTCGGAACATAGTAAGCCGACCACAGCAGTGAACTCGTCAAAAAGCAACCACTACAGCTTCAGAAGTTTTTAGAACGACCCTCGCTGTCATGTTACCGAACACCGCCGTCCTACACTTAATCCTCGACCTAACTATAAGCCACGACCTCACCCAAAACCACAGGATAATATTTTTCGATAAAAAGGGGGAGTGGCAAGCGAAATTGACTCCTTCAAGGCGGGGCGACTACGGGATTATTCCCCGCACTGGGCAGCAGCCCCAAGACTAATTCAGGAGTTTATCCAAGGATACAAAATCCCGTTTGTTTCAAAACCACCAATCAAAATTTTCTCCACAAAGAACATCTTTCGCTTCAGAACAAAGGAATCGTCCGAAATGACAAAGGAAATTCAAAAGCTGATAAAATCAAACGCAATCGAAGAAAGCTGTTATCAGAGCGGGTTCCTATCAGAAATCTTCCTACGCAAAAAAACGGACGGCTCCTTTCGACCGATACTAAATTTAAAAGGACTGAATCGTTATGTCTTAACACCAAAATTTCGACTATTAAACCACCTAAAGATCCCAACTCTTTTAAACACAAACAGTTATATGATGAAACTGGACATTTTACGGGCTTATTTTCATTTACCTGTGACTCCCAGCCATCGTCGGTTCCTATGCCTAAGTTTTCAAAAGAAGGTTTACCAGATGACATGCCTACCTTTTGGATTGGCTAGCGCGCCAGCGGCATTTGTCAAAGTCACCAACTGGATAGCCCACAAGTTAAGAAATCGGGGCATAAGAACACTCGTCTATCTGGATGATTTTCTCCTCATCAACGACGACCCCAGGCAAGTTACGTTGTCAAACACTTAAAGAACTTGGGCTGGCTAATAAATCGAGAAAAGTCCTCATCAACCGCTACTACCAAATTAGAGTACCTTGGTGTCACTTGGGACACCAAATCGAACCGGAAATCATTATCCGAAAGCAAAGTGGATCACTTGAAAATTCATCTGAAGAGGCTAATAAGAAAGAACCGCTGGTGTTGGCACGACGCGAAAGTAAATCTGGGAAAACTAAACATCGCGTCTTTCATCATACCGCTAGGCCGCCTCCACAGCCGCTACCTTCAGATAGAATCGAACCACTTACCAATGGCAAGACCACGCCTGTGTTTCGCAATACCTCCTCGCGCTCTAGAAGAATTGACAAGGTGGACAGCAAATATCCGCAAAGACTCACCCATACACGGACCCGAACCCATAGTCTTCATAACCACCGATGCTGCCGACAAGGGTTGGGGTGCTATAATAAACGGTCAGAAACTGTGGGGCTCCTGGACAGAAGCACAGAAAAGATGGCACAGCAACCAAAAAGAGCTTTACACGCTGTTAGAAGTCCTTTCACGAGTTCGTCCACTAGTAGAACACAAAACAGTGATGCTTCAGACAGACAATCGGACAACGGTGGCCTACATTATGAAACAAGGAGGCACAAAATCATTAAGACTGCTGGAAATATCAGTAAAAATATTGGAACTCTATCAACAGCAGAACTGTCATTTAATTAAACACAAAGTGAAAAATGTGAAATCGAAAATAACAGTCAGGAGCAGGATTTGAACCTGCATCTTCTGGATTCCGTCCAGATGCTTTACCAATTCAGCCATCCTGACAATTGCTCCAGACTGCTAATTTCGATAACACATCATACTTAACGTCTTTGGGTGACTTCATCTACTTAACGTCTTTGGTTCAGTTTGTGTTTAATGTATAGTGCTAAGCATGTCAAATGCTAAAAATATATATAAAAAATATCTAAATGTCATTTAATTGCCCGTTACATACCCGGAATTTACAATGGAACCGCAGACTCTCCTTCTCGAGAAAAGGGCCTGCCCGAGTGGCATCTCAATCAGAAGATAGTGTCACGGATTTTTCAGAACCTGGGTACCCCGGAAGTCGACCTATTTGCATCCGCAAGATCGGCCGCAGTGCCAATATATGTAAGTGAAGATGTGACAGACAGGCAAAGTTTGTTTACGGATGCTTTCAGCATGACGTGGCAATTCAATCTGGGTTGGATCTTTCCTCCACCATCGTTGATACCTCGCATTATTCAGCATCTGAACAAATCAGCAGATTTAAAGAAAATGGCTGTCTGCCCACCAATTTCAATACCAGATCTGAAGTCGAACCTGATAGATCTCCGAACAAATCTCCCACCTCAGAACGTTGACGACCTAAATTTGCTGGTCTGGAAGGTACAGGCTGGAGCAAGTTCCTACATGACTAGTCAGCAACGGACATAAGTCTTCTAGAAACATCTTGGAGAAAGTCCACTCTAAAAACTTATAAGCCAGCATGGTCCCGATGGCAAGTATGGGCCAGTGCCAATACTGTGTCTGTAGATAACCATAGCCCTCCAGAATTGGCCAAGTATCTTTGTTATCTTTACAATACTGTTAGTTTAACCCCACGGACAATAGCATTGTGATATTTAGTGAAAGAATTTATGTAATTCCTGAACTATTTATGAAATAATAAAATACGCAAACGAGCAAGTAATCTTTTATATTAATCTATGCCTTGTCTCTTGTCTGCTGATTGTCAAATATAAAAGATTACTTGCTCGTTTGCGTATTTTATTATTTCATAAATAGTTCAGGAATTACATAAATTCTTTCACTAAATATCAGGTTATGGGCCCAGTATGTCCTATAGTTCAAAGAAAAGTAATTCGATACTAAAGTGCCGCGATTCAATTAGATTAGTTTCTTTTTATACCTCGCAACCGGCCATTACCGGCGTGGTCGTTCTCTTTTTCAGCATAGTTTAAAAAAATACATTAAAACATGGCATCACAATTATCAATGGGCACGATTGAGAAGCTAATTGGAAGAGAAAATTACCAAAGTTGGAAATTTGCCATAAAAAACTATCTGGAACATGAAGAATTGTGGCAGGAGATTGAACCTGACTCTGGTTATGTATCCGACAGCAAGAAAAATACGAAAGCAAAGTCGAAAATAATACTGTTGGTAGACCCAGTTAACTATGTCCATGTTCAGGAGGCTACAACAGCGAAACAGGTTTGGACAAAACTTGAAAAAGTATTTGATGACTCGGGGCTCAGTAGAAAAGTAGGTTTATTAAGAGATCTGATCACCACTAATTTGGAAAATTGCTCGAGTGTCGAGGAATATGTTAACAAGGTAATGTCAACAGCTCATAAGTTACGTAATATCAATTTTGTTGTGGGAGATGAGTGGCTTGGTACGTTGCTGCTCGCTGGCCTCCCTGATTACTACAAACCGATGATAATGGCTTTAGAGAGCTCAGGTGTGAATATTACTGCTGATTATGTAAAAACTAAGTTGTTACAAGAAGTTAAGGTATCAGATTCTGTTGCTTACTATGCCAAGTCATATAATAAACTAAATATGTCAAAGTCAACACTGAAAAATAATCCACATAACCAATCACAGGAAAAAAGGCAACCCAAAAGCCCACGGTGCTTTGTATGTAATAAGTACGGGCACATGAGTAGAGATTGCTATTTTAAAGATAAAAAGAAGCGTTCCGCTAACAATAATAATTCAAAAAATAATGGTTATTATGCTGCTTTTCCAGTTGCTGCCGAGTTGGATGGAAACTGCTGGTATGTCGATTCCGGAGCGTCATTGCATATGTGCAATAATATTAGTTGGATGTATGATGTTTCTCCATCTACAATCAACAACATTAAGGTTGCAGACAATAAAACAGTAGCAGTAAAAGGCAGTGGCAAGGTAGATTTTCAGATAAGAGATTCAGATGGCATATTACGGACAATACAGGTCAGAGATGTTTTATATGTACCCACACTAACAGTAAATTTACTTTCTGTAAGTCAAATGGTAAACAATGGCTGTGAAGTGAAATTCGAGAGAGATGGTTGTCAGATATATCAAAATAATAAATTAATATTGACAGCTTTGCATCACAATAACATGTATATATTAAATAATGTTTCCGAAGCACCGGCATTGCTATCAACAATAGATGAGCGAGATATAAATGTATGGCATCAAAGAAAGGGCCATCTCAATTTCACAGACTTACAGAAAATAACGGAAAGTGCAGAAGGGGTTGAATTATTACCTTAGCAAATCCACAACGCTCAGAGGAACTAAGTTCACATCATTTGGTGAAGCAGGCAATTTTCTCAAAAAGCCCACCAGCACGAAGATCTATACCTTGGAAAATAAACGACTTGATGCATTTTCTCAAGGTATATGACTTAAATGAGAGCAGCCTTTTTCAAATTTTTCGACATACTTGTGTCCTTCTCCTATTAGCTTCGGGAAGAAGAGTCCACAACCTTACCTTATTGAGCATAAAGAAAGGGTATTTCTATGACAAAGACGATGAGATAATACTTTGGCCAGAATTCGGCTCAAAAACTGATTCCAGTGATTATTGTCAGTCTGGATGAGTGCTAAAAGGTAACGCAAATGAAGATCGTCTAAATTTAATACGGTGGGTCAGAAAATCTATCTCAGATTCCCAACAGCGATGAAGCGAGAAACATTTAAATAACTTGTTTATAACAACAAGAGGTACGGTTAGAAATGCATCAAGATCGGTAATCGCAGGTTGGATCCGAACCCTTTTTCACGAAGCGGGCATATCTGCCTCTGCAGGTAGCTTTAGAGCGGTAGTCGCGTCCGAAAATTGGACCCATAATAGTTATAACATCGACGAAATCCTAAAAAAAAGAAATTGGAGATCTAAAAACACCTTTTTTAATCATTACTTTAGGGAAGTTCCCGCCTACAACATAAATGATTCTAGAAATAATCTAAGACCCCTGAGTGAGTACTTTACGCCGGGATGAAATAATAATAATAAAAGACGGGTTGCTTGCTATAAACGCTAAATTAAACACAGAAGTACCTATTACGTTTGTCTACAGAATTTAATTTTTTTGTTATTGATCAAAACTATTAAAGTTCGTTTTCTTCTAAACAATTTGTTTTATTACAATATCGAATTTATCACAGTACGCATTAGCAGCACCGCCGGCAGAATGAAAACACATCTCAAGTGGTTCAAGCGAAGGCTCGAACACCTAAATAGAACCGTTTTTCCCCCGAAGGGAAGAAAACGGATATTTAGGTTTCAGCCGTAGCTTGAACCACAGATTCAGGGTCCTTGCCGGCTCCTTCAACGGTACTGAAGAGCGTGGCGCTGTGGCGCCGCCTGCCGCCGTGCCACATGTGGGAAAGAGACAGCAACATTGCGCACGTACCGCGTAAGAACATCAAGTTTGAGTGTGTGAGTGACGAATTTCAAAAGCGTAATCTCAAGTGGTTCAAGCTACGGCTGAAACCTAAATATCCGTTTTCTTCCCTTCGGGGGAAAAACGGTTCTATATACCTGAAAACGCGGACTAAAGAAAAAAGAATACTAACAAGGTCCAATGCAGACTGTAATAATTTGCGTAGTTATATAGCCTATATATATATATATATATATATATATATATATATATATATATATAAATAACGTATAGTACCTCTGTGTTTCTCCTTTCATATACGACTAGGTAGTAATTTACATATTATGTTTAGCATGTAAGCCTTTTAATTAATCTTAAAGATATTTTTCTATTAATTTTTCGAATAGTTACAAATTAATCATATGCATATCCTACCTCCTGTGTCAAATAAAAAGTATTTTCTTTCTTATATCTCGTTCAGTCATTCATCCTGTCCACCTGAGAGATGAAACTTTCTATATTCCTTTCAAACTTTTTTCGGAAGAGGGCCAAACGCAATTGATACCTTGTTTATATGTTACGTTACCAGCTTACCGTAAGCAAGCGGGCCATAAGCTTGTTTGCCAACCTTTGTAATTAAATTTACTAACACAAACCAGTAAGCAATTTATTGAAGTGTAAAAACATTTATGTCCAAACCTGATCCATTTTCAATCATAAATATTGATACTTTGATTATTACGGACGTAATGTGCCGTCAAAAAATAAACAACTCTGTTTAGCTTTTCCGTCTATCCCTTCCGCTTCAGTAGATTTTCCATATCGTAGTTGGGTCCCCAATTTTGTGAAATTTGTTTACTTTGACGGTTGATTACCTGATGCAAGAGCTCTGTTGAATACGTTGATTATACTGGCCGGAAAATCTCGAAAGTGGGTCGTTGTATATTTCTGGCTTGTTAGCGTTACAAGTAGGTAGTACCTACCTACTTACTACCTATATAATCGTAAAATTTTTACCTATTATGAGCCAGTACTTGACTATAATATCTGAAGATTATTGTAAGAGACGATTAAGCCTGGGACGGTGAAACATGACCCTTATTTTTCGCGTGGAAATCTTTTATGGTCCGCCGGGCAGATGGAGAGGGTATGCCGGACCCCCAGTGGATTTCATGGACACGGACATTTCACACAACATCCTCTCGTCCCAAACTAAGCTTAACGCTTGTGCTATGGGTACCAGATTACGGATATAATACATATATTTTTTTTTGTAAATACATACATATGATCGATAGAAAACACCCAGACGCTGTACAAACATCTGTGTTCATGACACAAATAATTGTCCTGAGTGGGAATCAAACCCACGACATCGTGCACGGAAGACGGTTACACTACCGACTACGCCACGAGGCCCGTCAAACAGCCGCCACGCGGTCTACTTGCTAAAAACACGCGGTGTTCCTTCAGACGTCCTTTAGCCAGGGATGAGGTATACGCTCTATGCATGAGTTCCTCCACCGCTAGCAGGTCTGGGCCTCCATTCCTGGTAGCCCCGTCTGTTTTGCAGGGCCAAGCCCTCCCTCATAGAGAGGCGCTTGCGGAACACGTGCGCCGTCGTCTCGAGCCTGCTTCTGCTAGAGTGACAGACTGCCCTAGGCCTCAGGCCAGCGTCTATAGGAGCCAGAGATCGTAAAGCGCCCAGTGCTTCTTCTGCGGGAAGGGCGACCTACGACTCACGTACATGTCACTTGATGTGCGCATGGCTTTACTAGGTAGATGACAACTGATCCGTAGCAAAAAATAACTACCGACTTATGAGCTCCCTTATTCCATACTCCATCACCTGACTCTAAATATAGACTATCTGTAGCATATTATTTTGATCTGGATTTTAGCACTTGACATGCTCAGCTACTTTAAAGAATAAATTATTTGACTGACTGCGATAGCTTAGCATTCCAAAGCACTTCCCCTGGTTTCGGATCCTGCTCGCATATTAGTTAAAACTATTCTTACAGCATATTAACTAAAACTATTGCAAGAAACAACTGAAAAATTCCAGATGATGTTGCAGCGTCATATCCAGGTTACTATTTTATTTCATTATCATAGATGTAATTTAGTACAATAGTACCAATAATAATAATAATAAGAGGCTTCCATCCATTTATAATGATTTTCCTAAATAAGATCCTACATTCCTAGCTAATAGCATCCTAGATTAAGTCTCCTTACAAAAAACACGAATCAAAATCCGTTCTGCCATTTGGAAGTTTGAAGCCATAGACAAGTCCAGTTCCAAACGTCGTATTTATAACATCACTCAGTTTGCGTTTCTAATTGTTAAAAACATAACAAACCACTTTGAAGAACAAAACCGTCACTAATTATAATCCCGCCATCACTAGTAAACTAGAAAACTACTTCAAAGCCCCACTTTATTACTCCGTAAGGAGAAATAAACAAAACTAATCCACGCACTAGTGTAACCACTATATTAAATGTTCATGAAAATGTCCTCAAATAGCCTCGTTGACCTAGTGACCCTAAGTTAACCAGCTAAACTTCTATGACAGATGTTTTCACAGCAAAGAGTGCTTGAAAGCACGCGAATTAATAATAAATTTCCTAGTAGACATTATATATCTAGATGACTCTATCACATTAAATTGCTAACGAATGTAAAGAACATAATAGTAGTAGGACAATTCATGCTCTAGTTATTATTTAGACTGTGACCGTATCAGGAGAGCGCGACCTTGTATTGCGTGACAAAACGGAATAACGTTCGGCTTCCATAATAACTTAATTAAAACGGTTAGATATAGGCACTTCCGTTTATTTACGCTCACACACAATTATTTACTTATTTTTTATTTTACTGTAGGAAATAATAAATTATTAGTTTTGTATCGCGTTTTTCTAACGCAAGTGTCAACGTAATGGTTTTCCTTGAACATTTTTCTTCATGATAAAAGTATTATTTTATTATTTTGGTAATTAAAATAGGAACAAATAAAACTTTTAATGCTAAATTTCACACACGAACGTATTTTAGACCGAAAACCAATTATTTTTTTTTAATAATATTTTTTTATATGAAGCTATCGAAATAGTCTTGTAGATCATGATACGAGTATGTAGTTTTGTATTGAAATTTAAACGTTTGACAACTTTTGATTATATATATGTGACACAGAAAATAAGTAAACACACTAGCTTCAATGCAATGAGCTTCTTCTTACGTCTGTCGTTAGTCTAATACCTCATGTATGCCATTCCTCTTTGCGAGCGTTCACCAAAGATATATCTTTGGTCATACAAATTGTGGCATTGTATGATCGGGAAATTCTCAACAACAACAAGATTTTTTTAAATGTACCTGGTATACACCAGTAGAGAGTACTACACATTATACATACCTATATTTCGTTATGTATTTGTACCGGTTAAAAGGCTTTAGTTAGGTAATCCCCACAATAATAACTTCCAATGAAAAAGTGAGAGAGTTTCTAGCCACATCTAGCCGTTGAGCCTTGCTTGTCCTACCCTGAATGGGCTGGCTTGATCGGGGAAGTACCACCCTTTTTTTTTTAAGGCGGGAAAAGATGTTCCTAACCACACACCCCGTCGTTCGGACCAACGAACAGGGTAGTGTGGGGCCTGCACCCACTAAAGAAACCCGCCGTGTGCCGTCTCTCCGCCTCTACGGCGGGCCACTGGAACTGTGTTACATTCCTTCGGTGGTTGGGAGGAAGTACCACCCTTTCACAGAAAATCAGCGTGAAACAACTGTAGGTACTCTTAATGTTGTATTTCATATGGTGAGTGAAAGCGCTGGAGGAGTTTTGGAGATCTAATGATCAGTGAGTAAGCGGTATTCTCTTATGTACTTACTTATTAATAAAATAATATAAGAATTTGCACCAGAAATAGTCTACACTCGATACACATAACGGTTCGGGCACCGAACGTTATGACAGTTGATAGTAGGTATTTATTGCCCAAATAACACAACATGGAGATAAAATTCACCATGCACAACACAACAATAAAAAGTTTAATAAAACAGCCCAAAACATGTCTTATCACCTACAGCGGAATTCGTACAATCTTGTGTATGGATAAAAACGTTGCCTATCGAAGCATTTCCGAGGGTTCGGATGCAGCGATTGCAACATACTGATATCCGAATTGGTATTTTGATTTTTCCACTTGAATTGACGGAGGGTGGGTATAGCGTGTGGGTTAAATATCAGATTTTGTATTTGGATGATATTTGCGGCAACTACTTCGTATTACAATTCGGATTTAATTAATACCATAATTTTATTATATCTCAATAGCTGCAATATACTACGCTATTGCTTATAAATAAGATTAAAAAACAAAATGGTTTCAATATTTTAATTAGCATAAACAACTTAATCAGGAAAAATTTAGATAATAACTTTAACTAAGTTCTGTAATGTTTTACGTCAAATTAACGACCAAGCTTCACAATGAAAGTCATCCAATATAGGTTTTTTTTACCTACCTATTTATATTTAACCCTTCGTCCACCGAAAATAAGTTAGGAACCAAATCTCCAAAATGCTTCAACAAGGTATCATCAGTCTGCATAGAGCTCCACCCATCTGGGTAGTGCTCAAAAAGATTAATGCCTCGGGAAAGGAGAAATGGCGCCTTGTAGTTGACTTTAAACTAAACGACAAGACCATTGACGTAATAAAATACCCAATATCAGCCGCATACTTAACAAATTAGGGAAGTGCCAGTACATCACAACCCCTAGATTTTGCGAGTGGCTTCTATCAAGTTGAAATGGACCCTCAGGATATACTCAAAACATCTTCCAATGTGGAACATAGCCATTTTGAATTTTTAAGAATGCCCATGGTTCTAATCTGCTATTTTTTATCTAATACCACTGACAAAATAACAAAAAGTCCCAGTAGTGCGCCAGGCGGAAAGATGGCACACGGCTGGTTATTTTAGTGGGTGAAGCCCCACACTACCCTACTGCTGCCTCAATCTAAATTAGCACGGCAGATAGAAACATATTTGCCCGCCTTAAACAAAAGGTATTTTAATCTAATGACCGTGATTATAGCTGTTTATTTTAATGGTACTCTACGCATATTAAAAGCGTTACTTATACTCGTAAATTCGGTTTTTGTATTTTGTCCAGCAAGACGCTACCGCCTCGACTTTATACCATTCTTGACTATTCCTTATTGACCAGTGGAACCAACCAATTTTGCAAATCAGCTAACAATTAAATACCCCCCAAAATTCTATCTGTTATTACCTAAATGCCTTAACTGTCACAAATTCATCGTTTGTTAATTGACCAAGAAAACAAAGTGTCACCAACCCATTTATATTAAGAAGTTAGTAACCGTGTAAAAACCATTTAATACAATATTTTACTGGTTTGTTATGGAATTGCAAGGAATGGGATTTGGTAAATTTTTCATGTCTCCGATGGAAAAAATAGCACTTTCTATTTCTACTCTATGAAGTGGAGGTGGATCTTCACAACAACAATATACAAGTAATAATAGTAAATATTGTACAAGTACAATATTTGAAATTAATTTTAAATATGGTACACTTAACCAATACCTTAATTTTACTCGTCGTAAATAATTTATAGGTACTTCCTTTCTTACTGTTTGTAAGAAGACGCCCATGCCATCTAACTGATGTAGATATTTGTACAATGTACATAGGTGTTCATATGAGCTACTGATCACTGATAACCCTGAGCTATACTCTATTCCATTTTTTTCTGCTATCAAAAACAAATGAATTATTATGTTTATAAAAAAATCAATACCAATCCATACATAATACATTTTTTATAAAAAAAAAATGCAATTTTTCTTTCTGTATACGTGCATTACCAAAAACTACTGATGTAAAAATATTAATATTTACCGTAGCCTATAGACGCTAGCAACACCAGAAGCATCACTCGAGCGTCGCCATCTCCAAGGAGAGGGATGGAAGGTGGAGAGGAGATGTAATAAGAAGAGGATAGGAAGGATATTTAGGATAGGATAGGAAGGATAATGAGTATAGAATAGGAACAATGATTAAGAGAGGATAGGACGTATCCACCACTGCGGCTGCGGCGAGGACTCGGCGCAGCACACGCTCGAGTCGTGCCCGGCCTGGGATGTGCAGCGCCGGGAACTCGTTGCAGTCATAGGCGTGGACCTGTCGCTGCCGGTCGTTGCGCGAGCGATGGTTGGCAGTGACAGGGCCTGGACCGCGGTCGCCGCCTTCTGCGAGGCTGTACGGCGAATGGGGCGGCGTGCGCGCGCTTACCTGCGCCTGATGCCGCCCTAGCCAAGGCTGCGGACGGTGGGGTCGGGGAGTACCCTGCCGTCCGCGGAAGCCTACCGCGAAGGTGCGACGCCCAAGTGCGCGAGGCGTCGCTCAAGAGAGGGTGCCCGAAGGGGCTGCCGCCTGCGGATCGCGGTGAAACGACGCGGTACCCGTGATCCGCCGTAGTAAGGGCGGTTGAGGGCGCACGGTGGTTTTTTAGTGGGTGAGAGCCCCACACTACCCCGTTGTCTCCCTGGGCAGCGGCGTGTGCGGTAGGACATTTTCGCCCACATAAAATAAAAAAAATAAAAAAGGATAGGACGGATAATAAGGACAATATGTATAGGAAGGAGGGTTGGGCTTCCAGCGCTCTCTGTCCATACTAAATACAATGGTGGGAGTGCTTTTGTCTACCACTTGGTCCGACAATACAGGCGGAGAGATGGCACACGGCGGGTTTATATAGTGGGTGAGCTCCACACTACCCTGCTCGTGGCCCCGAATTATGGAGTGTGCTGTTAGGTACATTTTTTCAAGCGTTAACAAAAGAAGGAGTATTTTGTTTTATCGCTACTATAAGCTTGCTTATAAGTTTTATCGGGAACCTAAAAACTAGCCTGTACTATTATAAAATTGTAGCAGAGCCATGTCTGTACATTTATCATATTTGAGAAAAAATACTATATTAGACTACTGAATGGATTTTGATTAAACTTGACAGCTACTTTAAAGAACAAATTATTTGTGAATGTGGTAAAAGATAGTAAAGCTCTTTTTTCTGCTTTTACAAATAATTAGTTAAACACAAAGTGAAAAATGTGAAATCGAAAATAACAGTCACGAACAGGATTTGAACCTGCATCTCCTGGATACCATCTAGATGCTTTGCCAATTCAGCAATCGTGGCAATTGCTCCTGACCGCTAATCATTTTTCACTTTGTGTTTGATGTATAGTGCTATGCATGTAAAATGATAAAAATATAATTATATAAAAATATCTAAATAAATAATTTGTTCTTTAAACTTTTTTGTATGATAGCTCTAAATAATTAGACTTAAAAACTCGTATACTTTATCTCGCAACTATATCGAGAACTTACTCTACTCGCTACGATATAACAAAAAAAAACTACCTGGAGCTGGAGCTGCGGGTAAAGGCTTGAATATATGAAAAAAACATTTAAAAAAACGTTGATTGTGTATAAAAGTATAATTCAAAAAATAATCCATCCATCCATCAGCCTTTCAACGTCCAGTGCTGGACATAGGCCTCCCCAACAGAACGCCACAACGAGCGGTCATGTCATGGGAGGAGAATGCCGTAATCGTCACGCTTGGCAGGCGGGTTGGTGATTGCAATGGATGTTGTTAATACTCGAGGGAGTTGCTGCTGCCCACTCCCCTGGTATTCCCTGAGTCAGCTCTTACGACTCGCGTGAGTAGAGAGGGGTGGGACAACTCTAAAGTTGGCCCCACACGGACAAAAAATAATACATGTACATAATCAATAAAGGTTGCTGTGTGAAGAGACACAGCTAGGTATACCTACATGGTGGATGATCGCCCTCAGGGAAATTTTACCCGAATCAATTCCTACGTCGCTAAGATAAGGAAGAAATATAGAATGATATTATTTTACGACGTTACATTTTGGGAATACCCACGGAAGGCCAAAGATTAGACATATTGGATTTAAAAAATACGTCGTAATGTTTATACACTATATTCTTGACCGTCATGTATGTATGGTCTCGACTTTGATTCCACGGCATTCATCCCCGCTTAGTTGAATATTTGTAGAGTGCATATAAATTATTTTCCATTCGGCCAGCGTGGTGAAATGTGGCATAAACCCTCTCACCATGGGAGGAGACACGTGGCCAATAATAATTATAATAATAATTTATTTCAGGCTTCTTGCCCATTTGTTGTTAGTACTTGTACATTAACCTTACAATACTAGTGTTAATAGGAATAAACAAAATTACAATTAAATTAAAACCTAAGTACTACGCCATGGGTCATCCCACTTATCCGCTATTGTGCTGAGGATGCTGTTGGGACTGCCACGCACCCTGTACATGATGGAGGCGCATCTTTTTCTGATAATGGCGTGAAAACCATCTATTGCAGCTTCGGTGAAAATGCCTGAGGCGCTACAGTATCGTGGCAACCCCATCAACGACCTAAAGCATTATTGTATTGTACTCGCAGGGCGCTGCATGCCCTCTGCATATAGTTAACCCACAGACTACACGTGTAAAAGGACTGGCAGAACGCTGTGAAAAGTGTAGCTTTGACTTGTTTAGTACATCGTGCAAATCTATGAGCCAACATATTACATCGGACAGCCAATGCCCTACGCTCACGCTCAATGTCTGAGTAGAGGAGACAATAGAGGACAGAAAAAGGGCTGAAAAAAAATACAAATATAAATTGCTCTGGATATATAACAATCCTTTGAATCGTTATAAGCCTCTGACAGACATTATCAGGAAATTCAGACAATTTCTACCTTAAAATATCCTGGAATATAAGCTTAAGCATATTATGCAAAATTAAAAATCTCACCCTTGTAAATACAAAATAGAGAGATACAATCATTAAGAATAATGTAATAATAATTACAATTATGATTGATTGAATGAGGCGACACTTGGCGGAAGTCCATTGTTACTATTATAGAATGGATATTTTAGGAGGAGAACCCACCACTCACCCACGGATTGTCAATCCTGGTTATCTTTGGACAGAATAACCTAAGATTGCCAATCCGCACTCTCACAGATAGAGGAAAATGTGATAATAGCAAAATAGCATGCATGATAATGACAAAAAACTCACCAACGCGACACAACCATGCGATACGATAGAACTCTCAGAACCACAATATTGCAATATTCCGCAAAAATCCGAACATAAATTCGACCGTGTTTCGCCTCTAAACGAGGCATTCTCAAGAACGCTCGAATTATGTTCGGAATATTCAAATATTGTGGTTCTGAGAGTTCTACCATATCGCATGGTTGTGTCGCGTTGATGAGTTTTTTTACATTAGAGCCTCAAATAATTAGTGAGTTTTTTGTCATTATCGTGCATGCTACTTTGCTATTATCACATTCTCCTCTATCTGTGAGAGTGCGGATTGGCAATCTTAGGTTATTCTGGCCAAAGATAACCGGGATTGACAATCCGTGGGTGAGTGGTGGGCTCTCCTCCTAAAATATCCATTCTATAATAGTAATTACAATTATTTCTTGTTAAATTATCAATAGAAGCTTTCACATAATTTTATACAACAAATGACCAGTTTTAGCAGAATACCTAAATATTATTATTTTAAAGTGAAACGCGCCGTAGCTTTTAAGTACACTAAAAAATAAAAAACTTTTGTAAGAAACCTCCTTTTCTATATCCCTCATCTTTGAGGCACATTGGTCGTTACACGAAACACGCTCCTGACGTGTATCGGCGATGTATCAAGGCATTTGTTCGACGTTTGCTTTGATTTACGTCCATCGCCTTTAACCCGGTTAATGGGAGCTTTAATGCTGTATTGATATTCTTATGGACAAGAGTTGAGGAAATATGGAAATTTAATACTCTTAAAGGATGGTGACTTTACCCTTAAGCAAGGGACTCTACATAGAGTTTTACATTAGAGCCTCAAATAATTTAGTCAAAGATTAGTAGTGATAGTCATATGACTATTACTTATTTGACTAAATATAAAAATATCTAAATATTTATAGGGTTTGCGTCATTATTAGGTAAACATCTTAATTGTAAAATTAAGTTTACCTGGTCGGTATATTGTATGAAAATACTTCCAACAGATGGCGCAGGCGTCACCCAAAGACGTTAAGTATGAATGTGTTATCGAGGTTTAGTAGTCAGGAGCAATTGTCACGATGGCTGAATTAGCAAAGCATCTGGACGGTTTCCAGGAGATGCAGGTACAAGTCCTGCTCGTAACTGTTATTTTCGATTTCACATTTTTCACTTTGTGTTTAATGTATAGTTTTATTTAATTATATATTTAATTTTATTAGCATGTCAAATGCTAAAAATATATATAAAAAACTAAACATATATATAATATAAATAGTCAAAAAAACTATATTTAAGGTTGTCTGTAAAGTCGGTTTACGGACGATAATTTTACGTGATATCGTCATATGTAATCTGAGAGCACAGAACAATTTTAACCTGAAGGTCTGCTGAAGGTCTGAGAGTTTCTTGATAACTATCTACTCTTTGCTATCTCGAACTACGCAGTATTGCAAAACTATAAAATAATATTAATACGAGTATTAACTGTATAGCTTTTCTTTTGCTTGATGTATAATGTAAATAAGTAGCTTCTAATCATACCTAAATATTACTTAAGTACACACTAAATCATCATCAATTTAACGAATCATAGGCCGGTCACATAGTAACTCGGTAAATCCGCCATCTTATGAACCGCAGGTGAACCACGTAGTTAGATTACTTTAAATACCGCCACCTATTTTGATGTTGCAGCAACCCTGGGCGGAACGTGACACTTTTTCGTGCGTGCGGCCGGCGTTCATCGATTTATAACATAGGTAGTTGTGTCTAGAGATCTTAGCCTAATACCTATTAATTTGTTTCTTAAATATCTTACATTAATGTACACACATACTTGTAGCTCTCTTTCAGCTTTATGAAAGTATAGATAGATATAGATAAATCCTCATTATCGCTCATGAAGTCATGACGAATGATACACAAACTGAACTTATTGTGAAAGATCATCTGAGCGTCACCCTCTGTTTGGACGACGTTGTCAATTTATTCTGCTAAATGGAATAGAGCTTTTGAGAGAAGTGCCGTAAATAGTTTAGGGAGTTGACAGACTATCTAACTTTATTAGGTACTCCGTACTACAAGATACTTCCATTAGACCACAAAAATAGTAGGTACCTGTTTTCTGTAATAAGTAACTACATTTGTATTGCTGTTGCTTCAGCTACTTAAATTTAAAAAAAAGCACATTTTACTGTTTTTTAACTGCGTCGGTGGTGTAGCGGTAGTGTATGCGACTGCAAATCATGAGGTCTCGGGTTCGATCCCCGGGTCGGGCAAATTTTCCCGCGTTAAAAAAAAGGGGCGGTGAAATGCCACGGGCCCCGACCCGACGGGGGCCCCCGACCCGAGAAGCACGCTCAGAATTAATTTTAACACTTATTAACACTTTATAGAGAGGTGAAAAAATGTTGGAGTTGTTGGTCAGCCGTTAGAATTAATAAAATAAGGTCTAAACTTTCATGACATGAGACATTCATGTGGTCTAATAGATCAGCCTTCGGTACCGGCATCCTCTTTGACATTAGTATGAATGGACAAAGTTGAATGGGCGATTAGAAGTTTAAAAATAGTAATAGTCAGCGGGTATTATTATGGCGTCTACTGAATCTTTCCTGGGCTTCTCTAACTTACTTATCATCACTCCATCTCCATAGGCAGAGAGAACAGAGGGCCATAAGGCTCTATTCTTGCATACATCTCACACTTTCTCAATATTCATAATTCCCCTCATACACGCTCGCCAGTTTCGGAGACTCCTAACTCCACCTTCCTTCAATACATGACCGATTTGGTCTAGGTAGGTGAGTCTTGGTCTCCCCCTGTATCTAAATCCTTCCACTTCCTCATTGTATATCTTCTAAAACAGTCGCTCATGTGGCATTCTTTCTTTTCATATCTGAGAAATGAAATGGTGCGCAGCGGCTTGACAATACCCTCGGTATAGTTGATTCCATGAAAGATGGTTACTATTACTTCCCATCAGGCGAGTCGCGGCTCGTCTGCCATCATAAGCAGTAAAAAAAAAACTCTCCATAATGTTGCCCAGAGAAAATACTTGATCCATGTATCCCCTTCCACACCTGAAACCTCCTTGTGCCTCCCACAGAAATTCATCAGGCACCATCCTCATTCTCCTTTCAATAATCTTACCATACACTTTGGCTACCAAACTGGTCAAGCATATGGCTCTGTAGTTTGCACAGTCATAACGTGACGTTTTTAAACAAGGGCGCTTCTCCAGTCCTTGGGAACCATTCCTGAGTTCCAGCATCTGCAGTTTCGTGGGTTTGGAGAAAGCGATTGACACGGTTGTACAACAGGAACTTTGGGGCATTTTGCCGGTTACGGTATTAACGGTAGACTGCTGCAAGAAGTGCAGTCCAATTATATGGACTGCAGAACTTGTGTGCGGGTGGATGATGAAATGCCGCCCTGGTTTAATGTAAATATCGGCGTTAAGCAGCACAGCTAGAATATTTATCATATATCTGGATAAATGTCTCAAAAGGTCGAATGAAATTAATGTGCGAGTTCAGATAGGAGACTTCTAACTTTCTACTATATGCAGACGATGCGGTATTATTAACGCAGTCTGCGACTGTCTGCAAACCCTAGTTGACATAATTACAAAAGATTGTAAGAGTAATAATAGGCAATGGCGTGCTAGAACAAGTGAATGAATATTATATATCTTGGATGTGGATGGAAGGTACACCATGAATAATAGAGGAAATGCGAAAGCGGAAGAATTTAGGTATAGGGGGAGACTAACATACCTAGACCAAATCGGACATTTATTGAAGAAAGGTGGAGTCAGAAAACCGGCAAAGTAAAGTAATTTACTAAAATTAAATTACAAAGGGGCGATATTCGCTAGGAGGCGTCATCCAATGAATTTGCCACGGGCCTCAGATGGTATAGTTACGCCACTGCAATATAACAATATCAAAATGTACAAACACGACAACAAAGGGCCCTCAAGGGATACAACATAACGATAAAAACACAAAAGGTATTTTATAGTAATAACCAACTATCTTATAATTTTACAGTATTAATCGCCTTCGCACAAGGCCATCGTTGTGAATGAATTTTTGTCCAAACACTCAACAAATACCATCGAGCAACCACCATATTCACCAGATATGGCTCCAGCCGACTTCTTTCTTTTTCCTAAACTCAAATTACCACTTCGTGGCACCCGTTTTCAATCGGTAGCAGACATAAAGGAGAATTCGCGGCGAGAACTGAACTCAATTCCGGAAACAGCGTTTAAAAAATGTTTTGATGATTGGATTATTCGTTAGCGTAAGTCTATCGTTTCTGAAGGAGCATACTTTGAAGGTGATAAAATAAATTTGGATGAATAACAAAGTTTTTGTGTATTATTGATCTTGTCCCGGTACTTTCTTGACAGAGTAGGAAAATTAAATAATACAAGTATCCAGATGGCGCAGGCGTCACCCAAAGACGTTAAGTATGAATGTGTTATCGAAATTAGCAGTCGGGAGCAAGGGTCACGATGGCTAAATTGGCAAAGCATCTGGACGGTATCCAGGAGATGCAGGTTCGAATCCTGCTCGTGACTGTTATTTTCGATTTCACCTTTTTCACTTTGTGTTTAATTTATGTTGCTAATCATGTCAAATGCTAAAAAATATATCTATATAAAAATATCTAAATATTTATAGGGTTTGCGTCATTATTAGGTAAAATCTTATTTGTAAAATTAAGTTTACCTGGTTGGTATAATGTATGAAAATACTTCCGACAGATGGTGCAGGCGTCACCCAAAGACGTTAAGTATGAATGTGTTATCGAAATTAGCAGTCGGGAGCAAGGCTCACGATGGCTGAATTGGCAAAACATCTGGACGGTATCCAGGAGATGCAGGTTCGAATCCTGCTCGTTACTGTTATTTTCGATTTCACATTTTTCACTTTGTGTTTAATGTATGTTGCTAAGCATGTCAAATGCTAAAAATATATATAAAAATATACAAATAGGAAAAGAATAATAAATTATTATTAGAACCCAAAACATTTTTATTTATTTATTAAATGCTAATTAAGTAGGTAACCACCTACGACCTAGCGAGCGAAAGTGGGGTCATGACTGCGACCGAACCGAACGTCAACGACAATTTAAAACGCGCGAATTTTGAAATTGCTTAAACTTTCGTGTGCTTGTTTTTTTTTCTCGGTGGTCTCTGGTGCCCCCCTAGACGGGATGCCCTAAGCAATTGCATATATTGCTTATTGGCTAATCCAGGACTGGGTACCTACCTTACGTACCTTTATTTTACGTGCGTTAAGCATACCTCCTCACAAAGAGCATGCAGAAGAGGTTAACCTACCTTACCTACCTACCTACTTAGTTAGTTCTTTTTAAATTCCATTTAGTACTCATGTGTATTTGTTCTAAACGAAATTTAAATTAAATAAAGACAACATTTTGCCAGAAGTTATGCTCTATATGTTTACCCATGAACTTTTGGTTTAAAATCCTTTTACATAGTAGGTACCTAATTTTAGAGACGCGCTATAACAGAGAGACAAACAAATGTTAAAAGCCTTTGTCTTTCGTATTTATAGGTACATTACCACCTTTTATTTTTGATTAGTTACCTTTTAAATGAACTGGTTCTACCGTTAATCCGGACGAGTGAAGTGAGCCCGAACACAATCCCACAATTATTTATTATTATAACATTTTGATGGTACCTACATTGTACTGAGAACGTTCAGATTTGGGCTTGACGTAGTAATTTCAATTTATTTCTAGATGTGCTATTTATAATAAAAAAAATTGTTTTATAAAAAAATAAAAGATGACAGTTTTATTGTATTCCTAACGCCATCTATCGAAAATAATAAAACTAATTAGACGTGTCAACTGAACTGTCCCTATTACCGCCATTTGTTCGAAAACTAAAGAATTAATATCGATGTTAACATGGAAACAAAATGTTGTTTCGTTAAAAATACGCCGGATGTTTTTGGCTATACTCTAATAAATAATTAGTAATTAATTATCAATTATAATTGTGGTTAAATGCGTAACAATCAGACTTTTTCAGTTTGAATCTATGATCGCATTTAATGGATTAGGTAGGCATTGGGCATGCCTCTTACTAAGTAGAAACTTCGCGAGCCCTCCTAAAGCACTGTTTTTTGCTAGTATTATAAAATGATTCCATTATTTTTGTGGATTACTATAATAATTACTACCTAATTATTACTACGTTAGCGGCATCTCGTAGAAGCTGTACAAATAATACCTTCCATATTTAGAATTATACTTCAAAATAATACCTCTAGATGGCGCTGTTTGATAAAGAAATTATAATTAAAAGACTTGGGAATCAACGTTGTAGCTACTGTATAATATTACAATTTTTTAAATATGTCTGAAAAGTCAATTTCATTAGACATGGATAGAATCTGCGGGCTTAGAATGAGATTCAGTCTATTTATTTTAATTCTATACTGGTAACATACTAAGATTGAATTGAAGTTGCTCTTATACAAATACAAATACTGGTAACACAGCTATGACGTTAGTAAACTTTCGGGCGGTATTGATCTCGCTTTTATTAGCAAAATTATTTACACAAACAATTGTCGCTTCTCGAGCTACTTACGTACACGTTATTTATGAAGGAATATAAAATATTATACCGTTAATATTTAATAAAATCGTTTCATTGCGGCCTTGTGAGTTCATTCAAACTTCTAGTGTAACGTGTGAGCAAAGTTTATCGAGAGTTTGGAGTATAATATTTGTTTTCATTTAAATATGGATAGACCAATATCTTTTTTTGTTTTGCTAAGTTGTTTTTTATTTGCCGCCGGATATGAAGTGGACACTTACGATTTTCTGATGCCCAATGTTTGGCCTCATAAGGTAAGATTCATAAAATATTATAAAAAAAAAACAAAATAAATTCAAAAGTGATGTGCTACTTATGACCTTTTTAGATTATGTATCTAATAAGTAGGTATAGTTGAAGAAAATTGTTGAAAGAAAACCTTCATGCCAGAGTGAGCTAAGCCATATTGGACCGGTCTTGTGGACTATGTCTACCTTTCATCCTGTGAGAAGAGCCATGTCAAACAGTAGGATAATCGTGCATTGCAAAAAATCTAGTAATCTTATGTAAGTTGTATATTTAAGAAATAGAAAATTTGGTAATAACATTTTGCTAATTGTGATTGTTATGTTTTAGGCACACACAGCACTTCTAATTTTAAATTATTGAATATTTAGTTCACAACTGAACCACATATTATTTAATCATCATCAATTATTTAATTCACAACTCTAAAGCACCTTAAAAACTAGATTAAATTTACAACTCAATGGCAAAACTGAATGTTGCCTCCTAAAATTCAGAAACAAAAATTTGTCAAATAAGTTAATATATATTATAAGCACCGGACATACTCTCTATTATGTTTTTCTATTTGACAATATAATATTCAGATTCCCTGTCCCGCCTATAGACACAAAAGAAATTGAATTATTATATTATCATATATGATTCATGCGACAGGGAACCTCTTAGGTAAATTATTGTAGCCTTTAGATTGATAGGGATTTTACGGCCAATTGCAAACCAATTTTGATGATTTCTTTTTTATGAAGGGCTACATCACATGGTTAGCACCATACAAATTTGGTAAATCCAATGAAAACCTTTAAAGATATGATTGATAACATTATATCCCTTACTTTATATTGAAATCAAGCCCTTACAGTTTTTAAGTTCAATAGGTACCCAGTACAAATTATTATAATCCTCATAAAAATCTCTTGGTTCCTTGTCTAGAAGGCATCATTTTACTTTCAATATGGTTTATCAGTTGGACTGTTTTTTTTCAATCTATTACTGTTCCACTATTGGGCACGGTCTCCTCTATGTGAGGGATTTAGGTTGTAGTCTACAATGCTGGTTTAGTGCAGGTTGGCAGACTTCACAAGCCATTGAGAAAATCTATTGAGAAAATCTCTCAGGCATTTGGATATCCTTTGTTTTCCTTCAGTGATGATTTGTAAACATAATATCCACATAAGTTTGTAAAGTCGTCTTGTCAGTCGCGTAAGGAAAGAGACTGGGAATAAAACTCTATATCATTGACTTCGTCAAATTCTTGTTTTTATCTGTTATTGTCACTATGCTACTGCTTGCTTTATGTTATTTAAAATAGCAAAAAAAAATTACATAGCATCACGCCTGTATTCTCGAAGGCAGAAAAAAAAAATTACATAGCATCACGCCTGTATTCTCGAAGGCGTAGGCAGAGGTATATTGCACACCAACGGTTCGCCGACTATGTTAAAGTCCGAGCCCATTGCCATCTACCGGGCACATCTCTAAACTCCGGGCTGCTACAGAGAATTTTTCTTTTTACGAAAAAGCTCTAGCACCGCCTGAAAAGATAAATATAATCACTTTGAGTTTCCCAGTATATTACTTATTACTTTTTCATTATCTATACCATATTACTTTTTCATCCAATAAGCTATTTATCATCAAATTATCTCTATCATGAATCATGATAAATAGTTGCTGGCTGATGACGAAAACCACTTCAATATGAAGCCTTGAGATAAGTGAAGTTCAATGTGTATTTTTATTATCTACCTTAATTTGCGGGGGCTGGTTTATGCCCACGGTATGGGCGAGATACAGACCTGCATTACAAACTAGAGACGCAATGAAGTTTACTAAAGAAGAAAGTATTTAATCTACATTATTATTTTATATCCATAAGAAGTCACAAATACCAGAACAAACTATCAAAACATGTCAATGCTTTAGCAACAAACCTTACAGGCAGTGGTAGTATTATGTACTCAAGACTGAGGAGGAATAGTCTTCCAACCCTTCAAAACCGATTCACCATATTGTAGTGAGAGAGGTTAATGGACCCTCCATACAGCTTAATACATCATACTCACAGACTCTAATCAGCAATATTAGCAGCCAAATGTGATAAACAGATCGCAGTGGTATGCAGGATTTAAAAAAATATATATTTTTTTTACTACTTGGGTGGCGTACAAGCATACAGCCCACCTAATTGTAAGACGCTAGCAACACCAGATGCATTATTAGTGCGTCGCCATCTCCAAGGAAAGGGATAGGAATTGGAGAGGAAGTACTATAAGGAGAGGATAGGAAAATTACTGAGGAATGATAATAAGGAATGAATGGGAAGGGGCTATTAAGATTTACTCAGCGCAACCTATAAAAATCTATGTTTTCGTGACTTGATTACAAAACATGAAATTGCTCTACCCATTAAAAGAGATTGATCACTTAAACCTTTGTTAAAACTTTGGAATACCGTACCAAAATCTATTGCGAAGTTAGAAGAACAATAATGTATGAAAATACGTCCGACAGACGGCGCAGGCGTCACCCAAAGACGTTAAGTATGATGTGTTATCGAAATTAGCAGTCAGGAGCAAGTGTCAGGATGGCTGAATTGGTAAAGCATCTGGACGGAATCCAGAAGATGCAGGTTCAAATCCTGCTCCTGACTGTTATTTTCGATTTCACATTTTTCACTTTGTGTTTAATGTATAGTGCTAAGCATGTCAAATGCAAAAATATATATAAAAATATCTAAATATTAGAAGAACAAGGCTGAGAAACAGACACACGCGGATAGCCTTGTTTTTTAACTTTACCTAACCGCAAACTCCGTCGTTCGGTGCAACGAACAGGGTAGTGCCCTCCTCACAAACTAAATAAACCCGCCATGTGCCGTCTCTCCACCTGTATTGGCGGGCCATGTAGTATAGCCTAGCGACGCTATATAGTCGTGTAACTATGTATAGGTGTATAAAAGTGCTACATGCTATTTTTAGAGCAATGAAATAAAATTAATCAACCCTCAACGTTTTTGCGTAGGTGGAATCTATTTTCATTGTTATGCCTTTGGAGGCGTCTATTTTTAGAACGTGCTTAGCTCGCCCGGGGAAATTGAGTTACAGGCAGTAGGTAATTTGGTACAACATTTGTAGCTTTCTACACATTCGCCTTCTATGAATATGTTGATTTGTCTTTAAAGCTCCAATATCTTATTATTTACACAGCAGAGATGGCGGAGTGGTAGGTATATACCGGCCTCCCGTCCGAGTCTTGACTTGTGGATTCGATTCCCACACAGGAAAAGTCCGTGTGGTGAGGGACTAAGAATACAAGTGTCATCACCACATTCTTTCCCACGGGTGTCGTATGAGGCGACTATGCGAAGTAAGCAATTCTCATTCATTGTATGACTGGTGGTAGGGCTGGGTACCAAGTGGGAGTACTCACTTGGTATCGGGCCGAGCGGGTTGGTACCACCATCTCCCGTGTGACCACACGGATAAAAGTGTCTCAGTTACCAAATTTTATCCAAAATGTTTAGTTGTTTAGGCGTAATTAACCAGTAACCACTGCCCATAGGTATTAGTACTGTACCTGTTCTACTTTTTTTGATAGCTCATGATTAGACTTATAAACTGATATTACGTTTTTTACTATATTGGGAAACGGAATATATCTAACCTAAAAACTAGCTTTTGTCTGCGGCGGAGTCGTAATTTTATAAATACAAAACTTTGTGAACATAATTATTTGGATAAATTATTTACTTATCATCACGCCATTTCCCTTGCGGGGTAGGCAGAGAGAACAAAGTGCCAAGAGGCTCTATTCTTGCATACATCTCTCGCTTCCTCAACATTCATAACTCTCTTCATACACGCTCGCCGGTTTCGGAGACTCCTGACTCCACCTTCCTTCAATACATGACCGATTTGGTCTAGGTAGGTGAGTGTCGGTCTCCCTCTGTGCCTACATCCTTCCACTTTCGCATTGTATATCTTCTTAACTAGTCGCTCGTCCGGCATTCATTCCACATGTCCGAACCATCGGAGCATTCCCTTTTGCATCTTTACACCAATACTCTCTTTCATACCTACTCGCTCTCTTACGTCGTCGTTACGAATGCGGTCAGTCAGCCTCAATCCACAGATTCTCCGCAGAGATCGCATTTAGACCGCATCGATTTTGCTCTCATGCTCCTTTTTACATACCCGTCTCTCGCTTCCATATAATAACGTTGGGACAAGCACTGCGTTGTGTATTGCGACACGTGCCTTCTGGCTGAGGTGGTGGCTGCCGAGAAGTTATCCCAATGCTCCGTTCACTCCATTTCCCGCATTCACTCTTCTTTCTACATCAGTGGTGTACCTTCCATCCCGACTGAATCCACATCCAAGATATACAAATTCATCGACTTGTTCTAGCACACCATTTCCTATTGCTACTCTAACATCTGTTCTGGCTTCTTCGCTTTTAAAAACCATTACTTTGGTTTTGCTCACATTCACACGTAGGCCCCTTTTCTTACAATCTCCTGCCATTACGTCGACTAAAGTTTGCAGGTCAGTCGCAGACTGCGCTAATAGGACCGCATCGTCTGCATATAGCAGCGAGTTAACCACTGAGTCGCCCATCTGAACTCCCACATTCATTTCATTCAACCTTTGTAGACATTTATCCAGATATATGATAAACAGTCTGGCTGATAGAACGCAGCCCTGTTTAACGCCGATATTGACGTCAAACCAGGGTGACATTCCATCATCCAGCCGCACACAAGCTCTGCAGTCCATGTAGTTGGACTGCACCGCTTGTAGCAGTCTACCGTTAATACCATACTCCGGCAAAATGTCCCAAAGTTCCTTTCGTACTACAGTGTCAAATGCTTTCTCCAAATCCACAAAACTGCAGAAAACCGTCTGGCCTACAACCAGATGCTTCTCCACAATGATGCGCAGAGAAAACACTTGATCCATGCATCCTAGTCCACACCTGAAACCTCCTTGTACCTCACACAAAAATTCATCAGACACCATCCTCATTCTCCTTTCAACAATCTTACCATACACTTTGGCTGCCAAACTGGTCAAGTTTATGGTTCTGTAGTTTGCACAGTCATAACGTGAACCCTTGTTTTTAAACAAGGGCACGATGACTGCGCTTCTCCAGTCCTTGGGAACCATTCCTGAGCTCCAACATAAATTGAGAAGCATCAGGAAGGATTCCCAGACACATGAGCCTCCAAGCTTGATCATCTCAGCAGACACCATATCAATACCCGCTGCCTTACCATTTTTGAAACTTCTAATCGCCCATTCAACTTCATCCATACTAATGTCATCAGAGGATGCCAGTACCGAATGCTGTTCTGTTAGATCACATGTGGCACCAGCATCACCCTGAACATCCGCATACATATCTCCAAAATATTTACTCCATCGGCTTAACACATCTTGTGTGCGTAAGAATGTCTCCACCTTTAGACCTTATTTTATTCATTCTGAAAGCTGACCAACCACTCCGAGATTTCTTCACCTCCCTCCAGAAAAGTTTGGTGTTGCTCTCGAAGTTTTTGGTCAGCCTTTCTTCTGCAATCATATTTGCTCTATCACGCTTCTCTTTCACTAAGGCTTTGGTGTCATTCTTACGTTGCCGGTATATTTCTTTCTTCTGTTCTTTCATACTTGCACTCAGGTTCAAAGAAGATACATAGTCCAGCCACGCTTTCTTCTTTTGGTCTACGGAAGCTGCGACTTCCGTATCCCACCATGCATCACCTTTCACTTTCCTATGCTTCTTTGAGCATCCACATACTTCTTTCGCTGTATCTACCATACTATCTTTCAATACTCTCCAGCATTCTTCTATGTCAGTTTTCGGCTAACTTGCCATTGCCAGCCGTTCACGGACACCCTCAACATACTTTGCTCTTACACTCTCTTCTTGCAACTTTTCAATCTTTATTCTTTCAAGCCCTCCGAAGTGGACAGTTTGCCGTGTGGGGCCGGCTTTAGAATTGTCCCACCCCTCTCTACCCACGGGAGTCGTAAGAGCCGACTAAGGGAATACCGGGGGAGTGGGCAGCAGCACTTCCTCGAGTATTAACAACATCCACTGCGATCGCCAACCCGCCTGCCAAGCGTGGCGATTACGGCATTATCCGAAATGACAGGACCTCACGTTGTGGCGTTCTCTTGGGAAGGCCTATGTCCAGCAGTGGACGTTGAAAGGCTGATGGATGGATGGAAGTAGACACGCTCTCGCCAGTGTCTCCACTTTCTTGAACAGACCACTAAATCTCGCAATAACTAGATAGTGGTCCGTGTCGACAGTGGGACCCCTGTAGGCTCTTGTATCCAGAATTTTACTTCGGAGGCGATTGTCTACCAGAATTAAATTTATCATACTTCTCTGTTCATTCCTTCTCCATGTAAACATATGGATGTCCTTATGTTGAAAAAATGTGTTTGACACAATAAGGTTTCTCTCCATACATACATCCGCAATGAGGCTACCTGCATCATTCACTCTCTTATCACCAAATGAACCAAGCACGTCCTCGAAGTCTGGACGCTTGGTCCCAACCCATCCATTCAAGTCTCCGCATACGATCACGCTTTCACTAGCTTCTGCCAAATCCAGAACTTCCCTCACTTTATCCCAGAACTTCTCTAGTTCGATGCCACCGAAGAGCCTACGGGAGCATAAGCTGTGACCATGAAGACCCTGGTGACACCTAGTTTTATTCGGACCCATAGAAGTCTGGGATCAAACATTCCGTAGTCTTTCACACCTGAGGCCAAGCGAGCGGACAGCAACACCCCCACTCCCATGCTGGCCCGATCACTCTGCGGTACACCAGACCACAGAGCTAACCCGCCACCAGGAAGATCACAGGCGTCGCTACCCTTTCGCTTGGTCTCTGTTACACAGAGCACATCAAGCTGTCTGTCCGACATGACGGTTACCGGCTCGTGTAACTTATCTTCCACACCACCTTTTACATTCCACGTGCCTACTCGACACTCTGCTCCCCTCGACTCGCCAAATTGGGCAAGGCGTGTTAGGTGGCGGCCGCCATCGCCGCATCTGCCGTTGCTCGTACCGACGGGGGCAGGTCGGTACGCGTCGCCTCTGGGGCATGCCCTAACCCGCACTGCGGTACGCATTCGAGCCGGATTGCAGCCTGTGGATTACAGGCTGGCAGGGATCGCGACGAGCACGCTCCGGACTATGATCACCCTACCTACCCTATTTAAGTACTCCTAAACAACTTGATTCACATAGAATACCTACTTATTATTCCGAAAAAGAAAATTCTAGTGGGATAGCTGTTTCGCAAATTACCTAACGTAAACAGATTTCAAGTGTTGAAATAAAACTTCGGAATCTATCGCGTTTACTTAATTTTACTACTATCCCGACGTTTCGAATACTTTACAGCATTCATGATCACGGGTGGACTTAGATGATAGACGTCCAAAGCTGATATGTTATTTCAACGGTCTCATCTACCCACAGTATATGATTTTACAAAATTTTTGGTTTATTTATTTTAACCCACCTAATATTCGTTTAGAAACACAATTAAAATATTTACTTCAAATTTTTTATGCTTACAATGTATGAGACTTTAAGTTAGTATATTAAAATGAGTATAATACTCCTCTTTAAACTAAAATTTTTTTTTTATTTAGTGCTCAAAAATTCTACCATAAACTACCAATTACTACCAGTAAGAAGACAATCTTGGTTATTAGTTTATATTATTAAATATATTGATTTTGCCAAAAGCTAAGTCTAAAAAGCTACCACCGGATCGGAACGCGGCCTGACTGAGAAAGATCCGGCCAGAAAACTCAGTAGGCAACAACTGTTATGGATTATTAAATTTTTGTACGGAATTACCGAAAGCTAATTAAGTATAATTTTTTTTTTAAAAAGCAATAACTAAAACTAATCACTACTGTGGGTTTTGTCACACAATAAGCGCTAACTGTGTCTTGCAATCTTGAGGTGTGCCTTCTTCTGTTCTGTTTGGTGAGGCCTATCACAGGGTTCCAGCTTGATGGTAAGACCCAGCCGTCTTCTCTATTGAAATTGGGATGTTTCTTAATTTCAATAGCCTCACGTATCATTCTAGGGCGATATCGATGTTCATTTGCGAGGATTTGAGGTTTGTCAAACCTAATGTAATGGCGGGTGTGGTCCTGTGTGTGCTCACAAATTGCAGACTTTGTATAGCGACGGTGCTTCACATCAGCTATGTGTTCTTTGATCCGAGTTGTTATAGATCTCTTTGTTTGCCCAATTTAGGAGAGACCACAATCACAATCCAGCTTGTATACTCCTGCATCCTGTGAAGGTATATGGCACTTGACAGGTGGTAAAAATTGACTAATTCTTTTGAGTGGCTTATAGTAGGTTTTGATCGAAGCTTTTTTGAGAATGTAGCTGATCTTGTCAGTGAGTGCATCATCTAAGTCCACCCGTGATCATGAATGCTGTAAAGTATTCGAAACGTCGGGATAGTAGTAAAATTAAGTAAACGCGATAGATTCCGTAAACGAAGTCTTTATTTTAAAATGTGTAACATTCGCGTAAATATCAGAAAGTATTAGATTTCAAGTGCATTTGGTATAGGGTAGTTTAGCCGGTTTTCGTTCATTTAGCTGCCAGCTTAAGGGCTTAAAAATTATATGTTCTACTTGCCCAACTCTAACAAACCAATTTTATATTGGAAGATAATATAGTCTATTTTAGGTTAATATTAAGTAACAAATTATTATAGTCAACATGTTTTTTATATAAAATGTTTTAGTGAAAAGTACCGATTTCGTTAGTTTTCGTCCAAAAACCTTAGTTTTCGACCTTGTATAGGTTAGTTTTCGTCCACGGTGTTAAAAGAGGTATATAACATACTTGCTAAATTAAAAATGCTTTTTAATCAATTTTAAATACTTCCCAATGCGTTTTAATAGAATAACATAAAAAAGTTATATACTCTGCAAATTTAAAGATAACAATTAAAACTATATATTTTTAAAACCTTTTTAGAAAACCTAAATAAATGATTTTGTGTTAGTTTAATACAAGTACGAGTATAATATTTGTTTGTAATAGACAAACTAAATACTTACTCAGAATTACTCATTTAATCACATTAAACTTAATTAAAGTATATGGACGGAAAAATAAAGCAATTTTCAGCGCATTTTTTAGTTTTCGTCCACAATATCATTTATGTTTTATGCATACAATACTGCTAAATTAGCGAATGAAAACTAAATATCAGACTAAATAACCATCAAAGATCATTCCATAAAGATTTCAACAGAATTTCTTCGCATTCCTTATTTTAAACGATTAGTCAAACTTTACTTTTATTTTTGTGTTTTAAACTGAATGTTTTGCGAAATAGGTAATTCAGTTATTGTCCGCCTAGATTTTGCAAGTAATTCGTTAAATGTGTACGAAACACACATTTTAATGTGTTCTTTATGTATCAACTTAGTCATTAATGCCCTAAACATTAGAAATACATTCTAAAAACAATTAAAAAAAAATCTGCGCAGTTAGCTTGCACCACTATTTTTCAAACTATAATATGACGTTTTCGTAGCTCAGAAGTAAGCCGCCAGATTGAAGAAGCTTTTATTCGAGTTCTGACTTGTTAAAAACTATTCTAAGTTGATAGACGTTCAGATTTGATATTAAGGTACGCAATGAGTCCAAATTTGCGCGGTTTACAATTTTTATGATTCTAATCTACGTAAATGTTTCACGAGGCGCGTGCTAGTGGGAAACCGGCTAAATGACCCTACCTACATGTAGATCACCTATGGCCTAGATCATTCATTCCCAAAGTGGTCCAGTGAACCCCCTGGCGTCCACGGGAGACTCGACGGGGCTTGACTTCACCTATCAATGTAGGCAGATAATATTTTAAGAAGCTCAGCGACTGTTACTTGTAAAAACTTACATATCCATATTCAGTACAACGTGTCGAAACTTCACAAGACAAAACACAATCAATTTTAATTAATAAACCAATCAATTCTTAGTTATTTAGAAAACTATTAAATCGTGGTTAGAACTCAGCCGCAACGCAAATTTACATAGTTAGATCTAATCTTCATATTTTTGTCGAGTTTTGGGAATATGGTAGAAATGTAGCTGCAGGGTGTCCACCGGAACCACCTAAATTTTGAAAGTGGTTTATGAGGAAAAAGTCTGGGAACCTCTGGCCTAGATAAACAGAATATGTTTACCCCGATAAGGAGTTCTTACAGGATACTTTAAACACAAAGTGAAAAAGCATGTCAAATGCTAAAAATATATATAATAATATCTAAATATCCTACAGGATAATTATGCACAAATGACTCTGAATTGAATTTTGCAATCCAGTGTAAAAGAAGTCGCGGGAAGCTAGAAAGGCGATAATCCTAGATGTTGCTTATGATATACTGATATTTCAACTATTTTTTTTTTTTGTTTCAGGACGAACTGTACCTCTGCACGCCTATTAGGATTTCTCCTCATTCCAATTACTACATAGGTTTGTATAAAATGTAATATTCGGCGTATAACATGTGTTTCGTTCTAATAGATTATGTAAGAATAGAAATTAAATTTGTGTAAGGGTGCTACTATGTTGTGATGTAATATCATAAGATCCGCAATAACATGTTTTGTAGGCTAGTAAAGATCATCACTAAGCGAAAACGAATGGTTTTGGTGAAGATCAGAATATATGCGTCACGAAAATACGATTAATAAATTGTCTATGACGAGATATCGGAATTATTCAGATTTATTTTAAATGAAATGGCGGGAAACTGCGTTGCACCGCTAGTTATTCGTATTTGTAAATATTACCTATTAGTTGCAGTATCCGTGGATGTTTATTAATAATATCCTGATAATACAGGCGATGTGGAATCCAAGCAAATAAATTATTCTGTAATGCGGGACAAGTAAATATAAAAGTCCACTACTGTAATTTAAAACAGTCTTTTTGACCAGCGGCTATATTCAAGTGATCATGGCCTTTTTTCAAACTGCTTGTGTGACAAAGCGGTGCGTGGGTAGACTATAAGACCAAAAACCTAATGAGCTATCTGTCACTGAAAGTCTCGTGCAAATCGGTCCATCTCGTCCGAAGATTGACGTTACGGCAACAAACGGACAAAAACTTTAAAACGTTATAGTTATATAAAGAACTGACATACATATCTACATACTTAAATGAACGCTAAAAACATGACACTCCTTTTGTGGACAATCGCGTAATAAATTAATTTCACTGATATTATTTCGTGTTGTCAGTCAGCGCTTCCGAATTCATTGTCACAATTTCCGAAATAAAAATGAATAAGTAGGTATATTATTATCATGACCACTGAAGTAATGTAACATAGTTCCAGTGGCCCGTCAATAAAGGCGGAGAGACGGCACACGGCGGGTTTCTTTAGTGGGTGAGGGCCCCACACTACCCTGTTCGTTGCCCCGAACGACGGGGTGTGCGGTTAGGAACATTTTTTCCCGCCTTAACAAAAAAAAGGTATATTATTATCATCCATCCTTCTGTAAAAATTGATGTTTCTATTTAGATATTTTTATATATATTTTTAGCATTTGACATGCTTAGCACTATACATTAAACACAAAGTGAAAAATGTGAAATCGAAAATAACAGTCATGAGCAGGATTTGAACTTGCATCTCCTGGATACCATCCAGATGCTTTGCCAATTCAGCTGCGTCACCCAAAGACGTTAAGTATGAATGTGTTATCGAAATTAGCAATCAGGAGCAATTGTCACGATTGCTGAATTGGTAAAGCATCTGGACGGTATCCAGGAGATGCAGGTTCAAATCCTGCTCGTGGCTGTTATTTTCGATTTCACATTTTTCACTTTGTGTTTCTATCAAGAGTATGTAAGTCCATTTTAAGAATTTTAGTGGGGTTAGAATGTATCTCACTAAATCGTATTGACATTGATCGTGCCATCGTGATTGGTTGACAAAACACCGTGATTGGCTGAGGGATTATTGCGACATCACACGTCGCTTTCTCTACCAATCACAAGCGAGACGATACGATGTCGATACGATTTAGTGAGTTATATTCTACGGGCCGCACAGGCCTTTATTTTCGATATTTCGTCTGTGTAACATTGTCGCTGTCATTTAGTTGTTATAGAAAACCCTAATAACAAATTATTTATGCAACGACCTCGGATTTGAGCACAAGCTATTGCAGTTAGAAGTTGTTATCTTATGCTACTAAATCATAGAATAAATACGTACCAAAAAATCAATGACCTTAACTGAGCAGTTAATTTTTTGTTGCCGAATTTTTTGTCTTGTGTTTAGGGGATAACTGGGAATTGGAACTCACTTCTTACCGAAACCTATAATCAACGGTATTGTCTAGGGTTTCGTCTCTCAGTGGCGATTCTTACTCTACCCACGGGGAAGAATACGGTGGTGGCATTCTGTATTCTTCGCCTGTCACATTTGTCTCAGAATCACAATGTTCAAATTCTTTCATATAATAAAATTATAACAAGCCGCTGCTTGTTATAATTTTATTATAACTTACTATATTAGATTAATGCATGTAAATGCGTTCCGATAGAGGGCGTTGGTCGTTAAGACAAATGTGATAAGGAGATTGGGTATGTCTAAAAGATAGTACTGTAGCTCAGTGGATTAGAGCACTTCCCCGGATAGGAAGGGACGCAGGTTCGATTCCCGCCTGTACTAAAATACTCTTTTTCCTTATTCACAAATTATAATTTGACTTTAGTTGTAAATAATTATGTTTTGTTTTCAGTGGGATTTGAGCCCAATGCGACGATGCATACGGCTCATCACATGTTGCTTTATGGATGCTCAGAACCGGGCTCTAGTGATTCCGTCTGGTAAGTACCAGATGTTTTTTTTTTTAAAACGGACTCCTTGCACTAAAGAATACATCCTGTATCGCGAGGTACTATAATAACATACAAATAACGAACACAGCACATCCAGACTATGAACAACCATTTGTAGATCACACAAAGCATAGTCATGTGCTGGTAATAAACCACAACACTCCTGTGCAGTAAAAGATCTATTTCTATAAAGAAGGTATGTCCCATTAAAAGTTTAGTGTTGTACAAAAAATAATTGTGTTCGTGACTTGCCTAGGGCACCAATGATGCTCGGGATGGCGCTGGATTAAAAATATCGCATACTTATAATGTATTATTTTTTATACTTTTATATGAATATTTGATATGTAGGTAGGTAAGTACTATAAATTTTATGTGCAGAAGCACACACGTGGTTTTAATGAACATGAACGCAAATTGGAAACGGATTATAAAGAAATTACTTTGAGCACACTCCGTGAATGCTGTTTAGTAATTAATTACTTACGACCATTTTGTATTCTTTTTGCAATACATTCAAACTAACTCACCACTCCGTCCATTTCCGTCGGTGTCTCACGGCAAGGAAAAAGGACTCATTCTTGCCGGATCTGAATGCGTACGTACGCCGTCTTTTCTAACAGCCTTGAACCCTATGTTTCGTAAGACCTCATACTCACTTCTCTATTAACGTAGCGGTGTATGTAATATCCTTAGCTCAGTTATGCCCCTGGTGCTACAAGGCCCATGAGCTCCCCGCTTGTTTATCCTGATTACCACTTACGATAACGTGAGCCGAAGGTAGTCTACTTTTAGAAATAATAATTCATATATGAGTGGGTATTTATGACAATTTAAAGACTCACTGACTTAAAATATGATGACCACGTGGCCATCAAATATTAGGAAATGAATCTAATTAACAATAGTCATTAATAATTTCCTTATTTCATACAAGGGTGGCGGGCCTCGTGGCGTAGTCAATAGTGTAACCGACTTTCGTGCACGAGGTTGTGGGTTCGATTCCCACTCAGGACAATAATAATTTGTGATGAATACAGATATTTGTAGTTTGTACTGCGTCTAGGCGTTTTCTATCTGTTATATGTATGTATTTACAAAAAAAAAGTAATATATGTATTATATGCGTAATCTGGTACCCATAGCACAAATATAGTTTGGGACCAGAGGACGTGTGTAATGTCCGTGAATATATTTATTGATTTATATATATGTATTTTTTTAAGGATTCTAAACCCAATATAATATTATAGATACCAATATATAAAATTCACATCTGTTTGAGGCAGAAAGAACTTCGTTGTTTTAATATGACTCAATTTATTTTGTACAACATAATTTGCACACTCGATTTAACAAACATTTATGTAGTTTACCATACGCAGTAACTCTACTTATTTTTTTTAATAACTAAATTGCTACTGCTATTAAAAAGTAAGTAATCTTGCCATAAATTACAAAAAAAAAAAATTTCTATCGCATAAAACTTTTATATACTGTAATGTGCGTTAGCTTATAGGTAAATAAATAATTCACGGACATCATCACATCCTCTGGTCCCAAACTAAGCTTAACGTTTGTGCTATGGGTACCAGATTACGGATATAATACATTATTATTATTTTATTTTATAAATACATACATATAATACTCGTAGATAGAAAACACCCAGAGGCAGTACAAATATATTTGTAAGTACATCACACAAATAATTGTCCTGAGTGGGAATCGAACCCACGACCTCGTGTACGGAAGTCGGTAACACTACCGACTACCCGTCGAGGCCTGTCAAATATACTCGTAATATAAACCTAGTATACTACTCTGTCAAGAAAGTACCGGGAAAGATCAATAATACACAAAATTTTTGTTATTCATCCAAATTTTATTTTATTTTATCATCTTTAAAGTATGCTCCTTTAGAAACGATAGACTTACTTACGCCAACGAATAATCCAATCATTAAAACATTTTTTAAACGCTGTTTCCAGAATTGAGTTCAGTTCTCGCTGCGAATTCTCCTTTATGTCTTCTACCGATTGAAAACTGGTGCCACGAAGTGGTAATTTGAGTTTAGGGAAAAGAAAGAAGTCGATTGGAGCCATATCTGGTGAATATGGTGGTTGCTCGATGGTATTTGTTGAGTGTTTCGACAAAAATTCATTCACAATGATGGCCTTGTGCGAAGGCGCATTATCGTGGTGCAAAATCCAAGAATATTCTTTCCAAAAATCTGGCCTTTTTCGTCGAATTTGCTCTCTTAAACGCCGCGTAACGCTCAAATAATATTCTTTATTTACCGTTTGACCTTCTGGCAAGAATTCCGAGTGCACAACACCGCGATAGTCAAAGAAAACAGTCAACATGACTTTGACTTTTGATCGACTTTGGTGTGTTTTTTTTCGGATTCGGTTCAGTTGGAAGTTGCCACTCCGAAGCTTGTTGACTAGTTTGTATCGTAAACCCACGTCTCGTCACCAGTAACAATACGTTTCATGAATGTTGGGTCGGAATTGACTCATTCTAGCATGTCCTCAGCGTCTCTTATGCGATTGAGTTTTTGGGGAAAATTAAGGTCTTTTGGGACTAGCCGAGCGGAAACATGTTTCATACCCAAGTGATTATTTAAAATGTTACGGATTGACTCGTGAGACACAGAAAGTTCGGTGGCTATCTCTCTCAAAGTTGAATGAGGATTTTCAGTCACTATTTCCTTCACTTTTGCAATGTTAACTTCAGTTGCAGACGTTGATGGCCTACCAGAGCGAGGCAAATCTTCCATCACATCTCGACCGCTTTTGAACGCTTTGTACCACTCATAAGCACGTGTTTTTGATAAAGTCGATTCACCGTAAGCCTTCTGTAACATTTTCAGTGACTCCGAACACGAAATTCCATTGGCGATGCAAAATTTAAGACAAATACTTTGTTTGATGTTTTTGTTCATTATGAAATTCGCAATACACACTAGATATGATATAACTAAAAACAGCACTGTATTTAATATAAATAACATATGCAACTTAAACTCCGCGCCAAAATGGATAACAGTTGTGCCAATCTAACAACAACAAAAAAAAAACAAAATTTTAAATTTGAAACCATAAACAAGTCATCCATTCCCGGTACTTTCTTGACAGAGTAGTATATATATTTATTTTGACGTCAAATATAATATATGCCATGGTATACATATAATAGCATTAAAAACATAAATCCTATATAGCTAATTCAAAATGATCTCCATTGATCGTAATACAATCAATCGTTGATGCCTCTTATCAAAGACACGCACTTTCTCATGATGGGAAACTTCTTCACTGCCAATCTTATGGATTGTTTTAGAGATTTCAAATTATAATGGCGCTTAAAGGATGCTATATTCTCTAAAACTGACCATAAATTGTAATCCAGCGGATTAAGATCAGGCCTAGACGACGACCAGCTTCAGCCTGTGAAGTCAAAAATGTTCGTTTCCAACCACATTTGTGATGATCAAGCTTTATGACCCAATACCGAGTCATGGTGAAAGTACCATTCTTGGTTTTGGAACATGGGAGGACCTTCTCAAGAAGACATCTTTTCAAAATGTGACACTATCACTACTCTCCATAGCAAACTATGACTGAAGTCGGATAACGCCCACGTTGTACTCTGTTAACTAATTGAGAAGCTTCTATAGAGCTTTGGGCATAAGCTCGGCCATTCTGCTTGTAAAAATGTTACTCGATAGTAAAAATAGTAAAAACTTGACGAACTGGGGAAGAGCTTTTGACCTTCAGTCAAAGTTCGCCCATTGACCGGTAAGCTATCGCAGTCACCCAACGTCGATTACAAATCTCCACTTCATGTTTGTTTTTGATGTCTTTACGATTCACGCCGCATGCAGGTTTGAATCCTGCTTGCAGTAAAGTTCCCTTTTTCCACTTTTACGAGTAATTTGTAGTTGAGCATCTCAAGTGCTAAAATTCAGATCAAAATAAGAAAATACTTGTTAGTATTCTTAATACTCTTGTTTCTTATTTGTAGGAGTTGTGGAGAGATGCAGAGTAACGAGATTGATGATATGTATAACACAGGCAGTCCGTGTCGTTCGGGGTCTCAGGTTAGTGCAATATTGTATTCTCTGTACAGGTGACTAACGTTTAAAGTAGATATAGGTATTTGTCGCTGAAGTACTGAGATGTTACTTGATTTTTTTTTTTTTAATGTGACTTAATTTTTTTGTAATGGTCACGATTGACATCTAGGTAATCACAATTCTTCATTATGAAATTCGAAACCATACGATTAGTGCTGACTAATTCTTTCAAATGTTATTACTCGATTAACGAAATAACCGAATGTAATCATTATATTTTCATATCTGATTATGTAGGTTCTATTATAAAAAGTATACAAGCGATTTGAGTGAATAAACTTAATCTAGATATAGAAGAGCGTGCACATCTTTTAATACAATCGATAAATAATACGATTATCGATTACAATAGTTTCATTAAGTATCACACATTTAGATATTTTTATATATATTTTTAGCATTTGACATGCTTAGCAACATACATTAAACACAAAGTGAAAAATGTGAAATCGAAAAATAACAGTCACGAGCAGGATTCGAACCTGCATCTCCTGGATACCGTCCAGATGCTTTGCCAATTCATAATATTCTTGTTTCTTAAGCAAAGCATCTGGACGGTATCCAGGAGATGCAGGTTCGAATCCTGCTCGTGACTGTTATTTTTCAATTTCACATTTTTCACTTTGTGTTTATTGTATCACACATTTTTCGATTAATGTAAACAGTAGAAGAGTAACTTCCCTTGCGACACATAAAAAAATAGGTACTGCGTAGCGTCTTGCAGCCTTAAACTTCAGAGATCAACACAATCCATTCTCTGCGTTCCAACAGGCATGAGTCAATGTACTAAATATACATATAATATGTTCTTACTGACGTTAAAAATCGGGGATTACCGCATTATTTGTACTCAAGTAGGTAAAGGTCAACTGATAAGAATTATACAAACATACAGTAATTAGACTGCCTTGTCTATATGACATTTATATGTGTATAACTTATAATTGCTACGTTCCGGAATCAGGCACTAGATCAGCGGTAGGCAACCCGCGGCCTACCCTCTCCCGGCCCGGGATTGTATTTTTAGCATTTTAATTTATATACCTAAATAAATAACAATAATAAGTAATTATAACGTAAATAATTATGGTACTTAATTGTAATGGGAAACCGTTTAATGTGCCAAAACCCTTACCTTTTTTTATTATGATACGAAGCATAAAGTTAAATTTGCAATTTTTTTAAAATTTGTTTTAAGTTTAATTTTATTTTTCGTCAATTCTCTTAATATAATTATAATAAAATGTCTTTACATTTTAAATAATATGACAAATCGCAAACCCGCCTGCCAAGCGTGGCGATTACAGCACTATCCCCCATTCTTAGGGAGGCCTATGTCCAGCAGTGGACTTTAAAAGGCTGATGGATGGATGACAAATCCGGCCCGCTTTCCTTAATATAGCCCTCCTGTGGCCCCTGGCAGCCAAAAGGCTGCCAACCCATGCACTAGATCAGGGGTCTCCAAACTTTAATGCCTTAGGACCATAATGATTTTTTCAGTATGTTCCAAGGGCCAAAACTGTTTTAAATTTTCTACTATTAATTATATTTCTCTCTATCTTTCATTTAACTAAATTTGCTCGTGGGTTGTTTTCTGTTTTTCGTACTACTTGCTTGTGTGAGAAAACATTTTCCAAGTTGAAATACACAAATGTTTACAGATCTAAATTAACCGATGAGCATCTTAACTATATTTTTCATTACTCATACTCTGAAAGTAGGCCTGTAACAACAATAAGACATCGGCTGTCGCGGGCCATATTGATAACACTGGTCTTAAGCTCTCGCGGACCGGGTTGATGGCACTGGTGGGCCGGATTTGGCCCGCGGGCCGTAGTTTGGAGACCTCTGCACTAGATTATAAAAGGCTACTGAGTTTTAATTTAGGAATTTCATAGCAGCAATGTGTAACCTGGATCAGCTTAACCACAGCTAAAACTTTTTTAAAACAACACCCTGCACTAAGGTGTAATCCTTGCATCGCGGGGACTTACAAACATACAATTTCACAGATATAAAGTACACCCAGACCCAGAACAAACATTTGTGGATCACAAAGAGTTGTCCTGTGTGGGAATCGAACCTATAATACTCGGGCGGGACGCTGGTATCTAAACCACTCCGCCATCTGTGCAGTCATCTGTCTCATTGAGTAGTAGAAAAGTTATATCGAAACAAATACCTATGGTATTTTACCTCCGCTTTTTCCCATGGGAATAAAAAAGTGCTGTACTATCCTTCAAAGAAACCAGACCGCAGATCTTATGTTTATCTTGCAGATAGTGTATGCTTGGGCTCGAGATGCTCCGAGTCTGCACTTGCCCCAAGACGTAGGCTTCCACATCGGGAAAGACTCTCCTATCAAGTACTTGGTGTTGCAAGTACATTACATGCATCGTTTTCCACGTAAGTAACACTGGTTATTAGCTCGTCTCGTAAAAATCGGGAGGGATGTAATAGGGACCTGTTATAACTAAAGCACTGTGAAAAATGCCATCATGATTATTTTCTCGCATCTCTAATTTAGCCGCTCTGTGTACTAGCTCGAGTAAATCGTGAAAAAGTGATTTAGAAATTGATTACTGTGTGTACTTTCTACGGTAGCATAATCGATACAGCATTTAGTTGTCCGATAGTTGTGGGGTCTTTACTACAAAAAGAGTTTTTTGATATAAAACTTCTTCAGACTCGGTTTTATAGAAAGTAGAAGAGCTGGCAACATCGCGACGAGCTTTATTGCATGTCAGATATTCCTTACCTAGCGTGCCCCTTTTACGCGAGCGTGTAATCTCTTAGAGCATAGATAATAAAAATATATTTTTAATTTTTTGCTTTTGGTGGCAGAAGAGTCGTGGCCCATCTAACTGCCACTCATGGACACAACATTACTAAGAATCCTAATGTCAAGCGGTTGCTCACTATTTCTTCTACACTCAATATGCTCGCGGCTTTTCCGCGCTCTTTGAACAGCTGTGAAGAAATTGTGTTGTAGTAGCAGTTTAATGAATATTTGGGGCAGTTAGTAGCTTGGCTCTGTCTCTCGTGTTACTAAGTCAATTACCACCATTTACTACTAAACTTTACGCTCGTTCGCCGTCGCTGGTATAAAATGGTCGATAGAATAATGATTACATGAAGTAAATTGCACGAGCGCGGTTTAGAAATGTAATTACGTGAGTCATGCGGGTACATCGATACGTTATCGTTTACATGTATGTTGTTAATTTGCATTAAACCTTTGTTTCGCAGAATAAAACAATTTCCCAGTTGTTGAACCGTTCATTCTGTTTCACTTAAAAGTTGTAGTAGTGTACTAACTAACTTAACTTATCATCACGCCATTTCCCTTGCGGGGTAGGCCGAGAGAACAGAGTGCCAAGAGGCTCTATTCTTGCATACATCTCTCGCTTCCTCAACATTCATAACTCTCTTCATATACGCTCGCCGGTTTCGGAGACTCCTGACTTCACCTTCCTTCAATACATGACCAATTTGGTCTAGGTAGGTAAGTCTCGGTATCCCCCTGTACCTACATCCTTCCACTTTCGCATTGTATATCTTCTTAGCCAGTCGCTCGTCCGGCATTCTTTCCACATGTCCGCTTCCTCAACATTCATAACTCTCTTCATATACGCTCGCCGGTTTCGGAGACTCCTGACTTCACCTTCCTTCAATACATGACCAATTTGGTCTAGGTAGGTAAGTCTCGGTATCCCCCTGTACCTACATCCTTCCACTTTCGCATTGTATATCTTCTTAGCCAGTCGCTCGTCCGGCATTCTTTCCACATGTCCGAACCATCGGAGCATTCCCTTTCGCATCTTTACACCAATACTCTCTTTCATACCTCCTCGCTCTCTTACGTCATTGTTACGAATGCGGTCAGTCAGCCTCACTCCACAGATTCTCCGCAGAGATCGCATTTCGACCGCATTGATTTTGCTCTCATGCTCCTTTTTACATACCCAACTCTCGCTTCCATATAATAACGTTGGGTCAAGCACTGCGTTGTGTATTGCGACACGTGCCTTCTGGCTGAGGTGGTGGCTGCCGAGAAGTTGTCCCAATGCTCCGTTCACTCTATTTCCCGCATTCACTCTTCGTTCTACATCAGTGGTGTACCTTCCATCCCGACTGAATTCACATCCAAGATATAAAAATTCATCCACTTGTTCTAGCACACCATTTCCTATTGCTACTCTCATTCGACATCACGCATCGGTTTCTCTACCAATAACAAGCGAGACGATACGATGTCGATTGTGAGGTGTGAGATTCCGTCTAAACCTTGACCTTGACTTGTCGACATTTTTCGAAATTATATACAGTCGTGGTCAACTAATTAGGGGCATTCAAGATAGTGAAGAGCTATAACCGGTTATGTAACATATAAATATAAAACCCTATTGATTTCTCAGCACCTATTATTTGCATAATTTGGTCCGATTATTATGCTATAAATGGCTGTAAATAAAAGATTAAATAAATAGATAAAAGTATTTAATATCAAAGGTTAAACATGTATTAAATTTTAAGGTACAATTCTGTAGCTGGACATTTAATTAAGGACAGTAAAGTATAATGAAAAATAGAGTTAAACAAAACTAATAATCTGCAGTATTATAATATCTTTAACAGCTCCATTTTATTACGTGTAAAATCAATACCCAGTAGCAAAACCTTTGTTAGTAATTACCGCTTGACACCGATGTGGCGTAGACATTACCAATTTCTGACATGTTTCGACGGGAATGTTTGCCCACGCCTCACAAAAAGCTTCATTAAGTTCATCTAAAGTTGTAGTACGATAATTGGCAACTTTTTTCTTGATTTCGTGCCAAAGGTGCTCAATTGGGTTGAGGTCCGGGCTATTTGCTGGCCAATCTAGCACCGATACTGACTGACTGGTAAGAAACGACTTGACTGAACGGGCGTTATGTTCCGGGTCGTTATCCTGCTGAAACGTCCATATAATAGGGAGATGCTTCTCAGCATAGGGAAGCATAGTTTCTTCCAATATTGCCTTGTATTGATGTTGGTCTAAGTTACCCTGAACTTTCCTCACAGGTCCCACTCCACGTCCAGAAAATGAACCCCACATTTTAATGTTTCCACCGCCACGTTTCACCTTTTTTTTTGTGAATCTTGGATTAAGTTCCGCTTTTACAGGACGCCGTACATATTGCCTTTCATCTGAAGAAATCAAATTAACCTCGGTCTCGTCAGAGAAAAATACATGTTGCCATTGGGCGTAGGTCCAATGTCCATATTTACGTGCAAACGCCAAACGAGCATTTCTGTTCTTTCTTCAACAACGGTATTTTGCGAGCCTCTCTTCCGAACAACCCATGCTTCTACCAGACGTCGTCGAACGGTCTTCGCTGATACACCGGCTCTTTCGTCTGCCCCAAACACTTCCCGCCTTATTACAAAACATAGTCTAACTCTTAAACCAGGTCTATATCATCTTTAGACCACGGTTTAACAAAATTCTTATTACAAAATCAGTTTTAAGCGTTAAACCATGTACTAAAAGATAAACTACCGGGAAACCTAGTTTAAGTAGTTTAGTCTGGTCTAAGTCTAAATGTCAAATTGTTTTTATTGGAAGTTATGGTTAGGGACAGTAATATTCAATTATGATTTTATGTTTTTTATGTGATAAGTGAATAATAATATGTTTGATATAATTTATGTGAAAGATATTTAAGTGTCCGCTCTCTCAGAAATGCCATGCCGAGCCAATATACCTACCTACACATAAATTCTTAGTTACAGAATTATCTCCTGTAGAATTGGATTCAATCAAGATAACATCCAAATTGTGTATGTGTTGTGAAATGTATTGAAATGCAATTAGTTGGCACACATCTTTTGTGATTTAGCTTTGTACATAAAAGAGGATATAAAATGTAAAAGGTGGGGCAGAACTTTGCCAAAGGACAAACAGAGAGGAGAAATAAAATACAACAATGCAATATGACATTATATACCTACTACATAACAACTATCACATTTGAATAAAAAATCCAATGGTGGACACTACAGACAAATAGATGAAAATCAGCTAGCAATCTCAAGATATTAAAGTTTATATTTTATATAATGAGTGAATTTGTATTAGGATAAATAAAATTTGACATCTATTTTTATTTGATTAGACAATCAATTAATTCTATCTATCTAGTTATTATAACGGTAAAGTATTGTACTGTGGCAGTCAAATCATGCTCGAATGGGTATCTATACCTGAAAAACAGTGCTGCAGCAGCCAAATGTGGGTTGGCCTTTTTAGCTTCTACAAATAATATTGCATTAGTATAGTGTATGTGATTTGAATGTTGTAGAAACTAAATAAACGGGTTTATCTTTCTTTTCTTTGTTTTCCTTAATAGGTTACTTTCACTTCACTGAAAGGATAAAACTCTCCACACAGATACCTATAGGTATATCTTGCACAGTGATTAGGTATTAACACCCTGGTAAATAACTTTAAATGGAAATAATAATTATTAAAAAAAACTATTAATAATATATATATAAAATAAAACAGTAGGTATTAAATGATGCACGATGATTTTAATAATAATAAAGTTAGCCTCACAATTATATTTATACAAACATGTTTCCATGGTATTCAGTATTAGATATTTGCAACAGTTTTGTTTAATATTAATTTACATAATAAGATTCGTAGGTATTGTATCCTGAGGTTTTAAGTAAGTAATAATAATTCACTATAAAATAATAGCATGGTCCAGTGCATTCCAGAGGTCTACTTCAATTTGCGTACCATTATAACTTCGCTCGTTAGAGAACTGAGACATTTATTAGTAGGTAGGTACCTAGGTACTACGAAAACACCAGATATACATAGAAGTAATTCCGAACCTAAAAAAGCTGAAAAGTTAACTAATATATGTAGCGATGAAATAGTTTTGTTTGTTTATTGTTCAAGGTTTCACAAATCAGTGTTTTATTGTCATTATGACATACCTCTACTAGCGCAACAATATTTATTCCGTTTTACGTCCAGAAAGATTGACCCGGGTAATCGTATAATAAAATACGAGCATAATTAATGTATGTATCAGAATAAATGGTAATCTAAAGAAAAGTGATAACTGGTATAAAATATACTAAATTCTATAAATTTTCTTCGTTTCCTAAATTAATCGCCAATATTTTTTCTATAAAACACGTTCCTTTCTAAGCGTGCGTAATGAATGGTGACGCACTGAACGAACAATATTATTTAGAAAGACCTAAATCAAGGTACTAAGAAGTCCATGGTTTAATTATTTTTTGTAATAAGACTAAGTTTAGTCAATGGTTTATAAGTTAGACCTGGACCAACTAGTTCAGGTTCAAACCGCGACTTAGTCCGTGTTTTGTAATAAGACGGTTCGTGTTTTATTAAAATAGAGCCTAGAAACGGATCTTTCTATCTTCTTGCGGAGTTGTTTTTCTCGATCTTTTTGTTCTGGACACATTTAAAGCTGTGTTATAGCACCTGAAATGTTGCACTGCATTGCATACCATAGTTTTTGAACAATTTAAATGTTGTGCTATCCTTCGGTATGACCAACCACGCTCGACAAACTTCATGATAATTTTTCGTAGTGTTGGATCGCAACTTTTATTTTTGCCCATTTTTCTTCAAAATAATTCTCAAAACTTAAAATTAAAAATCTGGATTGCCGCCAAAACTACCACAAAACAATAAGAGAATTAATAAAAAAGAATTAGATTCAAATTCAGAAATTAGAACGCAATACCTCGGTGTCCCTAATTAAATGGCCAGCCAGCATTCATATTTAGATATTTTTATATATGTATATTTTTAGCCGGTTATATGTATATCAGGGGCCGTGTGGGGCCGGCTTTAGAATTGTCCCACCCCTCTCAACCCACGGGAGTCGTAAGAGCCGACTGAGGGAATAGCGGGCGAGTGGGCAGCAGCACTCCCTCGAGTATTAACAACATCCACTGCGATCGCCAACCCCAGACGGGTTGGCGATCCAAGCGTGGCGATTACGGCATTATCCCCCATGACGGACCGTTCGTTGTGGCGTTCTCTTGGGGAGGCCTATGTCCAGCAGTGGACGTTGAAATGCTGATGGATGGATGGATATTTTTAGCATTTTTGATATGCTTAGCACTATACATTAAACACAAAGTGATAAATGTAAAATCGAAAAAACAGTCACGAGCAGGATTTGAATCTGCTTCTCCTGGATACCGTCTCCTAGATACCGTCATCTGTCGGAAATATTTTCCGACAGATGGCGCAGGCGTCACCCAAAGACGTTAAGTATGAATGTGTTATCGAGATTAGCAGTCGGGAGCAATCGTCACGATGGCTGAATTGGCAAAGCATCTGGACGGTATCCAGGAGATGCAGGTCCTGCTCGTGGCTGTTATTTTCGATTTCACATTTTTCACTTTGTGTTTAATGTACAGCCAGCATTCTTTGAACAAATAGCACTATGATAATCTATCAGCTATACGGTAAAGAGGTTTAATGTTTAATTAGTTGTTATTATTTGTATAATCGGGCACATCAATGACTAATTATACTTACATGTAAAAGATATGGAATATTGTTAAGACTCGTTGGAAAATAAAAAAATAATTCACAATTTGGCTCTACTAGAGATTGTCCCTAATTAGTTGACCACGACTGTATGTATTTGTTTACAATTTATAACTGCTCGGTGCGGGAAAACATGGCAAGGAAATCTGCATGCCTGAAAGATGTTCTCGAGAGCTTCTAAAGTTTGCCAACCACTAAACATGCGTGGTTTTTTTTTTTGCTTGTGGTGGCAGACGACCCTCGGCCCAACTATACAGAGAGTTCTCTCAAGCTGCTCACCATTTCATTTCACATAATATATGAAACTCAAAATCTCCTGCTACAACATAAACATACCAATGTGCTTCGTGGCCGGTCACACTGGAGATGGTGGTACCATGGGTTATAATTGATTACTTCCCTTAGTCGCCTTGTACGACACCCGTGGGAAAGAACGGGTGGTGGTTTACAGCCTAAAAATTACACTGAGGGCAGACTCGAGCTCAATAGTGGAACAGTATTGGATATGAAAAAGACTGTTATTTAACTCCTGGCAGGGTATGGAGGTGTTTATCGTAAGATCTCCCTCAATGTATCTTGAGCCTAAAAAAAATTACTGTTGTTAATTTTGCCTTCAATAGTCATTGCTGATGTCGTTTCCTTAATTTTGTTGCCCACGAGTCTCTGAATTAAATGATTATATGCAATGGGTTGATGACAGTGTAATTCTTAGTCAACCAATTGTGTTTTCTTAATTATAAACTAATATCTATTTTTGTTTTTCAGAGAGCAAGACAGATAATTCTGGTGTTTTTCTCAAATATACAAAGCGACAGTAAGTATCAGTTGTTGCAAGTCATTTAATAAACGATTTTTAAGGTGCTTATTTTAAGGTAGAATTTTGAGTGGTTTAGACTTCGTCATGTGATTGTGGATTAATACCGACACAGAAAAAAAATTTGTATGATACACAAATGGTTGTTCTGAATGTTGAATATAGTTTTGTGTCTTGCCTTTTCAAAAATATAATAAATATATTAGGAACACATCTTCGTCACAGACTCACGGCTGTTATAAAAAAAGAATATAGTGGCTGTATGTCAACTCGCTTCGAATTTGGCAGTTGAGTACTTTGGAGTGCTTCCTTTCGCTTTGATTTGTTATTGACCTGTTATTTCGCGAGGATAAGCGATATGATAATAAAACTCAATTCCCAGGATGCCGCGGCAAGCTGGAGTGATCCTGTTGGGTACAAGTGGAGTAATACCACCCAGGAGACTCGAACACATGGAGGTAGCGTGCGCCATCAACGAAGATAAAGTTATACATCCCTTCGCATTCAGGACTCATACGCATGCACTAGGTAAATGTGAGATTGAATTATGTGGAATATCAAAAATCATGAATTGAGGTTTTTAATGAGCAGAGATAGGTCAGTTTTACTGACTATTCGGGTAGAAAATATTACGCAGTTTTAAGCGGGGATGCCTTCAAGCTAATTAGTACCGCAAGCTGGTTCGCGTGCATGTGATGTTCTTGGATGCCGACCCAGGATAATAAGTTTAGGAACATGAATTAATAAATCACTGACTAATTAAATTGTATATGATTCTAGGGAAATTAGTCTCTGGTTACGTAATCCGTCAAGATGAAAGCGGAGACGTTTGGACTTTGCTTGGCAAGAAGAATCCCCAATTACCACAGATGTTCTACCCCGTTGTTGATACCAAGGCTATAAGAAAAGAGGATATCCTCGCTGCCCGCTGTATTATGAATAATACACACTCATACGCAGTTAAGATTGGGTAAGCTTAAACTCCTTACTACCTACGTATAATGAAAAATAGCGCCATCTGTTAATCTGTAGCAAAACTGCGATGACACATTATAATGTAACTAGCCTTACCCGCGGCTCCGCGCAAAGTGAATGCTATAGGTTTTAGATTAAAGCTCAGGTTCTCAATTCAATAGGAGGATAAAACCCCAGTTTTTAAGTCTAGTCAAGAGCTATCAAACAAAAGTAATCTGTTTAGTAGTTCTTGCATGATGGGCGAAAAAATAAGCTGACAATATATCTAAAAAATAGTGTTCAGATGTAACTGTCATCTGACGAATATTTATTTATTCATCTAAATAACCTAATATGTACATTATGTTTTTATAAAATATCTTAGACTTGATTCTGCTCACAACTCCGTCCGCTTGGCCTTCAGAATGTAAATACATCACTCTACGACACATTAATTACCCTAATTATATATAAAATACCTATACCATGAGTACCATTCATTTTCTGGACTCCTGACTATATTTTTTTTTATTGCTAATGATGGCAGACGAGCCACGCTTCAGCTGATGGTAAGTAGTAACCGTTGCTCATTGACTCAACTATACTGAGAGTATTGTCAAGCCGATGCGCACCATTTCATTTCTCAGATATGAAATGAAAGAATAAACAGCTATCTTCTGCTACAGCCAAAACACACTGACGTGCTTCATGACCGGTCACACAGGAGACGGTGGTACCGACCCGTTCGGGTTCGATAGCAAGTGAGTACTCTCACTTGGTACCTACCACCAGTAATGCAATGGGTGATTATTGCTTGTACGACACCCGCGGAAAAGGATGGGGTGGTAGCACTTGTATTCTTAGGCCGTCACCACACGGGCAATGCAAAAATATATGCAAAATATCATAGTATTTATATATAATACGAAAGTTACTAAAGCATATTTTTTTTATTGAATGTCTCAATTTCAGCTCCACAAACAACGACGAAATGTGCAACTTCTACCTTATGTATTGGGTTGAAAACGACACTCCGCTGGAACAAAAGTATTGTTTCTCTGCTGGACCTCCCTATTACTACTGGTCGCGGGCCCGGGAAAATTTAAACAATATTCCGGGAATGCCTTAGAAAAAGGAAAACCAAAATATATAAAAATTCAACAATGGATCTGATTTTCAACAACTGAAGAATTATGTTTTTTTATGGAATTATTGTTCAAAATGTGGAAACTTCGATTTGTTCAATGCAAAACGTTTATTTACCCAAGCTGCTCATATACACATACACAGTACGTAAATTTCGCTAAGGGCTGTTCATAAAATACGTTTGCAAACAAAAGCCAGATTATTTGGTATGACAAAATATCAGGAAAGGGGGGTCAGTCTCTAAGGAAAAATTACAAGTTAAGAAAAGTACAGGGAGTCTAGATTTCGTGACGTAATATTTACAGGGAGGGTTACAAAAATTATAAAATTATATAGCAGTAATATTTACAAAGAGGGTTACAAATATTTATAAAATGAAGGCGCAGTAATATTTACAGGGAGGGTTACAAAAATTATAAAATTATGGAGTAGTAATATTTACAGGAAGGGTTACAAAAATTATAAAATTGTGAAGCAACATTCATCCAAAATGGCAGATAAGTACTAAATTACATTAGGTAATTTATACGGCCCCCTAGACTTTAAGTTTTGGCATGGTATTCACAAACATTGCTAAGTTAGTGTTACTAAGATATTTAAGGCCATTTAGGTAGATACACCGCATATCTCATAACCTATAATTATTTAACATTATGGTCTTAGCAATGTGTGATTGAATTGAGGCAACCCATTCCTCCCTCATAAATAATGATTTATTTACATGAGCTGTTCCTTTTCACCCCCTATGTTAGCATGTCAGCGGCAGTTTCGTTACAGCCCCAAAATTTTATCAACCTTTTCTAAGGAAAATAATGCCCTCTCGTATAGCAGCCACGCGAGATTTACAATGACACATAACAAAATATTTTTCTAATTATCCTCATGACAAAACAATATAATATAAATAGACTGCAGCTTTTTTCCATGTCAGTACAATATTTATTTTGTAAGTAAACAATTTTTACAAGATCTGAAAATATACATTCCACATTTAAACTTAAAACAAGACCAATATTACCGTTAATAAATTAAATAGCAATTATAATGGCTGCATAATAATGTGTATTTTACCTACGACTATTCACTATTCACTTTAGCTCGAGACAAAATGTAAACAAAGCAACCAATATTTCTCGAAGAGTCCAATTTCACCTATGTTTTAAACCATGAAAAGATTTAGAATCCGCACTCATATTAGCAAGTTTATCTATAGTAAGGTGGAAATAACCCGATCGAAGATGAAACATCGCTTTGCAACATAAAATGTTTGCGTTATCTGAATTCTATAATGGGGATCCATGGGCAAAGCTGAGCGCAGATGGCGCTATCGGCAAGATGGCCACTGTCAAATTTTAGTAGCTTTGTTTGCCTGAGAATTGTTGTGTTTAATCCGGTTGATCAGCGATGTTGTTAAAATATTTAGTACCTGGTAGATTAAAGAATTCAAAGCCTACCTACTGTGTAGCCACAAATATTATGTGACTTTTTCCATTTTTTTTTTAGTGTTCTACCTTTGGGAAATAAATGAACATCGGGGTTATTACATTTTGGTACAGTGCAGAGGCATATTAGAGGAAAATTTTAATTTACCAAGTTACAGGTTATTTTCATATTCATTTATTTTCGCATTCCACAATGTATATAGTAGGCGGTAACATAAAAATAAAAGAGTAACAATTATGGACCCTGTTGGGCACAGCGAAAAGTAGAAAAGAGGATGACGTAAAAGGTATTTTTGGTAATTATTTGTATTGTTTATTACTATTATATTATTTTTTATTAATATTAAATTTATTGTTCATTTTAAATATTATTAGCATTATATATTATTTATGTAAGTATCATTGCATGTTATATATTTTAATCATGTTTATTATAAATTGTATGGAAATGACAATATTTGTGTTTTCAATGGCCATGTAGATAATACGCCGTGAAATTATGGCAGTAATTATCCCCATTTGGTAGCATTAAAATGCATTCCAACTTTTAGAATTGTCTTATTTAGGTTTACTTACATGCCAACTAGGTAATTTATAATTTTATACAAATAAAGAAATGCACTATATCATGCATTGTGTGTGGCATTCAAATTATTTTTAAAAAATACTCTAATTCTTCATGAATAGTACCAATAAATACCATTTACAATATTATTACTTCCATACTTATTTTCATTTCACATTTTCAAATAGAAAAGTGACATAATATATAAAAGTACTCTTTTTATGTTTTGTTTACATTTTGTCTCACAGTAACAAACGTATTCAGAAAACGTTATAAGTGCATTTACGATGTAGTATTTATTTTTTAATTGTGTTTTATTTGTTTTAAGAATTTCGCCGCAAGGGTCTGATTTTTATTAGTAGAATAACTATACTTTTATACACTTCTAGTCACGATCAGTATAGAAGACTTCGTGTAATAAATATATTAATCATTTTAGTAGCAAAATTTAAAAATACTATTGTATATGAAAATCTAGAATCTTGACAGATGACTAGATCGGTATCGGATATTATATACACTCAGTTCGAATGTCACAAAAAATCATTACATCCTTATAGTTTTAATTTATATAAATATGATACGCGTGGCATTTAAACAAAACTAATCAAATTATTATATTATTTTAGATACCTTTCTTTTAGGCTGCACAGCTAGCGCGTGATTATATGGCCGTATTATATTTGGTGGAACAATTTAAGCTCTTCTTATATTAAAAAAATCTCCTGAGTTGATAAATTCACTTGATCTACAATTCCACATATCTATTTTCAAACTGACTTGGGTGATGCCCGCGCCATCTGCATACATTATTGGAATGGCATCATAGCTCAATTTGCAGAGTGTTTCCAACAGTAATCTTGAAGGCGCGGATTTAAACCCAGCCTAATTTTCTACTTTTATGTTCTGGTAAATGATCAAGCATGTCAAATGCTTAAAATAGGTAAAAATAAAAATAACATGAATATTTTATTAGAAATAATGTGTTAGTATCTACACATTCGTATTATTATTATTGTAATTCATATTGAGATTACACATTTTTAATTCAAACGACTATGGCATGGTACTATGGACTTGATCACATGCTCTTGAAGTCAATATTACAGAAAAAAAAATCATAAAATATTGAACTATGCATAATACTTTTGAGAGAAAGTGGTATTTATTCTGTGATATTGATTATCATTTGTATTAAATTATCGCTCGTAAATAATTGAGCTATATCTTAGACTTAGTGATTTAAGTGTTTTCATTAGTATTGTAAGTTTCTAAGTACGGTTTTGTTATATTTGTTATTATTTATTGAACATCTTGTGCAGTTAATATTTTTCAGTATTTTTAGTTGTGTACATTTTTTATTATGTATCTTATATTTTTTTTGTAAGGGGTGTTGCTGATCTTTCTATATCCCCTTCACAGAGGAAAACCAAACATTGCTGCTGAGGGAAATCATTTATTTCGAATTTAATTTTGAAATAAAAGATTATATTTTAAATATGGAATAAATTATCTGAAATATATATGGCTGTTTATAAAGAAAAAATGCTTTGGTCTGCACTGAAGCACAAAAAAAGAAAAATATATCTAGTGTTGTAACACATAAAAAAAGTATTTTTAGTAATTAATGTACCTATAAGATATTTTATCTGTATTTTGCTATAATGTCTATCGTGTCTTTAATTTTTTCCGTAGGTATCTATTTCAATTTTATTACCTGCATTGCGTATCTGATTGTCATCAATAGAGGCGTGGCCTTAAAAAACAGCAACCGAATTATTCGAGATCGGAAGATGGGTACGCCCATTCCATGTCGATATTCGCCATGTTGATATAGTGTTAATCTTAGCACAAATATCGTATTATTTATTGTTGCGTAATATTATGTATTTAACGAAGATTATTAATTAAATTAAAATCGCTTCAAATCAATTTAAAAGCGTTGGCGTAATAAATACCTACGCAATACGTTTCAAAAAGCATTTTGAAGAAGAACTTTACTAGAATAGTAATAATATATTACCCATAATTTATTTGTTAAGTACATATCATATTGCTGCGCTTTACCAATCACGAGAGATTCTTCCCCGCATGTTAAAAAAAATCATTTCTACTAAAACTTTTGAGTTAGGCTTGTCTTTGACTTGATAAAAGGAAAATCTTTTGTTTTTTATTTGTCACAGTCGGAGATCATCTACTTATGTTTCATCTAGTTTGTATCGAAAGTATTTAAAATGCTTTTTGAAATCTCTATTTATTATCCATATGATAAGTGTTAAACACGACTGTCCATAAATATAATATAAACTTCATGAAATGTTACTTAATATTATGTTTAGTTACATCTAATGAGGATGGGCACTGAACTAGCAAACACATTCGAGTCCGTAATGTATAAAATATAATATTAGTGAGTGCGGTACTTAGGTGTAATAATGACCTAGTGGCAAAACCAAGGCTGCAACAACAATGGTATCGACTTCAATCCCCCGTCTAAAGTCCTCGCACGCCAAATAACTCAATAAATCGCGTATATTATTGAATGTCATAGAACTAATAAATGTGTATTTTGTTACTATTCTCTTGACGTTGAGTATGAATCGTTTTAGGTATTTTATGTATCAGGGCTTAATGATTTATTATCTCCTGGAAAAAATATAAAAAATTTGGCAAAGGCGTTTACTGCTAGTCAACCTATAAATTGGCTTGATGACATAAATCAGTTTAATTAAAAAAATATATTATTTTGACTGAACTTGTACTCTGCAGATCTAAGCGGGTCAGGCCATGATGAACAAAACAAACACCCTATCATATTTGTAAAAGTTGTATGAAAGCCATGTTAATCTTTGAATTAGCGGTTAGTAAAATTTGGATAATGCCTCACAGGACAAAGCTCTTGCGGCTACAGGAAAGTTCATTTTAGTCTACAACTTTCGTGTTTTTGGAGTTTAAAACGTTGTAATTGTTTTTTTTTTACCTATCTTTTATACATTACTATCATATTACAATTGCCAACTTTCGGTGTTTTGACGTAATCTTTATGAAATGAAAAAAATGTTTGCTAGTTGGATGTTAACTGTGCGATTTATTAGTTTCATATTTAGCCACAGAAAATGCAAAGTATCTACCTGAGTTAATGTTATGATTTTAACTAAATAATACCTATATAATTTCAATTTGCATAGTACATTTACTTACCCTGCCTTCTATTCCGACTAAGTCGTTAGTATTTCTGCAAACATGATATATCATTCAAAGTAAAATAATCGTAAACTAAAAATCATATATGTAATAGTCTTAGATCTAAGTTATAAATGTCTATAAATATATGCACTATTTACTTATCTATTCTATTTAATTCATGTAACTAAATGTGACCCTTGATTCCTATCGTGTAAACCTCAAGATTAAATAATAATTATACTTGATCTGAGAAATATATGCTATATATTTTAGTATTGTTGTTTATTTTTCTTTTAGTCTAAAGCCGGAGACTGACTTGTGCCATTTAAACACAAAGTAAAAAATGTGAAATCGAAAATAACAGTCAGGAGCAGGGTTTGAACCTGCATCTTCTGGATACCGTCCAGATGCTTTACCAATTCAGCCATCCTGACAATTGCTCCTGACTGCTAATTTCGATAACACATCATACTTAACGTCTTTGGGTGACGTTTGTTTGTAATGTACCATTCGAGACGATCATGTTACAAATACGGCGATACAGACTGACTTTTAATGTGTGTTTGTAATGTATCATACGAACTCATGGCTCAATTGTGCTGCAATTTTACTCAAAATGGCAGACATAGAGGTTGTGTGTGCCTCATTAATTTTACTAAGTTATTGTTATTTGAAAAAGAAGAAAAGAACAAAATTATATTGGATATATAGTTTTGTCCCCGTCTCTTCCAATGAGAGTTGTAAAAGCCGACTAAGGGATTACCGGGGGACCGGGCAGCAGCGTTCCCTTGTGTACTAAAAACATCACTGCAATCGCCAATCCGCCTGTCAAGCGTGGTGATTATGGTAATATCCCCCACATGAGTGCACACACACAGACATCGGCCCCCGTTACAGCAGCTCCGCTATTCCGTGTATATAGGCGTGTCTAAACTCAAAACGTTTTTTTTAGATTTTTTGTCTGTTTGTCTATTTGTTTGTTCGCGCATCACGCAAAAACTACTGAATGGATTTTGATGCCACTTTTTTTCTTTGATAGCTCTTGATTAGACTTAACAACTGATAGATATACATTTTATCCCGCTACTATATCGGGAACCAGAGATATAACCAAAAAACTAGCTTTTGGCTGCGGCGGAGCCGCAGTCTATCAGACGGGTCTGCAGCTATCTGGATAAGGAATGTACACTGAACTGTGCAAATGATGATGCGCGGTATAGGTACAGAGCACTTAAATATCCCGCGGATCCCTTACAAGATATACGAATAAAACTTGTGTACGAAATTGAGAGCTCTAGGGCAAGCTTCCGAATGGGGTGAAAAGAACCTAGTCAATTTAACTTCACAAAGACATAGACGTCTGTGCTTTCACTGCGAAGAAGCACTCTTTCATCATGGCACCTCGTTTTCAAGGAGTCATTCTCCCAGTTGTGATTCTCAGCATCGAAATCTCGAACATGGTACAGTTTAGGAGCCACCTGAAGGAAAAGGCTAAACTTGCAAGCAAAAACCTGGGCGTCCTAAACAGAGCCAAGCGGTACTTCACGCCGGACCAACGGTTAAAGTTGTATAAAGCGTAGGAGTACTACTCTCATCTCTGGGCAGGCCCACCTAAATACCAGCTTGACCCATTTGACTCCTTAAAGAGTCCGGAGGCGTGTCATTCGAATCATCGATCCTAATTTCACGGATTTTTTTTATTGCTAATGATGGCAGACGAGCCACGGCCCATTTGATGATTAAGTGGTAACCGTGGCTCGTGAACTCAACTATACCAAGAGTATTGTCAAGCCGCTGGCGCACCATTTCATTTCCTAGATATGTAATGAAATAATAATGGCTTGGAGCCGTTAGAATTGCGGAGGGACTTCGGATCCCTCTGCATTTTCTACCGGTTGTACAACAGGGAGTGCTCCCAGGAATTGTGGTACCATCTTCGCCGTTCTATAATAGTACCACCCGCCCTCGCAATAAAGTTCATCCACACAAGATCTGGATTGAACTAACTTGCTGCAGTGATCCCCGGGCCTTATGACATGTCCTTTTTTTAAAGAAGTTTAAGAAGAGCACTATCTTTCCAGTAGGCAGCGGTCTGGCTGTGCCTCGGGTATTATATAAAACCATCCATGAGCGGTGATTACCACTTACCATCAGGTAGGCCGCTGGCTCGTCTGCCACCATAGGCAATACATAAAACTATCAGACACATAAATCGCGGACGTACCTAACCTTAGGCCGTCTTGAGCCTCGGTCGCTGCCTTCTGCGAGGAGGTTATCTCGCGGAAGGAAGTGGCGGAGAGGGCCAAGGAGGCTGACCCTTCCGCAGATCCGAACCGCCGCCAGCAACTGGGGGTGGCGCAGGTGCGAGTACTTGTGCCTCATGCCGCCCTAGCTGAGGCTGTGGGTGGATGCACCGGGGGACGTCCGCCACCCGCAAGGCCTCCCGTGAAGCTGCGACGCTCCGTGTGTGGATGCGTCGCTCAGTAGAGAGTACCCGAAAGGGTAAGCCGCCGGCGGACCACCGAAGGAATGTAACATAGTTTCAGTGGCCCGCCAATAAAGGCGGAGAGACGGCACACGGTGTGTTTCTTTAGTGGGTGAAGGCCACACTACCCTGTTCGTTGCCCCGAACGATGCGGTGTGCGGTTAAGAACATTTTTTCCAGCCTTAACAAAAAAAAGGCCGTCTTGAGCGTTCGGATGTTCAATAGAAATCTGGCCCGCTGGAGGTTTTTGTCAGCAGTCGCTACGCGTTATTTAGTGATCATTCATCCTCAAATAAAAATTATAAAACTATTTATATTTGCTTGATTATAATATATTCATTTAGATTTAGATGAATCTACTCGTATACTATTATAAAGCTGTAACAGAGCAGCTGAGTCTGTACATTAAAGATATTTGAGAAAAAATTACTGTATTAGGCTATATAGGTACCTTATGTCTGAATACAAAACCATTTTTTTTTAGATGTTTTGTCTGTTTGTTTGTTCGCGCATCGCGCAAAAACTACGGAACGGATTTTGATGCTACTTTTTTTATTTAATAGCTCTTGATTAGACTTAAAAACTGGTATTACATTTTATCCCGCTACTATATCGGGAACCTGGGATATAACCGAAAAACTAGCTTTGGCTGCGGCGGAGTTATAAAACAGTGAAAATAATTGATAACTTTGTACAAATGAGCACAAATCGGTAAGTATGTTGTAGGAAAACTACAGTGCGCATTGCTTAGTAAATAAATACATGTATAGTGAAGGGTTTCTCTTTTGGTTTTTAGCATGCAACGCTTACTAGGACACCGAAACATAGAGGTATTTAGAGTCGAGGACTCGGAATGCTTTAGATAAGTCAGACTCCAAGGAAGATGAAGGTAATTATTATCAAACCGTTCGAGATGTTCTTCATTGAAGACTGGTTGACGTTGTCATTCGATGAAGGTGAACACACCCAGGTTGAGCAGTGGATCCTGTCGATCCTCCTCTTGTAACAGAGCATCATAAGGATATGCAAAACCCTTCCATTTTGGAACCGATCATCTCAAGGCACATACTGAATGCCAAACCACAGGTCTATACCTGTGGTTTGGCGAAAGAAGAATCTTGTTACTTTACTTACCTACTTGTTACTTACAATTTGTACCGACATATTTAAATAAGAGTTATTTATAAGTCGGTTTACATTTTATTTGAGGTTAAATGAGGATCAATTTAATTATTTTTATATTTCTGACCCACTGGATAATTTAATAAACCGAAAACGGCCACGGAGGGTGTGCACGAGGTACGGGACGCAACTGCGTCGCTACGCGTTGCTTGCTGATCATTCATCCTCAAATAAAGCTTAAACCTATTCTGCGGATTCTTATCTCATAATAAGTGTGGAATTCACCAGACTTGGTTTTTCAATTTAAGCCATGGACCCAACCTCTTTTATTTTCTTTAACAAAAAGCAAACAATTAATAGATAAAAGTTGATATAAACTTTATTTGAGCATGAATGATCACCAAATAACGCGTAGCGACTGCTGACAAAAATCTCCAGTGGGCCAGATTTCTATTGAACATCCGAACGCTCAAGACGGCCTTGTTTTTTGTTAAGGCTGGAAAAAATGTTCCTAACCGCACACCCCGTCGTTCGGGACAACGAACAGGGTAGTGTGGGGCTTGCACCCACTAAAGAAACCCACCGTGTGCCGTCTCTCCGCCTTTATTGGCGGGCCACTGGAACTATGTTACATTCCTTCGGTGGTCCGCCGGCGGCTTACCCTTTCGGGTTCTCCATACTGAGCGACGCATCTTCGGAGGCCTTACGGGTGGCGGACGTTCCCCGGTCCATCCACCCGCAGCCTCAGCTAGGGCGGCATGAGGCGCAAGTACCTGCGCCACCACAGTCCCTGGCGGCGGTTCGGGTCTGCGGAAGGGTCAGCCTCCCTGGCCCTCTCCGCCACTTTGCTGATGATAATCTCCTCGCAGAAGGCAGCGACCGAGGCTCAAGACGGCCTAAGGTTAGGTACGTCCGCGATTTATGTGTCTGATAGTTTTATGTCTTGCCTATGGTGGTAGACGAGCCAGCGGCCCACCTGTTGTTAAGTGCTAATCACCGCTCATGGATGGTTCCATAAAATACCCGAGGCACAGCCAGACCGCTGCCTACCGGAAAGATAGTGCTCTTCTTAAGAATTACAGCGCGAAAGCGTAACAAAGGAGATAGAAACCCCTCCATACATTTTTGGGTTCGGGTGTTAACAAGATGAAAGATGCACCATTTGAAAGCTTACATCTAAACATTTCATAATCTAAAATTTTGCGAGATTTGGCATTCTAGGAGCCGAGATATGGAAGATTATATAAAAGTGAGGTTAAGTATCAAAGTACACCCACTAAGTGTTATTTAAAAGCCCAGAAACACGTTATTTATAAACTCGCAGGATGTATAATAATACAGAGATGCTAGATAACTTAAATAGATTAGTAAATAGATCTACTTCGCGTTTGATAGGTAGTTAGGTTCTAGTGCTAGAACCATGCTTATCCCAGCATGAATGGCTTGATCGGGAAAGTAGCGACTTCTCACAGATCAGCGTGAAACAACGGTAGGTAATCCTACAGTTGTATATCGTATGGTGAGTGAGAGCACCAGGCCTCCTACCTCGGGATAACTCCTACCCCTTTCCATCGAGATGGCGACGCGTGGACGATGCCTCTGGTGTTGCGAACGTCTATAGGCTTCCGTAACCACTTACCATCAGATGGGCTGTATGCTCGTTTGCTATCCACGTAGTATAAAAATGGTAGTTAGGTACCTTCTAAGGTACCTACATTTGCCAAATAATTAGGTAGGTATTATATTATTTAATAAACTTTCCCACTGCTGGACACAAGCTTTGAAATTGAAGTAAAGAACCAATTTTTATTTTATATTATTTATTTAAATAACAAATATGTAGTATGTATGTAACACCAATACAATAACAAATATGTAGCTACCTATAGGTACTTTACATATACATATTTATAGACCTTACATATATAGGTGTACAGCAGCAGACAAGCCGGTTCACCGCTTGTCTCGTCTATGTGCTTTTCTAATGAAGTAAAATAAAAATGATAATTCTATAACTACATAGGTAGTATAGATACTCATTAGAAAATAAAGGTAAGCAGATAAATAAACAATACAAGTACTCGATTGATTAGAGCATATTTATAATAGGTACCATTCTATATGGTGGAACTATGAGGTTACATTTGGTTATTTCAAAGAAAACACATTTTTTTTATACAGGTATATTTTAATCCTCTTCGATTATTGAGTTGAGGTGTAGTTGTAGGCACACGTTGAGGTGTAGACAGGTTGAGTCACAACTTCAAGCAACTTAAACATTCTTATTTCCCGTGGAGAATTATTTTACAGTTGGAGAGTGATATGTTGTGAAGCCAATGAACGTCCACACCGGATACAAACACTGGAGTGACCTGCTGCTATTTGTTCTATGCGTCGTCCTCCTAAGACTACTTCTTGCAAGTCCCAGCAGGCCTGACATAAATGGTCATTGCTGTTTACCTAAAACACAAGAAATATTTTATAAATCAATAATAAAAAGGTTACAAGTCAGGTCTAGGATTTGTGATGTGCCAAGAGAAGAACACTGAGACTTGACGGCTTATTCAATAAGATTGATAAATAAATAAACATTTAGTACTCTCAGGTTGAGGTGCACATCATTCATGGATCACAGACAGTATCGCTTGGTCATGTAAAACTCGTTTGCCTATTGTATTACAGCGACCAGACGCTATATTACAATTAAAACAACGATCCATATAGTCAATATCCAATCTATAGGCGTAGTATCGTTTTCCAAAATAACAAGGCCAGGTCCGTCGTGTAGGCAAAATTCTTAGTATCCAGTAGTAACAAAGCTAGCGTCAAAAAATAAGCCAAAATAAGCAATCAATGGATAGAAGTTGAACTGTCAAGTGTAGTCATAGTCATATAGATTGTAGTGTTGCTGTATTGCGTTCAGAAAGGAGGTTTCACTAGTGCATCGATATATTATGTCAATCGATATGTTAACATAAAAAATGTTCCATATTATTTTTCCGGGAATAATATCTTTATATTAATTTATTCTTTCGAATAAATTATTAATAATGAAAGTAAACATTAATCAATAATAAAAATCGATAAATAATAATAATCGATTTCTATAATTATTTCCTTTTTTAATGTATATTTCACATTCCAGAATGCAAAATAAGCTAGCTTTTTGTATTTTACATAAGAAAGATATGGCAAATTTTTTAATGAATATTTCAACTTGTTAACTTCAGGCCCAAAAATCTCATTCTCCTTTTGCATTTATAATACTCTTATTAATAAGGATCATAGACTTTTGAGCGTTGGGAAAAGCTCCTACGCCTATGGTAAGGATGAATACGCCACATTGATTTTCAAAATTTCTAAATTTTTGTAAAAATGCCGTTACTCGATGTTATTGCGCCAAGATTCTAATTTTAGAGCCCTTTGATGATTGATAGGAATAATTTGATATGAATCATAAAAGTATGCAGCTAAAATATGAGGCGTAATTTTTATCCGAACTGATCACACTATCATTTGATAGCCCAGTGATAAACTTGGATTACATGCCTATTATCTACTGCAAAGGGTATTTGGTGCGGGGGTACACTCGACCACTGCATCATCAGGGTGGTCAGGAGGAACGAGGTGTTGGGGCTTAGAGTGGCCCTGAACAAGGCGGAGGCCGTATTATTTCATAGGTCCCAACGTCGACTACCTGCTGGCGTCTCGATCACTGTGGATGGAGTCTAAATCGGGGTCTGGGCTTAAATAAAGTATCTAGGCCTGGACGGGCTGTGGGGCTTTCGCGGGCACTTTCGCCAAGGCTCATGGCGTGCTGTCCGTTCTCGCACGGCTCATGTCGAATATGGGTGGACCCAATAATGCCTGCCGATGGCTTTACGCGAAGATGGTCCGGTTGATATAATTGCACGAAGTGCCTGGACGCCCCCAAACAGGGTTCTTCTGTGGAGACCATAGAAATTCATGGCGTCCAGGATTATACGTGGATACCGCACGGTGGTCAATCTTGGTGGCCTGCGCGTTAGTCTCCTGCTACCGTAATACATTTTGCTGATCGTTCAATAATGGGCGGATACTACGGCTTTTGCTTCTTCATCACTTGAAAATTTCTTCGCATGAAGGTAGTATATAATAGTATTCTCGGAATCTATCTTTCGCTAACTTTAGTCATGCCAAGGTGATTGTGAAAAATTTTAAAAATGATTGTAGGTATCTATCTGATACTCCTCAATCATGTCTGTGAGCTATTTTTTTTTTATAGTTATAAATGGCGTTTGTTTATTTTTATATTATTTTTGTTTATTTATAATAGGCAAATTCCATTGAAATCGCCTCAATAACAAACGCATTTTCTCAACATTTTCTGTAGGAGGATAATACTCATTGCCACGGTCATATTACGAAGTACAAGTGTACGCCCACAACAGCAATATTAAAGCAGAAATGGGAAGAAATGTGGGTAGCAATGGGGAAATTACACACGTTTTCTGTACATTCCTTGTTTGCCGGGGGGCATGGCATTGCGGGGGTCCTTGTATGGGCAGATTTTGTTTTAAAATAAGCTAACGTCACGGAATGTGTGATGTCTGATGTGACCTTGAAATTTCGACCAAAAAAATATAATTTGAACCTTATATTTTTTTAAACTTATTGTACATATATTTGTAAAATGCCTCGTAGTTTTTGTTGTCCATGATAAGAGCCTCCGCCTTGTCCTATGTATGTATCTTTTACTCCTCTTTCTTCCTCAATATTCCTTCTCCTCCACTTCCTGTTTGTCTTTCATATTAGTCTACAAGCGCAGAAGCTAGTTCACAGACTACCGTATCCTATTACAATCAGTCAACACCTTTATATAAAAAGCAAAAAAAAATTCTCGTGCTAGAGCTAGAGTTAATGAGGATGAGCCTTTAGTGCAAAAAGGTTCTTGTGGTGTGTCTAAATATTACCTGCTCTCTTCTTTTGTGGAATTGGAAATTGAGAGGTTTTCTACGAGCTGGATTCAAACTTGCGTCCTTCCTAATCTGGAGGTGCTTTATTTTCACAGTATACGTAATACAGTAAAATGCAGCTCCGAATAGGCACCTCAGATTATGTTTAAAAAAAAATATACCTAGTGAAATTGCGGAGCGTGATGTCAATTACTAAAAATCGCAAAATGTTATATATTTTTGTTATATCTCAGGTTCCCGATATAAAATGTATACCTATCAGTTTTTAAGTCGAATCAAGAGCTACCAAACAAAATACATTCATAACACTCGATTTAGTAATTTTATTATAGTGTGATGCGCGAACAAATAAACTGACAAAATTGTAAAACAATGACATAATAAATTGTTTTTCAGAGACGCCAAATAGCGGAATATAGAATTTTTTTCTCTTAAATATACTTACTATCCTTAGTATAGATTATGTAAGAATTATGTCCATTCTAAGTTAAGTGTATGACACCTGCTGAAGCCTATAAATAGTCGTACCTACACGTAGATACGTAAGCTTGTTTCTAGCTGTTACATTATCTTTCTAAAGTAAACAGTCAGAGAGGTGGTAAGAAATTTTATTTTTAATATTTTATGTAATAAACCTTGTATCTCTTTGACATAAAATTTTTAGACACAGAGTTTTCCTCACACTTAGAACAACCACTTGCGGATCACACAGAGGCTTGTCGTATGTGAGAATCGAACATAACACCCGTAAAGGGTCGATTATTAAACCCTTACACCATATGTAACGCGTTCAGAATGCGTACGCAAGGTTTTGCTTTCGCATGCTGCGTCGTAACCATGTCACGCCTTATCTCAACGATGCTAAGATTTTAAAAATGGAAGCCAGACGAAAGCTTCATTTAGCAACATTGTTGTTCGAACTCGTTAAATGTTCACAACCCAAATACCTATACGAAAAACTCACTTGGCGCCGGGATCTTTCGAGGTACAGCCCCCGTTCAATGACAATTCTTCTGTCCATACCAAAATATAAGACAGCTGTGTTCAAAGGCTGTTTTAAATATGCCGCCACCAAATGTTGAATAATATACCTACCACCGCCGTGTCAACCTAAATAAAGCAAACCCTCATTTAAGTCGGCATTAAAAATATATCTTCTGTCAGAACAAAAATATATTTTATAGCGAGCTATTTTATTTCATTACATATGTAATTACTTACCTATTAATTTCTAGCCAAAATTAAATGGTGGGCTGCATTATTTTTAAAATAAATATATATATATATATATATATATATATATATATATATATATATATATATATATATATATATATATATATATATATATATACATACCTATACTGTGGATGACGTCATATTATTGTTCTGTTTTGTTTATATTTATTGCGTTTTATTCATATTTGTTTTTTGTAACCGTATCTTAATTGCTTTATTAAAAATAGGAGAACCCTCGAGTGAGGAGAAAAATATTAGTTTTGGCGTCCCACAAGGTAGCGTTTTAGGTCCGACGCTATTCTTAATTTACATTAATAATCTCTGCAAAATCAAATTAGACCACGGGCAAATATTTTTGTATGCAGATGATACTGCTGTTGCTTTCATTCCTGAAACGTGGGAAACTGTACACAAACTCGCTGAAAAAGGACTTGCGATAGTTGCTGGTTGGCTCTCTATAAATTTACTTACGCTGAATACCTGTAAAACAAAATTCATCACATTTACTAAATATAATAATACTCAACCACACTCAGACTTAACACTAAAAATATATTCTTGTAGAGATGCTTACAGCCACAATAACACCTGTTCTTGTGATGAAATTGGTAAAGTAACTAGCGTGAGATACTTAGGAGTTATAGTTGACCAACGACTTTCATGGAATTTACACATGGAAATGACTGTAACAAGAATTATAAAGCTTATATGGATTTTTAAAATATTGCGTCATGTGACAGATAAGAAAACTTTATGCCAAGTATACATCTCTCTAGCCCAATCAATCCTGACTTATTGCATACCCGTATGGGGTGGTGTTACCAAAATAAAGTTTCTTGAACTTGAACGTACTCAAAGGTCTTTACTAAGAGTAATGTATTGCAAACCATATAGATTTCCTTCTAATAAACTATACACACTAGGTGGCCTACTTTCAGTTAGAAAATTATACGTTCTTAAAGTCATTTTAAAACTGCATAAAACATTGCCCTCTAACCCTAATCTACCTAAAAAAGAAGAAACCATATAGTAGCTCCACTCATCACCGTTCATTCTACTTATGCAAAAAGGCAATACACTAGACAATCAGGTTTTCTTGATAATTTAATAAATAAGCAATTCCAGATTCACAATTTGACCTACCAAAAATGTAAAATCACTTTAATAAACTGGTTAAAACCAAAAACCTATGAGGAAATTGAGATTCTCTTACACAGTATATATTAGAAACACACACACCACACTCACACACCACAATTAACACCACACTTAACACCACACTCACACTCACCACAGTCTCACACACACACACACAGTCTATTATGAGTTATTTTTTCTCTGCACTTCTACTTTTGTAAGTAATTAGTTTTAGAAGAGCGGGGCCTCCTGACACAAGTGTTTAATACACTTAAAAGGAAACCTCTACAAGGTTATATTGTAGTAGATGTGGATATTGAAATAAACTATTATTATTATTATATTGCAATCTAATTAGATACGATTTAGCACACAAAGTTACTGAGTTGCCATCTGGATGTCACGAAGGCTCCCATTGAAAATCAGCGTCGCAGTTCATCATATTTGGTGCGCTGTGGCATCGTTGCTGAATCGGAGCCCTATTGTCACTTCTACTCTAATTATCTATTTTAAGTTTTTCAGTTGTTTTAATTTATTAGTTGTGTACAATAAAAATAGATGTCTTTCTATATGTGCATTCAATCTGTCAAACTCTTAATCGTTCCTCATAAATATTTGTGCTGCCACGACAATACATCGTAATGAGAAGCAAGCCGACATGTGCAATTATGAGATTGGGGACGGGTTGGCATTGGTTTTGTTGTCGACTTACAATATCTCACAGTGGTCATAGAAAGTAAATACAATAAAAGGCATTTTTAGATTTATTCCTAAGTATTTGTGATAGGTATTATGTAGCCTGTTCCAATCGATCACATAGACTTGCTAAAAAAATAAATGTTAATCTTTGTTACTTGATTGAGTAAAAAGGTCTATCACATTTCAAGGTGAAGGAGGGAATTAATATGACAGCCTAAAAACGATTCAAACGGCTTAAAGAGTACTTTAATGTTATAATTGTGTGAGTAGCTATATTTATATTATAGTAGAGCTCTTTGTGTGATTCTCAAATGGTTGTTCTGAGTCTGGGTATAATTTGTCTGTGAAATTGTATGTTTGTTAAGTCCCCCGCGATACAAAGATTATTCCTTCGTGCAGGATGTTGCCTTTAAAAAAAAACAATAAAAACTTTTTATTTATTTCTAGTGAAGCAACAATGTTTTATAATAATAACTTTTTAAATATTTTTTATCAGTTTAATTTACCTTTGGACCTAATTTTGTAGTGCAGGCACGAGTTTCAACCTTATGCATTGTAAAATAGAAAATTCTGCTTTATGATTAGTCTATTCTCAAAATACAATAGCATTCAAACCAGTTTCAAAATCACAATAGTAACAAACAATTTAACTTAATTGTACTTGTAACAAGTAAACATTAATTCTACACATTGACCTATTAATGAACACGTGCGTCTTGTCATTTACACGCTGATTGCTTATAATGTATTTGCCCTTAATATTAAATACCGCATAGAAATATATAATAGCCCATAAACAATTTTTTTTTCTCGATTTTGGCACTTGGGTATGAAATAGGTAATTTTATTTTTGCCTTTATATCGGAAGAGATCTGGAGGCAAGTTGCCTTGCTTTTCTATACCACTGACGTAGGGAGGCTCGAGAGCGGGGAACTGAACCGGTGACCCACGAAATTAAGGAGCACTGGGCAGAGCTCTATCGGATCCAACTGGCGGAATGGAGGGAACGGCTGGGAAGTACCTGTGTTGCATAGGCTGGGAAGAGTTAGCCCGGTGCCACCACTGCGGGGACTGCCCTGAGGATACGGCGCTGCACACGCTGGTGAACTGTCCGGCATGGATAGAGCAGCGCCGTGAACTCGTCGCGGCAGTTGGCGTGGTTGACCTCTCGCTCTCGGATATGGTGCAGACCATGTTTCGGAGTGAGAGTGGGTGGAACGCCGCCGTCTCCTTTTGCGAGGAGGTGATGTATGCAAAGGAGACGGCAGAGCACGAACGAGAGAGGACCAGCAGTCGCCCTTCCCGCAGAAGACGCACTGGGCGCCAGAGGGCGGTTATCGATCTCCGGCCCCCATAGGCACTGGCCTGAGGGTGACGGGTCTAGGGCAGCCTGTCATCCTAGCACGTGTTCCGCGAGCGCCTTTCGATGAAGGAGGGCCTGGCCCTCCAAAACAGACGTAGCCACCAGAAATGGAGGCCCATATCTACTAGGGGTGAAGGAACTCATGCGTAGAGCATATACTTCACCCCTGGCTAAAGGTCGTCTGAAGGAACACTGCGTGGTTTTAGCAGGTAGACCAGTTCCACTGGGAGTCCGGCATAAGCCCTCCGTCAGCCCGGTGGACGGGTATCCATAAAGGATTTCCAAGGGTAAAAAAAAAGGTAATATGGGGCGGAGATTAACAGGTTGTTAGTGTAACTTAGTTCTTAAGAAAGCTTTTAATTACGTATCGTGTGAGCTATTAACTATTAGCAACCGGTAGAGGTAAACTTTTACTCTACATCCTTTTTTATTAGACCTAAGAAAAAAATAATGAGAGGTGTATATATATATATATATATATATATATATATATATAGATATATATATTGTCCGTATAAAATCTCTATTTACCTAACTCCATCAGCAATATCCGCAACTTGTGAAGAAACACTGTCAGGATTCATTATTATTATTATTTATTATGTACAAAAAACCTGTATACACTCAACAAAAATAATCGTCATAATGTGGTGTCGACCACACTGTTCCATGCGAAATAGAAATGAAAATAATATAAACTTATATAAAAAAATATAACAAAAAAACAAATAAAAAAATATAACAAAAAACCAAACAAAAAGCAAAAAGTGTCGTGACAACTTTTCGTCTAGCCCCCTTTCACAACGCGCGATAAGGAACTTCGTTCCAAAATTCACGCCTAGGATGGCTAATGACACGAAGGGCGTATAAAAATATGCCACGTTTACTCATTCATACATCCTTGCTTAATACTAATGTTTCACAAGATATGCCTATGTAGTGGCGATGAAGTCGCGTGGAGGCGCGTGTGCTGCAGTCAGTAATTGGCTTCACTTAGCTTAAGCACGAAAGTGTTTCAAAGCCTGTGTTTTATACAAGGTGACGTAACAAGGTTGATACAACATACAAATAACAATCATTTGTAGTTCAATGTGCTGTTTTGTGCCTTTAATAGAACTGCTCTAAATAATAATAGGAGAAATTTCTCAATCAATGAATAAATTTATTGTTAATTGGCATCATCAATGTTCGCAAAAGAAAAATTCTCAATAGCAGCCCGGAGTTTGTAAATGTGCCCGGTAGACGGCAATAGGTTCGTCTCCTTTCACGTGGGACTTAAAAAACACACCTCTGCCTACCCCTTCGGGCATACAGACGTGAGACTATGTTTTTTTCATATTGCTAGTGTTTTCCGTAGTGTTGTGTGACTTATTGAACTTGATAGTCCTGTTGTTACGGGGAAAAATCCCTAACAATGAAATAAAAATAAAATTAAAAATGTACAATTTAATTCAATAAAAAAAATATATTACAAAAAAATAATTAATTATTTAGAAAATATGGTGCTCCGAAATTAATTGAAAAAAAGGAGAAGAGCAATGAGAAATCAGGGGTGGTTCGCAACTCAGGATTATTCCCCAAGACCGTCACCTACGGGTACTCAACTGCGGGCCGGCTGTAATTGGGCCGAAGGGCAGGCCCTCGTTCCTTTGGCGTGCGCAGATATATGCCGGTAGGCGGGTGAAGCCGGCGCAACCGGCGCCGAAACCAGAACCCGTAGGGCAGCCGCAACCCGGAAGGTCGTAACCCGGGACTTGATCGTAGCCAGGAACAGTCATAACCAGGAACCAGGAACCCTAGGAGCTGGAAAACACAGGGTGGAACGTCTCAACTCCTGGGTACACTGTTCTGGTTCTTCCCGCCGAGCCCACGTATCCGAACTAAGTTCAGGTCCGCGGGTGTCGGCCGACCATTACAGCGTCCATATTAAATTATATAAAAACTATCCTCACAGAATTACCATCCAAAACATAGAACATGGAGAAAGTTTAATAAAAAATAAATCAGGACCCCCCTACATTCTACAGGTATAAAGCATTAACACTGATAAAAAAATAGTTACGTAATATATGACTGGCCCCTAAGGGCGGTGAGATGAAATAGCAACATACTACAGAATAATTATATGACTACATTTAAACAAAAAACCAGTTGCATAATATATGACTGCCCCCTAAGAGTGACATCTAGATGATAAGTAACATCTAGCGATAAAACTGTTTTAAAATGCCTGTCTGCCCAATAAGGGCGACGGCGTGAATATATATAACATTAAACAAAAAAATAGTTTAAAAATACCTGTCTGCCCCATAAGGGAGACGGCGTGATGATAGTACCCCCTTCTAAGATTATTATTGCCATCTCTCTCTTGCGCATTGCGTCCGGCCTGCTCATTGGTAGAAAATTTTAAGTTCTAGAACTTTTCAAATCTATACGCTTGCGATTGGAGTAGCCGTAGAACGTTCTCGAACCCTGGCGTACTCTGTTCACATCCGGGATCGCATGCTGGCCATATATGGTAATATAATGAGATTCTGGCTTTTGTAGGAGTAGAATCATGCGACCCATTGGCGATAATCTAACTGGGTAGTGGGCCTAGCACGCGCGCATTTTAAGTTTGCGGATGTCGTATCCGGTATCAATTGAATTTGCAACTTTATAATTTATTTAATAATTGATCGGTTACTTCGTAACACTGTTTATTTTGGTAATTACTCCTTTGAAGCTCATCTTGGCTAAGACCTCTCCTATGTACATATCAAAAATTAGTTAATTCTCTCTCGTGTCAGGTTTAGTTGATAGAGCTATGTTGATTGAAACAAACATAGTACGTATTGCTGGGTTACTGCATTACTTTACTGCAGTCCATTTGCTGGCGTAAAGTATGATTTGCGGGATAACCCTTAATAAACGTTTATTATTTTAAAAACTCACGTTGTGTTTGTAAAATGAGCAAATAACTACATACTAAGTAATTTTAACAACGAACGCCAATTTAATACGACCACCATGAGCCTGATGGCACCCCGACGGTCGCTCTCGCGAGCGCTAGTCTTCCCCTACAACCGAAATACATTCACCGTACTTAAATAAACCAAAAGCATATCTCTCCATGTATATACCTGGGTCCGTAGAATGTAACTTACTAAATAGTATCGATATCGTATCGTCTCGCTTGTGATTGGTAGAGAGACAGACGCGTGATGTCACAATAATCCCTCGGCCAATCACGGTGATCTCTCAACTAATCACAATGATACGATACGATGTCAATACGATCTAGTGAGATACATTCTAACCCACCTGGAGAGATGCTCACAATATTGTGAAGTACCACTGAAGTAATGTCATACGGTTCCAGTGATCCGCTAGTACAGGTGGAGAGATGACATACAGTTTATTTAGTAGGTGAGGGCCCCAAACTACCTACCGTATTCGTTGCCCTGAATAATGGAATGGAAGGCTAGGTACATTTTTGCCCGGCTTAACACAAACAAAGTATATTGGGGTATGGAGAGACTCCATCCTTACAAGCATCAGTGTGCGTTTGGGTTTCAGCAGTTGGATCGTACAGTGCTAAAAGTGGTCTTTTGGTCAACAAAGTTTTGATCTCGTTAAAGGCCTTTTGCTGAGTCTCTTGCCATACCCATTTACAGTCCTTCCGTAATAAATCCGTCAGTGGAGATGTTATTAGGGCGTAACCTTTAATGAAACGTCGAAAGAACCCTGACAGACCAAGAAATTGCCTTACTTCGTGCTGGTTACTTGGGATGGGGAATTTAGAGACAGCATCAGTTTTCCTAGGTCCCGGACGGATACACTCAGCGCTAACCTCAAAACCAAGGAAGTCTATCCGGCTCTGAAAGAAGTTGCATTTACTCAATTTCAGTGTGAGACCTCCTTCTCTTAGTACCTGTAAGACCTCTCCCAGCCTTTGCAACCCCTCATTGACATCCTTTGCTGGAATCAATATATCATCCATATAAACTCCGGCGTACTTAACTTTGACCTCTGATAAAATTTTATTAATTGTCCTTTGAAACACTGAGGGTGCATTTACTAGACCAAATGGCATTCTATTATATTCATATTGTCCGTCCGGAGTAACAAAGGCTGTTTTATGACGTGACTGTGCTTACTTTTAATAACGAAAATTGACTTCCCAAATCAATGTGACATTTGACGGACGAATTATTAACCTTAATAATATATTTGTTGTTAGCATCACATACATGAAACTCGTTCACTTGTTTTTCTTGGCGCTCTTCTTGGATGTCGTTCTTGTTCTAAACCTTATATATCTTTTTAAAGCAGTGATCTACTAAATGCCCCATCCTCTCACAATAGGTACACTTTACAGCAGGTTTGCCACATTTAGAGCTACGGTGACCGATTTCGTTACAATTATAGCATTTTACAGTATTAGTATTGTCCCTAGAACTGCTAGCACGTGGTTGCGAAAAGTATTGTCTTGGGTTATTGCTAGGAGTTCGTTGAAATTGGTCGTGGCGATCTCTGCTTTGTCCTACTCTCACCATTCTAAAGTCGGAAACACGTGTTCGGGTTCAGTAAATTGGGCTGCTTGCGCACCTACTCTCACCGCACGATCCTCTACACCATAAAGAATTCAATCTACGGCCTGTTTGCCGTATATATTGCACCTATTTCATAGATTGATCTTCGCATAATAATAATGCTCCAACGATTCGCCGTAACGTACTTTCTTAGACAACATTTCAGTGAGGAGTTCCGCATAATCCTCTCGACAGGAAAACGATTCAATTAGCTTCCTCTTCCACTCAGTCCACGAAAGTAGAACGGTTGATAAACCTTGATACCAAGTTTTTGCAACGCCTGCCAATTTAGGGAGAGCATAATGAATGGTTTCCCTGTCATCCCATTGATAGATGGTAGCACATTCTTCTACTTTAGTGAGCCATATTAATATAGTCTATTCCTTTGACATTGGATCGAATTCAGAAATTACATTTTCTTGAAAATTTAGTTTTGGTTTGTCAGAGTTTTTAACATGTTTTAAAATATCAAGAAACTTATTAAGAATATCCGAATTACAGTCTCTACTCTTGGAATTAACTAATTTTGGACGTTTATTATAATTATGATAACGCTCACCAGGCTCCTCCGATGATGAGCTGCGTCGTCGTCTGCGGCTGTTACTCCGACATTTTTCTGGTCGTGAAAGGTCAATAACATCATGTCCCTGACCATTACCGGTTACACCTAGGTTACCATAACTCCCGTCGCGCTCAGTATTCTGACCCTGTGACCTGGGTATTCCTAAAGTGTCGTCATTAAAATCCCGGCCTTGTGACCTGGGCACTCCTGGGACAGGTGTATAATCGCTTGGATCACGACCCCTTTTTATGGGTTCTCTTTGATCACTCATCTCCTTATCTGAAAGTTTGCGGGACGTGGCAAGTGGCAAAAATCCTTTTGATTTTTGTTTATCCAACTTCTGAAATATAAGGCTTAGTATCCCAGAAGTGAAACAAGTTGATTCATTTACGTAATATTATATTTTACGATGCACAAAGTACACTGTTAACGCGCTTGATGTTCACACTTTGCTGGTTAACAACATAATAATCAAATCGACGATTCGATGACGATAAAGTTTTCTCTGTCACCCCACCATCTCGTAACGGTAGAGGGCGCACCAAAGCAACTATACTAGTGATCAAATTTGGCTTCCGGGAGATGGTTGAGTGACTTAAGATTATACTAGTATTTAATTAAATTATAGATATAGAAACATAAGATACATATTTAAACTAAAATAATGATTTATTTATATATATAAAAGATGTGGACTCGTCTAAATCCAGATTAAAGCTTATTCACTCAAATCGCTTGTATACTTATGATTGATTATAAAAAAACAAACACTACATGTAACCAAAATTTCATGATGAACGGTTCTTTAGTTACGGCGTTAAAGTGTAACAAGTAAACAAAGAAACTAATACTAGTTGGGATAATGATTGCATTTTGATGGAAGGGTTCCGTTACAAATGTGAGTCACTTATTATTGGACTCACGCACTCGTGAGTAACAGCACTCCGTTAAACGTTAGAGCGTCTTTTGGACCCACGAGGGCCTTTAAACGTTAGAGCATCCCGCATCCAATTTTATACCGCGGTACAACCACATCTACCCACATATATGATGATCAATATCTTAAAAACCGTTAAAACCTATATCTGCGATAACATTTCCGCACTTCTTCCAATATGTACGATTATATTACCAAACCCGAGCGTATAAATGTAATAGATGTTTAACCTTTGAAATATTCAAAAATAATTCACGAACCGTTAAATTACTTCGGCTGTAACAGACATTACAATTATGGTACAAATCAAATATAATATTGTATACGTGTATATTCACTCGTATGTATCTTTGAACGTTATATGCGTGGGTGGATATTAATCTTTAACTCTAGAAGCCCCTAAATGTCCCTGTTCTTCGTGCCTAAATATATAATAACTAACAGTCACCCGCGACTTTGCCTGCGTAAATATACGAATATTAAAGTAAGGACGATTCAATATATTTTGTAGTAACCTATAGATGAGTTTGGTTATGATAACTTGTTTTATTAATGGCTTCCAAACTACGACGAGGAGACGTTGGAGTTACATCCAATACCCCTTTTTCCGTCCGCCGGCCACTTACCCTTTCGGGTAACCTACACTTCGTTCCTCGGTCCATTCACCCGCAGCATCAGGCGCAAGTATTCCGTGACTGATGGCACTGGGACTTATTACGCATTCAAACACATAAAACACACATAAAAAGGGAAAATATATTTATATATATTTTTAGCATTAGACATGCTTAGCCATTTACATTAAACACAGTGTGACCCGACCCGGCGATCGAGTCCGAGACCTCGTGATCAGCAGTCACTTACACTACCGCTGCAACACAGAGGCAGTCAAGCTTTTTAGCTTTTTCACTATTTTTTCATTTTGTTTTAAGTGAATTAAAATGTCTTAAGTCTCTTAAAATGTCTGTCTCGTAAAATGTCTTAAGTAATTAGAACTCTGGCGTGGTTTGCAATAGATCCGCGAACACTTTTAATTCTTCATTGTCAATTAGGATCTCCGGTCTTCCACGGGGTTTGTTCTGTAGGTCAAAATTTCCAGAACGAAAACGTTGCAACCAAAAACGTACCGTGTTTTCTTTTACGGTAGCTTCTCCATACACATCATTAATCCTTCGAGCTGTTTCTGTAGCGCTGGTGCCATGGTGGAACTCGTATTGGTAAATAACCTGATAAGTATTTTAAATTTTTCATATTGTGAACAGAATGATGTCAAAGAAAATTAAATGGCGCGAAAACTAATGAATCGTTTCATTGGAAACACAAATAGGTAAGTTTGAAACACAAGTACAATAAGTACAAGCCTAAATCTATACTCTTACTAGCTGACCCTGCAAACGTTGTTTTGCCATGTATATTATTTCTAGGAAACATTTTTTTAGTTCAATAAAATACTATCTACTATAAGTGTGCGGGGATTTACTTATAATCGAAAGCGTTGTAGACAATGAAAGTATGCTTTATTTAGGATGTACATAATTCCGAAATAAATTTTTATTGAATGTAAAAAAATATTTATTAAAATTGTCTTCAAATAAATTAAATTATTAATAATTAATAAATCCTTCTATCAGTGTATTGGTGAAAAACAGTGAATTAATATTGTATTCGTTTGCTTATTATTTGACTTACTTTTCACAATAATAAAACAGGTATATTTATTAAACACGTTCACGTTTTCGTTTTGATTTAAAACTATTTCCAAAAAATGTTAAGTACCGTCATCTGTGACATCTTTACTTTCCGTGGGTATCTTGACCTAAGCATACCCTATACTAGTTAACAATCAATATTTTTTTATCTGTGGCATTTGACGCAATTTAAGACATATTGGTATATTTTGTAATAAATTGTGGTATCCCAAAACGTTTTTTCAGCTAGTAACTTCGATAATTGTCAAAATATTGAGCTTTTTCATTCTATGTGGTCAATTATATTTGCAACGTGATCGCATAAAGATTGGTATTTCATACAGAAAATAAAGTGCAGGTAAGTGGGTTATACGAATCAGCCTTTTAACGTCCACTGCTGGACATAGGCCTCCCTAAGAATGGGGGATAGTGCCGTGATCGCCACGCTTGGCAGGCGGGTTCTTCTTAATAATCGAAGGAGTGCTGCTGCCCACTCCCTCGATATTCCCTCAGTCGGCTCTTACGACTCCCATGGGTGGAGAGGGGGGGGCTCAATAATTCTAAAGCCGGCTCCACACGACTTAAAAGTCAACCTCCAAAAAGTGGGTTATATTAAATAGTATATATGACGTATTGTTATTAAGGCATATCACAATGATTTAATCCCATAAATCCTTTATTTCTTGACTTTTTTGAACAGGTAATGTTGCTTGTGGTTAGGTAAAGTTACTTAGTACAAAGGCAACTTTACCTATGACTAGGGTTGTCAAATACGAGTATATCATACAAATTCCTAATTATCTGGTTTTGTGCTGGAACCGTTTTAAGATTTAATTTAGTTATTTAGAAAAAATCTGTTTAAATACTAAATATGTATAGATCTCTATTCGTTTAAGACATATTATGGTGTGAAAGAATTACACGATTAACAAATATGTCTGATTACCTACCTATTTCAGAAAGTTGTATTCAAAATGCCTCTAAAAAGGCGTGTCAAACAAAGAAGACGTTTGGGAGCGCGACGTTACAAAATCTAGGTACTCTGAAGACATGCTGTAATGGGCTGTTAATTTAAGTTAGAAAAAAAAATACAACTTCTTACAAAGCTGAGAAGCAGTTTGGCATACCACTACGGACCATAGAAAAAGAGTGAAAAACTAATATTTTGAGTATAATTATGCTAAGTACCTATAGATATTGTTTATTATTTTTAAACAAATTTTAATTTCCAGAATAGGTAGTTTTTATTATTATACTGTGTTTACAATAGGTATTAAACTGTAATGCAAAAGTTCCTGTTGCCAGGTTCCTTTAACAATAATTAAAAAATATATTTAACGGATGAAAGCAGGATAACAAAAAAGATACGTATGGCGAGTGTGAATGGTGCAGTTGGGAGGGGTAGACCTCGTCGAACGTTCTCGGGAAAGGTCAGGTCAGAAGTAACCTTAACCGACGTGCATGTATGCGGAATATAATGACAGTGAATGAGGCAAAAAAGGTGAGCAAGGATCGTGGCTAGAGGAAATCCGTTGTCTCTGCCTACCCCTCTGGGAAAAAGGCGTGAGTCTATAAATAAATTAATAAATATTTAACGTATTATTATTTTTTAACAACCCTGATGAAATCCACCCATTGCTATAAATATTTTGAAATTCTTGGGGCAACTTTACCTATGTATTAGTAATGCTTACTGATACGAAGATAATAGTTTGAAAAATAAATACATCGCTTTTCTATCGTCAGGAGTATTGGTAGCGTTACATCACGTGCTCTCTGGTATATTCAATGCAAACTGTAGGCTAGATAATGTTGCCAAAAATGTGTAAATTTTACCCTGCTCATATTCTTAGTTAATATAGCGAATCTATGAGAGATTTAGTAGAATTCAATGGTTCAACGAAAAGAGAGACCTTTGTTACAAAATAAATAAAAAAATACTCAAACAACTAGCTCTATGTGGAAGTAAATTACATAAAAGTAAAAAAATATGGTAATGTTGCCACAGTTGACGGTACAATATATACAGGTACGGTAATGGCTGTTGTTGGTGGGAGCTCACAACACGTGTTTATTTACATGAAATCACTTAATTAAAACTGTCTTTATCAGTTATTAATAAATTGCGAATAAATAATTATTGCACTGGAAATTAATAATAAATTTACGATGAGAGTAAAATTAACATAATACGTATAACAGTCACTGCTACGATCGATACACAAATAAAACCAAAAAAAAATGGTCGATAACTGTATAGTGAGTAAGACAGGAGACCGGCTTCGATCTCATCCTTACTCCGTGATGTTTGCTGGATGAGAGGTGGCAACGGTAGATATCTAGCGGGGATAACTGATCGATTGATAGTTGATCAGTTATCGACCGGTGAAGGCAGAAGATCAAACTGAATTGAGAAAAAAATCATAATTAAAAGATATTATTAAAAATAAAAAAATAAAAAAAATCTCGATGGAAAAATAGGGGTTGATCGTAGAGGGGTGGAAAATTGAGAGTAATATATTTTTTTTTATTCTAAGTCATGACAAAATAAGAATAAAAATCTTCCCAAAGAAATTAAACTTTGTAATTAACAAATAAAAAATAGGGGTTGATCGTAGAGGGGTGAAAAATTTAGAGTAATACAAAGTTTAATATAATATTTTTTATTCTGTCATTACAAAATAAAAATAAAAATCTTGCCAAAAACATTAAAGTTTATAATTAACAAATAAAAAATAGGGGTTGATTGTAGAGGGTTGAAAATTTAGGGTTGTATGTATTTTTTAATGCTGTATCATAAAAAAATTAAAATTTATCTAAAAATAAAAAATAAAAATTTAGGTTTGGACTATCCTAAACATTTAGAGGGATGAAAAATAGATGTTGTCCGATTTTCAGACCTACCCAATATGCACAAAAAAAATCATGAGAATCGGATAAGCCATTTCGGAGGAGTTTAACCACAAACACCACGACACGAGAATTTTATATATTAGATAAAGCTGTAACAGAGCTGTCTGTACATTCAAGATATTTGAGAAAAAAATACTGTAATAGGCTATATAGGCGTGTCTAAACACAAAACAATTTTTTTTTAGAATTTTTGTGTGTTTGTCTTTTTATCTGTTTGTTCGTTCGCGCATCACGCAAAAACTTCTAAACGGATTTTGATGCAACTTTTTTTATTTGAAAGGCCTTGATTAGACTTAAAAACTGGTATATATTTTATACCCTTACTATATCGGGAACCTGAGATATAACCGGAAAACTAGCTTTTGGCTGTGGCGAAGCCGCGAGCAAAGGATAGTTTGTAATAAATTTGTATTTCGATTTCCTAACAAAACGCCTGATATTTGAGATCAAAGTGGCCAGTTTGACAAAATGCCAATATCACAATGTAAGGACCCAACACCTAACAATAGAATGTCACACACAAACAATCTCATTCTTTTTATGAAATAATATTCTTATAATGCTGAAATGAATTACTCCATTCAAATAAAACGCCAATGTTTGGGTAGGACAACGTCTGCCAGGTCCGCTAGACTGCTAGTAAGTCCTTTAATAATAAGCTTCATCCAAAAGATACAGGTAGGTTGTAGTGTAGTGTGTTATGTGGTCACAAATCATACGACATGGGATGCCAATAAAGTATATGTTTAGGTAGCATGCTACTTTTGTGTATTAAGTTGCTCTTGAAACAAATAATCCTTAAATGATTTATTAAACGTATTTATTGTGTTTAGGTCTTTAATAGGTGTACCACCGAAGGAATCCAGTGGCCCGCCAATAAAGGCGGAGAGATTGCACACGGCGGGTTTCTTTAGTGGGTGCAGGCCCCACACTACCCTGTTCGTTGCCCCGAACGACAGTGTGCGGTTAGGAACATTTATTCCCGCCTTAACAAGAAAAAAAATATGTCTCTAATAGGTGGCGTGATATCATTCCACGTGTATGACTGCCCATCTGAAGCATCCATTGAATGGATTTGTACGGTGCTTGGAGACACTGAGAGGTTTCGCGGTGGACCGAATTCTGTAAACATAGTGGTTGCACTTGCAGCTTAGTTTCATATACCGGGTGTAAATGATATCACACAGATAACTCCAACTTTTTGTCTGTTTGTTTGTTCGCACTTTTTGCTTGAGGAGCCGTAGACAAAGGTAACCTTTGTATTATATTAGTAAGGATTTCCTCATATAAACGCAATCTGTTTAATACCTAATAAGTACGAAGTAGCGAAGTGTTTTTTATGAAGCGCTTTCAGCTTATAACTGGCGTCAATTTAATAATTAATAATAACGTAGTAGTAATTAGCAATAACGTAGGTCTATTCTAGCAATATAATTATTTACTGAACACGGTATGGTTAAGAATATGTAATGCATATCGATTATTAGAATACAACTTACAAATAATATATTAGAATACAATATATAAAAGAAAGTCGTGTTAGTTACGCTATTTATAACTCAAGAACGGCTGAACCGATTTGGCTGAAAATTGGTAGGGAGGTAGCTTAGAACCACGAGACGGACATAGCATACTTTTTTTTTTGTCCCGTTCCCGTGGATCGTGGCATAAAACGTGGTATAACAAAACGCAACTGACATGTGCGTGGGCCAACGTCATTTGAGTCACTACGGACTGTTAATGGTACAATATTCCCAACATATCGTGCTGCATGTGAAGAACTCAATTTACTAGAAAACGATACCCACTGGGATATGACCATCGTTGAAGCAATTATCTCTGCATCGCCAAGTCAGATACGCACATTATTTTTTATCATCATTTCGACATATTCAAATTCGTGTCAGTTCAAGAAATCCCAATCTTGAGATGAATGAGGAAATACATAATCGGGCTTTGCTCTTGATCGAAGACATGTGTTACCTCATGTGAGGTAGCTTATTAGTTAGGTTAGGAATGCCAGCGCCAAATAGTGAAATGAATAAATAAAATAAATAAATAAATATTCGCAGACATTTTCACACAACGTCCTCTGGTCCCAAACTAAGCTTAACGCTTGTGCTATGGGTACCAGATTACGGATATAATACATATAATATTTTTTTTTTGTAAATACATACATATCATAGATAGAAAATACCCAGACGCAGTACAATTATCTGTGTTCATCACATAAATAATTGTCCTGAGTGGAAATCGAACCCACGACCTCGTACACGGAAGTCGTGGGTTCGATTCCGGTTACACTACTGACCACGCCACGGTGACTGACGCATTTAGTCGAGAATTGGAACGGAAACGTAAAAAAGATCATCAGGAGTTAGATTTAGTAATTAAAACAAATGTGCCCCTGTTGAATCCCCAACAAAAAGAAGTTTAAGATACATTAATGAAGGAAATTGATGATGGAAATGGTGGTTTATATTTTCTGGATGCCCCTGGTGGAACTGGTAAGACATCCCTCATGTCAGTAGTTTTAGCCACTGTTCGTGCAAGATCCAACATTGCGGTTGCAGTTGTTTCTTCTGGAATAGCAGCCACGTTGTTAGAAGGATGCCGTAGATCATTCAGCATTAAAATTACCGTTAAATCTTCAAACTATTGACATGTAATATTGCAAAACACTCCGCAATGGCCAAAGTTTTATCAGCATCGAATATCATCATCTGAGACGAATGCACAATGGCGCATAAACGTGCATTGGAAGCACTTAACCGAACATTGAAAGATCTACGCAATGACTCGAGATGTTTTGGAGGCGCAATGATTTTGCTGTCTGGAGATTTTCGTTAAACACTGCCAGTAATTCCAAGATCAACTGCTGCCGACAGAATAAACGCTTGCCTTAAAACATCGAATCAATGGCGCTATGTAAAAAAACTTCAGCTGACAAAAAATATAAGAGTTGCATTGCTAAACCTGAAGAAATGCTGAAGATTTCTCTGAGCAATAACTGACTATCGGTAATGATCGAGTACCTGTCGACGCATCGAGCGGATTGATTTATTTCCTCCGAATTTCTGTAACTTTGTCTCATCGAAAGACGAACTCATAAACAAAGTATTCCCAAACATCATTACTAACCACAAAAATAATGAATGGTTGAGTGAGCGAGCAATTTTGCGGCTTAATATAAAGATGTAGATGACTTAAACTACATAATTCAGAATAAAATCATTGGTACATTGCATTCATTCAAATTTATTGACTGGATAACAAATAAAGATGAAGCCACCAACTATCCAATTGAATTAAACTCCTTGGTTGTGCCTAGCTTACCACCGCACAATTTGCGACTCAAGGCTCTACGACTAAGACTCCGTAGATATCATGCTTTGTAAACATAAACCAACCAAAACTGTGCAACGGAACGCGTTTGGTGGTAAGTAAATTGATGAACAGTGTGATTTACGCCACGATACCCAAAAAAAAATTCGAAGGTGAGGAAGTTCTCATTCCGAGGATCCCTATGATCCCAACCGATATGCCGTCTGAGTTTAAACGACTTCAATTTCTGATCCGTCTTGCATTTGCCATGACAAATCACAAGGCCAATCCTTGAAAATTTGTGGTCTGAATAAAGAAAATCCATGTTTTTCCCTTGGTCAATTATATGTGGCATGTTCACGGGTCGGAAGACCATCTGCGTTATTTGTTCATGTGCCTGATAATAAAACGAAAAATGTCGTCTACATAAAGACAAGCCAATAAAGAATCTTTAAAATGCTTGATTTTTTATTTATTATCCTAATAAAAATAAAATCCAAAATCTGCTCATTTATTGCCCCTAAGGCGGAACAAAGTTCGCCGGGTCAGCTAGTTATATTATAGAAACTAGCTGGTACTAGCAGCTCCAAAACAACTGCAGGAGTACGTGTCGTTGTTTCACGCGACGGACTAAGAATACAAGTATCACCACCCCATTATTTCCCACGGGTGTCGTACGAGGCAACTAAGGGAAGTAAGCAATTATCACCCTTTGCATTACTGGCGGTAGGGCTGGGTACCAAGTGGGTGTACTCACTTGCTACTGGATCCAAGCGGCTTCGTACCACCATCTACCGTGCGACCGGCCATGAAGCACATCGGTGTGATTTGGTTTTGGTTGTAGCAGGAGATAGCCGTTAATCCTTTCATTTCATATTATCTGTGAAATGAAATGGTGAGCAGCGGCTTGAAATAATACTCTTGGTATAATTGAGTCCATGAGCGACGGTTACCAATACCAGGTAGGTGGGCCGCGTCTCGTCTGCCACCATATGCAATAAAAAATATCTTCTGTGAGAGCATGGTAATTCCCCGACAGAGCTGGTCCATTCATGCAACGATTAGCAAGGTTCTAACCACTAGTTAGATAGTAGATACGATTTCAATTTTAAAATTCCTATCTTAAGAAAAAGGACTCACCATTAAAAAGGTTTTCTATCTATTTCCTTTCATTGAAATGTGAAAATCGAAAATATCTGAAACACGTTATTATTTATTTGTGATAAGTAGATAGAATTCCAATGTTCATGTCCGTACCTAATAAAACCGATACTTCCATATAAAACTGAATCCGCTATTTCACCCATATAATATGTAAACACGCAAAAAAGCTGAAGCGCGTCGTTATTTATTTATACACAGTAACTCTAACTATGTTTCTGATGTCTATGTTTCTATCTACCATAGATATAGTAACGTAGTATAACGTATACTATATCTATGCTATCTACCAAGAACAAAGACTTTCCTACAAATTTCCCCGTTAAAGTTGGAATTTCCTAAAATCCTTTCTCAGCTTACTTTATAAAATAAAATGACACTTTTTGAAATAAAACTACGTTTACGGAATCTATCGCGTTTACTTGATTTTTATACTATCCCGACGTTTCGAATACTTTACAGCATTCATGATCACGGGTGGACTTAGATGATAGACGTCCAAGGCTGATATGTTATTTCGACGGTTTCATCTACCCACAGTATATGATTTTACAAAATTTTTGGTTTATTTATTTTAACCCACCTAATATTCGTTTAGAAACACAGTGAAATTATCTACTTCAAACTTTTTACGCTTACTTAGCTTATTTGCATGTAAAACTTTCTTTACATGCTGCAACTCTCCAGTCAGGTGTTCTTCATCACAGTTTCCTTGTGCTCTCTGAAACAAAGATTTAGACACGGTAGCCAACTGTGAAGGATGGTGGTGAGACTCTCCATTCAGGTACTTATCAGTATGGGTTTTCTTTCGATACACTGTATGACTCAAGGTGTTGTTGGGGTTACGGATTACCATAACATCTAAGAAAGCTAAATGACTCCAGTTCCATAGTGAATTGAATTTTAGGATTGATGGAGTTCAGATGGTTTAGAAATACGGTTACTTTATCAGATGGTAATATAGTGAAAGTGTCATCTACGTACCGCTTGTAGAAAACTCAGTTCCTGAGTCAAGCCGCGTTCCGATCCGGTGGTTGCTTTTTAGTTTTAGCTTTTGGGCAAAATCAATATATTTAATAATATAAACTAATAACCAAGATTGTCTTCTTACTGGTAGTAATTGGTAGTTTGTGGTAGAATTTTTGAGCACTAAATAAAAACACAATTTTATAGTTTAAAGAGGAGTATTATATTCATTTTAATATACTAACTTAAAGTCTCATACATTGTAAGCATAAAAAATTTGAAGTAGATAATTTCACTGTGTTTCTAAACGAATATTAATTAGGTGGGTTAAAATAAATAAACCAAAAATTTTGTAAAATCATATACTGTGGGTAGATGAAACCGTTGAAATAACATATCAGCCTTGGACGTCTATCATCTAAGTCCACCCGTGATCATGAATGCTGTAAAGTATTCGAAACGTCGGGATAGTATAAAAATCAAGTAAACGCGATAGATTCCGTAAACGTAGTTTTATTTCAAAATGTGTAACATTCGCGTAAATATCAGAAAGTAGTATAAAATGACACTGAAAAATTTTAGTTCTGTAGTCTTGTTTTCGCTGATCTTCAGTCAGGACAAGCAATTTTATGTTATAAAGCTCTAACAACAAGTCTTAGCTCATGTCTGTACAATTAAGATATTTGAGAAAAAAAGTCTTGAAGCATGTTTCGTTCCTAATGGTATTTTGAAGTGAATACTTCTTTAGAATCGTTGTGATTTGAAACTCGATGAGACGAAAATGCGTCACATGAAATGAAACACATCATAAATGTATTGGATTAACAGTGAGTTGCAGAAAAGTCCATTAAAGTTATTTTATTTCAACTTTTAAATATTTTTTTGACACGAAATGTATTCCTTGGTAGTTGATTTGAAACCTCGGTCTCCGGCGTGATCAATACGTAAACTATAAGACCACGGTGTACATAATATTAAGTTTAAAAAAGTGATATGTATTCAATAATAAACTAATATCTCTGTTTTGCTATGTTCATTTGGTATTCCCATGCCATTTATAAAGTATTTTTCTCACCTACCCCCAAAGTGTATCGTATAATTATGTACTTTTGTTAATTATGTTGCTATGGTGAGGTTCACAAGATATTTTACCAAAGTTATCCCATGAATTCCTATGGGATCCATTATATTGTTGCAGAAAACAAAATTTAAATTATTTTGAATGCTCCATTAAATTTAATTAATGAGAGGTAATTTTATGCTTGGTAAAAAATAATAAACCCTACATTTATCCTAATACTCCTGATACTCTATATCCATCTTAATTTCTCGTAGGCTACTTTTCAGAAGTTTCATTTCTGCCGTGTGTGAATCGCACACATGTTATTTTTTGTTATGTTTTTTTATCTGAATTTACTTTCTTTTGTCACTTTCAAAGTGAAATAATTAATAATTAATTGAGTTATTAAATTATAAGGCACTGTTTCATTGAAATAAAAACGCTAGTTTCTCACATAATGAGGTTGTCATTACGACGAGCTTTGACTCGGCAACAGCAAGCTTATGCTCTCTTTGGTATTAAGATAAAAAGGTACTATCAATTTTTTAATTTAACTTATTCTAAGAGGCTTTCGTGAGGGTGATGTTATGGGAGGTACATTATGGTGAACCTCCATTAGTCAGTACGCACGCGCCGTACGCATTGAACGCATTTGTCGAAAGGGTGCGTCCATTGTGCAACTTTGACATAAGCATAATGCTGATGCCAAAGTGTTGCTGATGAGGTTGCCATTAATTAAAAATTGGTTGCCATGTTTTGTGGTAAAATCTGAAAAATTGCCGTGTCTCATAAAAATTTAATGAAAATGTAGACTTAAACACACAATTGGATATTGTTCTTATAGTTATAGTGATTAAAGGATATTAAATACAAATATATAAGAAGGATATAAAATACAAATATGTAATATCTATTAAACACAAAGTGAAAAATGTGAAATCGAAAATAACAGTCAGGAGCAGGATTTGAACCTGCATCTCCTGGATACCGTCCAGATGCTTTGCCAATTCAGCCATCCTGACAATTGCTCCTGACTGCTAATTTCGATAACACATCATACTTAACGTCTTTGGGTGACGCCTGCGCCATCTGTCGGAAGTATTTTCATACATTATACCGACCAGGTAAACTTAATTTGTATGTTATTTTCGATTTCACATTTTTCACTTTGTGTTTAATGTATAGTGCTAAGCATGTCAAATGCTAAAAATATATATAAAAATATCTAAATATGTAATATTCATACAAAATTCATAAAAATATTTCAGATTAACAGACAGATTTTAGGGGTAGTAGGCTGTTAGGTGTCACTGTTTTTCCTCTGCATATTATATTACAATCTTCTTTCGCTATCTTCGTTCATGCTTGTAAGTCTCGTAACAGTAGAATGAATATCGTAAGTACGTATGAAAGAACGAAAACGATTGATTGAAGAACATCTTATCTTCCGGGGAATTCTCTACTAATGCCATGTCCATTATTAACATATCATATAGCTATGTGAATTCAATAATCAACTAAAGTGTGAAGTCCAATGGTGCTATAGGTTGTATTAAATTACGTTATTGAGACAGAGTACACTTACAGCTACTCTCGCGACTTAATGCGTTTTGTGAGCGTCCCCTGATTGACTATTATAATGCCTCGTACCGTGTTTTTTTCAAATGGCACCAAATACCGTATAATACGGCAGTTCTCATGTCAATGGCAACACTGGATGGCATACGTCGAGTTTGTCTGGTTTAGGGTTAGCGATTCTTCTGGCAAAAGATTGATTTTTGTATAAATTATTAAAAAAGGTTGGGGACCCAAAAAATAGAGTTTAAAAAGGCGATCTTCCAAAACCGATCCTTCTTTTGACTTGTTTTATTTTATAGCTATTGTTTTAAATTATAATATGAACAACACGAATTAATCTGTCAATACTTACTCGGTATCGAAACGTAAGTACTTGGTAACAAATCAGAATACGTGACTATTAATTTTTAATTTCTCTCTCGCTCGCTCACTTAAGTACAGGAAACTTAAGTTATAGAAACGTGCAAGCTGAATCCGCTCGAGGTCATTAATCTCCATAAATTTAAATTCAAATTAAAAAATACCTACCTTTATTTTATAGGCTTATTATATAGGTAGCACTTAAAATCGTCAAAGTTACTAATAACTAACACAAGAGCTTGCGGCAAGTGGATCTGCAATATCACGATTACAAACACCACAAGCGGATGGATTCCCTAGAAGAGCCCGACAAGAAACTCAAGAGCCACTCTTTTAAATTTCAATGGAGATGGAAACGCTTCCGTACATTTTTGGCCCTAGGTGGTAACAAGATGAAAGTTGCACCATTTGGAAGTATATATCGAAGCATTTCATAATATAAAATTTTGTTAGATTTGGCAATCTAGGAACCGAGATATAGAAGATTATATAAAAGTGAGGTTAAGTATCAAACTACACCCACTAAGTGTCATCATAATATTTAAAAGCCATATAGTACAGGCGGGAATCGAATATTGGATTAATGCATGTAAATGCGTTCCGATAGAGGGCGTTGGTCGCTAAGACAAATGTGATAAGGAAATTGGGTATGTCTAAAAGATAGTACTGTAGCTCAGTGGATTAGAGCACTTCCCCGGAAGGGACGCAGGTTCGATTCCCGCCTGTACTAAAATACTCTTTTTCCTTATTCACAAATTATAATTTGTACTTTAAGAGTAGCTGAGCATGTCAAGTGCTAAAATATATATCAAAAACACCATTATAATACCAAGCATAAAATGAAATTTGCATTTTTTTTATTTGTTTGTTTCTTGTTATTTTTCACCATTTCTCATAATAAATTTACAATAAAATGTCTTTAAATTTAAAATAATATGACAATTGCGGCCCGCTTTCCTTTATACAGTCCCCCTGTGTCCTCTGGCGGCCAAAAGGTAGCCGACCTATGGCCTAGATTATAAACAAATTATTAAGTTTATGGGCGTGTCTCACTAATAAACGTTAAAGTTTGGCGAGTCCATTGAAGCTTACAATATGTACTATGTCATTGAGATAAATAAATTAAAAAAAAACCATCTGGATATCAGAACAACGACAACCCTAGGTAAACCTAAGCGAAAAATTCGGACGTCATCCGCATTTTTTGAAAAATGCTGATAACGTCATCCGAATTTAACCTGATAGCTAATACATGCCTGACTGCGGCGCGTGCTTACGGACGAGTGTACGCAGTTCTAAGCAAATTCATACAAAGCGAACAAAAATGCGTGCCTGCGTTGCGTACGGACGCGTAGCTTTATGTAGATCTCTACAAAAACATTTTCAAAGTCCTTTTATAGCGTAGATGTGTACACAACAGTAATGCATTATGAAAAAAGTATAGATGTTTTTTATATTATTTGCGTGGCAAACAAGCATAATGATTGACATGATGCGGCGCAGGAAGTGGTTACCATAGCTTATAGGCGTTAATTACGCGTCACCATCTCCAAGGATAGGGATAAAAAGTGGATAGGTAAGATAATAAGGAGGGGATAGGTAAGATACTTAGGAGAGGATAGGAAGGATAATAAGGCGATGATAGGGAAAGGGTTTGGCACTCACCATACGAAAAACAACGGTAGTTGTACCCACCATTGATTCGTGCTGATCTTCCGTGAGAGAGTGGTACTTCCGCGATCGAGCTGGCCCATTCTTGCTGAGATAAGCAAGGCTCTACCACTAAAAATTTTAATGAATAAATAATTTAATTTAATTTCAGTCGGTCTTCTCATTTACAAGTAGGTAAAAGTAGCATAGTCACGAATTTCGTATCATTGTAAAATAAGTATAAAGTACAGCTGTGAGATTGAGAAAAAGTTACAATTTGTATGTTTTCAATTACTTGAGTTGTTTTGTAAAGAAAGGGAATATTGGACAAAAGAAAAAATAAAACTTAGTTACACAATCTATTTCTATACAAGCTTTCGTGAGTTAGATATGTATAATATACTACTGCCTTTGCCCGCGACCTAGCCGTTGCCAAAAGCTAGTTTTTAGGTTATATCTCAGGTTCCTGATATACTAGCGGGATAAAATGCATACTAGTTTAGTTAACTCTCATGGAAAGATATCAAATAGAAAAAATGCATCAAAATCCAATCATGATAACAAACAAAAAAAAAAATTGTTTTGTGTTTAGACACGCCTACATAGCCTAATACAGATTTATTTTTCTGAAATATCTTAAATGTACAGACACAGCTCTTTTACAGCTTTATATAGGACTACAGTTCTGAAGACAAGTGTTAAGTTTTGTCCGAACGAAATAATTATTCTTATTTAGATATTTTTATACACGTATATATTTTTAGCATTTGACGTACTAGCACTATACATTAAACACAAAGAGAAAATGTGAAATCGAAAATGATAGTCACGAGCAGGATTTGAACCTGCATCTCCTGGATACCGTCCAGATGCTTTGCCAATTCAGCCATCGTGACAATTGCTCCTGACTGCTAATTTCGATAACACATTCATACTTAACGTCTTTGGGTGATGCGTCTTTGAGTGTTAACTTCCTTTCACATTTATAATATTAGTAAGAATAAGGATTGCATTGGTGGTGGTGCCAAGTAAAATCGCTCGTTTGTTATCGGGCCGAAGCGGCTCAGTACCACCGTCTCCCATGGGATCGATGGTGAACCACCACATGATAGCTGTGTATTCATAAACTAAGTCGCTAAAATATATAATTTTTTTGTTAAGGTGGAAAAAGTGTACCTAACCGCACACCCCGTCGTTGCAGGCAACGAACAGGATAGTGGGGAGCCCTCGCCCACTAAATAAACTAGATGTGTTTTGTCTCTTCACCTGTCCTGGGCCACTGGAACTCTGTGACACACGTAGCAAATACAAAGGTACTTATTACTTCAGTGGTAAGCTAAACATATATATACCCGGGGAAAATTTTATGTTCCTATACCTACAAATTTTTTGCATATGGCGGCATACGCGCCGACGCTATTAGACAGAGAGTAACCGTTGTGAGTGAGGTCGTGGGGGATATCTGATGACGTTACAGAGTCAGCCACACCAGGTAAATAGGCAAACCACTACCACCTTGAAGCTTAATCACTATACTTGATAAAAGTGGGGTCAGAAATGCTATCTTTTACAATCCAAACATATCCAAATGCTTCAAAGCCATTTAAAACATAAAAGATGGTGGTGCCTATCTCTTCGTGTTTAAAAAGTGAGGGCTCTCACTTGCCTTTCAATTTATGTAGACTTGATGTATCAAGATAAACAAATCATACTTATTTCCATAATAGGACGAGTAATAATTCACAAGAATAAAATAAAGTTGATAAAATTTCAAGGATCCCTATCCTCTATTAGCTGTATTTTCTTTAAGATAAGTAGCAAAAAAAAAACTCTTGAAAGAATTAAACACAAAGTGAAAAATGTGAAATCGAAAATAACAGTCAGGAGCAGGATTTGAACCTGCATCTCCTGGATACCGTCCAGATGCTTTACCAATTCAGCCATCCTGACAATTGCTCCTGACTGCTAATTTCGATAACACATTCATACGTACTTAACGTCTTTGGATGACGCCTGCACCATCTGTCGGAAGTATTTTCATACATTATTCCGACCAGGTAAACTTAATTTTACAATTAAGATTTTACCTAATAATGACGCAAACCCTATAAATATTTAGATAAATATTTTTAAATATTTTTCACTTTGTGTTTAATGCATAGTGCTAAGCATGTCAAATGCTAAAAAATATATATAAAAATATCTAAATACTCTTGAAAGAAGATTTTACCTTAAGTACTTTTCTTTTGATGATTGAAGTCCTCGATGAAATATATCCGTGAAGACCGTATTAAAGATTTAGTAGTTATAATTAACATTTGTCATTGGGATAATTTATACCATACCATACTAGCTACTAACTGCGACTTCATCCGCGAGGATTATCCCAGATTATTTTTCCAAAATAAAAGCAGCCTAACTTACTTCATATAACATCAGCTATCTGCCAGTTAAAGTTTTGTCCAAATTGGTCCTGCCGTTCCGAAGATTTGCCGGAACAAACAAACGAACATATATATAGATAGACAGACAAACAGACAAAAACTTTTTGTTATAGGCTCAGATCAAATAAAAAAGTCAAAATGGAACTTTGCGAACAACGAAGTGAGGCCGGTTTTATAAAGATGTAGTGCGTAGGCCGGTGTTGCAATCATAATTCAAATTACCCCAATATTACAAAAATTATGTTACTAATTGTTAAATATTTAAAACACGATAGAACAAGTGTTCTATCAGCCATTCGGACGCGAAGTGTATGTAAAAAGTAGTGGCGGTAGTGAAAAGGATATGGGAAGAAGAATATTTAAAAAATAAAATTACTGAGAAAAAAAAAAATTACTATTTAATTTTGTGCATTATTATTTATTTAAAAACCTTTGTGCTGAATTAATTTGTTGTAAGATTGCCTCTTACTTTCAATCGATTTGGAAATTGTTTCTAACTTAGCAATATGGTGGAACCTAATGCTTAGGCATTTCTCAATAACGCACCGTATTAAATTAATTTTATGTTCGTGCCCAGCATATTCGTATTTATCTCTAAATTAATAAAAACCTGGTTGTTGATCTGTTGTTTCACACAAATGATGGTATGCTTTGCAAGACAGTTAAGTACACCGCCCGTTCCCCCGTAATTTAATGCAATATGCAGAAGCGGTGTAACAACACATACCAATTACACATGCCGTTACTTCTCTCTACACGTGTTTTGCCGCTCCACAGGGCATCCTTGGGGCAACTATTACGACAAGCGATTGTATTCCGTGTGGTGACGGACTAAGAATACAAGTGTCACCACCCTATTCTTTCCCACGGGTGTCGTATGAGTGGACTAAGGGAAGTAAGCAATTATCATCCATTGCATGACTGGTGGTAGGACTGGATACCAATTGGGAGTACCCTTAATTGCTATCGGGCCTGTGCGAACAGGTAGGTAAAAAGCACACCAGTGTGTTTTGGTTGTAGCAGAAGATGCCGTTTATTCTTTCATTTCATATCTGTGACATGAAATGGTGAGCAGCGGTTTCACAATACTCCAGGTATAGTAGTCCATGAGCGAGGGTTACCATTTACCATACGCAATAAAAAAAATATATTAATTGAAGTAATAATACAAATCAAAATTTTGAGTCACCACCGACATTTTTTCTAAGTCCAATCGTTAGAATCGATCACGTCAGTACAAAAAAGAACTGCATCAAAATCGGTCCATTCGACCAGGAGTTAAGATGCCACAAACAGACCCTCACGCACACAGACACCTAACAGACAGGTCAAACTTATAACATAACACCCTCCTTTTTGTGTGGGGGTAAAAAAACGAGTCACATTGCCCAAAAATAGGGTAAACTACAACAGTTTATAATGGCAACACTTGTATGTTTCAAGAAATAAACTACAATTTTATTTTGATTTATTGAAAATATTGGTTTCCAAGTTTACTTAAGTGTGAAATGTGATTCCATCCTGTTTTTTATCTCTTGTAGTTTGGGTTTTACACCCTTTCACAACACAATATGGCATTTTTACTTTGTAAATTATGATATTTTTGATGCGGTTTTTATCGAAGCGCCGCGACAGCTCGACTGAAAATTCAAGGCATAGTTTCGTTATACGTGTGTGCGTGTAATTGTATATGTACACGGCAAGGCGTAGTTTTAACCGGCCTCACTTCTTTGTTCACAGAGTTCCATCTTGACGTTTTTATTTGATCTGAGGTTATAGGTAAGTTACTTTACATATGCATTTAGTAAAAAGCTATCACTTAGATAACACAAACAGACACTTCAAATTTATTTATTTGTATGAAAAAGCTCTTTACAATGAACTTTTAAATAATTATTGTTAATTATATTAACGAAACATGACTTAAACTTTTGCTTCCTGAATTCATGTTTTATTTTGCTTATTGTGGCAAACGAGCCACAGCCCCCCTGACTGTCAGTGGTATACTGCTCACGAACTCAACAAAATGAGGAATAATGTCAAGATAAAGTGTGGCCGTGTCTACTAATTGGTCCCTGGGCGACGATTTTGCAAGAACTGAACTCTTTTATTAGCTTGTGTATGTAACGGAATCCTTGAACGTGATTTTAAAACATCGGATAAAATTGAAACTTTGCACGCTTATCTAGGACCAACACAATAATTAGAGAAGTTTGGCCGCGAGAAATTTTATCAAAATATTTTTGTATTTTATTTTCAATTTATAGTTAAATTGGAAAGTCTATGAACAATTTTATTAGCATTCATCGAACTTTCGAAGTTTTAATCTCATTTAGCAGATCCACCCGCACTTCAGAAAATTCTTGAGTGTCTCTCCCATTTAACTTAGTTGAAAGATAATAACATAAAGAACAAATTATTTATTTATGAAAATGTGGAAAAGGAGAACTTTAGTGGGTCCCTTCCTATCCGACGAAGTACTAACCAGTAGAGCACTTAGCCGTAGAGCACTTCCCCGGATTGGAAGGGACGCAGGTTCGATTCCCGCTCTCACTAAAGTACTCTTTTTCCATATTTTCACAAATAATTTGTTCTTTAAAGTAGCTCAGCATATCAAGTTTTAGTACTACACACACATCCAACTTACTACCATACCAGAAAACTCGTATATTTCTTTTTGGGTGTCGTACGAGGCGACTAAGGTAAGTAAGCACTTATCACCCATTGCATTACTGGTGGTAGGGCTGAGTACCAAGTGGGAGTACTCACTTGCTATCAGGCACGAGCGGGTTGGTACCACCATCTCTTGTGTGACCGGCCATGAAGTACATCGGTGTGTTTTGGTTGTAGCAGAAGATAGCCGTCAATTTTTTAATTTCATATAATGTTAAATAAAGGTAAGCAGCGGCTTGACAATACTCTTAGTGTAGTTGAGTACATCAGCGACGGTTACCATTTACCATCAGGTGGGTCGTGGCTAGTCTGCTACCATTCGCAATAAAAAAAAAATATATCCCAATCTTGCCTCTTCTCTCTAAATCAGAGCCAAGAGTGCAGGTTGGTAGACTTAAAGCCGTCGAAAACATGGCGTAAGTATTTAACCTTCTTTACAAAATTTTATACACTGGGCAGTAATATTTTCTTTAGTAAATACACGAATACTTAACTTAAGAAAAGTCGGCGGTGTAAGTCGAGATCTCAGCCTAAGAATCCATATGCCATACCATTATGTCTTTATTGTTCTTGCTATTACCACAGAACTATCAGTGCAACTTGTAGCATTCTCCAATAAAAGTATTTATTAAATATTCACATTAAAATGTGTTTTGCTTGTAATGTATAGTGAATAATGCTGTCCAATTATTATCTCTAAATTTGAGCTCAAAGTGGATTGAAAATTTTGGAAAGCAAATCTACTTACCTATAATGCTTAAAATTCAATACTGGAGAATATTTTCAATAGACCCTCTTTCCTCTCGGAGTTTAAATTAAATAACTTCACAAGTCACAACACACTGAACAGATTTATTATATTTATTATAATAATTCTCCTGTATCAATTAACTCCTCTTGCCAATTTAGAAGAAATATTTTGTGTGTATTAGGAGGATCCTTGGATGGTGTAGCTTCGTAATTGGTAAAATGTCCTTTGAATAAAAAAAAAATAAGATATTATCATTCTAACAAGTCTATACATCAGTTGCCACCGTGTGGGGAAGGCTTTAGAATTGTCCCACCCCTCTCCACCCATGGGAGTCGTAAGAGCCGACTGAGGGAATACCAGAGGAGTGGGCAGCAGCACTCCTTCGAGTATTAACAACATCCACTGCGATCGCCAACCCGCCTGCCAAGCGTGGCGATTACGGCACTATCCCTCATTCTTGGGGAAGCCTATGTCCAGCAGTGGACGTTAAAAGGCTGATGGATGGATGGATGGATACATCAGTTATTTATTATGTGAAAAGCTTTTCATTATAAAATCATTTATCATATGAAAATTTAAATCAACCCTTGTGTTACTAGACGGCGTCACCGCATTAAACGCCGGTAAAACCTTGGCGTGTAAAATCAATACAGCCACATAAAGCATCCCATTATAACAGAGACAAACTTCTCAATCCTCTGAGAGACTCAATTTACTATTAGCCACGCCTATAAAACCATAGACAATAATGGTATTGAGATTATTTTTATATTTTTTTTATACCTACTACACGGGTGGCAATCGTACGCGGCATAACGTAAGCGGTTACTGTAACTTATAAACGCTAGCAACACCAGAGGCATCACTGGCGGGTCTTTAATTCTAAGTAAAGACATCAGAGCAAGTAAAAAGGAAGGATATTAAGGAGAGGATAGAGAGCCGAGGTTGTTTGTGTGTGCCTCCAGCGCTCTCTCTCACCATAAGAAACACGACTAAAAAACCGTAGCTACTCCACCTTTTTTTTTGTTAAGGCGGGAAAAAATTTTCCTAACCGCACACCCCGTCGTTCGGGACAACGAACAGGGTAGTGTGGGGCCCTCACCCACTAAAGAAACCCGCCGTGTGCCATCTCTCCGCCCTCATTGGCGGGCCCCCGGAACTATATTACATTCCTTTAGTGGTCCGCCGGCGGCTTACCTTTTCGGGTACCCTCAACTTAGCGACGCATCCGCATACGGAGCGTTGCATCTACGCGGGAGGCCTTGCGGGTGGCGGACTTTTCCCGGTTCCTCCACCCGCAGCCCCAGCTAGGGCGGCATTAGGCGCAAATACTCGCGCCTGCGCCGCCCCAGTCCCTGGCGGCGGTTTGGGTCTGCGGAAGGATCAGCCTCCCTGGCCCTCTCCACCTTCTTCCTTCCGCGAGATAACCTCCTCGCAGAAGGCAGCGACCGTGGCCCAATTCCTGTCGCTGCCAAGCATCGCTCTGACGACGCTCGGCAGCGAAAGGTCCCCCCCTATTGCCGCGACGAGTTCACGGCGCTGCTCGGCCCAAGTCAGGCACGACTCGAGTATGTGCTGCGGCGTGTCCTCGTCGCAGCCGCAATGGTGACAGCCCGGAGTCGCTTCCCTCCTTGCGACTATGTGCAGATATCTGCTGAAGCAGCCGTGCCCCGACTGCACCTGCACCAGTCGGAAGGTAAGGATTCAGTGTCGTCGCCCCGTCCACTCTTCTAGCACCGGCTGGAGCGCCCCTACGGTCCGAAGACCGGCCCGGGGCGCCTCCAGCCGCGCCCTCCAGCTGGCACGGCAGCTCAGCGAACGTCGACTTGCCATCGGGCCACCACGCTTGGTGGGGGACGTGCATCCCCCTCCCGCTCTTGCGACGCCCGCCGATACACCTCGGCGAGTACCTCCGCCTCCAAGACACACGGAGGGGTTCCGGCCAACGCGGAGGCCACCTCTGTCGACACCGTACGGTATCCACGTATGACCGACGACGACTCTCTGTGGCCTCCATAGAAGAGCCCTGTTCAGTGCGTCCAGGGACTCCGCCCACACGGGTGCGCCGTACAGCGCCATCGACCGGACCACCCCCGCGTAAAGCCGTCGGCACGCATTGTTGGGTCCGTCATATTCGGCATGAGCCATGCAAGGGCGGACGCCGCACCGACGAGCCTCGGGGACAGTTAACGTTATCCTCCCGACCACCTCCGAGGTCCCTAAAGTGGCCAGAAACGCCGTTTCCTCAAAGTTTCCACCCTGGGCCACGACCAGCGTGTCATCCGCATAGCAGATAACCGCAAGCCCGGTGGGGAGCCGACAGCGTAACACCCAGTCGTAACCGATGTCCCACAGGAGCGGCCCTAGAACCGAACCCTGCGAAACACACGACATGGGTCTCCTCACAACGTTCCCTATGCGGCTCTCATAGAGAACGCTGCAGCCCTCAATATAGTCTGCCACTAGCCGCCTCAGGTATGCAGGCACCCCGTGATACCGGAGCGCCTCCCTGATACAGCTGAATGGCAGACTATTGAATGCGTTGACGATGTCAAGCGACACCGCCATAGCACTCCACCGCCGGCGACGACCGCCGCGGCCGCGGCCTTCATGCGCATAATCGCGCCGACCGTCGAACGACCAGCGCGAAAGCCGAACTGGGCGTCCGACAAGTCAGGTCCGACGTCGCGCAGGTACTGGACGATGCGGGCAGCGAGGACTTTTCTCCAGTAGCTTACCCGCCTCGTCCAGCAGCACGATGGGCCTAAAGGCCCCGACCTTATCCGGCATTCGCCCCGGCTTCGGAAAGAGTACTAGCCTCCCCTCCTTCCAACAGTCAGGGAACCGTCCAGACGACAGGCACGCGTTGAACAGTCCCCTGAGGCGGGGCTCCAGGTGGTCCAGAGTCAGAGCCAGCACCCGGGCGGGTATCCCGTACGGGCCGGGGCGGTGTTCTTGGAACAATTCCGCGAAACAGCTGCCGCCATTTCCGACGCGGTGACGGGCGGTACACTGAGGTCAGCCTCCCGGTCGCTACCTGGCTGTGCCATGACTGGGGGCGTGTGCTCAGCCCGTCGTGGGAATAGGCCCTTGACCGCCGGGGGTCTACATCCCTCCCGCCCCATGCAATGCCTATTGCCCGCCGCGCATGCGGGGCAGTGAGGGGCGGCGGTGCAGGTCGCCACCTTGTGCCCTGCCTGAACGCAACGGAAACAAAGTCCGCTACATTCAAAGCAGTTAGTGCACGTCGGTCGGGTATGACCGACCGCCATGCACTTAAAGCACCTCGCGGGCCGGAACTCCAACCCACAAGGAGTCTGCCTGCGGCAGTCATAGTTTTGGCCGCCACGACAGGGCAACTCGCCCAAACGACACCCACACCTCCGGGACCGGTGCGAATGGAGCCCACCCTGACGGCATCTGAGCATCCGGTTTCCTCCCGGACGTCGTCAGCCGTCACGGAGTCATCCAAACTGGAAATGTTCACAGTACAGTTCTACGCACTTCACCGGTCTGGTGAATCGGACTCCACTCCCCTCCCCGAATAGACCCCGCAGCCTTGTCACCGTGTCACTTGTTGGCCACCGTGTCGGCCATCTTGGGACCATCCGCAACAGGGAACTCTAGAATTCGAGCCCCTGTCCGGGCTAGGTGGGTCCGGGTGGCGATGACTCCAATATCGGAGACGTCGATCTCCTCCCGGGCCTTCCTCAAGATAGCCTGGTAGCTCAAGCCCTCCATCCCCGGCAGCATGGTTATCACCACCGCTGCCGTTTTGGGCGTTTGGAGTTTGCGTAGCTTCTTTTTAGAGCCGGGCTTGCCCCTTGGAATTACAGGCTCTACGGCTTGGGCAGCAGCCCCAGTTGCAGCCCCCTTCTTCTTCTTACCCCGGGACTTTTCCTACAGTTTTTTTACTTTTTCCTACAGTTTCCTTTTTGTCTACAGTCTGCCAGCCCCTGTCAGAGGGTGCAGGGTCGGACATGGCGGGTGGTGGGACTTGAGAATCCCGGGGTGTGGTTGCTGGGGCCCGTGAAGGCTGGCCAGCACGCGGAAGTGGAGGGAATTCCTCCTTGGGCTGGCCTTTGGAGCGCCGCCCTGCCTTCTACGCCGTCTTTGCTTTGGGAGCAACTTTGCCCTGCTCCTTGGGCGGCGTAACCGCAGCCGCGGAGTAGGTGGCCACGCGGCTGCCCTGACAGGGCAGCGGCAATGGGCCTGAAGGTGGCGCGACCTTCTTACCATCCGCGGCCAGCGGCGGTCGGAGTCGTGACTCCGGCGGCACCCTGGCGCTTAGAGAGCTGATGCGCGGGTCATAGACCGCGCCAACGCGATCCATGATTTGGCGCATCTACTCCTCTGTGAGGAGTTCAGCGGCTGGAGGCCCCACGCCTGCTGTTGAGGAAGAGGTTCCCGGCCCAGCTTCAGCGAGACCAGGCTTGGCTCGCCGGCCGGCGAGCGCCTTTCGGGGCTCTGCCACCTCCGCCTCGAAGCACCTACAGCGGCAGTGCGCCTCCGGCTTCCCGGTCCCCTCTGGCGCTGGGTTACGCTGGAGAGACTCCACCGCAGTATAGGCCACCTTAGCAGCCTTCTTGAGGGCCTCCGCGAAGTTGCCCCGAAAGCTCCGCGACCCATTAGCCACCGCGGAAACGAGGGCCAGGGCGTCGGACATCTTCTGGGTAATCTGGTCCACTGTAGGTGGACCATCCTCGTCCGGAGGCTCCTCGTGGAGCTTCGATGTGAGGAGGGTTACCCTCTCCTCCACCGAGAGCTCCGCTCCCAATTCCTTAATTGCGGCCTCATCTGCTTGGGACAACAAGGACCGTGGCGCCCTCCCCACGTACCTGCTTGTACTTCGGCCACTTTTGGCCAATCTTGCTGCCCTTCCTGGTGGTGGCATCGAAGTCGAGCTACCCTTCGACTCCGTCGCGTCACCCTCCTGCGCTTTCGAGCGCTTTAGGAGTCGTGAAGGCCGCTCCACCAAGCCAGCCACCCCCTGCTGAGAAACCGATGGATTCGGGGCAAGCGCGCCTGCAGTCGTTGCGCTGCCGTCATCACCATCCGTTTCCATCCCTGACGCAGCTGCAGCTGATCCGCTGTCCACCGTAGGATTTCCCGCGGGTGTGGGTTTCCTCCTACCTTCTGTTCTCCGTCTTTTTTTTGTCTAAGGCGTTGGTTGCCCCCCTCCGATACGCAGGGCTGACAGGGCCGGTCTGGGTACTCCACCCTGTGAGGGATTCTCCGGACGCGTTGCGCCCGGTACCCTCCGGAGGTACACTAACGTTTTTCACTTCCGCCATTAGTAAGTCCTGCGACTATGGCACCACCCTCGCGACTGGATACCCTCCAGCCGTTCATCCCTCGCCGGGCGGTAGAGCTTGGATTGGGGTGATTTTTTATAGGGGTTTTCTTCCCCGCGGCCCGAAGACTTCCGGTCCTATACGTTCAGGGTTACGGGTCGGGCCGAACGGTGGTCTGCATCAGACCGTGCCCACCGCTCGCAGAGCAAGCGGTGAACCCGTCGCCCCTCAGGCTCAAAAGCCCTGTCTCCGAGAACGGGGGGTCAATCTGACCCCGCTGTCCCCCTCTCAGGGCTGGGGGAGCCACTATGGCCCCACCGGCCCTCCACGGCTGACGTCCGGCCCACTACAGACAGTGAGCCGGTCACCATTCAGGCTGAAAGCCCCGTCTCTAGGGACGGGGGTGTCACTATGACCCCGCTGTCCCCACCCCAGGGTCGGGGAGGCCACTGTGGCCCCGCTGACCCTCCACGGCGGACGCCCGGCCTGTCCACTGTGCCCTCTGCTAATCAGAGGGACACGCGGAGACCCGTCCCGTGCCGGGATTCAGCCGCCGGCACTAGAGTGCCGACGTTTCCCGGGGTACACCACGCGGAGGTATCCTGACCCGCACCCCGTAGCTACTCTACCTACGGTTTTTTTCTGTGGGAGGGTGGTACTTCTCCGAGCCAGTCTATTCATACTGGGACAAAAAGCATGATCCATAAATGGTTGTTCTGAGTCTGGGTGTACTTTGTGTATGTGAAATTGTATGTTTGTAAAGTCCCCCGCGATACAAGATTTATTCTTTTGTATGTTGTTAAAAAAAATACATTAAGGTAAGATTAAGGTTACTACAACCTTTTACAAAATCTATTTTAAGTAAATAATTTATTATTAACAAGTTACTCGTTACGCAATACACATTTAAAAAAATCTTAATACCAATATACGCGTAATTTATGTCCTTAGAAAGCCATTTCTTGTTCTAATCTTTATTCCATTCCAAATACTTTGAACAAGATGTACCCCGGCACGCGCCGATCAGCTGTACGTAAGTTCAAGGTCTGCTGGGTCAATGCTGCGTGCGCGTAGGCGTCTCCATGGTAACCACCCCACGCCGCCCCTACCCAGCCAGGTAGGTAGTCAATCAATTATAGCGCTGTCTCCCTCTCCATTTCATGCGGTGTTTTATTGCATTTTCAAAGATTCATTATATCGCTGTTGTGGGGTACAATACAATCTGGACCATAATATTTTATATACTTATCACACTTTTTATTCAAAATATCACAACTAGTTTGTGATTTTGTTATTGTAATGTGTAACTTTCTTAAGTGAAAAAGTCGAATAAAAAATATAATAATCAGCTCACCCCAAAATACATATTATTATAAGTATTTTAAATAGGGCGAGTTGATAGAGATTATCAATACCTAAAAGAACGTCGTAATTGGTACACATCTTAATCCAGAAGCCTGGGTGCCTTTGCATACACAATAATTTTGTTCTTTCATTTCATAACTGAGAAATGAGATGGTGCGCAGCGGCTTGACAATACTCTGGGTATAGTTGAGTCCATGAGCGACGGTTACCATTTACCATCAGGTGGGCCGTGGCTCATCTGCCATCATTAGCAATAAAAGAAAATCTCTTATAGGAAAGTAGATTTATCAGACTAAAAAAAAATATTCCATTAGCAAACTTTTACTTCTAATGAAATACTGCCTTTATTTCTTAAATGTGTAGTCCATAATCAACAAACTACAGATATTCGAATTAGAAATTCTTTTTTTTCCATAAGAAATACAATTATATTTTATACATTTATATTCCCACAGTAATCGTTTTTGTCTTTCGTACTTATACCTAGAATATTATGTTGATAACACATCTCATTCACGTTTCAAATGCCGTTCGATGGAGCACTTTAATGGGAGTCAAGAGGTTCAGGTGCATTGGCGCCGCCAAGCCGCGAACATCTTTACCGCCAAAGATTACCGAACGAACACGAGTGGCGATCATAAGTGGGGGTTATGACCTTCTGGAAACCTAGATTTTAATATTTAATCTAATTTATTATGCTTTATCACGATACGGTGAGTTAAAAAAAAATCTATATCCCGATTTCAAATTTCGAACTTCCCAAATAAGTATAATATTAGCTGTTGCTTCCGACTTCTACGTTCTATAAAAATATGCTTTATCCTTATTCAAAACCTCAAACATATTAATGTGGTTAAGACGTTCCAAATCTATCCAATGCTAAAATGAGAAATTTCTGAAATTATACAATAATATAAAATTCTTTTATCCTTAAATTATTTGCAGAAAGCAGAACAAACACATCAATCCATTACTAAAGTACTACATACGTGAAAAAATTAATATACAGATTGACGAATTTTCGCATTAATGCGATTAAATCCGTAATAATAAATACATTAGCAGTGATAGTTTTTTTTTTGTTAAGGCGGGAAAAAATTTCCTAACCGCGCACCCCGTCGTTCAGGGCAACGAACAGGGTAGTGTGGGGCCCGCACCCACTAAAGAAACCCGCCGTGTGCCGTCTCTCCGTCTGTGTTGACGGACCACTGGAACTGTATTGGATTACTTCAGTGGCAGTAGTGATAGCCTAGCGGTAAAACCAAGACAGTGGTATCGAGTTCGATCTCGAGTCTAAGGTTCAGATTTCGTACGGAACACACCTCTACTTTTCAAGATTTTTCGAAATTATGTGTGTATTTGTTTACAGTTTATCATTAGGTGAAGGAGAACATGGTGAGGGAACTTGCATGCCTTTTTTTTTTAGGCGGGTAAATATTTTTTCGGGGCAACGAACAGGGTAGTGTGGTGCCGTCCTCCGCCTTTATTGGCGGGCCACTGGAACTATGTTACATTCATTCGGTGTAGCAGTAGCCTGAGAGATTTTCACAACAGCTTGTGAAGTCTGCCAACCCACACTGGATCAGCGTGGTAGACTATGGCCTAATCCCTCTTACCATGAGAGGAGATCCGTGCCCAATAGTTGGACAGAAAAAGGGTTAAAAATAAAAGGATACTTAATATTGTTGGCGGTAGGTAGAGAATTAAATGGACCACTAAAGTAATGAAAATAAAATGACGGCACACGATGCGTCCGTTTAGGGGGCGATGCCTCCACTCTGTTCGTTGCCCCGAACGACGGTGGTTAGGTAAATTTTTTCCCGCCTTAACAATAAAAGAAATGTTGAGAACTAAACAAAAACTGCCGGATATTTAATTCTTAACGATTTTTGTATAACTATGGTCCCAATTCATGAATATGGTACGTTATATAAAAAAACCACATGACAATGTTAAAGTGAACTACGCTCATTTAGTCATTTCAGATATTATTTTCGGACCTCAATTTCAGTCACAAATTCTATCAGTTATTCCCGTGCTACGCAAATTATGCTACTACAATGTAATTGTTGTGTAGGATGAGTAGTGTAAGAGAAAGTTCAGGGGAGCCTTGTAGTACCTACGTTAGCATCAACGCCAGGTCATAATTTCGGAGTGACCAGTCCCATTAACGATTTATACGTTAACCCGTTTACCCGATCTATCTGCAGTCCCTCGGGAATTATATATTATAGTGTTTTTAAGTCTATAAGTGAGAGTATAATGTTTGTCCTTCAAATCACATTGCACAGATGGCGGAGTGGTTTAAATGCCGGCCTCTCGCCCGAGTGTTGTGGGTTCGACTCCCACACAGGACAACTCTTTGTGTGATTCACAACTGGTTGTTCTGAGTCTGGGTGTACTTTGCATCCGTGAAATTGTGTGTTTATAAAGTCCCCCGCGATATTATAATAAAAAAAAAAGGAAATCACATCATTGTTGTTTCTTTCCGCAAGGTACCTTTTCATCTACAGAATTTCTTCGCGAGCAAAGTATGCGTCATAGCCGTCAATAAAGATAATAAGGGAGGCTGTGTGATATAAAAATTGATAGCTATGAGCAACTATACTATAGTAGAAAGAGTGGGAAGTAGGTTATCTTCATACAAACGCACCGCGCGCGGCTTGTATGTGTGCGCTTTATCTAAGATGTGCGCCATAGTATCGTACGCATACACTAACAAAATCTCGACCCATTTCTCAGTACGCCAGTCAGGGCTAACTCCGCACAAGGTTCGCGCGTCACGGCTTTTCGGCACCGCTAAATAAATGAAAAATGTGTAATAATCGCAGGAGAACTTATTGCTGTGTGTTTGGCTGTCTAAATAATTCATCGATTCCAGAGTTGCCTCTGATCAGATTACCTACTGAACAGGAAAGGTAAGGAAGTCACTTATAATACCTATATTTTTTACACGATGATGAGTGAGATACCTACTTAATTTTTTGTTGTATTAGGTAGTGTTTTATCAGACAGACGAAGTAGGCACGCCTACTTGCCATCTGTCAAATTGATACGCCGCTATTGCTTTGTTTACGTTTAGTCATGTCGATTTCTCAGTATTGTAGGTATAGTGACTAAGTAATAATCGTAAGTAAAAATCGTAAGTTTAACTTTTTTTATTGCATGTAGTGCCAGACGAGTGACGGTCCATCTGATGGTAAATAGTAACCGTCGCCCATAGACTCGACTTAACCGAGAGTATTGATATAAACGTCTATCTCCTGCTACAGCCAAAACGCAACGATGTGCTTCATGGCCGGTCACACGGGAGACGTTGGTACCAACCCGCTCAGGCCCTATACCGAGTGAGTACTCCCACTTGGTACCCAGCCCTACCACCAGTCATGCAATGGATGATAATTGCTTACTACCCTTAGTCGCCTCATACGACACCCGTGGGAAAGAATGGGGTGGTGACACTTGTATTCTTAGTCTGTCACCACACGGACAATTGTGAATCAAATAAACAACAACAAAAAAATATCGGTTTTACCTAAACGATTACAAGTAAAAAAACAACTTCCTGGCCCTTGTCAATTTCTAGGCACTGAATTGAAATTTAGCTAAAGTGACAACCCTGAGACAGGCAAGTATGGTAGGTAATTATATCGCGAATTTGGCCGGAGATAGCCTACTTCCCTCTTTCTACTATGACTATACGATAGCTCAATGGCAGAGCGTCAGCACCGGAAGTTTTATCAAATTCAGTCATTTTGCGTGATGCTTGATTAGCAAAATAAACATACTGCTAGTGGTACAGCCTTGCTTATCCCACCACGAATAGGCCAGCTCGATCGGGGAAGTACCACCCGCTCACAGAAGATCAGTGTGAACCAACAGCTGTGGTACCTACGGTTGTCTTTTTTATTTGTTTATTAGAATTATGTTACAAATACACATACCTATTACTATGAAATCTCCTGCCGAACTGCTATGCAGTTTGTCGACATTCGTTTTTTTTGGTATGGTGAGTGAGCGTGCCAGTGGCCCGAGCCCCCTCCATAGAGACAATGTATATTTAAAACAAGAACTTTTTCAAGCTAGCACATTTTTTTTTCATAACCACCCACTATAAATTGGGCATGATTTAGATCGAATATCCTGTATTCATTTAATTCTTCTCATAATGCGATTCAGACCCTTTTAAAAATAACATAAAGGTACTGATTTATCTGCTAAAGTGGTTTAAAAGATCAAACAAGGAGCAATAGAGTGCGTGTGGGCGGTACTTACACGGCTTACGTTTTGATCCGGCAATATTCAGTTTCTCCTTTCAAAATATTCATTGGCCTGATGGCCATGTTTTTATATAGGGTGAATTTTTGAAGTGTTCGTCGATGGCCAAATCCAAAACTATGATGAATAGCGAAAAGGTAAAAATAACGTTGACCATTTTTAAATATATTGAAATTTTAAATTAACTGTTCGAAGAGCTGGACAATTTGTCTTTGGCCTAGTATTTTCTCTGGGGTATGTATAAAACTAAATCTACAAAGACACGTATGCAGTTATGACTTGAAACGATTTTTGGGAAATATATCGTATGGGAACAATGATAATATTATAGTGTATAATACAGTGTGATCCTTGACACGTGGAATCCAGCTATGTAGTGAAAATAATGGCCATGATTTTGAACAATTAATCAGCTAGCTATACATATTAAAATAGGTACGAGAACCAAATAAATGAAAATATATGTTTATTTAGATATTTTTATATATATTTTTAGCATTTGACATGCTTCCATATACATTAAACACAAAGTGGAAAATGTGAAATCGAAAATAACAGTCACAAGCAGGATTTGAACCTGCATCTCCTAGATCGTCGAATTAGTGATAATTAAAAATTCAAATTCTTTACTTCACCAAAAATTAACCTTATAATTAAACAAAATACAATGAGCATACATGTACATTATATGCTTAAGACTAAAGTTATATATTTAGTTTAGGTAATTAGGTTATTTTAACAATATAGTTCCGTAGGTACCTTCTGATCTAGTTGAGACTGTATCTCAGAAGGTAGCAGTTCATCTACGCTAATAATATCCTCACCTACAAATACGTGGAGACGGTATTACAAATTAAAATACATTTATAACTATATAGAGGCATGGAGGTACAATGAAGCTTAAAAATTTAAATTAAATTAAAACCAGAACTGTCCAAAAAAGATTCGGTAAATTATGATAATTTAAGGTTTTATAGGTAGTTAAAAATGGATCGTTTGCAGCTTATTTTAGTTAGTTTAGGCAAGTTTGGTATTATCCTACCGAGTCTATTATAAAGGTACGGTCCTAGGAATGGCGAAAATCGTTGTGCAAAAGTAGTTCTGCATAATGGCGCTGTAAATATCCTATCTTTGCGCCGCTTACTCCTAAGGGACGCTGTGAGGTGAGCATTTTTGTGTTGTTCTAAGGCTGTTTGTAGGATAAACAATTGCCATTTATTGAAATTATATAAAGAGTTTATTTATCATAGAAGCGAATCACATTAACCCCGAAAAAAGCAGTAGATACATAAAAACCACTACCGTTCTGACATAAGTATTATGAAGAGATAGAAATACAAACAAACAGAAAGTGCCAATCGTATGTCAAATTCCCTTTAGGATTTTTCCATCAAGAAATTAAGCTTTAAATTAAATTTACAAAGCTATGTGAATTAAACTCGATTTGGTTCAAATTATATGCAGTTAATCGACTAAAGCTTCGCAGTTAAAAAAACATTGTAGCAATTAATGCAAAGAAAACGTGAGTACAGAATTTCTGCGAAATTCTACCCAATATTATAAATGCGAAAGTTTGTGAAGTGTTAGTATGTTTATTCTTAAATAACACCGAAACGAATGAACTTATTGGATGAAATAGACAAATGAGATGCCGGTGATATTACATTTTATCCTAAAAAATGAAAAAAGAAAACATAGCATCATGCCTGTATTTCCCGAAAGGGTAGGCAGATGTGTATCAACACACCCACAATTCGCCAGCTATGTTTAAGTCCCACGTAATAGGGGGCGAGCCTATTGTCATCTACCGGCCACGTTTTCAAGTCAGCAGTCAAGCAGCCCGGAGCCAGTGGCTACTGAGATTTTTCCTTTTTACAAAAAAGTTCAATAACACTGCCCTACACGGGGATCGAACCCGAGACCTCATGATCAGCAGTCACTCACACTGCCACTGCACCACAAAGGCAATTACTAAACAAATGATTAGTAAAATTTTACGGACACAAAGTACACCCAGACTCAGAACAACCATTTCTGGAAGAAAGACAAAGAGTTGTCCTGTGTCGGAATCGAACCCACAATACTCAGGCGGGAGGCCGGTTTCTAAATTACTCCGCCATCTGTGAAGGCATTACTCAACTGTGCCTTACTTATCATGTACAAAATCGGATAGCTCGAAAGCAAAATTAAAATTAAGTCAAACAGAAAATAGATTATCACTATTTATAGTATTTTTGTAATAATGCCACGTATATCATAATCAACTGTTTCTGTGTCGCAGAGAATGTTAGGCACATACCTACATACAAAAAATGGATACGCTACCTATGCTGTGCAAACAACATTTAACCCTAGATAGTATTCTATTCTATGTGAGTCATTTTGACTCGCATCGCCTACATTTCTCTTTTTAAACGAGTGTGCTAATCGTCGTGACTCTTGGTGTCAACTCTGTTGCCGGGAGGCCATTGGCAAGAGTTGTAGCGCTGTACCGGTAAGTGCCGTCATTCTGTAAATACGATGTCCCTCAGAATCAAAATGACTCATGATTAGTATTTGTGTAACTTTTTGAATAACAACTCGCTCGTGGCGTTTTGAATGATTGTTTGTTCCTATTTACTATTTTATTTGTTTTAGATTAAAAATGACTTCTTCTCGGGCAATTGATGTTCGAACCTTCACGGACGAAGAATTTACGAAATATTTTAACAATGACCGCGTGAACAGTGATAGCAATGGAGAATGTGTAACCAATGCGCAGCAATGGAAATGTTCCTATTTTCGTTAAACATTTTGTTTTTAATATGTGGTGCTCATCGTGGGGATGATAATGAAACGTCGGTGAGCACTGGTTATATTCGTATATTACTTTACATAGCGTTCTGTGGCTGACTGACCTCCTTACATACTAGCCTGCTTATATACATAAGTGATTGCGACATTACAATATGCAATTCGCAGAATCCCCACAAATATAAGACTGATGATTGTGATCTCTAGAAGAATACGCTAGGAGGCTTAAACTGATTTATTTTAAGAAATATTATAATTAATAACCATTTTTTTTAATAAATATATGTGTAATAAACACAAGTACAAAAATAAAGTAAATATATGCCTCTATGTAGGTTTTCATTTCATTATTTACGCACTAGATACATACGTAGTCAAAATGACTCATGATTAGTATTTACTTTGGTAAAATATGATTAGTATTCTAGGTTTAATACTACTATAAGTTTCTATCATATGGGAGTCAAACCCCTAACATTCCGTACTACAAATATGTAACTAAATCTTATCGCTCATAATCGCTGCTGAAGGAGCGCTTGTTAGCAAATAGTAATCGTTTTAATAGTAGATTTCTTGCTTTCCTGTTGTTAAACTGCGTCTGTGGCAGCATGAGGTCACGGGTTCATTCCCCGGGTTGGGCAGTGTTTTTGAGGATTTCCGTAAAAAGAAAAATTCTCAGTAGCAGCCCGGAGTTAGGAAATATTATTATTTGGGATTACTATTACGTGGGACTTAAACTTAGCTGGCGAACCGTGGGTGTGTAATACACCTCTGCCAACGTATACGAATACAGGCGTGATGCTATGTTGCTCCTGTTGTTATTCAAGTGTCACTTGAATAAACTCGTGCCCAAATTTTCGTTAAATATTATGAGGTTAGATAAGCTTTATTTGATAAATAACTGGTGCTCGTGTCTTCGTCTTCGAATACTTAGAAATACAAGTACGTCTCTATGTCACACTAATTATATCAATGTAAAAATAGGCATTCCACAGAACCTAATATTTTTTGGAAGAAAAAGTATCCTAGGTTTTAATTCAGGTAATAAACTGTCTCTTAGCCAAATTTTAACTAAATCTATCCAGCCGTTTTTACATACTTGAGTAACAAACATACAAACTTTCACGTTTATAATATTAGTAGGATTTTAGGTATTGACATTTATGGAATTTAATAATGTACACTTTAGAAACGATGACCGACATAATATATGATATGTTTAGTAAGTACTTGAATGTGGGTGGATATTAATATAGATACGTTAATAGTTAAATAATAATTTATAACATTAAAGACTGACTCCAAAATAATTGAAATTGATAAGCCTAAAGGGATGAAGAACGTATTTTTTTGGGGATGAGGTCTGAACGGCTGTTACTGGTGGTGACTGGTCTCTTGCTATTTGTGGATGGCGCCAATGCGGGTCATCTACTTTTTTATTTTTTTATTGCTCACACTTACGTTATTTTCTTGCCACCTTTGGTCTATGGTAATTATGTGTCATACTTCAATAATATTTGGTAGTGAGTGATCCATCCACCCATCCATCCATCAGCCTTTCGACGTCCACTGCTGGCCTCCCCAAGACAACGCCACAACTTGTGTTTCGCACATACCTATGGGGGATAGTGCCGTAATCGCCACGCTTGGCAGGCGGGTTGGCGATCACAGTGGATGTTGTTAATACTCGAGGGAGTGCTGCTGCCCACTCCCCCGATATTTCCTCAGTTGGCTCTTACGACTCCCAATGTGGTAGAGAGGGGTGGAACAATTCTAAAGCCGGCCCCCACACGGCAAACAAGTGAGTGATATACATCATCTATCATGTCAAGCCAAGCTGCTTTTCACCATTTCATGATAACTACTCGTACTTCCCGATACAGCCAACACACTCCAACCTGTCTTTCACAATCGGTTACACAGTAGACCAAACCACTCGAGCCTGATACGTGTACCAAGCAAGTACCTAATCCTACTTGGTACCCAACTCTTACATCAATAATCTAATGAATGATAACAGCTTACTTCACGCCCGAGATGAGGTATAACAACTGCGAGAATGAGGTGATGACACTGTTATTCTTACGTCACCACATGGATGATTAAGTATCTATAATGAACACCTGGGCCCGTAGAATGTAACTCACTAAATCGTATCGACATTTTATCGTCTCGCTTGTGATTAGTAGCGAAACAGACGCATGATGTCGCAATAATTCCTCGGCCAACCACGGTGATGTCTCAACCAATCACAATGACACGATGCGACGTCGATGCGACATCGATACGATTTAGTTAGATGCATTCTAACCCCCTGAACCCACCGGTCGTCAGGTCGTACAACAATGTAGATAGTGCCATTTTTGTTTCTACTGTTAGCCAGATTCTAACGATGGATCTCGTCATAGAATACTAGGTCAGATTTAACCAAAGTGCTTCCCCGGGAGACCTAAAAAAATGCCTACCAATTTAAGCTATGCTCTTGGAAATTTAGTCTTTCGTCTCTATTATGCGGAACCAGTGCTGCTATAATATAAGTATTATAAAATTAATTATATCACTAGTAGGAAACACATGAAGCATCATACAAATAGTGTGATCTGCAAAGGTAACTTTAATAAAAGTTTAAAAAAACAATACAATACCAATGGGCATATTTTTTTATCTATTGGTGGCGTAATCCTTCAAACATATAAACCATATCAAGACGAGAATAATAGGATTTCGTTTGTTTGATCTAAGCTTTTATAAACCACAACAAAATATTTTAAAGATATTAACTGAAAAGCAAAAATCTTTTTCAGGACAATTTATAGAATCAACATAAAAGATTCACGCTAAACACCAACATTTTATATAAGTATCGTTAAATTTATGCCGCCCCCGTACTTTCTTACATACCTTTGCGTTGGTAGAAGCTTTTCATTTTACTGAGGTTTGCGTATTATTGCCGTGGTATCGGATAACGCCGAGACCACGACTATTAGCGATGCGACACGAAGTGCGACGAGCGACGAAAAACGCAACGTAGAACAAAGCTATGACTGGGATGTTTCGAACAGCGGTGCACGTTTATGGAATCCTAAGTGAGAGCGTGAAATTTTTTTGGTATATTAGATCGATCAGAATAACAAATGGTGAAATAAAAATAGCTTATATGTAAAATTAGACTTGATGCTTATTAAATTATTCGTACCTACAAGATAAATGTTGATAATGCATAAATTTTTCGTATATCCTAACCAGTGTCTATTTTTAAAATTTCTACTAATTATTTATTATTATTTATTATTTTCTTCTACTATTTACTGAAAACTCTTAAAATATTTCATAATTATAGAGTGAATCGTGGCATAAGTTAAACACCTAAAATCTAAACTATTATAAGGCTGAGTACATGGGCAAAGGCTAGTATATTATAAGTATAGAGTAAAACATTGTCTAAATTATCATAAAGAGGCTTGCAAACACATTTTAATGAATGGCAGTATGTCAAGTGTCTTAAACAAAACCAAGAAGCTTATTTAAAACCAAACAACAACATACTCTTAGATTTTTTCATGGTGGGTCTCAAAAAAGTATCAGTGTGTTTAAAGCCCGTTACACACGTAGCTATAATATGTATTAATATACCATATTATAACTGCATGTGCGGTCACTCGACAATCTTTATAGAAAATATATCTTAATATAATATAATATTATAGCTACGAGTGTGATGGACTTTAGTGCCAGGTAAAGAGAGCCGGCGTAATGTGATATAATTTAGCTATGCTTTTGGAGCAGATTAGCTCTATTCTATTACTGCAAGGTTTAAATACTTTGGAAAATCCAAAACTGTACGCCTCATAATCTTTATTTTTCACAATAAAATTGATTATTTGATAAGTAACTAATAATGTATTGGTCTTACTAAGTAGTTTTCAATAAATAACATAGATAGCGCTAATTTCAAGAAGTACTTATGTGGGTTTCATGTCTTATACGCCATCTAGCGCTAATTTTAAGAAGTACTTCTATATTGGTCTCAGGTCTACCTCAGTGATTTTACAAGGCGCCATCTGGCAATTAGTAAGAACAACAATCCATGAGTTTACATATATACCTGCATAAGTGCATATATATGAACATGTAAAATTGAATAATTAATTAAACTGTAAACAAAAACAATTTAAGAAAACAAAGAGATATCGCTAGTTTCCTCACAAAAAAAGCAATATTGTGGCTATATATACAACAGCAACTGAATACAATGATATCGACATCTAAAATTGCCACTAGCGACATCTAGGGCTGCATTTGTCAATATCTCTTTTACTTTAAAACAGCGACATCTATCAATAGAAAATTGCAACTTTGGACAATATTATACGACTTATTTAAAAATCAATGAGTTCAACAAAATATCTCTAAACCATTCTCTCTATCTTCTTAACTTGGTTGCCTTATAATTTTAAACTTTGTTCTAAGTGAAAACACCGTGACGCCACGCAAAAAAAATAATGGAATGTAAAATATGTTTTTTTTCGTGTTTTATATCGTTGGTGTGTTATTATCTACGTGTGTTTAGTGTTTTTAATTATTGTTATGGATAAAATAGTTATTATACTTGACAAATATCATCAGTTCGTCCAGCAAAGGTAAGAACAGAGTTTCAAACAGTTTTTTAACTAGTTTAAATAACAAAAATGGCATCAAAAATATCATGAGTGTTAAAACTAGTGTTTGTTCTTTATATGTGTGTGTAGATATTATTTTACAAGTGCAATATATGATAAATAGAGACATTTTAGGTTTCAAAAATCAGTTGTGCCGTGTAAACCGGGAGTAAAACACACCTCAACGCTTCGCTTATGAGGCGTGCAATATAATCTTACTGTTTGAAGTACAAATTATTTGTGAATAAGGAAAAGAGATTTTTTGTACGAGCGGCAATCGAACCCGCGTCTTTTCTAATCCGGGGAAGTCTCCGGGTTCGATTCCCGCTCGTACTAAAAAATATCTTTTTCCTTATTCACAAATAATTTGTACTTTAAAAAGTAGTGGAGCATATCAAATGCAAAACATATAATGTTTAAGAAATGGCGCCATCAAGTAGTATGAATTTTAATGGCAATATTAAACTTACTATATTGGATTAATGCATGTAAATGATAGATGGCGTTGGTCGTAAAGACAAATGTGATGAGAAAATTGGGATGACCGAATAGGTCAGTACGATAGCTCAGTGGCTTAGAGGCACTTCCCCGGATTGGAAAAGACCCCCGTCCCGCTCGTACTAAAAATCTCTTTTTCCTTATACATAAATAATTTGTACTTTAAAAAGAAGCAGAGCATATCAAATGCAAAAAAATATATATATTTAGATCAAAAATATAATCTAATTGAACAGAATTGCTATATATGATTCTCCGTATTCTAATCTATGTGATATAGCTACTGGTATTAATAAAAAAAAAAATGATATTACTATATTTATTTCATAAAAATTTACAAAGACTTCAATCATTATTAATAGATAAACTTTTATCTGTTCTGTTTAAACGTATACATAATAGTATTTCTCTTGTTTGGCAGAGCCATCCCTGATTTGTTTCAATGACAATGGAATCTCCTTCATTTCCTGATGTCAAATTCAGTATAAAATTCAAATGTTAGATAATTCCCTTTCAGCTTTGAAAGCGGTTGTTTACTGGTATTGTCATTAATTCGCCGGGATGATCAACAAGTGACTACTTTGGAAGGAGCTACATCTGGGGTCCCGGGGGTGAGGTTGTGGAGTGTACCCTACACTTCGTAACCACGCAACTAAGCCTCACAGTAGGTTGACTATCCGTTTAGTATTACTACGTATTTTTTCTTCTTCTTCTTGTTTTATGGCTATTACAGGAGAATGTCCACAACTTTGCCAATGTCACGTGGCGAAGATAGACCGTCAAACGAAGGAGATTGTTCGGTGATAATAGAAAGGCCGGTGAATATGGTATCAAATGAAACAAATTACTATGATGTATAAATACTCTGAAACAAACAACATTATTTTATTTAGATATTTTTATATATATTTTTAGCATTTGACATGCTTAGCAACATACATTAAACACAAAGTGAAAAATGTGAAATCGAAATAAGGTATAATGTATGAAAATACTTCCCACAGATGGTGCAGGCGTCACCCAAAGACGTTAAGTATGAATGTGTTATCGAAATTAGCAGTCAGGAGCAAGGGTCACGATGGCTGAATTGGCAAAGCATCTGGACGGTATCCAGGAGATGCAGGTTCGAATCCTGCTCGTGACTGTTATTTTCGATTTCACATTTTTCACTTTGTGTTTAAAACATTATTTTATATTAAAATTACGTTGTAGTACGTCTGATAACTTTAGTTTTAATTGAAGTTTGTGTTTTTGACGTGGGCTGTCAGTAATTATTACTCATTAATGTCTATGCATTAATAGGTAAATTTAGGGAAATCAGCCCATGTTGCAATAATAAGTGTAGCTTGAAAATTAATTGTAATTCCAGATATTAATTTTCTCTTAGTAGTTTAAAAGATTTTTTCTCATGGTAAACCTAGCCCCGCAGCAGATTTTTTTTCATTCGATTTAAATTCATTGGATTGTACTATGGAATAATATTATATTCCACTTAAAATTGATTTATTTGAAACTTACTTTTGGTTGCCACTTCATTAATGTAGAGTTTTTAAATCGATTCAGCTTGCCGTCAATTTTGAGAATATGCAAAAATATGTGTATAATTTAACGTTTAAATAACCTTTTTTATTAATATAAATAATCAGTTTTCGTGATAAAACGCAAACATAATATTATGTATCCTACTTCAGCTACCATAAACCACTTATTGCTGCAGTAGAATGTAATCAAAATTATTACTACAATTTTTATGTACGTATGTATTTATACTAGCTGACCCAGCGAACTTCGTACCGCCATACACCTATTTTATCATGAATAAATATTGCAATTATAAATTAAGATATAAAGTATTCTATCTCTTAAGTTGGAACAAAACACACATTTTAAAACAAAAAAAGTTAAAACCTATCATTAGTTTCGGAGTTCATCCCGGACAAACATCGTGACCTGACGTTAGAACCTACTTCTCCTGGATTACCGTTAAAAATAACAAAACACCAACATATCCAGAGTAGAGAAATATACACATACATAGGCGGCGTACCGCAGTGCGGGTTAGGGCGTGCCCCAGAGGCGACGCGTACCAACCCGCCCCCGTCGGTACGAACAACGGCTGATGCGGCGATGGGGGCCGCCACCCATCACGCCTTGCCCAGTTTGGCAAGTCGAGGGGAGCAGAGTGTTGAATAGGCACGTGGAATGTAAGAGGTGGTGTGGAAGATAAGTTACACGAGCTGGTAACCGTCATGTCGGACAGACAGCTTGATGTGCTCTATGTAATAGAGACCAAGCGAAAGAGTAGCGACGCCTGTGATCTTCCTGGTGGCGGGTTAGCTCTGTGGTCTGGTGTAACGCAGAGCGATCAGGCCAGCATGGGAGTGGGGGTGTTGCTGTCCGCTCGCTTGGCCTCAGGTGTGAAAGACTACGGAATGTTTGATCCCAGACTTCTATGGGTCCGAATAAAAAACTAGGTGTCACCAGGGTCTTCATGGTCGCAGCTTATGCTCCCGTAGGCTCTTCGGTGGCATCGGATCTAGAGAAGTTCTGGATTTGGCAGAAGCTAGTGAACGCGTGATCGTATGCGGAGACTTGAATGGATGGGTTGGGACCAAGCGTCCAGACTTCGAGGACGTGCTTGGTTCATTTGGTGATAAGAGAGTGAATGATGCAGGTAGGTTCATTGCGGATGTATGTACGGAGAGAAACCTTATTGTGTCAAACACATTTTTTCAACATAAGGACATCCATATGTATACATGTAGAAGGAATGAACAGAGAAGTATGATAGATTTAATTCTGGTAGACAGACGCCTCCGAAGTAAAATTCTAATTCAAGAGCCTACAGGGGTCCCACTGTCGACACGGACCACTATCTCGTTATTGCGAGATTTAGTGGTCTGTTCAGAAAGTGGAGACACTGGCGAGAGCGTGTCCACTTCGGAGGGCTTGAAAGAATAAAGATTGAAAAGTTGCAAGAAGAGAGTGTAAGAGCAAAGTATGTAGAGGGTGTCCGTGGACTGCTGACAATGGCAAGTCAGCCGGGATCTGACATAGAAGAATGCTGGAGAGTATTGAAAGATAGTATGGTAGATACAGCGAAAGAAGTATGTGGATGGTCAAAGAAGCATAGGAAAGTGAAAAGTGATGCACGGTGGGATACGGAAGTAGCAGCTTCCGTAGACCAAAAGAAGAAAGCGTGGCTGGACTATGTATCTTCTTTGAGCCTGAGTGCAAGTATGATAGAACAGAAGAAAGAAATATACCGGCAACGTAAGAATGACACCAAAGCCTTAGTGAAAGAGAAGCGTGATAGAGCAAATATGATTGCAGAAGAAAGGCTGACCAAAAACTTCGAGAGCAACACCAAACTTTTCTGGAGGGAGGTGAAGAAATCTCGGAGTGGTTGGTCAGCTTTCAGAATGAATAAAATAAGGTCTAAAGGTGGAGACATTCTTACGCAAACACAAGATGTGTTAAGAATGTGTTTTAATGGAAGGTACACCACTGATGTAGAAAGAAGAGTGAATGCGGGAAATAGAGTGAACGGAGCATTGGGACAACTTCTCGGCAGCCACCACCTCAGCCAGAAGGCACGTGTCGCAATACACAACGCAGTGCTTGTCCCAACGTAATTATATGGAAGCGAGAGTTGGGTATGTAAAAAGGAGCATGAGAGCAAAATCAATGCGGTCAAAATGCGTTCTCTGCGGAGAATCTGTGGAGTGAAGCTGACTGACCGCATTCGTAACAATGACGTAAGAGAGCGAGTAGATATGAAAGAGAGTATTAGAGTATTAGTGTAAAGATACGAAAGGGGAAACTCCGATGGTTTGGACATGTGGAAAGAATGCCGGACGTGCGACTGGCTAAGAAGATATACAATGCGAAAGTGGAAGGATGTAGGTCCAGGGAGAGACCGAGACTTTCCTACCTATAGCAAATTGGTCATGTATTGAAGGAAGGTGGAGTCAGGAGTCTCCGAAACCGGCGAGCGTGTATGAAGATAGTTATGAATGTTGAGGAAGCGAGAGATGTATGCAAGAATAGAGCCTCTTGGCACTCTGTTCTCTCTGCCTACCCCGCAATCGAAATGGCGTGATGATAAGTAAGTAAGTAGGCAGATTTTCGCACTGACCGTGCTGAGCAATCCGCGCGTAGGTAATCCACGCCGATCGTCCGCGCGTCTTGTTTTAGTATCGTGCTGATCGCCGCGGAGTACAGAAACGAACAATGCATTCAATATGGAGGGTATTACTAATAATTGCGCTGTATTACAGAAGAAAAAGAAAACTGCGAAGAAGGAAACTACATGTTCACCCTTTAATCGAGCAGAGTGCCGTCGCGGGAGGTTTTGTCACGTTATACGGCAATTTGAGGGCTGACGAAAAAATCTCAAGTCGTCAATCACTCGACTTGTATCAACATCTCGATATTAGCGATTCGCCATGGTTGTACTTCGCCGACGCGTACGTTCCGCTCAATACTAAAACGCTCAGTACAGGCAGAGGCGCGTGAGCAGCGGTCCGCGCGGATTGCTCCGCGGCACTGACGCGCCATGCGGACGGCTGAGGAGCTATCCGTGCGGGCGGTTGCCCGTGCGGACCCGTCAGCTTCACTCTTTAGCGCTCCCTGAAGTTAATACATATTGGTCTGTGTGGAGCAATCCGCGCCGACGGTCAGCGCGACACTAAAACCAGCCATATATTGGACTGAGAGAGGCGAGAGTGCTAGATCGGCAACAGATGTCGAGACGGACGGCTAGTTGCTTGGCACGTTGCGACATTTTATGAGAACCTTTTTACATTATTGTTTTTATCCAGATATAGAAGAGTCTACACGTACTAAAAGTAGTACGATGGATAAATAATATTATTATGATTATCGACTACAATTGTTAAATTATAATTTAACAATTATCAATTAATGTAGAAGACGCACATGCCTTGTAACACAAAAATAGCTACTGCGCAGCGTCTTGCAGCCAACTTCAGAGTCACAAAGATCCGTTGTGACTACTGTACATGTAGTCCGGAACATAGAGAAATTTCATGATGATCAATAACAATAGTCTCCAGATCGTTGTTTGGACGGTATTCCGACGCGATCGGTGAAAGATTATGTGCAGGACAGAAATTGCTGAATAAATACTAGATACTGCGATTACAATTTATTCTTATCTCCTCCAACACTCTCCACCTGCATGCCATCGAGCGTAGTGCGCCTACGGTCTGAAAACCGGCCTGCGGCATCCCCAGGCCTGTCCCCGAACGGCATCCATCCATCCATCCATCAGCCTTTTAACGTCCACTGCTGGACATAGGCCTCCCCAAGAATGGGGGATTAGTGCCGTAATCGCCACGCTTGGCAGGCGGGTTGGCGATCGCAGTGTATGTTGTTAATACTCGAAGGAGTGCTGCTGCCCACTCCCCCGGTATTTCCTCAGTCGGCTCTTACGACTTCCATGGGTGGAGAGGGGTGGGATAATACTAAAGCCGGCTCCACACGGCCCCGAACGGCACATGGCTAAAACCCGAATGGCACATGGCCCTATCTGATGTTGCGACGCCTGCCGATACACCTCGGCTAGCACCTCCGCCTCCAAGTCCTACGGGGAGGGGTCCCGGTCAACGCGCCGGCCACCTTGGTCGACTCCGTGCGATATCCGCATATGACCCTGGACGCCATAACTCTGCATCTCCACAAGAGAGCAACAAGGGATTCCCCCTTCGATTCACTCACAATCCCAATTATAGCCTAAGTACTCGTATTAAATATGAAATAACTCTCATGGTTTTATTTTTATTTTTTTATTGCATTTAGTGGCAGATGACGGCCCATCTGATGGTAAATGGTAACCGTCGCTCATGGACTCAACTATACCGAGAGTATTGTCAAGCCACTGCTCACCATTTCATATTACCGATATGAAATGAAAGAATAAACGGGTATCTCCTGCTACAGCCAAAACGCAACGATGTGCTTCATGGCCGGTCACATGGGAGATGATAGTACCAACCCGCTCGGGCCTGATACCAAGTGAGTACTCCCACTTGGTACCCAGCCCTACCACCAGTCATGCAATGGATGATAATTGCTAATAATTATTTTTCGACGTGGATAACAATAAATTAATTTTATCGTGATTTCACGAATACCTATTTTATTGATATATTTAACAGTATAAGTATGATCACGAACCGAATTAATCGTGCAGCGATATAACATTTTTATGGATTAGTTTTCCTATTTAATGGTTCTTGGAGACACAGCGAGACAGAGGTTGAAGGCGTGAAAATGATTAACAAACGGTTCCTTGCAGTCGGATTGGTGTTCTTACACCTTTCCATAATTACTAAATATGGTATAACAGGTATGTTCTAGTAAATAATGTACGGTGAATCTGCCGTTTTAGTTTTTATTATATCTTTTATTTGTTGTTTTTTATATGTCTTAACTTTTTAGCTTTGAGCTTTGTAATTTAGTGATACTAACATCGTAGGAATAATTTCTTTAACTTTTATTAAGTATTTAGAGATATAATATTGCTATAAGCTGACAAGACACGCAGTAGAGAATGCCGTTTTATTTCCACGGGGAGAAGACTGGGTAGCAGAAGGCCATTTTATGAAAAGTAGCTATCCGTTGTCTCTGCCTACCCATCTGGGCAATAGACATGATGTTGATGATGATGACGATGTTAAACTCGAACGTTGTATGCGTGTCTTATATTTAGTTTTATAAACTTTTAAGGAATGTACGAAGTGAATGAGATCAAGATTGAGTAGAAAATTTGAAACTGTTAAGCACAGTTCTAAAAATGCGTGGACACGGTTACATTTTTTTTTAAATTTATATATAGAGAAGGCATGCATGCGCTATTTTGCGTCAAGCATAGTACATACTCTAACAAAACAATACATTCTAGAATAAATGTAGAAGGTGAGCGATTAAAAGGTTTAGAGCGAAGTTACATTCGACCACGGCTATCCGCTTCTTAATATTTTCTTTTCAGAGCGTGATGTTATTATATCATTGGGAGTCGGGTTTCACTTACTTTTTATTTAAATCATTTAGGGGTTATAATTTCTGGTTATATGAAGGGAGGTCCAAAAGTTCGTGGAATGAAGGGGTTTTAGAGAAACAATAAATCTATTTTTCCTTTTCAATATACCTTAAGCTTAAGTTGAATACATTTATTAGAATTATGAATTAATTTTTCTAAACCATCGTAAAAATATTTTTTATCTTTTGCCTCAAAATTAACCATTTTTTTTATATAATTAAAAAACAGTCTTTGCAACTCTGCTCTTGTGAACCGGCGCGTTGTCTTGCAAAAGCAACAAACCCTTGCTCAATTTTCCTCGACGTTTTTCCTTGATGGCCTCCTTTAATTTGTCTAGTATCTTTTAAAACACAAATTATTATTTGTCAATGAGGAAAAAGAGAACCCTTGAAGGTACGAAGGTTCGCTTCCCGCTTGTACTAAGGTTCTCTTTTTCCTCATTCACAAATAATAATTTGTACTTTAAAAGTAGCTGAGCATGTCAAGTGCTAAAAATATAGATCAAAATGTTTTCTAGTATCGTTGCATAGTATTCTCCGGTTGTGGTCCTTCCCTTTTCTTTGTAATCAATCAGTATTATCCCCTTATAATCCCAAAAACAGTAGCCCTCAACTTTCCAGCCAACTCCGACACTTTGAATTTCTTTGGCGGTGGTGTCCCCTTTTTATACCATTGCATAGTCTCCTTGTTGTTTGGACTCGAGACTCAAAGTGATGAACTCATATTTTATCTCCGGTAACAATCCGCTCCAAAATATGTGCAGGTTCGTCTCCATACAACTCCAAAAATTGTTTTGACACATCGACGTGCTGCTGTTTCTGAAGCGGCGTGAGTATTCTCGGTACCCATCTTGCACTGACTTTTGTCATACCCAGGTGGTCATGTAGGATTCGTAAAATGGTGGCATCTGATACTCCAACTAATGTAGATAACTGTTTTTTCTTCAAACGGGTATCTTCTTGTACAATTTTTTCCACTTTTTCGACGATGTCTGATGTGGTGGCCTCAACTGGCCATCCTGAGCGGGGGTCGTCTTCAATCGACTCCCGACCATGTTTTAAAAGACCATACCCACTTATAAATCATTGATTTACTAGGGCACTGTTCCCCATAAACTGTTTCCATTTCATTCAAAATGGTTTGACGCTCAACCCAGTCTCTTCTTATATATTTCCTCGCTTAGTAAGGAATTTTATCACAGCATGGTCTTAAATTTTCTCCACAGTTTCAGTTTTCTACCGGATTTACACTTGTTTAGAAGGCGAGTGTTTGTAAACGGATGACGCAATAGGGCTGAAACACAATTTATATACTGATGATCAGTCCCCAATTAGAATGACACTAAGCGAGCGCCCCTACCCCCACTCCATCCATTTATTCCACGAACTTTTGGACCTCCCCTCGTATGTATTATTACAAAAAAAGAGAGACAACGCATTGTCCACTAATAAGTGAGGCCACTTTTTTAAAGATGTGCGTGAAAGTGTTGTCACCGAAAAGAAAAAAATCCCTATAATTTGGGTAATTTTCTATAAGTTTTATGTTTAATTCATAAAGGAATAATAAGAGTATAAAGTAAGTTTACAGCAAATCATATCGGAAATATTATGGCGCTGATGACGTATTAATGTACGTAACTTACGTACGGAATCGTTGGGGTACTTTTAAATCATACTCTGGTAACACTCATGGTTTAAGTCACTTCGTTTTGGCATGGTTTTGTTTGTATCTATGTTATTGGAGCTGTTTTCACGTAAAAATAATCAAAGATGTAGAAATTATTTGTTCAACAAAAAAAAATATTATATGAAATTAAATTTTAAAATTGATTATTCAAGTTAATTTTCAATTGAATTAATAATATTCATATTATTATTATAGAATGGATATTTTAGGAGGACAGCCCACCACACCCACGGATTGTCAATCCCAGTTACCTTTGGACATTCTGTCCTAAGATTCCCAATACGCACTCTCACAGATTGAGGTGAATGTGATAAATAGCAAAGTAGCATACACGATACTAACAAAAGACTCACTAACGTCACCAAATTTCGTGAAAAGATTTTTTTTTTTGTGGCAGTTTAAAGTAAGAAACCAAAACGTCGGGTTTTTTGATTTTTCGCATAAATTTTGAGGTTATGTGAAAAAAAGTGTTAATACAAGAGTTGTAGATCTTTTTATTACCTACAATTTTGCAATTTAACTTTTTTCGCTAGGACTCTTAGTTTCGCCGGAATTCGTGATAAACCGATTTTCACCCTTAAAAGCTCACCCCCACCCCCTTCCCGACCTCAAATCGCCTGTAAATTATTTTTCCTTTTATTTTTGTTATATTTTCTTAATTTTCCAATTCTGTTCTAATTTTTGTTCACTTTTCACCATTTTCAAAGGCTTTAAATATAAACAAAATTACAACACAGTTAATGACAGGATATGGGTTGTCCTTACATTTGAATCTGGCCAAATATTCGGAAAAGTCACCGTGCATCTGTGACCCACAAGTTCACGAAACGGTAACTCACCTCTTATTCTTTAAGTCAGATTATTTATTGCATCGGTAGCAATTAAAATACACAAACTACCCTATTTGCGACACTAACAGTGAACATAATATTAACCTTATTACTTGATTGCTATTATTTAATGCATATATATATATATATAATATGCTGGCGAGTCGTGGGTGTGTAATACACCTATGCCTACCCCTTCGGGGAATACAGGCGTGATGCTATTCTATGTTATATAATATATCGATATCGTCAAATTATACTGTATTCAATTATATTACATATATTTTCCTTGTTTTATCAATTTAATTATTAAACACAAAGTGAAAAATGTGAAAATAAAAAATATCAGTCACGAGCAGGATTTGAACCTGCATCTCCTGGTACCGAGTATTATAAAATTAAGTTTACCTGGTTGGTACAATGAATGAAAATACTGCCGACAAATGGCGCAGGCATCACCCAAAGACGTTAAGTATGAATGTGTTATCGGAATTAGTAGTCAAGAGCAATTGTCACGATGGCTGAATTTGCAAAGCATCTGGACGGTATCCAGGAGATGCTGGTTCAAATCCTGCTCGTGACTGTTATTTTCACATTTTTCACTGTGTTTAATGTATAGAGCTAAGCATGTCAAATGCAAAAAATATATATAAAAATATCTAAATGTTATCAATTTAATTCTATCTACTTATTCAATATAATTATGTATTAAGTATTGTATCGTGGCGGTCCGTAATCTTACTTAATATACCTGAAAACCAGCTCTGCAGCAGCCAAATGTTGTAGCATATGCTGAGGTTGAACCTTTTTGGTTTCTACGAGTTAGGTAATATTGCTAAAAGTGTATATAATGATGTGTTGAATGTTGTAGAAACCAAATAAATATTTTTCTTTCTTCTTTCTTTCTTATTCGAATACACTCTGGCACTGGCCTACTAATCATAGTTATCTTTTAAAATTATTCCGGTTATCATATGTCAAACTATTGCTATCTCGACACTGCATACGGTGATATCTTGTCTATAATATCCTCTGTGTACGGTTCGTAATGACCCGTCTTTCTTTTTCTTGGTCTGAGTGTGGGATAGCAACACCAGTGGACTTCATATTCATATCAATTTCATCATAGATTGACATGTGTCTTTTTTCAGATGTAAGCTGTTTACCTATGCTTAGCCCATCGGGATGTGGAGGTTCAGGGGGAGGCGCAGGTCTGGTATTTTTTAGTATAATATATTCTTCCTATCTTTATACCAAACAATGGAAATGTTCCCGGTAGACGTCAATAGGCTCGCCCCCTATTACGTGGGACTTAAACATAGCTGGCGGGTCGTGGGTGTGTAATACACCTCTGCCTACCCCTTCGGGGAATACAGGCGTGATGCTATGTTTGTTTGTTTGTTTAAAATAATCGGCATCTGTGACGCCATCACATACGCACCAATGGAAGATCAGCGCAGTCTTATGCCTGCATTATGGTGAATTGGTGACGTTTTGTCGAAACTTTTAGTTGTAATTTGTTTTAAAAAAATATATTGTTCTTTTTTCTGTTTTGTTTCGTCACAATAAACATTTTTTGTTTCTTTCTTTCTTTCAAACTCAATAGTTTGGGGTCAGCTTCCGATATGTTCGGTTTTACACTAAATTAATAGCGACCGAACTTCGGCCCCACTACCTTAGGGGTAAGCGTCTATCATCATCAGAAATCATTTATTTATAATATAATCATTGAAATCATTGCAACGTGCCCAAATACGACACCTCTGCTTTAATTTGATGAGACATTCAATAACCTGCAAAATTCAGGTGATTTAGTGAGTTTACTATGAAATTAATTTAATATCGAATTTCAATTCGGGGTTACTACGAGTATAGTGTTGTTGGGCGCGAGACTCTTTTTAAACTGAGAGGGATTTCATCCATAGTCCATAAAGCTACTAGGCCAGTGCGATATGACATGTATGTCCATCCATGATACGTATATCCGTCAGCTATCGACAATATCTCTAAAACATTCTGGTTTCAACAACATGTATTATTTCAATTTTTAAACCAATCCTACCACCAGTTGTGCAATCGGTGAAAATTTACATACGATATAAATGTTAGGCGATGAGTTACTATTTTAATAAAAGCTCCGTCATCTTGCATCTCCAGGTATAATAAGGACAGTCGTCAATTTAGTAAAATCATCGCTTGATTCATTATCGAAAGGTGTAAGTGGGGATGACAGTAGCGGTGAAAGCGGTCCAAGTCAACGTGCAGGAGGTGGTGGTGCAGGAGCTGGTTCTGGAGGTGGTGGTACAGGAGCTGGTTCTAGAGGTAATGGTGCAGGAGCAGGAGCTGGTTCTGGATGTGCTGGTGCAAGAGCAGGAGCTGGAGGTAGCCGCGGGGCAGGAGCAGGAGCTGGTTCTGGACCAGCTGCTTTTACAGCAGCAGCTGGTACTGGACCAGGAAGTGGTGCTGCTGGTGCAGCAGCAGCTGGTCCTGGATCAGGAACTGGTGCTGGTGCAAGAGTAGGAACTTGCTCTGGGACAAGTATTTTAAGTCCAGTATTATCAAGTAGCCGTGTGGGGCCGGCTTTAGAATTGTCCCACCCCTTTCTACCCACGGGAGTCGTAAGAGCCGACGGAGGGAATACCGGGGACACTTCCCCGGTATTCCCTCAGTCGGCACTCCCTCGAGTATTATCACAACATTCACTGCGATCGCCAACCCGCCTGCCAAGCGTGGCGATTACGGCATTAACCCCCATAATGAGCACACAAAAAAAAAGGATGCGGTCGGCACAGGACCGCTCGTTGTGGCGTTTTCTTGGGGAGGCCTATATCCAGCAGTGAACGTCGAAAGGCTGATGGATGAATGGATGGATTATCAAGTCCTTCAACAACTTGTGGTTGTTCAGGTTCTGGCTATTCAGGTCCTTCAAATTATGGTTTTTCAGGAGTATCTGGCGGTCCAGGTTCTCCAGGAGCATCTGGCGGTCCAAGTCCTTCAAAAGGTTCTGGCAACTGTTAAGGACCTGTAGAATAAACGCTTAATACGCAGCCCCATATCATATGTATTCGTTTTAATATAACAAGAAATTACGTGATCTGTGTGCCTATATAGTACCTATTTCTATTATTAAACTAAGAATTGAAAGACCGACAACAGATACAAGATACGTTACCTACTAATTGTTTCTATTAAAATTGCATTGTACTAAATAAACTAAGTCCTATTGTGTATTCCTTTTGAAATATTTAAACAGTAACCGAACCCCGACCACTGAATACACATTTTATTTCTTTGCCAACCTTTTAATAAATAACTTCTCATTTATACCAACCAGCCGTCACCTACCATCACCCAGGTGGTAACCAACATGAGCAAAGTACCTACTTACAAAGATGTTATTTATGTGACATTATGGCCTTCCGCCATGTTGGATAAGCCTGCCAGAGATAAAGTTATTTTAGTTTACTTCACATTGGAAAAGCAATAATAAAAGAAGAATCAGAATTCAATGATTAAATATTGTTATTATATAAACTAGTCCTATACTGTAGGATACAACATTATATCATTATAATATTTTAAAGAACATATATATTATATACTTATATACTATGTAAGCTTAATAAACTATAAAGTATGAGTATGATGTGATTAATTTTATTTAGTACTAGGCTTTGGCAAAAGCTAGTTTTTCCGTTATATCTCAGGTTCCCGATATAGTAGCGGGATAAAATGTATACAAGTTTTTAAGTCTAATCAAGGCCTTTCAAATAACAAAAGTTGCATCAAAATCCATACAGTAGTTTTTGCGTGATGCGCGAACAAACAAACAGATAAACAAACAGACAAAAAAAAAATGTTTTATGTTTAGACACGCCTATATAGCCTATTACAGTATTTTTTGATGTGAAACATCTAATGCGGAGGGAGGTAAAATCTGCTGTTAGCGTGGCGACGCTTTTATTGTACTTGTCCGAAATCTTGCAAAATTAAATTCGACCCACTTCCCGGTTTCCGATTGAGCTGAAATTTTACACGCATGTGTATATCACGTGACAATGCAATATTATGATGACATGGAGCTGATCTGATGATGGAGCTGGAAGGTGGACATAGGAACTCTATAATGAAACGGCGCAACCCCATCGAGTTTGTGGGCTCGCATGATTCGTCTTGCCGAGTACTTTGAGTCTAGATAGTATCCAGGGGCTGATAATGAAGCTGGAAGGTGGCCACAGTAACTCTATAATGAAATGACGCAACCCCGTCGAAAGGTGACCACAGTAACTCTGTAATGAAACGACGCAAGCCCATCAAGTTTGGAATCATTTGATTCGTCTTGACGAGTACTTTGTCTTTAGATAGTATCTAGGGTCTGATGATGGAGCTAGAAGGTGGCCATAGGAACTCCGTTATAAAACGACATAACTCCATCGAGTTTGGGCTCGTATGATTTGTCTTGACGAGTACTTTGTCTCTAGATGGTATCCAGGGTATGACGATGGAGGTGGAAGGTGGCCACAGAAACTCTGTAATGAAACTACGCAACCCTATCGAGTTTATACTCATTTGATTCGTCTTGAGAGGAGTACTTTGTAAAGTTATGATAATTTTATTTCTACAAAATAATTTCGATGTTTTCACATCTACTAGACGTCCCGCGACGTCTAGTTTTTTCTCAAATATCCTAAATGTACAGACACAGCTCTTTTACAGCTTTATAATAATATAGATAGATATATAGATAGACTAGCTAGTATTTACTACCGGTTTCCAACCAAAAAGGGTTCTTGGAGGGTAACGCCAAACTCTTCTGGAGGGAGGTGAAGAAATCTCGTAGTGGATGGTCAGCCTTCAAAATTAATAAAATAAGGTCTAAAGGTTTACATTTAGCGGTTAACTCTGCTATATGCAGACCATGCAGTCTTATTAGCGCAGGCCGCGACCACAAATTATATAGTTGTATGTCCAAGGATTCCGCGACTGACCTGCAAACCGTAGTCAACGTAATGTTACGAGGAAATCGGCTAAGATATAAATAAAAAATGCCAAAAGGATAGAAGTTAACAAATTATAATTTGTGAATAAGGAAAAAGAGTATTTTAGTACGAGCGGGAAGACAAATGTGATGAGGAGATTGGGTATTTCTAAAAAATAATACGGTAGCTCAGTGGATTAGAGCACTTTCCCGGATAGGAAGGGACGCAGGTACGTTTCCCGCTCGTACTAAAATACTCTTTTTCCTTATTCACAAATTATAATTTGTACTTTAAGTGTAGCTGAGCATGTCAAGTGCTAAAATATAGATAAAAATGTTTAAAAAATCACGCCATCAAATAGTATGAATTTTAATTGCAAAATTAAAGTTACTATATTGGATTAATGCATGTAAATGCTTCCGATAGGTGGCGTTGGTCGTTAAGACGAATGTGGTAAGGTGATTGGGTATTTCTAACAAAAAGTACGGCATCTCAGTGGATTAGAGCACTTCCCCGGATAGGAAAAGACGCAGTTTTGATTCCCGCTCTTACTAAAATACACATCAAATAGTATGAATTTCAATTGCAATCCCCATAACATAAAAAACATAGCATCACGCCTGTATTCCCCGAAAGGGTAGGCAGAGGTGTATTACACACGCACGATTCGCCAGCTATGTTAAGTCCCACCTAATACGGGGCGAGCTTATTGAATATACTATCACTCTTAATTCTTAATACAATAAATTGATTAACATTGCAATTATTAAATAAATAAACATTAAAAAATATAATTATAAATGACTAGCTATATTTTGTGTTAATCTTTAGTGCATGCTGGGTACCCATTTACGGGTGAAGGCCTCCTCCATCATACGCCATTTATCCCAATCTTGTGCTATCCTTGTCCAGGTATAGCCCGCCGTAGCTATCATGTCATCACACCACCTACGTCTAGGCCTGCCGCGAGGGCGTGGTGTGTCGCGAGGGTACCAGTAGAGAATCCTCTCGCTCCAACGTCCATCTGTAGCTCTGGCTACGTGTCCTGCCCACCGCCATTTTAATCTACATGCTAATTCGGCAGCATCTAATATTTCTGTTTGTTTCCTTATATCTTGGTTTCTCTTTCTGTCTCTAAGTTTCAGTCCTAGCATGCTCCTTTCCATGGCTCGCTGGAAAGTTTGGATCTTGTTTAGCACTGATTTCGTGAGTGCCCAGCTCTGACATCCATAGAGCAGCGTAGGAAGTATAATAGTGTTCATAGCCTTCTTTTTTAATCTTGTAGGTATGTGTGATTTAAATATTTCCTTTAGAGACCAGTATCTTCTCCAGGCGCATTTTATCCTGCGCTCCACCTCACTTTCGGTTAAGTTAATAAAGCAAATATTCTGACCAAGATAGACATAGCTGTCCACGTATTCCACTAGTGAGTCTTGTATCCTCGTTGGTAGTCTAGTACTGTTGGTAAGTAGACGTGTTTTTTCAGCATTCATATAGAGTCCGCATTTTCGACTCTCTTTATCAAGCGAGTTTAGCATGTATTCTAGGTCAGTATGATTTTCACTTACAAGAATTATATCGTCCGCAAAACGGAGATGGTTTAAGTATTCACCATTTATTTTGATTCCGATAGTGTGCCAATCGAGTTTTCTAAATATATGTTCCAATACTGCGTTAAATAAATTTGGTGAAATTGGATCTCCCTCTTTAACTCCTCTTAGAATACTGAACGGCTCTCCTTTTTCCTCTAGTTTAACCACTGCTTTGCTTTGATTGTAGATTTCTTTTAATATATTAATGTATTTTCTATGTATTCCCTGATTGTAGAGTGACTGCCATAGCGATTCATGTGAGATAGAGTCAAACGTCTTGGAGTAATCTATGAACGCTATGTAGAGTTCTTTGTTGTGTTCATTACATCTTTCAATTAATTGTGTGACGGTGAATATGTGGTCATTGGTAGAGAAGCCTGCTCTGAAATCTGCTTGCTCACTTGGTTGGTTTTCATCCAATGCCTTCGAGATTCTTTTTAGTATTAAGCTAGTAAACATTTTGTATAGCGTCTGTAACATACTTAATGGCCTGTAGTTTCCAATGTTACTAGGATCCCCTTTTTTGTATAATAGTGTTATTGTTGCAACATTCCAGCCTGATGGTATAGTTTCCTCTTCTAAAATTTCATTAAATAAATTAGTTAAAATGGGTATGACTGGCTCTACAATAATTTTTAATATATCATTGGTTACACGGTCTTCTCCAGGGCTTTTTAGTGGTTTTAGTTGTTGGATAATGTTACGTATTTCACAATCTAAAAATTGTGGGACTCTTTCTAAATGTAATAACTTTGGTTCTTCTGTTGACATTAGATGTAGCTGTTGTGAGAGTGGATGCTCATATAATTTTGTATAGAAATTTGTAGCTAGCTCCATTATTTGTTTTCGGCTCATTACTTAGTGCCCATTTTTTGATAACAGTGTAATCCATTTTTATTAGAGTCCAATCTCTTATCTGCTCTTTTTACTGACGCATTTTTCTCATGTTCTTCCTCGATTATTTTGTATCTTTGTTCTTTTTTCTACGTTGTATTTGTTTTTTAATGAGTTTGTACAAACTGGACAGGTTTTTCTTTTCTATGGCGGTTTTGTTTTGCTTTTCTTTCAGAATAGTTCTTTCCTTTATAAGTCTCTCAATATTTTCATCCACAAGAGGTTCGCGTTTTAGTTGTTTCGTTATTTTATCTTTACTCTGTCTAATTTTAGATACCAAAGTGGTGTATGTGTGTTCTAAATTTGTAAATTCTATGTCTTTTAAAACTACGTTTACGGAATCTATCGCGTTAGTACGCGTAGTTTTATTTCAAAATGTGTAACATTCGCGTAAATATCAGAAAGTATTCTATGTCTTTTATTTCTTGGGAAAATATTTCTTTAGTTGTTTCTTTTTCTAAAGGCGTATAGGTGTTCGTATTTATGTTTGCAAAATGTTTTCTTGATTTTTTCTGTTTGAAGTTGATTAATAGTGCTGCCCTTACCATTCTATGGTCTGTTGGATGTGTGGTTTGTATTATCTTTATATTGTGAATATTTTTTTGGTTTCTTGTTAGGATAAAGTCTATTTCATTTCAGGTCACACCATTCGGATGTAGCCAAGTCCATTTACGATGAGATTTTTTTTTGAAATATGTGTTAGAAATACGTAATTGGCATTCAAAGCAAAAATCTATTAGGGTCTGGCCTCTTGGGCTTCTCTTGCCGTATCCCCAGGGTCCAATCACGTCTTTGTCTACGTCAGTAGTCATTCCCACCTGTGCATTAAAGTCTCCGATGATCAGCGTCTCTCTATTATTTTTCTCTAGTGCTCGTCGGAGATCCTTGTAAAATTGATCGATGTCTTCTAGTGACGACTGTTCAGTGGGGGCGTACACTTGTATAATATTAATTGTCTGGTGGTTTATTTGCATTACTAGTTAAATCCAACGCCGTTTCTATTGTGCTTTTTTCCATAATACATTAATATGAAATCATCATCTTCTTCGATTTCTTTTCCTTGACGTTTCACTTCAGAAAGTCCAATAATGTGCCAGTTTAGTTTTTAAATAGCGTGTTTTAATTCAATGAATCTTGACGTTTCTATTAAAGATCTTATGTTCAGTGTGCCAATATAAAGATATTTGTTTTTCCTATTACTCTTTTCTTCTTTGTCTTCCTTTGTGATGGAGGGTTGTGGTCTACTGCTCCCGCGGAGACCAACCGTACTGGGAGAGTGAATGTAATATTTTTAATATAAGTATGACTGTTCAATTTTAGTGAAGGAGGAGGCGCTGATTGTTATTGATATGTTTGGCTGTCTGCCTGAGTCTGGCTTGGAACAGAAGTAGGCGATAATGGCTTTTCTGTTTCTTTTGGTATTAAGAAGTTTCTCATATCTAGTTTAGTTTTCTTAGGGGTTTGTTGCGAGAACGATATTCTGTCTTCTTGGCTACGGTGGTGTGCAGAGTGATTTCTAGTAACTGGTGATTTGTTATGGTAAAATTTCCTTTTCTGTTTATTTAGTAAATTTTACCCTTGATCTAGGTATACAATTTTATCCCGTCTTAATACAGCATTTTTGCCCTTGTTTCTCGCTATTTCTTCTTCTTTTTGTAGTTCTTTGCGTCTCTCTACTACTAGTGGTGTAAAATATTCTTTTATGTAAAAGTTGGTATGTTACAATCGTTTCTTGTTTTTTAGGATTTTTATTTTATAGCTCAGTTTAGAGAATGTTATTTTTACAGGTCTTGGTTTTTCAGCTCTCCTTCCTAGCCTAATGGCAGACTCTATGTCGTATATTGTGTACTCTAAATTAAGATGGTCGTTAAATACAGAAACAATTATTTTTTCTAAGTCTTCATAAGACTTTTCTTTCTCCTCTAGCCCAAACAAAATTATATTCTTCATACGTACTTGCCTTTCTAATTTTTCAATTGTGTTTTGCTGTTTGTTGATAACCAGTTGATTGAGAATATATATATATAAAATTTGGAATCGATAGTGTTATTATAGTTTTATTTTGTTAATATCTATAAACTTAATAAAGGCTCTAACAATACGCGGGTCTGGAAATAATGAAAGTAAATAACGAACGTTAACAGGTTGAGGAATTTTCAGTTTATCGGGAGAACGCGTTATTTAGATGACAGTTAAGGAAGATATGGTCGATAGAGCCATCATCGAGGCCGCATTCACATATTAAATTATCGCGAATTCTAATTTTATGGAGGAATACTGGAGAACAGCAGTGTCCAAGACGAATCCTGCAGAGCACCGATGTTATTGTTTTGGAGGTGGTTTTGTATTTCTTGAACCAAGGCTTTGCGGGTATATCCTGTTGGATAGAAGCATAGAAGGCTCCTTTAGATTTACTCGATATCATCCATAGAGATTGCCATGATTCAAATAAATTGATCTTCGCTTGATGCAGCAAGTCATAAACTTGAATAGAATAATGTTTGAGATCCACTGTTTCACTGTTAATTGCGTTTTTGGTCAACATATCTGCGCATTCATTGCCTGCATACCTGAATGGCTAGGAACCCATACCGATACAACCTCTACATTCATTATTGAGCAGGTGTAGAAATAATAATAGTGTAATTATAATAGTGTAATAAGAGATTTCTTATTTCAGCTATTAATGGGCTCCGGAGTTTATCCCTGAAGGGGCTTTTGGCCATCGCTTCTAGAGCACTGCGGGAGTCCGAGAAGATAACTGCTTTTTGGATATTATTATGCGAAAGAATAAAAACACATGCTTCAAGAATTCCTATACACTCGCCTGTGAATACAGATGATTCAGGCGGGCACTGGAATTGAAGGATGATTCGGGAATTGTGATAATAAATAGCGATACCGGTTTTACTGGCTGTGGAGATTTTTGATGCATCTGTGAAAAATTTGTGATGTTCCCGCCACTTGTTATCGACTGCATCGCGGAAATGAGCATTGACCTGGTCCATTACGATACCAAACTCAATGATAGGAGAGCAATTTGGGACAAACTGAGCAGTTTCATAGGGCAAGTCATAAAGGGGGAACTTATCGAACTGGTTAATGCGGGTGTTTTCCTGAACCACGCGTATTTTCCTAAATGTGTTTATGATCAGGGGGGTATCCTTATGTTTCCAGTAATCGGCCTGTCTACAGGATTCATCTAGTTGGGCAAGTTTAGCCAATAGGATGTGGTTCTTGAGAGAGAAAACCTTATAAATGAACCTATCCGCAAGATACTGCCTACGGAGCTGCAGAGGGGTCACCACTCTCCACTTGTATAGCATTTGTGGGAGTGGATTTCATACAGCCGAGGACAATACGGAGAGATTTAGATTGAACTATGTCCAATTTTGATAAAGCAGACTTGTTGCATGGTTCAATAAGAAATGTACCATAATCTAGGAGACTTCTTATAGTGGCATTATAAACAAGCTTTAATGACGATGGATGAGCACTCCACCACACCCCAGTAAGTGCCCGTAGCATATTAAGGTTTTTATCACATTTGCTAATAATAGAGTTAACATGGGGGGTAAAAGTCAGTTTAGAGTCCAGTAACACACCAAGGAATTTTACTTTATCTTCAGTTTTTATTGGGATACCTTCTATCTCCAGCCGTATATCCGGTATAGTTCTTTTACGGGAGAAAACAACAACACTACTTTTAGAAGCTGATAACTCAAGAATGTGGGTAGAAAGCCAATTACATAGGGAGTTTAGGGATATTTGTAAAGATTCCCTAGCCTTGTTTATGGCTGGGTCTGATACATAGATACATAGGTCATCTGCATATTGTAGGATTCGGCAGTTTAAATTGAGAGACAGATGGGAGGTCTGAGGTATATATATTATAAAGCAGCGGGCTTAATACAGAACCTTGAGGGAGTCCTCGCCAAACCTTTCTAGTCTGTACACCTTGGTTGTCAGGTGTATGAAGAGACACAGATCGACCAGCCAGAAAATTGAGGATACAACGTGTAATCTTTACAGGAATACTCAGCTCACGTAACTTAGTTCTGAGTACTGAAAGGGAAACATTGTCATATGCCGAGGAAATATCCAGAAAGCATGCAACCACCGACTGGTTTTTACTAAAGGCAATTCGCGTGTCTGTCATAAAAGTACCGATGCCATCCATGGTGCTGTGGCCTTTCCGGAATCCAAATTGTGATTCTGCTATTATGTTTCTGCGTTCTACATACCACTCTAATCTATTTTTTATTAAAAAAAAAAAATCTTGCCCAGAACTGGTGAGAGAGCAATAGGGCGACAATGGTTGGGGCTATCAGGAGATTTACCTGGCTTCAATATAGGGATTATAAGCTGGGATTTCCATATCTCTGGGATAAATCCCATATTAAAGCATGAGTTTATTAGATTTAGTAAGTACAAGCGGCTTTGCGAACCTGCCAATTTAAAAAAAGAATATGGAAAGCCATCCAAACCCGGGGCAGAATCCTGAACATGGTTAAGTACCACCCCCAATTCGTCAAAGGAAAATGGTTGATCAAGTGCCTCATTGGTAAGAGGAAAGTTGTCATGTAATGAGGAGCATTCATCATAAAGTGGGACATATGGAGGGGCCAATTTGTTAAGAAATTGCAAAGCTATATTCTGGGGGATTCTGTTGAAATTTTGAGGGGAACAGCCCATCCTAATTTTTTTTAAATTTTGCCATATTAGTGAGGGAGGTGACGGGGAAAGAGAAGAACCAAATTTCTTCCAACCTTCATATTTCTTTTTTCTGAATAGTCTCCTGGACTTTGCTAAGATTTTTTATATTCTATTAAATTGCTGACAGTCATGTGCGATATGTACCTTCATTCTGCTTCATTTCGTTTTTTAATAATAAGGGTACATTCTTTGTCCCACCAGGGTGGAGATGTTCTTTTGCCTGAAGCAGAATTTTTTGTGGGAATGCTCATATTAGCAGCCTCCGAAACAGCTTTACACAATTGGTCCACACAAGAACACAAATTGACAGGGGAAATATTGGGAAGAAAAAGGATTCTGTTTTCCAATGCCTGCTGATAGATATCCCAGTTGGCATCCGAGATGCGGTACTTTAATAATGGCGTTTTATTATGTCTCGGAATTGTCCTATCAATCAAGGTGGAGAGGATAGGGTAGTGATCGCTACCATAAGTTAAATCAAGGCATTTCCAATCAAGTTGGGATGCTAAGCTTGATGAGCATATTGTCAGGTCTGCACAGCTTTTGTTTTGACTTATTCGTGGAAGTCTGGTTGCAGAACCGTCATTCAGGACACATAAGTCTAGTTCATCCATTAGATCAGCTAGCTCAGTTCCAAAAGAATCTGAATGATCAGACCCCCACATGATGATGGCAATTAAAATCACCCAAGAGTACAATAGGTTTGAACAAATTACATAAGTCTTTAAGAAATTGTAAGCACAAACTGTTAGGTGAAGGGAGGTAAATGGATATAATGTTGATACCAAATATTTTAATGCCAACGGCATCAATCTGATTGTTATGTAGTGGTAGCGAAAGAGGGAGGCAAGGATAGTTGTTATCAACCAGTAGAGCAGCACCACCATAGCCATCATCACGGTCGCTACGGTAAGTGCAGTACTGAGCAACATTAAATTGGAGACGAGGCAGTAACCACGTCTCAGCTATAGCAAAAATTACAGGCTTATAAGTGCTTATTAGGTGGAGGATATCATGTTTATTAGGTAGGACGCTCCTGGCGTTCCACTGCAGCAGAGTGAACTTTACTAAAGTAAGATATAGTGTCAATGATATCATGGGCAACGTGGTCAGGTAAGTTTATTTGTTCAAGCAGAGTGTTTAACAAAGATATTAATGTATCAGATTTATCAATAGCAGTGTCTGGGCTAGTACTATAATTATTTAGTGCACATCCATTTGAGGAGGGAGAGAAGGAATAATTATTAGTTAATTCCCTGTGGGCATTTTTATCATAACCAGGCATCAGTGGGGCTCGAGTTTTGGGTTTAGATGTAACTGTTTTCTTGTAGGAGGATGAAGAAGGAGTGTTGTGCTATGTATTAGAGTAGGGACGGAATGGAGAAGGAGGAGATGCAGATATATCTGCATAAGATTTACTTACAGCTGGGAACAATTTAGAGGCTTCTAAATATGACATTTTTTCTCTGCCATAGTTATTTTAATATTTTTTTGTCTGGTATATTCCGGATAGTTCTTATTATTAGCACAGTGTGCTCCTGAACAGTAAAAACAATTAATGTCCTCCACAGTGCAACTTTCACCTACATGCTCTCCGCCACAACTGTAGCAACGGGGCTTTGACCGACATTGTGTTTTAGTATGGCCATATTTACAGCATCTATAGCATTGGATGGTAGGGAAAATGTATAAATCCACTGGTAGGGAGTTAAAACAGCAAAATACTCTTTTGGGAAGGGTCTGGCCATCAAACGTAATTACAACAGAGGAAGTAGGCTTCCACTCTATTGTGCCCTCATTCATAACTCTATGGTATCCTTATTTTCAGTATTTCTCCACACCCCATGGGAGGTTTTAAATTTTCTTTAACCTCGGATTCAGACCATTCATTTGGAACTCCTCGAACTATACCCATCCTGGAAATATTATTCGAAGGGATTGATGTGGTATACCCATGACCGTCAAGTTCTACGTTTGCTAAAAAGCTGTTTGCATCCTCCGGTAACTTGAACTCTATAGACAGATTATTGCGTCCGATTTTTTTTATACCATCTTCTAGGATATTTTTAATTTTTAGTCTGCACAATAATTGGCCAAACTTGATGGGATGAATAGTAGAGCCAGCAGTAGGATCTAACTCAGTTCGTGAGACGTGAACCAAGTAAGGAGCTGTGTCCCGAGTAGAGTAACGAGTACGACTGTATCGTTGGGGAGCTAATTGTTTCAGTTGTTTTGGGGCTGTGGCATCTTCAGGTACTTCCGTGCTCTTTCCACGCTTTCGCCTTAAAGCGGCTTCAACAGCCTCAAAAGTGGACATGGGAGTGGTTAGAATTGGTAAATATCGACTTTCATTATTTCCCGGGGTTTTGGGATCTGGAGGGCGGCCAGGAGGCCGATCATCAACCTCCATGGACGTCCCACATTACCCACGTAAATAAAATGAATTGAAAACTTACCAACAGTAGTAACACACAATAAGAACGAACACAACAGAAAAGACAAACACTAATATATACTAGCCACCAGTAAAAACACCAAAATGTAATAAAAGCGCCAGGTATTTATGTAGAAAAAGATTTCCACATGTGTTCACCATAAACACTTACCGAGCAGTCGAAATGTAGGTTCGTCTAACGATTGTTTTGACAAATTTATGACAGCTAGATCTGCGCGAGAGTCTATGGTTGACGGGCGCGTTCCGCTTCCGCAGTTGCCATGTTGTGTTCCAGTAAAATCATTTGATTTTTGCAACAGTTTGTTAAATTTGATGAGATGTCTATTTTTGCATTCGTTGTACTTATGTGTTTCGCGCTTGTTTAAGTTGTCAATGCAATTTTTGAAATCAGCTGTCGTCAAAACAATCTTAATTTTATTAAACATTGTTCCGATCTGTTGGTTAATATTGTATAGATCGAATCTAGTTTGACGAATAACCGTTACTAACAACTTTTTACTGGCTTGGCTTAATATCTTAGGGCTTCCCCGTATGTTCTTCTTGGTAGTAATTTTGACACACGTAGGAATGAGATTGTGGTCACGACATCTCTTCAAGAAATTCAAGGATGTTACATATCTTGCGCGCTTAGTCTTGAGATATTCCAATCGCCGTATTTGTTCCGATATTTCCAGTCCGTACTGGTTTATATAAGACTTTCTGATATTTACGCGAATGTTACACATTTTGAAATAAAACTTCGTTTACGGAATCTATGGCGTTTACTTGATTTTACTACTATCCCGACGTTTCGAATACTTTACAGCATTCATGATCACAGGTGGACTTAGATGATAGACGTCCAAGGCTGATATGTTATTTCAACGGTCTCATCTACCCACAGTATATGATTTTACAAAATTTTTGGTTTATTTATTTTAACCCACCTAATATTCGTTTAGAAACACAATTAAAATATTTACTTCAAATTTTTTATGCTAACAATGTATGAGACTTTAAGTAAGTATATTAAAATGAGTACAATACTCCTCTTTAAACTAATTTTTTTTTTGTTTTTATTTAGTGCTCAAAAATTCTACCATAAACTACCAATTACTACCAGTAAGAAGACAATCTTGGTTATTGGTTTATATTATTAAATATATTGATTTTGCCAAAAGCTAAGACTAAAAAGCTACCACCGGATCGGAAATGTCCGTGAATATTGATTTATTATTATTTATTATCTCCAAGAAAAGGGATAGGAAAAGATAGGAGGGATAGTAAGGAGAGACGGGGTTTGGGCCTCCGGCACTCTCATTTACCATACGAAACACAAAGGCTGGAATATTCACCGTTATTTAAACGCTGATCTTCTATGAGCGAGTGGTACTTTCCCGATCGAGCCAGCCCATTCTGGGACAAGCAAGCCTGTACTCCTAGGAAAATATATCTATTATATTCCACATAAACTAAAACGTTACTAACCAAACAATTAGACATGTGCCAAAACAATATATGGTTATGAAATGCCTTGTTTATTAATTGAATATTTTGTAAATTTTCTGGGGTTAAAAAAAAAAAAAATTTGTAAAAACTGGTGAAAAGCGAATAGATCAGTCGCCTTCCGATTATTTCAATTGAAACTAATCACAAGTATTTCTGACTTCCACGGCACAAAGACGATTTTAAAACAAGGCTACTTAATAAATAAAATAAAAATAGACGTCGAGGGACGTCTACCAGATGTGAAAACATCGAAATTATTTTGTAGAAATAATGAGTAGAAATAAAATGATCATAATGTGTGCTTGTATAAAATTATGACGTGTAAAATAACGGAAATGGACATAAATCAGGTTCTGGAAATCATCTAGAACCGAAGTAGGTACTTGTCAAAACCTTGATTTTACCCTCCCTCCGCATTAGATGTTTCACATCCAAAATCTGTCTATGTGGTGACTGACTAAGAATACAAGTGTCACCACCTCATTCTTTCCTATGGGTGTCGTATGAGGCGACTAAGGGAAGTAAGCAATTATCACCCATTGCATTACTGGCGGTAGGGCTGGGTACCAAGTGGGAGTACTCACTTACTATCGGGCCCGAACAGGTTGGTACCACCATCTCCCGTGTGACCGGCCATGAAGCACTTCAGTGTATTTTGGCTATAGCAGGAGCCGTTTATCAGACAGCGGCTTGACAATACTCCCCGTATAGTTGAGTCCATGAGCGACGGTTACCATTTACCATCAGGGGAGCCGTGGCTCGTCTGCCATCATACGCAATAAAAATATATATATATACTTAATTTTCTGTAAAAACGTGGCGGCCTCGAGTAGAGGATACAAAATATAGTACACTGTTCGATAGATATTGATAATTCCAGCATGAATAGGCCCGAGCGGCTCGGATCGAGCTAGGAAGTACCCGCCTTTCACATAGTTTCAGAGTAGGTATAGTAGCAGTACCACTGAAGGAATGTAATATGGTTCCGGTTGCTCGCGAATAAAGGCGGAGAAATGGCACACGGCGGGTTTCTTTAGTGAGTGAGGGCCCCACACTACCCTGTTCGTTGCCCCGAACGACGGGGCGTGGATAATTTTTTCCCGCCTTAACATAAAGAAATAAAGGTATAGTAGCAGTTAGTATTTCTACACTTGCACTTTATTCTTGCATATATAGAACGTCGGAGACTCAAACCCCTTTTCATCCCTTCTTTATCATCCTCTATTTCCTCTTCTCTCTTGTATCATCCTACCTCCCAGCCTTTTTCTGAAGTTGGCAACGCGCGAGTGATGCCTCTGGTATTGCGTATTATTGCTACGAGAATCTCTTACCATCAGGCCAGCCGTATGCTTATTAAAAAAAAATACTAACAAATATGGATTGTGTTTCCAAAAGCGTTTTTTTAATTAAGAAAATTTAGGTGGATTGGGCCGACAAAAACAATAAGAAGTAATTCTTATTGACGCGAAACAGAATACTTTATAATAGACAATTTTCTACAGAAAATAAGCAAATAACATAATATTGTTGAAAATCACGGATAATATGGGATTGGGATCAAATTGCTTCAAACTAATAGATTTTTTGAAAAAAGAATTAAGCCTTGATAGACTAGAAACCTGCTTCAATAAAAATAAGAATAGCGAGAACTAAGAGGATAATAATGATATTTGAATTACATATTGTATAGAGTTTTATTAATAGAAACGAACCGTTATATAGCAAGTATACCTAAACAGAATAATATAAACAATATCAGCAACTTTGTTTGGGCGGGAAACGGCTGTCTCTGATTGGTTCGATGCCGCCATAAATACCATATAAGGAAAGCATGCGCGTATCGTATTACACCGACGCATGCGCAACTACTTTAGGGTTGTCCTATACTAGTTTTAGATGAAAATTTCAGTTGAAATATTTAGCAAGTGTCCAACAGCTGTATTATTGGATGTTATAACTCGAAAGTCGAAGCCAAAGGTATATACTTAGGTATATATTTTTACGAAGTTGTTTGGATTTTCGGATATCGGGTGACGGGCGAACAAATATACATTATTTGTTCGCCCGTCACCTTTAAATTTTATAGTGTTGTTTTTGAATATTATTAGTTTTGTTTTTGTGTTTCTTAATTTTGTTTTCATGTGGTTACGACACTATTTCGTGTGTTAGTTGTCATTGCCTGTAATAAAAGGAGCACAAAATTTTTGTGTATGTAGGTATATTTTATTGTTTGTGTATCTTTGGTTGACGACCCTAAAAAAAAAAAGAACTGGCAGGACAGATTTGGACGAAATTTGCTACGTAGATAGATTAGACGCTGGATTACAGAATATTTTAATCTATGAAATATAAATAATACTTTAATCTATAGAATATCATGTAAAACACTGTAGATAGGGATTTTGTGAGTTAACGACTGTACGGATATGAACGAGAGAGAAATGATGGCCTAAAAATCTATATAAATGAACTAATAGAGGTCTTTTTTTGTTAAGATACGAAAGAATGTAGGCAACCACATCGTTCGGAACAACGAACAAAAAATGTTGGGCCCATAATGTCACCCACTAAAAACTCGCCGTGTGCCGTTTCTCCGCCTGTGTTGGCAGATCACTGGAACTATGTTACATTACTTCAGTGGTCCGCCGGCAGCTTACCCTTCGGGTACCTTCTACTGAGCTCCACCACACCACAGCATCGCACCTTCGCACCAGGCCTTGCGGGTAGCGGGCGTTCCCCGGTCTATCCACCGTTAGCCTCAGCTAGGGCGCTGTTATAAAAAATTGGTCCAGAGCATTTATATTATTATTTTTTTCATACTACAAGTAGTTATAAAATAACACTACGTCTTACTTAGGTTCAAATGAAAAAGTTTCATCAAAATCTGTCTAGTTTTTGCGTGATGTGCGAATAAACAAAATATAAACAAACAACAATACTAAAAAAATATTTGTGTTCAGAGATGCCTCTCCTTTCTTTTCTTTTTAATACCTTAAATGTATAGAAACAGCGCTTAGTTACAGATTAATAATAGTGTAAATGGACATTATGTACACAAAATTATTAATTAACTTGAATACTACCAATACGAGTACATCGTGGTCTCCTGTAATAAGTTAATTTGCTTGCGCCACGCTTCAGAGTACCAAAAACGACGCTTACGAAATAAAATATTATAAGTAGGTACTTTTTTCATGAACTTCACAGTGTTCCATTACTTTGTAATGTTGCCATTGAGACTTTTATGAAACTGTGAAGAAATAAAATTAGTATGAACTTGAGTCAGTTTTCTCTGTTTTTAATGTTTCCGAAACTTATACAGTTAGGCAAAAATGTTACTGAAATCAGTTTACAAAAGTTTTTTTTTATGTCATGTTGACCGAGAAGTCTAAGCATGGATCTTCTCACCAACGATCTGGGTAAAGCCTAGATTTAGTCAACACAGCAGCGCTGGTTGAAGCGGTCTCTTGAAGCTTATGTTCAAGATTGGACGTTGAAAGCTTGGTGGATGGAGTACGTTCTAATAAAGCTTTTGCTTATATTCTTTTTTTATTCTAAAAAAGAGTCTATATTGCCCAGTACAGAAAAATCGAATATATATGAAACTTCTTTATACGACAAAGGTTAGTTACAGAGACTATTTTTAAATGCATCTCAATCTACGTCAAACTAGTTGAGTACACTATAAACAGTGCAACGTTCGGGCTATAACACAATCGCAGCGCCAAGCCATCCACCTCAGTTAAATAGTTGCGGTTATAGTAGTATAAGTTTGTTTAGTATACCTATTACTCAAGCGTGTCTGGTTGGAAAATTTAGTATGACGTCATAATAATGTTTTAGTATGCCAAGGTAAGTATTGGAAAGAAAATAAAATAAGTAGTTGCTATAGAAATACGATTTGATGCAAAACTATAATATGCTCTTCTTTTATAACGTCTATAGGCGTATGCCTATAGCTGTATAGCTTCAACCAGATCGTCGGTCAATCTGGTGGAGTGGTCTTTGAGAACTTTTGTTCTCCATCGGTTGTCAGTTCACCGACTGATGTGACAGTTCTCAATTCTTAGAATGATAATAAAAGAAATCAGTCTCATGAGTTAAACACAAAGTGAAAAATGTGAAATCGAAAATAACAGTCAGGAGCAGGATTTGAACCTGCATCTTCTGGATACCGTCCAGATGCTTTACCAATTCAGCCATCCTGACAATTGCTCTAGACTGCTAATTTCGATAACACATCATACTTAACGTCTTTGGGTGACGCCTGCGCCATCTGTCGGACGTATTTTCATACATTATACCGACCAGGTAAACTTAATTTTACAATTAAGATTTTACCTAATAATGACGCAAACCCTTTAAATATTTAGATATTTTTTATATATATTTTTAGCATTTGACATGCTTAGCACTATATATTAAACACAAAGTGAAAAATGTGAAATCGAAAATAACAGTCAGGAGCAGGATTTGAACCTGCATCTTCTGGATACCGTCCAGATGCTTTACCAATTCAGCCATCCTGACAATTGCTCCAGACTGCTAATTTCGATAACACATCATACTTAACGTCTTTGGGTGACGCCTGCGCCATCTGTCGGACGTATTTTCATACATTATACCGACCAGGTAAACTTAATTTTACAATTAAGATTTTACCAAATAATGACGCAAACCCTTTAAATATTTAGATATTTTTTATATATATTTTTAGCATTTGACATGCTTAGCACTATATATTAAACACAAAGTGAAAAATGTGAAATCGAAAATAACAGTCAGGAGCAGGATTTGAACCTGCATCTTCTGGATACCGTCCAGATGCTTTACCAATTCAGCCATTCTGACAATTGCTCCAGACTGCTAATTTCGATAACACATCATACTTAACGTCTTTGGGTGACGCCTGCGCCATCTGTCGGACGTATTTTCATACATTATACCGACCAGGTAAACTTAATTTTACAATTAAGATTTTACCTAATAATGCCGCAAACCCTTTAAATATTTAGATATTTTTTATATATATTTTTAGCATTTGACATGCTTAGCACTATATATTAAACACAAAGTGAAAAATGTGAAATCGAAAATAACAGTCAGGAGCAGGATTTGAACCTGCATCTTCTGGATACCGTCCAGATGCTTTACCAATTCAGCCATCCTGACAATTGCTCCAGACTGCTAATTTCGATAACACATCATACTTAACGTCTTTGGGTGACGCCTGCGCAAACCAAAAGGGGGCAAAGGGTTTGCGTCATTATTAGGTAAAATCTTAATTGTAAAATTAAGTTTACCTGGTCGGTATAATGTATGAAAATACGTCCGACAGATGGCGCAGGCGTCACCCAAAGACGTTAAGTATGATGTGTTATCGAAATTAGCAGTCTGGAGCAATTGTCAGGATGGCTGAATTGGTAAAGCATCTGGACGGTATCCAGAAGATGCAGGTTCAAATCCTGCTCCTGACTGTTATTTTCGATTTCACATTTTTCACTTTGTGTTTAATATATAGTGCTAAGCATGTCAAATGCTAAAAATATATATAAAAAATATCTAAATATTTAAAGGGTTTGCGTCATTATTAGGTAAAATCTTAATTGTAAAATTAAGTTTACCTGGTCGGTATAATGTATGAAAATACGTCCGACAGATGGCGCAGGCGTCACCCAAAGACGTTAAGTATGATGTGTTATCGAAATTAGCAGTCTGGAGCAATTGTCAGGATGGCTGAATTGGTAAAGCATCTGGACGGTATCCAGAAGATGCAGGTTCAAATCCTGCTCCTGACTGTTATTTTCGATTTCACATTTTTCACTTTGTGTTTAATATATAGTGCTAAGCATGTCAAATGCTAAAAATATATATAAAAAATATCTAAATATTTAAAGGGTTTGCGGCATTATTAGGTAAAATCTTAATTGTAAAATTAAGTTTACCTGGTCGGTATAATGTATGAAAATACGTCCGACAGATGGCGCAGGCGTCACCCAAAGACGTTAAGTATGATGTGTTATCGAAATTAGCAGTCTGGAGCAATTGTCAGGATGGCTGAATTGGTAAAGCATCTGGACGGTATCCAGAAGATGCAGGTTCAAATCCTGCTCCTGACTGTTATTTTCGATTTCACATTTTTCACTTTGTGTTTAATATATAGTTCTAAGCATGTCAAATGCTAAAAATATATATAAAAAATATCTAAATATTTAAAGGGTTTGCGTCATTATTAGGTAAAATCTTAATTGTAAAATTAAGTTTACCTGGTCGGTATAATGTATGAAAATACGTCCGACAGATGGCGCAGGCGTCACCCAAAGACGTTAAGTATGATGTGTTATCGAAATTAGCAGTCTGGAGCAATTGTCAGGATGGCTGAATTGGTAAAGCATCTGGACGGTATCCAGAAGATGCAGGTTCAAATCCTGCTCCTGACTGTTATTTTCGATTTCACATTTTTCACTTTGTGTTTAATATATAGTGCTAAGCATGTCAAATGCTAAAAATATATATAAAAAATATCTAAATATTTAAAGGGTTTGCGGCATTATTAGGTAAAATCTTAATTGTAAAATTAAGTTTACCTGGTCGGTATAATGTATGAAAATTCGTCCGACAGATGGCGCAGGCGTCACCGAAAGACGTTAAGTATGATGTGTTATCGAAATTAGCAGTCTGGAGCAATTGTCAGGATGGCTGAATTGGTAAAGCATCTGGACGGTATCCAGAAGATGCAGGTTCAAATCCTGCTCCTGACTGTTATTTTCGATTTCACATTTTTCACTTTGTGTTTAATATATAGTTCTAAGCATGTCAAATGCTAAAAATATATATAAAAAATATCTAAATATTTAAAGGGTTTGCGTCATTATTAGGTAAAATCTTAATTGTAAAATTAAGTTTACCTGGTCGGTATAATGTATGAAAATACGTCCGACAGATGGCGCAGGCGTCACCCAAAGACGTTAAGTATGATGTGTTATCGAAATTAGCAGTCTGGAGCAATTGTCAGAATGGCTGAATTGGTAAAGCATCTGGACGGTATCCAGAAGATGCAGGTTCAAATCCTGCTCCTGACTGTTATTTTCGATTTCACATTTTTCACTTTGTGTTTAATATATAGTGCTAAGCATGTCAAATGCTAAAAATATATATAAAAAATATCTAAATATTTAAAGGGTTTGCGTCATTATTAGGTAAAATCTTAATTGTAAAATTAAGTTTACCTGGTCGGTATAATGTATGAAAATACGTCCGATAGATGGCGCAGGCGTCACCCAAAGACGTTAAGTATGATGTGTTATCGAAATTAGCAGTCTGGAGCAATTGTCAGGATGGCTGAATTGGTAAAGCATCTGGACGGTATCCAGAAGATGCAGGTTCAAATCCTGCTCCTGACTGTTATTTTCGATTTCACATTTTTCACTTTGTGTTTAATATATAGTGCTAAGCATGTCAAATGCTAAAAATATATATAAAAAATATCTAAATATTTAAAGGGTTTTCGTCATTATTAGGTAAAATCTTAATTGTAAAATTAAGTTTACCTGGTCGGTATAATGTATGAAAATACGTCCGACAGATGGCGCAGGCGTCACCCAAAGACGTTAAGTATGATGTGTTATCGAAATTAGCAGTCTGGAGCAATTGTCAGGATGGCTGAATTGGTAAAGCATCTGGACGGTATCCAGAAGATGCAGGTTCAAATCCTGCTCCTGACTGTTATTTTCGATTTCACATTTTTCACTTTGTGTTTAATATATAGTGCTAAGCATGTCAAATGCTAAAAATATATATAAAAAATATCTAAATATTTAAAGGGTTTGCGTCATTATTAGGTAAAATCTTAATTGTAAAATTAAGTTTACCTGGTCGGTATAATGTATGAAAATACGTCCGACAGATGGCGCAGGCGTCACCCAAAGATGTTAAGTATGATGTGTTATCGAAATTAGCAGTCTGGAGCAATTGTCAGGATGGCTGAATTGGTAAAGCATCTGGACGGTATCCAGAAGATGCAGGTTCAAATCCTGCTCCTGACTGTTATTTTCGATTTCACATTTTTCACTTTGTGTTTAATATATAGTGCTAAGCATGTCAAATGCTAAAAATATATATAAAAAATATCTAAATATTTAAAGGGTTTGCGTCATTATTAGGTAAAATCTTAATTGTAAAATTAAGTTTACCTGGTCGGTATAATGTATGAAAATACGTCCGACAGATGGCGCAGGCGTCACCGAAAGACGTTAAGTATGATGTGTTATCGAAATTAGCAGTCTGGAGCAATTGTCAGGATGGCTGAATTGGTAAAGCATCTGGACGGTATCCAGAAGATGCAGGTTCAAATCCTGCTCCTGACTGTTATTTTCGATTTCACATTTTTCACTTTGTGTTTAATATATAGTTCTAAGCATGTCAAATGCTAAAAATATATATAAAAAATATCTAAATATTTAAAGGGTTTGCGTCATTATTAGGTAAAATCTTAATTGTAAAATTAAGTTTACCTGGTCGGTATAATGTATGAAAATACGTCCGACAGATGGCGCAGGCGTCACCCAAAGACGTTAAGTATGATGTGTTATCGAAATTAGCAGTCTGGAGCAATTGTCAGAATGGCTGAATTGGTAAAGCATCTGGACGGTATCCAGAAGATGCAGGTTCAAATCCTGCTCCTGACTGTTATTTTCGATTTCACATTTTTCACTTTGTGTTTAATATATAGTGCTAAGCATGTCAAATGCTAAAAATATATATAAAAAATATCTAAATATTTAAAGGGTTTGCGTCATTATTAGGTAAAATCTTAATTGTAAAATTAAGTTTACCTGGTCGGTATAATGTATGAAAATACGTCCGATAGATGGCGCAGGCGTCACCCAAAGACGTTAAGTATGATGTGTTATCGAAATTAGCAGTCTGGAGCAATTGTCAGGATGGCTGAATTGGTAAAGCATCTGGACGGTATCCAGAAGATGCAGGTTCAAATCCTGCTCCTGACTGTTATTTTCGATTTCACATTTTTCACTTTGTGTTTAATATATAGTGCTAAGCATGTCAAATGCTAAAAATATATATAAAAAATATCTAAATATTTAAAGGGTTTGCGTCATTATTAGGTAAAATCTTAATTGTAAAATTAAGTTTACCTGGTCGGTATAATGTATGAAAATACGTCCGACAGATGGCGCAGGCGTCACCCAAAGACGTTAAGTATGATGTGTTATCGAAATTAGCAGTCTGGAGCAATTGTCAGGATGGCTGAATTGGTAAAGCATCTGGACGGTATCCAGAAGATGCAGGTTCAAATCCTGCTCCTGACTGTTATTTTCGATTTCACATTTTTCACTTTGTGTTTAATATATAGTGCTAAGCATGTCAAATGCTAAAAATATATATAAAAAATATCTAAATATTTAAAGGGTTTGCGTCATTATTAGGTAAAATCTTAATTGTAAAATTAAGTTTACCTGGTCGGTATAATGTATGAAAATACGTCCGACAGATGGCGCAGGCGTCACCCAAAGATGTTAAGTATGATGTGTTATCGAAATTAGCAGTCTGGAGCAATTGTCAGGATGGCTGAATTGGTAAAGCATCTGGACGGTATCCAGAAGATGCAGGTTCAAATCCTGCTCCTGACTGTTATTTTCGATTTCACATTTTTCACTTTGTGTTTAATATATAGTGCTAAGCATGTCAAATGCTAAAAATATATATAAAAAATATCTAAATATTTAAAGGGTTTGCGTCATTATTAGGTAAAATCTTAATTGTAAAATTAAGTTTACCTGGTCGGTATAATGTATGAAAATACGTCCGACAGATGGCGCAGGCGTCACCCAAAGACGTTAAGTATGATGTGTTATCGAAATTAGCAGTCTGGAGCAATTGTCAGGATGGCTGAATTGGTAAAGCATCTGGACGGTATCCAGAAGATGCAGGTTCAAATCCTGCTCCTGACTGTTATTTTCGATTTCACATTTTTCACTTTGTGTTTAATATATAGTGCTAAGCATGTCAAATGCTAAAAATATATATAAAAAATATCTAAACAGTCTCATGAGTTTTAGCCCGTATACCTTTTTTATATGTTTTTTTTAGGTGGGCAAATGCGTTACGCATACCTCTGTTGCAAGGGCATGCTAGAGAGGTTATGTTAGACTTTCCCCAAAGGGTCTACCATCTAAAACCACCACGTTAGCATACCTCACGACGACGCTTTGTAAGGGACATCGGGAACGCGGGTTCAGCAGCTCCGGTAGCCCCAATGCGTCTGTCCCTACTGGGACGCTAACACGAGGAGAACAAACTGTTCTCAGGTGTTTCCTCAGTAACATTTTTCTGTTCTTTAATTAATTTGAGTAGCGTCTTCTTTTCATGTGATATCTGTGATACCAGAATTTTATAATCATGTGATGATAGTGGACAACGCTACGACTAAGTGTTCAGTTTATGTTTCTAATCTTAAGTAAGCACAAAACCTATTTTAATAGTTATAGTATATATTGCTTGGCTGCAACACATTAATACTACTTTAGTTATAATTAACCGTGAATAAAAATGGCTAAATAAAGTTTTCAAGTTTCTTGCCGGGTTCTTCTTATAAAAAACCTTAATAAAAAGTCTGGCCGCTCGTGGCGATTGTAATTGCGACAGTAGTGCTGTAGATGCACCTGCATCAAGCGCTCGTGTTGTTAGTAAGGTTTTGACGATTTTAAGTGATATATAATAGACTAATAAATACCTTTTCTAAAGAACATATTATTTATGAAAAGTGGAAAAAGAGAACTTTAGCGCAAGCGGGAATCGAACTTGCGTCCCTTCCAACGCACCGACCAATGGCCATTCCCAATATCCACATCATATTTGTCTTTACGACCCAGGATTGGAAGGGACGCAGGTGCGATCCCGCTCGCACTAAAGTTATCTTTTTCCACGTTTCACAAATATTGTGTTCTTTAAAGTAGCTGAGCATGATTACGTGCTAAAATACAGATCAAAGATACATTTATTAAAGTTGAATATATAATGTAATTGCTATCCCATAATTCACAATAACTCTCCCATTATCCATCTCTCTGGAACCAAAAATGTGTTTCAATAATTTTATTATCTGTATTAATCAGTATGAACGTGTGAAAATTATTGTTTGGAACAGACGTAACGGTGTACCCCACATTGATATCGATTTATTCTATGTTCACTACCCATGGACGTCTTTTTTTCAAACTAAGCTTAATGCTTGTGCTATGGGTACCAGATTACGGATATAATACATATATTACTTTTTTTTGTAAATAGATACATATAACAGATAGAAAACACCCAGTCACAGTACAAATATCTGTGTTCATCTTGAGTGGGATTCGAACCCACGACCTCGTGCACGGAAGTCTGCTACACTACCGACTACGCCACGAGGCCGGTCAAAAAATGTTGGTATATTAACTAAGAAATTTCTTTTTCTTTAAGTTAATATCAACAACAGTTGAAGCGGACACAACCTCGACACACTCAACTATATCATTGGAGCCAAATCACAACAACACACGTTGAGAAAAATCGAATGCACAGCGGCTGGCGTGTAAACAAACATGGCTCGTGCCAAAGACTATAAAATTGTAATGTAGATGGGAAAGTACCTATAAATAATTGTCTAGTGGTAGAGCCTTGCTTGTTCCAATATTAATGGACTAGCGCGTTCATTGAAGTAGCACCCTCTCATAGAAGACAAGCGTAAAAAAACCGTAGGTACTCCTAGAGTATGTTTTGTATAGTGAGTGAGAGCATTAGAGGCCCCTATCCCCCCTTCTCCACCTCCTATCCCTTTTCTTTGGGTTGACGACGCTCGAGTGATGCTTCTGGTGTTGCTAGCGTATATAAGCTACGTTAGCCGCTTAACATCAGGTGGGACGTAAGCTTCTCGTTCGTTCGATGTTCAGTAACTTGACAAGTAAAATGTGTAGTACAGCTAGAGTTTCAGTTTCATATTCATTCACAGTTGAAACTGTGAAAATCATTATTTATTATGAAGGCAGTGAATTTCGTTAAATCAATATGCGTGTGTATTGTAAATAAATAAACATTCACGGACATTTTCACACAACGTCCTCTGGTCCCAAACTAAGCTTAACGCTTGTGCTATGGGTACCAGATTACGGATATAATACATAATAATATATTACTCTTTTTTTGTAAATACATACATAATAATAGATAGAAAACACCCAGACGCAGTACGAATATCTGTGTTCATCACACAAATAATTTTACTTAGTAGGAATCGAACCCACGACCTCGTGCACGGAAGTCTGTTACACTACCGATTACACCACGAAGCCCGTCAAATAAATTTTAATACGAAATGTCTCCTGTCGTTCGTAACGATGACGTAAGAGAGCAAGTAGGTATGAAAGAGAGTATTGGTGTAAAGATGCGAAAGGGAATGCTCCGATGGTTCGGACATGTGTAAATAATGCCGAACGTGTGATTAGTTAAGAAGATATACAATGCGAAAGTGGAACGATGTAGGTATAGGGGGAGACCTAGAACAATTCGGTCATGTATTGAAGGAAGGTGGAGTCAGGAGTCTCCGAAACCGGCGAACGAAGAGAATTAAGAATGTTGAGGTAGCGAGTCTCTGTTCTCTCTGCCTACCCCGGCAAGGGAGATGGCGTGATGATAAGTAAGTAAGTATATCTCCTGCCTCACAGGGACCTTACAAACACGCAATAAACAAAAATCTAATAGACTTGTCTTCTTTCCAACTGTATCTTTGAATCGCATTAATAAATAGTACTGAAGGGAATGAACCCCTAGCATGAGAGGTAGCATCACGCCTGTATTCCCCGAAGGGGTAGGCAGAGGTGTATTACATACCGACGATTCGCCAGCTATGTTTAAGTCCCACGTAATAGGAGGCGAGCCTATTGACGTCTACTGGGCACATGTCCAAACTCCGGGCTGCTACTGAAAATTTTTCCTTTTTTTTTTACGAAAAATCTCAATAACACGCCCAACCCGGGGATCGAACCCGAGACCTCATGATCAGCAATCGCTTACGCTACCGCTGCACCACAGAGGCAGTTAGTGAGAGGTCTGTTACCTTAACCACTACATGTCCTAGACATGTATCAGAATTCGAGATATGAGATTTGCTTGGAAATTTAAGCGATTCTACGTATTTAAATAATCTATGGAGAAACGTGAGCCAAGCGTTGTTGGAGGGCGGGCGGTGGCGCGGCAGCGGAGGGGGACGGCCGCCCCATATATGGCTTGCGTTGGCGCAACTACAATACACTCGACACCAACTTGTTTCAAAGACAATTTATTAGGAAATAAATAAGATTTTATATATTAAAAATAAAGATACGAAAATTAAACATGTTTTAAAGTAAAACAATATAAATTTGTCGTATATTAAAAGGATTATTATAAATTTCAATATCACATGATTTTTAACGTAACGTAGACACTTTAAGATAGTCTCAATAGAGATAATTTATTGAATTAGGTGATACGAAGTCCAGTGTCAATGATACTTTTTTGGCAACATCAGAGTGACAGCCAATCCAAAACCTTATCGGATTAAAGATATCCTAAAAATGTTCTATGTATTGGTTACCGATAATAATCAAGAAGATATATTGATTTACTTACCTATAATGTGAGTTCATCACTCACATTACGGGTCTATCAATATATTTGATTTATCAATACATTCAGAAAATTAAACATAGCATCACGCCTGTGTTCCCCGAAGGGGTAGGCAGAGATGTATTACACACCCACGACTCGCCAGCTATGTTTAAGTCCCACGTAATAGGGGGCGAGCCTATTGACGTCTACCGGGCACATTTCCAAACTCCGGGCTGTTACTGAGAATTTTTCTTTTTAGGAAAAAGCTCAATAACTTTGCCCGACCCGGGGATCGAACCCGAGACCTCACTTCATAAACGATATTTCAAAATTAATATATTTGAAATATCGTTTATGAGGACTGAGAAGTAAGTTGGTTGAAAAATTAACAACCCCTACGTCTCTCTATATACTTAAAACGACATTAAGTTGTGGTGAGAGGACGCTAATACGTGTACACTAAACTTCACCTAATTTAAAGGAGAATCGCGTGATTCATAAGTTTTTTAACATACATAACAACTTGTTTCTTTTCCTTTAGACGGCGGGCACAGGCGTGATGTTATGTTGTGTAATTGAGTAAACAATGCATAGATCTGTGATAGCAGCAATAATGGTTGATTTGTTGTCGTTAATTTAAGAGTTTCGTTGTCTGTCTCCAAAACTCATCATCAGATTGTCACGAAATGGTCCATTTTAAATGGGATCATTTCGTAATAAACTACACGTACATAAAAGAATATAATACCCGAATTAAGAAAAAGTCAGTTAAAAAGCTATCTGAAAATGTTATGGCTTAGCCGAATAAAATCGCTGTAATTAAATTCTCTTCTAAATTGAGCTTTATTAGTGTTCTTCGGGTTTATCAATAAGCTATCACAGCTCCATTTTCTGTAGATTCAAAGTCCATCGTCCTTTCTCTGTCATATTTACTTTCGATCCCTTATCCCTTCTTTGTTATTATTCCTCTCCACCTGCTTATATTTTCTCTATTATTATCTTGCTCCACCTTTCAGTCTTCTGTATATAGTCCATGCTTACCAATTTCAATGCAATATGTATAGGCTAAGGTACTCTTACCATCAGGTAGGACATAATTGCCAACCTTAGTATGTTAAAAAATATTAAAAACACTTTAAATAATATATAAATTATGGACCATTATGTCGCTGATTGTCCGGCGCCGGCTGGATCGGCTGCGCACACGACGCCCCGCCCACACGCCGTTGTGTGCGTGACCGACGCCGTCGAGTCTTCATACTCTACCGGACTCATTCCTCGTTCAGTGATGCTGAAATCCCATACAATTTTTCCTGCCACATTTAAAGATTTCCGCAACAGTGAATATTATTGTTTTTATGCAGGAAGGAATTAATAAATCAAACGCTATGGAAAATGAATGATTGTAACTTTATATACAGTTTCTCTGAAAATGCATTTTGATATTGTTTTCCTAGTAGCTTAATTCATAACAGTAATAAAAATCAATTTTATCACGTTTATATCTATGTGTTTCTTTATTATCTTCTTTACATTATTTTTATTTTTAATGTTGTCCGTTGAGCCGTTAATCCGTTTTAAATGAGTAGTAACAGGTTTTATTATAATAGAGAAACATTCTCGTTACGTCTTTCTAAAAACAAATAATTTCAATCTTTTCGAAGTTGTCTTTTTTTTTCATACTATAGGGATAGCGAACAAGCATACGACCCACCTGATGGTAAGCTGTTACCGTAGCCCATAGACGCTAGCAACACCAACACCAGAGGCATAACTCGCGCGTCGCCATCTCTAAGGAAAGTTATCCCTTTCCTGCAAGAAGTGGACAGGTAGGATAATAAGGAGAGAGTAGGTAGGATACTAAGGAGAAGATAGAAGAATTGAGAGGGGTTTAGCCCTCCGGCGCTCTCACTCATCGTACTAAACACAATGATAGGAGCACACGTTGATCTCTTGTGAGAGGGTGGTACTTCCCCACTTCTCCGATCAAGCCGGCCCATTCATGTTGGGATAAGCAAGGCTCTATCGCTAGAAAAATTATGTATGTTATTTACAATTTGACTCTAAAGGACCTCATGAATCAATCTGCTGAGACCCATATGCAATATAAGGACTGTAAACGGATGTTAAAAAAACCTTCAACAATACATATTTACTTAAATGCTACATAAATATTTTTGTCATTGTTCAAGTAATGTATGTATTCACTTTCTCTATTTAAATTTTCTCTCTGTCGTTAGTAATGAAAATCCAGTAACCAAAAATAAGGAACAAAATATGTCTTGTTTTGTACTTACTTTAACATCAAGCTATTTTTTTAATTTAATTCTTGTATATTATTTTTATTAGAATTATTATTGCCTATATAGTGATGAAATAAAAATCATAACCTAATTAGTTGAAGGAACGAAGTAGTAGGAAGACTGTAAGTATATAGGTCGAGTTACTGGCTCTATGCCAGGGTATTAGTCACCTAGTGCGGCCAGCGCGTAGCCAACTGACGCTAAAGGTTACATCTGATACATGAGACCTGGGATATTGATGCGATCGATCCATTTCTTGGTATTGGAGGTGATCTTGATGCTGTTCCAACAGATCCCGAAAAATCATCAATATTTTAAACTGTGATAAGAGTTTTCTTTTCAAATACATTACTGTCCCACTATTGGGTACAAGTCTCCTCTCAGAAGGAGAGGAATGTAAACCGTAGTCAACTACGCTGGGCTAGCAGACTTCAGAAGCCGTTAAGAAAATCTCTCAGATCTATAGTATTCATGAGCGGCAGTTTCCACTACCATCGTGATTCATTTTATCATCACAAACAATCTTAACACAAAGTGTGAAAATGTGAAATCGAAAACAACAGTCACGAGCAGGATTTGAGCCTGCATCTCCTCGATACCGTCCAGATGCTTTGCTAATTTAGCCATTGTGGCAACTGCTCGGGACTGCGAATTTCGATAACACATACATTCTTAACGTCTTATGTGTAATATATAAAAAAATATCAGAAACGATCTTTAACAATCGCATATTTTTGACTCGCAGTGCCTGCAGCTTCACCACGGAAATTCCAATTATTCTTATCACGATGATTTATATAATTATATAGCCTATGACACATTTCAAAGACCATTCTGAATATCGATGAAAGAATTATTTATATCAAGTAGGTAGTTTTAGAGAATACCTACTCCTGAGATTCAAATTCAAAAACGTTACCCTTATAATATTAGGGTAAATGAGCTTTGGAATGGTGAAAGAGCTTCCTTTTAGTCCAAGCTCAAGCCTTTTGAACGATAAATGTTTTAATAAACACAAAGTGAAAAATGTGAATTCGAAAATAACAGTCAGGAGCAGGATTTGAACCTGCATCTCCTGGATACCGTCCAGATGCTTTGCCAATTCAGCCATCCTGACAATTGCTCCTGACTGCTAATTTCGACAACACATCATACTTAACGTCTTTGGGTGACGCCTGCGCCATCTGTCGGAAGTATTTTCATACATTATACCGACCAGGTAAACTTAATTTTACAATTAAGATTTTTACCTAATAATTCAGGATGGCTGAATTGGCAAAGCATCTGGACGGTATCCAGGAGATGCAGGTTCAAATCCTGCTCCTGAATGTTATTTTCAAATTCACATTTTTCACTTTGTGTTTAATGTATAGTGCTAAGCATGTCAAATGCTAAAAATATATATAAAAATATCTAAACAGATAAATGTTTTGATATACACTTAATTAGATAATAGCGACTTTGATTCATTTCATAGTGGTAAAATCAAGGACTGCTAACAGAGTGGTAGTGTTCGATTCCCAGTCCGAGATCCATGCTCGGCACACCCCTCTGACTTTACAAGATGTTTAGAAATTATGTATGACAAAATTGATACTGTTCGGTGAAGGAAACTTGCGTGCCTAAGAATTTTTCTGGACGGCTTGTAGACTCCACTGGGCCAGCATGATGGACTACAGACTATGGAAAAAATGTACCTAACCGAATACCTTATCGTTCGGGGTAACGAACAGGGTAGTGTGGGGCCCTCACCCACTATATAAACCCGCCGTGTGCCGTCTCTCCGCCTGTATTGCCGAAGCACGGGAACTGTGTTGCATTACTTCATTGGTCCGCCGGCAGCTTAACTTTTCGGGTACCCTCTAGCATGAAACCTAACCTAATAAAACCTTACCATTGAATAAAATGGCCGGCCGCAACTTGAAGTAACCAATGCCGGGCCTCGTGGCGTAGTCGGTAGTGTAACCGACTTCCGTGTACGAGGTCGTGGGATCGATTCCCACTCAGGACAATTATTTGTGTGATGAACACAGATATTTGTACTGCGTCTGGGTGTTTCCTATCTATTATATGTATGAATTTACAAAAAAAAAGTAATATATGTATTATAACCGTAATCTGGTACCCATAGCACAAGCGTTAAGCTTAGTTTGGGACCAGAGGACGTGTAAAATGTCCGTGAATATTTATTTATTTATTTAATTCATGACGTGACCACGTCATAACTACCTATATATTAAAGAATAATTGACTAACATGTCAACGCATATCCCAAACTCTAGGGGAATGGAAAACTGGAGGGCGCGGCTGGAGTCGCCCCGGGCCGGTCTTCGGACCGTGGGGGCGCTCCACCTGGTGCTGGAAGAGTGGGCAGGGCGACGGCACGGAGTCCTTACCTTCCGACTGGTGCAGGTGCTGTCGGGGCACGGTTGCTTCGGCAGATATCTGCACATTGTCGCAAGGAGGGAAGCGACTCCGGGCTGTCAACATTGCGGCTGCGACGAGGACACGGCGCAGCACACGCTCGAGTCGTGCCCGGCTTGGGCCGAGCAACGCCGTGAACTCGTCACGGCAATAGGGGGGACCTCTCGCTGCCGAGCGTCGTTAGAGCGATGCTTGGCAGCGACAGTAATTGGGCCGCGGTCGCTGCCTTCTGCGAGGAGGTCATCTCGCGGAAGGAAGCGGCGGAGAGGGCCAGGGAAGCTGATCCGTCCGCAGACCCAAATCGCCGCCAGCGACTGGGGCGGCGCAGGCGTGAATATTTGCGCCTAATGCCGCCCTAGCTGGGGCTACGGGTGGATGGACCGGGGAACGTCCGCCACCCGCAAGGCCTCCAGGCAAGGTGTGACGCTCCGTGTGCGGTCCACTGAAGGAATGCAACATAGTTCCAGTGGCCCGTCAATAAAGGCGAAGAGACGGCACACGGCGGGTTACTTTAGTGGGTGAGGGCCCCACACTACCCTGTTCGTTGCCCCGAGCGACAGGGTGTGCGGTTAGGAACATTTTTTCGCGCCTAAACAAAAAAAAATGGGGGAATGGAACGTGAAAATTTATATACTTTTATACTGTAAGGGCTCCGTGAGTTCTTAGCCTAAGTGAGCACTAAAAATGGATTTTATGCAAATCCTATCCAAAATGCTTTTTTATTTACCATACCATTCAATAATTCGGTGGTATTATAAAGAAAAAAAAGTATGTTTGTACTTATGTACACGCGTTAGAAGTTATACTTCTTTGGCGTAACAAGATAAAAATCTTTTCAAAAATGTAATCTTTCGCCTTATTCTACGTTTGTAGAAAAAACGACACTAACATTAGAAAAAAGGTAGGTATTTAATACATTGAAAGTTTTATTATAATGCATTATCTAGTTCCCTAACGCGCCAAAAGAAATATAACTACAAAAATGGTTCATGAAAACACACAAGTACTTTAATAGGACTTTACAATGACACGGGCGAATACGTGGGTATAGCGCTTGTTAGAGTATTAATCTACAGCAACCGAAATTGTAATTGATCAGTGATGGCAGGTAAATGTTATTTAAATTACCATGAATAGTAGTTGATTAACGGCGTACCTGACTAATTATATTCAGAGAATAATTATGATGTTTATTATGATGTAGCTTAATAGTTTGCAAATAATATTTGGCGCAAGGTGTTAAAATAATGTATTCCAATAACGCGATATATACTTACGCATTTTATTGAGTACTTAAATTTTGTCCTGAGATTTCTATAAAAAAAAACAGTCTCACACCTGTACCCTCGAAGGGGTAGGCAGAGGCGTATTAGACATCCACGGTTCGCCATTATGTTTAAGTCCCACGTCATAGGGGGTGAGCCTATTACCGTCTACCGGGCACATTTCCAATCGCCGGGCTACTACTGAGAATTTTTCTTTTTAGATAAACTCAATAACTGCCTGGGGATTGAACCCAAGACCACATGATCAGCAGTCGCTTAAATTAAGGTTACCTACCTATGTTTAATATCTTTCTTCTTCATTACAGACCATATTTACCCTAATGTGGGTACATAGCTGCTATTCCACGTTAGAAGATAAATTGATCTAGGTACCACACTACTCTGGATACAAGGATAACAGCGTATCTTGTATTATCTAGTTTTTAAATATCTGGTATGATTGAATAACAATCTGATACGATCAAAGTCTATTTCGTCTATCAAATAGGCTGAAACGTAAAACGAGGTCAGTGAAACGCTGTTTTATGTCTCTCGTTACCCACGCAATGTTTTACACGTCAGTTCAACTAAATATTTACACCTACTTATTTACTATGAATGGTTCAATTCTTGATTTCTCACAACCATGCATAAACATCTCTTAATAGGTAGTAAAGTATGGTTTTGAATTACTCAATAATTATTTTGATTATGTATGAATTCATTAATCTCTAATACAACTCCGAGATTTTATTTTAATGACAGGGTAACAAATAAAGAATCAATTAATGAACCAATTGTCTAGTCTAATTTTAGATAGGCCCCTCTCTCAATTTGTGTCTAGATTATTTGCTATTCAATTCATACACATGCTTCAGTCACTTCTTCCCCATAGAGCTCCCGAACATACACAAAAGTATAGATAAACTTTCATGAACCATCATACGTCGGGAAGCGTTAATACTAGAAAAAACCTTTGGGAACTGTTTTTTGTAGAACAACGTAAATGATTCTAACAATAAATCATGTAAATGATATTTACGCGTATTTAGGCAGCTCTATGTAAATGTATACTATAATATGTTACTGTAGTGTGCGTGAAAAGATGTTATGTGTTCATAGTTATTCTTCATTGGCTTTGGCCATGACTCAACACTAGAAATCAAAACAAATCGAGCTTTTGTAAAATGTAATGTTTCGTTTATTTTCGTATTATTTTGTTATAGCTACTCTTGAGGATACGCTACAATTTTACCCCCTTGAAGAACCCCTATCAGTTTGAAACATAATAAAATAACAAATGAATTACGAGTATTATTAATTGCCAGGCACCGAAATTTCGTTGCTCTGCTCTGATCTAGTGTTTTTTAAGTAGAAACTTTTATGGGCATATTTGGCAAATTTTAAATGGGTTAAATCTTATAAGTATTTATTCGCGTCACCAACATGCTGTGCGCGCAAAATGCCTTTCGAAATTCATGTAGAACTATATCTATCGAAACAATTCGTAATAAATATTGTCCGTCGATAATACGAATTTATAACAATAAGAATTAAAAATCCAGTACCTATTATAAGATCTAATTAAATTCATAAAAACTATTATGACTAATAAACTATTATCTATACTAATGTATTTGTTTTTTTTAAGTTTTTACTTGCGTCGGCTGTCCTCAGTCAGCAGTTCTCAGCCTGTTATTTTTTTTATCAAGAGATACTTAACTCTGTATTTAAAAAAAAACACAAATAAGTTGTTATATGACGGTCCCTGTGGCGTAGTCGGTAGTGTAACCGACTTCCGTGCACGAGGTCGTGGGTTCGATTCCCACTCATGAAAGTATTTGTGTGATGAACACAGATATTTGTACTGCTTTTGGATGTTTTCTATGTATTATATGTATGTATTTACAAAAAAAAGTAATATATGTATTATATCCGTAACCATATTACCCATAGCACGAGCGTTAAGCTTAGTTTGGGACCAGAGGACGTTGTGTGAAAATGTTGGTGAATATTTATTTATTTGTAATAGATGACTTTCTGAACTGGTGTTCATAGGTTCATTATATGAGTACTGTCAACCTGCTGCCCACCATTATATTTCATGGCTATAAAATGAACGAATATCTTCCGCTATACCTAACCAAAACACACTGAGTTGATTCATGATTGGCCACAGGAGCGACCGTGGTACCGACTTGTTCGAGCCTGATAACAAGTGAGTTCTATCTACTATACACTTGGCAGCCAATCTTAACACCAGTAATACGTTGGGTGATATCTGCTTATGTCCTATGGTCGCCACGTATGATAACCATGAAAGGATAGGGCGAAGATACTTGTACCACATTTCAAAATATCAAAAAATTTTTTTTTACACAAGGTCAGTATAGAGCTTTTAGTCACCTATTACGAAAATGAAGTAGTGATTTCCAGCTATCACACGGCCTTGATAAAAAAGTAAGCTCCAAATTAATAATAAAATAAATAAATATTCACGGACATTTTTCACACAACGTCCTCTGGTCCCAAACTAAGCTTAACGCTTGTGCTATGGGTACCAGATTACGGATATAATACATATACTATTTTCTTTTTGTAAACACATACATATAATAGATAGAAAACATCCAGACGCTGTACAAATATCTGGCTTTATCACACAAATAATTGTCCTGAGTGGGAATCGAACCCACGACCTCGTGCACGGATGTCGGTTACACTACTGACTACGCCACGAGGCCCGTTATTTAAAGGACCACTATGTACATTTAATAAATTGTATTTAAAGTAATAACCCATTTCCAGCCCTTAAAAGGTTTCAATCAGCCAATGAATTTATATGTTATAAGTCTTTCAAGAATTTTATTTGGACACCCTAAAAATATTTGTGAGGAAATTTTGTATATCAGGTTTGTTTTTTCTTTATTTGTATAATATCCATGATTTTATTAAGGAAAAAAGATTCTACATTTTCTAATGATTTTTTATAAAACTGTCATATTTTACTTAATATTTTTTCTTAGTATAAACAATTATAATATAGTATTTTATAGCTACAACCACTGTTACCAAATTGGAAATAGTCAAGTGGTGGCTTGGATGGAATGTAAAGTTCCAATGTCCCGCCAATAAAGGCGGAGAGACGGCACACGGCGGGTTTCTTTAGTGTGTGAGGGCCCCACACTACCCTGTTCGTTGCCCCGAACGACGGGGTGTGCGGTTACGAACATTTTTTCATGCCTTAAAAAAAAGGGTTGGATGGGTAACATGAAAGCAAATAAGTAGCTATGTGAAGTTCGTAACCACTGGACATCTTAACAACAGATTATGTTATTATATATTTAATTGTTATTATGGTGGCAGATTACCCACCCGGATGGTACGTGCTTCATGGCCAAGCCAACTAGGCTAATTTGGTGGTCAGGAAGATGTATCAGAACGTAAGAAGAATCGTAATTTACTGCCTCGGTGGTCTAGCAGTAGCGTATGCAATTGCGGATCAGTCAGAGACCGCAATCTTGGGTTCGAATCCCGGAATAGGACATTAAAAATTATTAGGTGTTTCCTGTTAAGATATTCTTAATGCAGCTTGGAGTTAGGACGTTAGTGAGGTTTCACTGCTGCTGTACCTTAGAAGTACATTAAACCGTTGTCCTGCACCTAATCTCTTTCCAGTCCTAAAATAGTATCCCATAGGACTATAAAAGTGAGGGAACCGGGAGTGCACTTGTATTTAAGTACATATTCATGGACTATAATATATTTTGCTTGGGACTCTGTGGACATTGGACGCCGTGACTTAATTCGAATTGGACATCATTATTACTGTTAAGCATGGAACTAAAGTGGCTTAACCTTAACTTACTTAATTCTTTAATAAGAATCAGTAAGCTCTATGGCTCTATAAGTTATCACGTACAAATATTCACAAACAAGTACGTTATTAAGACTGTCCGCTATAAAACAGATAAATGGCGACATTAAACGCCCACAAAAAAGCTGTGTTGCCAAGGAAAACAAATATTTCCAATACATACTTAGGTGTGTCGGATTATTGCCCCTACTAAATGTTTTCTTTTTACTGGCTAACATGATATTCTTCATAAGCTAAAATATATTTTAGGCCTGCAGGTTTTCCCGCGAAGGGGCGACGCTGCGTGTGCGGATGCGTCGCTCAGTAAAGGGTACACGAAAGGGTTAGCCGCCGGCGGACCACTGAAGTAATGTAGCATGGTTCCAGTGGCCCACCAATACAGGCGGAGAGATGACACACGGTGGGCTTATTGAGTGGGCGAGAACCCCACACTACTCTGTTCGTTATCCCGAACGACAGGGTATGCGGTTAGGTACATATTTTCCCGCCTTGTAACTATTAAGAGCTCAAATATTAAAAACTATGAAAATGAAGTAAATGCTATACTAAATTTAATTACTATATGGCTGCATAATAATAATCTCAGAATAAAACTAGCTAAAACTAAGTTGATGATGTTTAGTCAAAGATCACAAACGCAAAAATTAAATATAAGTTACAAAAATATTTCCATAGAACAAGTTGAAACAAGTAGATATTTAGGACTGATAATAGACAATAAAATGAATTGGAAAGCTCACCTTGATTCATTGAGCAAACGTGTCAACAAATCTGCATATATGCTGTTAAAAATCTCACCAGTATTAGGGATAGAAGCTAAATTGACAGCATATTCTCAACTCAATTTTAAGATACGCCATCATATTTTGGGGTAACTCTACAAATAGACAGATTATATTTAGGTCCCAAAAAAGGTGTATTCGAGCCATGTTTACACTAAAACTCACTGATTCCTGTTTACAATATTTTAAGAAGCATAAAATTTTAACGCTCCCTTCTCTGTATATTTTTGAGGTGGCTGTATTTGTTAGAACTAATCCACATTTATTTCAAAAGTTATCAAATAGAAGCCTACGAAACCGGCGGGATAATAGACTGTATGTAGGAGAGTCAAATACAGCTTTAATGTCCAAAATTATATATTGTATGGCGCCAATATTATATAATCACTTGCCAAAACCTTTAAAAGAGTGTAAATCAATAAATGTATACAAAAGGAAACTGCGAGAATTGTTAACCTTAAGAGCCTATTATAACATTAAAGATTATCTAGACGATAAGTTTTTAGAAATAAGGTAGTTTGATAATGTATTAAAAATAAGCTTAGTAAAGTTTATGTAGGATTATAATCCGATTTTAAAATATTTTGCACACTTAAATGGTAGAATATGACTCGGACAAATCATTTGTATAACATCAAATTTATGTACTCATATTCATGCAAATAAAATGTTCTTATTCTTATTAACAAAAACAAAAAGCTTGCAGGTTTACTAACAATGTATTTCTCCACTGAGCAGTGACGATTTGTCAACAAATAAACAAATAATTTCGAAGAAACGCGGGTATGCCTTGTGAGGTTGGTTAGAATCCTTGGTTTCGGTACGTTAGTTTTTTTTATTCTACGGAACCCAAATTATTTTTTTATATAAAATCAGTATGTTTTAAAAAACCTTGTAACGTCAGCTATCTGCTAGTGAAAGCCCCATAAAAATCGGTCCATCCGTTTCGGAGAACAACCGGGACAAACAGACACAAACTTTCAATATATTTTTTTGGTTAAGTACTGTGTAAACAATCGTATACTTACAATAAGGTTTTGTATATACTTCTGAGGATATAATACTGCTATACTTTATCCTAGTAGATTGTCTTATTTAAATTCTGGTTTTAAATGAATTGAGAGAACAACTATATATTATGTATCATTAATATTTTCTCTTAACTTCAACCGTTATGGAAAAAGTCTCCGTAACCGGAAAACTCTGACAATTTCAGAGCCAACAGTAAATTGACCTGTTGCTACGACAGATCGTAAAACATTACGTTCGCATTTTAATTTTTTTTAGAATTATGTATTCATATTGTATAGTTCTGAAAATACATATGATTTTTTTAATACACCAATTAGTATAGCAAAATAAAATCAAAATATTATTTAAACAAAAAAAATCCTTTAGCAATTTATTTTTACACATTGTCCTCTTTTTCGTAAGCAAAATTTCGTAAAATATAAACAAATGCGTACGAATTAAAAACCACTATCATCATTATCAAAAAGGTTATAGGTACTAGCCTTTTTTTAAATATAGAAATGCTTGGATTATTTCTAGAACATCGACTTCTAGAAATTTCTTTACACCGCTGTTTAGATAGGTTATATACGTAAGTATATTATACATGATATATCTTTTTACTACACTAATTTTTTTATGGTTTGGCTATAGTTATTTCATCTAAATATATAGGTGTTGTACGCATAAATCGCTCAGTTGTTTATCTGTTAGGGACGTAATACAAGATCGGCACGCCGACATTTGGCTAGACGTCCACTCGAGGTCATCGTCTCTTAGTACGTAGCGTTGGAAAATATGAGTCTCTTAATCGCCAATTATTTTCTCACGAAAAAGTAAACTAAATAGAAAATACGTACTTACTTACTTATCATCACGCCATTTCCCTTGTGCGGTGGGCAGAGAGAACAGAGTGCCAAGAGGCTCTATTCTTGCATACATCTCTCGCTTCCTCAACATTCATATCTCTCTTCATACACGCTCGCCAGTTTCGGAGACTCCTGACTCCACCTTCCTTTAATATATGACCGATTTGGTCTAGATAGTTTAGAAAATGGCACTATAAAAGCATTTACAATAAGTTATGGCAGTGGTAGAACCTTGCTTGCAGCAATAATGGGCTGGCTTGACAAGGCAAGTACCACCCCCCACCACGTAGAAAGATAGGAGGTGAAGAATATATAAGGAAAGCACGGGGAGAAGGCTTAGGCCTACTGCGCTTTAACTCACAAATCTCACCATACGAAACAAACCAGTAGAAGTACCCACCGTTGTTTCACGTGATCTTCTGTGAGAGGGTGGTACTTCGCCGGTTGAGCCGGCCGGGTCATGCTGTGACTAGATAACTCTATATAGATTTTTCAGCTTGTGTTTAAGCTGAAGAAAATAATAAAATATCCTACCATATAATAATGATAACTACCAAATTCTACTTAAATTACGCAGTAATCCTTCGTTTTCCATTAATTCTAATATAGGGCAATTAAAAAATAAATACGCCTGTCAATTCCCCGCCAACATGAATATTCTGACGTCAGCAAAGACAGGGTAAACTAATTGTTTTTGCCGACCATATAATATATATGTGTGTTAAAGGATAGTACACACACATACATTTTCATCATTACAACTGACTTTTGGCGGGAAGCCAAACCTGCACTCATCTCCGATTCGTTCTTAAATGAATTAAATTAAAAAATATATCATGACTTTGACGTTTTCTATTAATTAGCGTTATGTTCAGTATTTAATCAATCGTTATTTTATTTATTAGCCATAAATAACACATTAAACGATTTCTGAACGTTTTAAACTACCGGAAATACGAATACATAAAGCATCCGTCTTTTTATTTGTTTTGCGTGAAATGAACTTCTTTTGTTTGACATTTCTAAAAACCTTTTTCATATTTAAAAGTCGGTATTTTTTTATAGAATGAAGTGCTAAGAGATCGATAAACCTTATTATTTATCACATGAGAAGGACATAATTTGGTAGTAAAGTCCAAATGGAATGGGTTGAAAATGGAATGAAGGTATTTAAAATTCCGGACAACTAATAAAGTTTCCTGGATGTTTAGATATAGTGAACACAGTGAATGCATCGGAACCATGAATTGAAATTTATATTCTTAAGTCTAGTCTTCAATAAAAATAACATACACAAGAACAAAGCCGTGTAAACTATGTGTTGAACATGATGATTAAGTAGGTCACTCGGAAATCAAGCAGCAACTACTCTGTGGATTTGTTATTTTACGTGAATAAACAATAAATAAAAAAATAAAAAATAATCATTGAATGAATGTGTCATTTGTATTTAACAAATAACATAAGAATTATGAGTCTGCTGTTTTAAGTACCTATTGCAGGTTCAAAAGCTTTTTTAAGCTCTGTTTATGAAAGAGCTACAAGTGGTTATTCGTCTTGTTGCAAAGCAATTCTCGTAACTATTGATGCTAGAAGTCACTCAGTGTTGGTATACATAATCAGTAAAAATATGTTAACGACAGTGAACGGGATTCAAAAAGTGCGAGTTCAAACCCCTCTCGTGGTAATCATTTTCTATTTCACATTTTTGCTCTTTATTATCTGTTATACGACCAAGCATGTCAAGTGCATAATAACATATTCTTAAATTTATAAGACATTGTCGTCGCATTGTAGAGATTTTTTTTCTATGACATATTTGTGTGTATGTTGTGGCACAGTGCGCGTTGGTTAAACTTCGTAAGCCATTGAGAAACTATGCTATCTATCAACATATTTTCCTTCACCGGAACAAAAAAAAAATTAAAAACAAACACATTATGAAATACTAATAAAACTATACCTATATATTTCATATCATAAAGTTTAGTAATCGCACCTAAATTATTGCTATGTATATCCATTTCAGTAATTTGTGGTGCTGTAATATTTACGGCACTCTGGACGGTTGCTATTGTTGCGTTATAGACTGGTAGCATATAGCAACACTACACAAATACTATCCAAATACACAAAACATGTTGTGTTAACGAACTGTTGAAATAATATTTTTCCATAAATTTCACCGTGACACGAAATCAGTAGTAGGACGAGCCGCCTGTTGCTCTGGCGTCGTGCCAGAATACTCCATGCGGTTTTTTCACAAAACGTTACAGTAAATAATGTCGTCTATAAAATTTTGGACATGTCTACAGATAATAATACTTTATGCTTTAAAACTTCCGCTCGAGATAGAAACTATTTAACCGATCTTGACGTTCTTTTTTCAAAATGCGTGTTTGTTCCAACTTTAAACATAGGGTAGGTACCACAGAGTAATTTTTAATATAGGGAAGTAGGCACTTATCCCTAATATTTCCTTTTTGTTGTTGCAAAATTAATATACGAATTATATGTTCCACAGCAACGAGTAGCCGGGACTGCCAGTAATGTTAAACATTTGAAAGAAAGAAAGAAAGAAGAAAATAATTTTATTGCCACTAGTAACAAAGAATAAAACACAATTTAGACACATAATGTCGAGGTATTATAGGGCCACATTCAGCAACTATGCCACAGTGCATCGGTTACGCCACACTGCAACGCTGGTTTTCAATGCAGGCCTATATATTATTTGATACCTATATATTATTGATAACCAAATAGTGTTCTAAAGAGGTTGTCGTAACAATAAGAAAACCAGACAGATGGATCATGAGGGTCATACAGAATGTCTACTTGGAAGATACCTTCAATACCCTCTGCACAAGCCTTTTATCTGGTTCTTTGATAAAAGGTGAACCAGTATTCACAATTCTTCATGCCCGCCAGAAAGTTCCTTGACCTCGTATTTCCTTGCTTTACATCTGCAGTTTCGACTTCACATTTTCTGGAAAAAGGAATACATAAACCTATTCTTTCAGTCAGAAATTAATCACGAATTACAGAGGAGCTAGCATTGAATCCTGTGACTATTAGCTTAGATAAAGCAATAATAATATTTCTACAGCTTTTGTGCACCTGAAATCTTCACGTCATCTGTGTCAGATCAGGCATTATTACTGGCATCGTGCCCAAAGCAATGCTACTCCTCTGTGCCAAGTATAGGGCAGGCTTTTTATCATATAAATTGTCGAACAGTCACTTCGAAATTTCCTGTTGATACTTATTGCTTGTTACTTTCAATAACAATCTCTGTGTAAATATCGATCAACTACGGTTCAATCCTGATGAGATTTCAGAACTTCATTATCATAGTTGTATTAACATAATAATGTATTTGGAGTATTTTGTCTTAATACTCCGGTGTTCTGATGATTAGTTATGTATATCTGTTAACTGCCTCGATGGTGTAGCGGGATGGGTCGGACACTGTTATTGAGCTTTTTTCTAAAAAGAAAAATTCTCAGTAGCAGCCTGGATTTTGTAAATGTGCACGATAGACGGCAATAGGCTCGCCCCCTACTACGTGAGACTTAAACATAGCTGGCGAATCATGGGTGTGTAAAATACACCTCTGCCTACACCTTCAGGGAATATAGGCGTGATGCTATGTGTCTGTTAGCAGATTTTGAAGCTACGTGTTATCCTTATCAGAAGGGATACGCTTTGATGTGTACAGATACATTTTTAATAAATGGTATGGATAAAGATCAGGGACAACCCCGGGTATAGTGAGAAGTGTTAGTTTGAGTGCTGCTGACAACTATTTTCTTTCTACAAAACATTTCTCTTAGCTAAGCAAATGCTAAAAATATATATCTAATTACAAAATTTACTGCTCAGTTACTTATTATATTTTAATAATAATCAAGGATCGTGATATGTTGTAGTTTCTGCAAGTTAAATATTTCATAATATCATCAATTGATTATTTGTATTGGTTTACAGTTATTTTTGTCTATATATCACTAGTGCTAGCATACTAGCTAACATAGGTATTATTTATACACCCATTGTCTGACCGGAAACATGAAACAAAATCAACACGTCAAACAAACTGAATGAGTCGCAATAGAATCACCGACTCTTTGAAATAAGGAAACCTGTAAAATATTTTTGAGCGGTGCTTTTTTAAATTCGAAACAGCTCTTTGGTGGACTATCAAAAATATAGATATTTTTTAACATGGATTTATGTCCAGTCCGTGAAGTGAAATAGTGAGCAGCGGCTTGCCTACTAGTATTATTATTTCTGAGTCAATGGGCAGCTGTTATTATTTATTCATCTACTACCATATTAATATAAACAAAAAAAAATAAAAATTAATTATGATGATGCTCTTATATTTTACGGCATCTGAAATCTCGAGAGGACAAGTTGTTAAAATTTTCCATAATTTTAATATACCTACCAAATATCATAAGCGTAAAAATGCTTGGAACAGCCACGTAATATGTTTTTTAATGTTTAACTTCCTGCAAACTGTTTTGACTGTAGTGATCTTCTCTTCTATGCCAACAGATTCAGTTTCATCGACCGCAATAAAACTTCTTCTATACATTGTGAAAAACGTGTTACCGTGCGTGTGCGCTCTGACGCATATCAAAGATGCGCGACGCCATTTCTTTTCGACTACGCTTGCTATTTGGCAGGGAGCCAAAGACGCCGCCTGGCGAACGGCCAACACACCAAATCATCCCCTCCATGATCTTGGCCGGACTGTATTCGAGAGATGATAGCGATAATGAAGGGAAGAATGATTTTCATATTTGTTTTTTTTTCAAGCTTACGTATAGACCCGCATTATAATCTTTTTACACTGCATCATATTTGTTTTAAACTATGCTATAATATATTGGAGTGACTTCAAATATTCATTTTTTTTCAGCCTACGTATGCAGCGTTTCTTATTATCTTCGTCTACTCAATCTGAAGTTTTCACGTATACCGCGTGTGAACTAAAGAAATGTTTTGAAATGACTTACTTCCTTAATAATCGCTTACGATTACGTAATTGAATGGTATGGTAATAAGTATCTTTTATATATTCTTTATTACTACGTGGAAAAGATTTTGAGTTTTAAGACTTTTTCCATTTTATTATTTACCCGGTCATTTACCATTAAAAAAAATTAATACGCGCCATCTGTCAGGTGTACCTACTTACAATTTTCCTATCAGGTAAGCGTATTTATTGCAATTAAGAATGATGACTCGGGTGTAAATGTGTTTCCATTTTTATTTACCATTTAGGCACTTGAACTGCTACTTCTACAGAACACAAACCCGTGGTCATACCAACATTTTCTATTTCACATTTTTGCACTCTATACTCTAGCGCTTTTATTTAAAATAATAATAGCCTATGACCCTCCAAGTCTATTCAAATATTAGTTTTTTTTTGTATTGCTTGTAGTGGTATATGAGCCACTGCCCATCTGATGGTAAATGGTAACGTCACTCATGGACTCAACTATACCGAGAGTATTGTCAAGCCACTGCTCACCAATTCATTTAACCGATATGAAATGAAAGAATAAACGGCTATCTCCTGCTACAGCCAAAACGCAACGATGTGCTTCATGGCACGGGAGAGGGTGATACCAACCCGCTCGGGCCCGATACCAAGTAAGTACTCCCACTTGGTACCCAGCCCTACCATCAGTCATGCAATGGATAATAATTACTTACTTCTCTTAGTCGCCTCATACGACACCCATGGGATAGAATGGGGTGGTGACACTTGTATTCTTAGTCCGTCACCACACGAAGTGAAAGAATTTTTGAAATCGAATAAGTAGTTTTGGAGATTACCCCCGACATCCAACTTACAAACGTTAGGTAACCTCTTTATAATATTAGTATAGATTAGCGTCATTAAAAATACATAAATTATACCGGTGCATATGTGCAGGAGGTATTAGGCACGATTAATTAGTACGATCGGAAAGTCTTTGGTGGTAATGTTTGTGTCCCATTTCACGAATTATTATGACAAATAGATGTTCCTAAGCTCAGCAGGGGACATTTTACATAATACTTCGTAAGTGAGCATTAGTTTTAATAATAACTGTCAAAACGTACGTATGTATTAGCTATTTATTTTTGTTGTAGAAATACTGTTTATTGTTTAATTCGGTTTGATTCTGAATTATTTGATTAAGATTGAAAAGCAAAAAAAAAAATGTTTAAATATGCTAAATTCAGTAAAGGCACGTATTATGCAGTAAGGTCTGTTATTTAGATACGATACTATTGAAAAGAATAACACTTTCACAAAAACTGCGACGCGATTATCATTAATTTCATAAAGATAATACCTATTAAGAACAGCACGGTTTGAACTCGCGCCTTCTAAATACCGTTCAGATTCGATGCTTTACCAACAGAGCTATCGTGATTCACTCGAGGCCAAATTTACTTAACTCCAATTTCCCTAGATTCGGCTCAAATCCCAGTTGAGGCTATTATTTTGTATATCACATTTTCGTACTTTGTGTTCTGGTAAATGACCAAACATGTCAGGTGTTTAAAAATATATAAAATTCAATATATTACAAATATAATATGCATTTACTGCTTTCAGAATCTTTTCACCGATAATATTTTTTTTAATTTATGTACGGTAGTTGAAAAAAAATAAAAAAAATCAAATGTCAAAGTCCGCTACCGCCTAAAGCTTGCACGATCGTCGAACTAAGGGCATAGTTGAAACGCATTCCTAGCTTATTGGTAGAGTTTACGATTGAAACCGAACCGATCAACAAGCAAAGGTTAGCTGCTATCATAACAGATATATTACCGTTCATTTGGGTTGCACTCAATCGAACATCCACTTAATACCTTGAGTGCTTTGTGTCGAAATACTGGAAAGTAAATTCAATTAGTTGTTTGAACAGAATTGTGTAATTCTAGAATGATATAAATCACATGTTGTATATATTATTTACTTAATTCGTACTGACTCTTAACTATGGGTTCATTTGGGCCGCCAACAACAAAGAGCCTTGCTTTTCCCAGCATGAATGGGTCGGCTGGATCGGGGAAGTACCACCCTCTCACAAAAGATCAGCGTGGAACCACGGCAGTTAGGAATAAAGGTAGCCTATCGTTATATTTCGTATGGTGAGTAAGAGTGCTGAAGGTCCAAACCCCCTCTCTTTCTCCTTATTATCCTTCATATCTTCTCCTTAGTATCATACCTATCCAGTTTCTATAAGCCATGGTAATCGCTTACCATCAGGTGGGTCGTATGCTTGTTTTCTACACTCGTAATATAAAACAAAATACGTGTCACTACACCTTTGCACGCTGTGTGGGGCCGGCTTAGAATTTTCCCACTCCTCTCCACCCATGGGAGTCATAAAAACTGACTGAGGGCATACCGGGGGAGTGGGCAGCAGCACTCCCTCGAGTATTAATAACATCCACTGCGATCGCCAACCTGCATGTCAAGCGTGGTGATTACGGCACTATCCCCTATATGAGCGAAACACATGTTGTGGCGTTCTCTTGGGGAGGCCTATGTTCAGCAGTGGACTTCGAAAGGCTGATGGATGAATGGATGGATGGACACCTTTGCACTCCATTGTAATCTAATTGTCCATCAAGATCTTAATGGCTAGTATTTCTTAATAAAATTTGATTTATATTTTAAATAGAACATGATTTAATAAACTTTTAATAATGTTATTTATTTCATCTATCTCTATTAGGATTTAAGTGGATATTTTCCTAGAAGGTTCTACGAGCTACGCGCGATTCCAGTTACGTGGAAACTAAAACGATATTGGTTAATTTGGTATACCTATTAGAAATTTAATTTAATTGTATCTGTTTTTTTATGTTATCTTGTGTACATTGCATAAATAATTATAAATAGATATACCCTTATCCTAAATTATGAGCTATAATTTTTTAATATACTTTTGTAAAGGAAAATAAATCCCATAGGAAGCAATAAAACACGCCTGTGTTTCTTATCAGCATTTGCGCTATACCGGCTTCACCGCAGCCAAAAGCTAGTTTTTCCCGATATAGTAGCGGGATAAAATGTATACCAGTTTTTAAGTCTAATCAACGCCTTTCATATTAAAAAGTTGCATCAAAATCCGTTAAGTAGTTTTTGCTTGATGCGCGAACAAACAAACAGATAAACAGACAAACAGAACAGACAAAAATTTCAAAAAAAAATAATAGACGTCGCGGGACGTCTACCAGATGTGAAACATCGAAATTATTTTGTAGGAATAATGAGTAGAAATAAAATAATTATAGAAATAAAATAATAATATTAATGATCACAACGTTTTCAATGTATGCTTGCATAAAATTATGAAATGTGTAAAATAGCGGAAATGGACATAAATCATCATCATCAGGCCCTGGAAATCATCTAGGACCAAAGTACTCGTCAAGACGAAACAAACAATTCCAATCTCGATAAGGTTGAGTCGTTTCATTACAGAGTTACTGTGGCCACCTTCTAGCTCCATCATCAGACCTTAGATACTATCTAGAGACAAAGTACTCGTCAAGACTATTCAAACGAGTATAAACACGATGGGGTTGCGTTATTTCATTACAGAGTTACTGTGGCCATCTTCTAGCTCCATCATCAGACCTTAGATACTATCTAGAGACAAAGTACTCGTCAAGACTATTCAAACGAGTATAAACACGATGGGGTTGCGTTATTTCATTACAGAGTTACTGTGGCCACCTTCTAGCTCCATCATCAGACCTTAGATACTATCTAGAGACAAAGTACTCGTCAAGACTATTCAAACGAGTATAAACACGTTGGGGTTGCATTATTTCATTACAGAGTTACTGTGGCCACCTTTTGGCTCCATCATCAGACCTTAGATACTATCTAGAGACAAAGTACTCGTCAAGACTATTTAAACGATTATAAACACGATGGGGTTGCGTTATTTCATTACAGAGTTACTGTGGCCATCTTCTAGCTCCATCGTCAGACCCTGGATACTATCTAGAGACAAAGTACTCGTCAAGACGAATCATACGAGCCCAAACTCGATGGAGTTATGTCATTTTATGACGGATTTCCTATGGCCACCTTCTAGCTCCATCATCAGATTCTGGATACCATCTAAAGGCAAAGTACTCGTCAAAACGAATCATACAAGCCCAAACTCGATGGGGTTATGTTGTTTTATTTTGGAGTTACTATGGCCACCTTCTAGCTCCATCATCAGATCCTGGGTGCTATCAAAAGACTAAGTACTAAAATCAAACGAGTCCAAACTCGATAGTGTTGCTCTGTTTCATTATGAAGTTCCTATATCCACCTTCCAGCTCCATCATCAGATCAGCTCCATGTTATCATAATATTGTATTATTACACAATATACATATGCTCGTAAAATTTCAGCTCAATAGGAAATCAGGAAGTGTGTCTAATTTAACTTGCAAGATTTGAACGGAACAAGTAAAAAAGCGGCGCCACGCTAACAGCTGATTTTACACTCCCTCCGCATTAGATGTTTCACATCAAAAAATTGTTTGGATTTAGACACGCCGACACGGCTATATACGTGTGGGGCCGGCTTTAGAATTGTCCCACCCCTCTTCACCCATGGGAGTCGTAAGAGCCGACTGAGGGAATACCGGGAGAGTGGGCAGCAGAACTCCCTCGAGTATTAACAGCATCCACTGCGATCGCTAACCCGCCTGCCAAGCGTGGCGATTACGTCACCATCCCCCATATAAGCGAAACATATGTTGTGGCGTTCTCTTAAGGAGGCTATGTCCAGCAGTGGACTACGAAAGGCTGATGGATGGATGGATATATAGCCAATTACAGTCATTTTTTCTCAAATATCTTGAATATACAGACACAGCTCTGTTACAGCTTTATAATAGTATAGAAATGTCTGTCGTTTAGACTTGATTGACCGACAAACATCTAAAGAACCAATCTTAACAAACTTTCATATTCATAATATAGGAGATTCGGCGGCTGCGACGAGGACACGGTGCGGCACAAGCTCGAGTCATGCTCGGCTGGGGCCGAGCAGCGCCGTGAACTCCTCTCGAAGCCGAGCTTCGTCAGAGCGATGCTTTGCAGCGATAGGAATTGGGCCACGGTCGCTGCCTTCTGCGAGGAGATTAGCTTGCAGAAGGAAGCGGCGGAGATGGTCAGGGAGGCTCCTTCCGCTGACCTTGCACCTGATGACGCCCTAGTACCCCGGGTACTTCCACCAACCGCAAGGCCTCCCGCGAAGGTGCGACGCTCCGTGTGCGGATGCGTCACTCAGTAGAGAGTACCCGATAGGGTAAACCACTGGCGGCCCACTGAAGTTATGTCACTTAGTTCCAGTGGTCACCCAATACAGGCGGAGAGAGGGCACACGGCGAGTATATTTTGTGGGTGAGGACCCCATACTACCCTGTTTGTTGTACCGAACGACAGGGTGTGCGGTTAGGTAGATTTTCTCCCGCCTTAACAAAAAAAGATTTAAAGATTCAAAAAGCTGCAGAATGGACCAGCGCATGAATCACAAGCGTCAAGCGTCATAATTGAGTTTCAGCTGCCAAAGGATCTCGGCTTACATTGCGCACGGCGCATGTGTCGCGATAACAAATACTTAAAAAACAGCATATGACACAGTACAGGGAGTACACTAAATTAATCTTTCTTTTTTAAGTGATAAATGATATTTTAAAGTGTCACAATTCTCTTAGGTTTTATGGAGAGCCAATTAATGTTAAGAAAATATTGTTTTCGTGGGTGTATGATTAGACATTTCATATTTTTAGGTGTTTATTCTAGAATTAGTACATATTTTTATTAAAATAGATAGTGAAAGGCCCGCTTAGATAGTATCCATCCATCCATCCATCCATCAGCCTTTCGAAGTCCACTGCTGGACATAGGCCTCCCCAAGAGAACGCCACAACATGTGTTTCGCCCATATGGGGGATAGTGCCGTAATCGCCACGCTTGGCAGGCGGGTTAGCGATCGCAGTGGATGTTGTTAATACTTGATGGTGTGCTGCTGCCCAATCCACCGGTATTCCTTCAGTCGGCTCTTACGACTCCCATGGGTGGAGAGGGGTGGGACAATTCTAAAGCCGGCCCCACACGGCAGATAGATAGGATAACCTTATTAAAATACACTATCTTCAGTCCGACACGTCACGAACTTTAAATTTCAAATCCATTACTTTGTATAATACTTTTGTATGAAATAAAATAAATACTACGGGAAATAATAATTTTTCCTGATAAAGATTATCTTATATAATCAACAATGCTACGAATACTGTCCATCCTGTCCTCACCATTTCATTTCGTGGATGAATCAAGATAATTTGATATCAAGCAGCTTTTTCTCGGTCAGTCACACCTCCAAAAACTTCCGTATTTATAAATTTGTAAAAAATAAATTGACTTTTTGCTTTTGACAAAAATGCCAAGATAATGGTAGAAACAGACCCCTTTCAATTACTATTATGCATAATCATTAAGCATAGTCACTGAAAACTTAAGTAAGTATCCCTACTATGTCTGATTTGAAAGTATTATCCTTATTTCAAAATTGTGTCACTCGATTTCTGTCTCTTATTATTTTTGAAAAATAAATATCTCTATTTTATATCTGTTTCATGGAAAGGTACTTTCACACCTTACGTATCTTCTTTAATTCTATTGCTTTTAATCAAACTTTTTGACACTAAAGCTTCGGCTGAGAGAACTTTTACATGTTATATTTGCTTCATATACATATGTATATTAATTGTGTATTTTTTCACTTCATTCATGCTTTAAACATTATCATTTATATTAAGACAAATTTTGTTTAGTATAATAACTTTGTTCTTAGATGCAGCACACTTGAGGTGAATATTTACGAGCGGGCTTGCGCACGCGCAGCTGTCGTATACACTCAGCGCACAGCTGGTTTATCTAAACCTGGTAGGTGTGTTGTTTCTTGTAAATATCCTTTGTTTTTAACTAAATATATAAATTAACTGTACTTGTTAATATGAGTTTAAGAGATTAATAGCAAAATAATGCACGTAGCAGCTCGGAGCTAGACAGCCATTGATACTGCTGATTTTCTCTGATTGTGACAGAATGCCATACTGTCGGGCATTGAGAATGAGAGACTAGAGAATGCACTTGTATTTAATTATACACTCGTCCACCATAATAATTCTTTTACCTAGTTGGCTAACATCTGTTGACACTAGCTACCATGGCCAAAATCGGCCGGGAGAACTTTATTATCGATATTATAATATTTTATCGATTTTATTGAGAGTGGCTAGTTACAAATTTTGCTGCAAACTAACCTACATTTAGGAGAAATTTTTTGAACGTTACTTTTTGGAGCCGAAACTGTCGGGATATGGTATTTGATGGAAAAATAAGGCAAATAGGCGTCTCTGAACACTACTCAATTTTATTTAGATTTATTTTCTGTTTGGCTGCTTGTTTGTTCGCACATTATGCAAAAACTACTGAAGACATTCTGATGAAACTTTATTTATTGAGATATTTTTATATATATTTTTAGCATTTGACATGCTTAGCACTATACATTAAACACAAATTGAAAAATGTGAAATCGAAAATAACAGTCACGAGCAGGATTTGAACCTGCATCTCCTGGATACCATCCAGATGCTTTGCCAATTCAGCCATCATGAAAATTGCTCTTGACTGCTAATTTTGATAACACATTCATACTTAACGTCTTTGGGTTACACCTGCGCCATCTGTCGGAAGTATTTAATGAAACTTTTTTGTTCGATAGCTTTTGACTAGTTGACTTATATATTGATATTAATACGTTTTATTTCGCTACTATATCGGAAACCTGAGTTAAAATCTAAAAGTAGTTTTTAATAAAACCGAGGACTTAAACTGTTTTATTTTGCTTTCAAAGCTTATGTTTTTAAAATAATAAAATCACAAACTCATTTAGGCCCAAAATTATTAGCTACTAATAAAACTAAAACATTTTCAACAGGCATATTTTATGATAATATCTTTCACGTAAACATCACGTAACAGCATGATCCCTTAGCAAGGTTAAATAAATAGTGTAGTCGTGCGTAAACAAACGCCTTGTAGATGTACCTACACTTGGTGTTTTTCTATATTGCGCCTTCCTATACAATATTTTTTCAATAATAATCTTTTCTAAGATAACAATCATCATTTATTTGGTGTATCACAAATTATTACAAAAAGGTTGACATTCTAGTGATGGAGCCTCGCTTATCGCAGCGTGAATGGGTTGGCTCAATCAGGGAGCACAACCCTCTCACAGAAAATCAACGTGAAACTAATATATTAAGTCAAGTAATATGTTAAGTTATCGTTGTGTTCCGTATGGTGAGTGAGAGTGTCGGAGGTCCCCCTCTCCCTATCCTCTCCTTATTATCTTTCCTCTCCACTTCCTATCCTTCCTTGGAGATGGTGACGTGCAAGTTATGCCTCCGGTGTTTCTAGCGTCTATAGGCTACGGTAACCGCTTATAATCAGGTGGTTATGCATATTTGTCACCCACGTAGCATAAAAAAAAACCGAATCCTTTCAATATTTGAAGAATATAATTTTTTCCACAAAAGTACTACTATCTGATCCCTAAAATTTACAAGGATAATGCTAATATGTCAAAGTTAAATCTCAAGTCAGGACGGCGCTGATTCTTTAAAATTATTATAATATCCGGATGTGGTTACGGACGCGATTAGTTACATTTCCCGCCTTAACCTCAACATTTTAGTATGCTTTTCTTATCGCTCTTAAGTGAGATATGTAGGTGTGCACATAACGCACATCTAGACGTTTAGCGGTCCAGGACACTAACCTGGCTATGAAGGAATGAAGGAATTAAAAAAAATTGTTCTGGTAAAGTAGCTGATCTGCATGTCAAAGGCCAAGAATACAAATCACAAAACTATGTTATGCACAATAGTATGTGTTTATAAATCACGTAACTGACAGAAGTTAGGTAGGTAATTTTATATGTAAGTCATACCTAATTGAAGTATAATTAATAGCTATACATTGGGGCATAAAACATGATATCTAAATATAATATAAATTGAATTAAAAACATATGAGTATAAAGAAATATTATATACGTAATCTTATAGTATCTTATTTTGGGGAAGAAAGGTTCTCGAGTGGCGACCGCGTATCGGACGGCGCAGTGTAGGACGGCCTCCCACCAGGTGGACCGATGACCTGGACAAAGTAGCAGGCAGTCGTTGGATGCGGGCGGCACAGGACCATTTGCTGTGGCGTTCTCTTGGGGAGGCCTATGTCCAGCAGTGAACGATGAAAGGCTGATGGATGGGTGGATGGAATCTTGTAACGTAACGTAACGAGTAGGTAGATAATTTTTCAAACCCGTGAAGTTCTGCCACATATTATATTATTTATCAATTTGTAATAAGTAGAATATTGTAGGCATATTTGCTTTAATTTGAACTCGATTGCAGATAATTTGTGTCAGTGATTTTGGCAGCATATCAAAATGATCTCATTTAAATAAAATTAGTATAACTTACTAGGACGTCTGTTCGATGTCTGTTACAAAATAATATTAGGTTAGTAATAAAAATTACAACTTAAGTAGTCTATTTAATTAGAAAACATATGAGCATAAATAGAAAACAAAACATATTACTTCTTTTTAGCCATTAATCTAAACATAAATATTCAAACCGATTTTAACGTCCACTCTCCAAAGATCATAAATTGTTTTTAAGCTCTAGCACTCTTATTTCAGACAAATTCTTGTAAACGTCAACCCTCATTCCTTAGATCTTGTACATCATCAGATTACCGAACAAACAAAAAAAAACAATAATTAAGGAATCTTCAAGATCTCCAGCGGTCGGTAGCGTTGGCTCGACGGGAGACGCGGCTATATTTAGATGCGCGCGCGTCGCTACGCCTGTTCTACAGCGCATGCGCGACGCTCACATAAAAGCGTGTCTGTATGCTACACACGAGCTTGTGTGTGTGTTAGCGTACGGTATGTACCTGGGGGGAGCAGTGAACTTATATTGTATACAGGTATGTGCCTATAGGAGGCTACCATTGAAATTATAAAAATTTCCAATACTTATAGAACAAATTATTTGGGAAAGTGGAAAAAGTGCGAGGAGTTAAGCTCTCTTTTTCCTTTTTACAAATGGTTTTTTTTGACAGTAGTAGTTTAACAGTTTTTTAAAGTAGCTGAGCATGTCAAGTGCTAAAATAAAAATACAGATCAAAATATTTCCTACTAGCGGCCCGTTCCGGCTTCGCACGGGTGGACATTTATTTTTTAAACATTTTGGGATAAACTTAGAGTAAATGTATCTTTATGCAGGACATCATTAGTTTTTTTTTAGTTACTATTTATAGTAATTAGTAATAAATATAGCCTATGTCATTTATATACATATTCGTACAAAACTACAAATCTTTCCACTTTATAATATTAATAATAAATATAGCGTATACTGTAAGTGTCAAGGATACTGTAGCATTCTAAATGAACGATTTTTTTTAAATCAGACAGTAGTTTTTAAGTTTATTCATTACAAACACACGAAATTACAAAAATACAAATCTTTTCTCTTTATAATATTAGTACCTACCTATAAATATACTTCGAAATATTCTAAATTATTTTTCACGTAAACTATGGCTAGTACTAGACGCATTTGAGAATTTATAAGAGGATTATTGTAAAGTATATCTAAGAATAAAATAGTATATTTTAAGCTCAACTTAAAATATAAAATGCTCGCTATAATTTTTTCAAGTTCGTAAGCTTATGAAATTTTCTTTTACAACATTTAGTTTTTGTAATATTCCTTTCTTTATCCAAGTCTATAAACATCAACATTCTTTTTAATGTTTTAACATTATTCCTGGTATAGTTTTTATTCTATCCATCCATCCATCAGCCTTTCGCCGTCCACTGCTGGACATAGGCCTCCCTAAGAGAACGCTACAACGAGCGGTTCTCTGCTGTTTCGCTCATATGGGATCCCCCATGCTGTAATCGCCACGCTTGGCAGGCGGGTTGGCGATCGCAGTGGATGTTGATAATACTCGAGGGAGTGCTGCTGCCCACTCTCCCTGGTATCCCCTCCCTGGTATGGAGTCGTAAGAGCCGACTGAGGGAAATCATGAATCCTCAGTCGGCTCTTACGACTCCCATGTGTGGAGAAGGGGTAGGATAATTCTAAAGCCGGCCCCGCACGTAAATAATAGTTTTTATTAAATATCTTAAATTCGAACTATTTAGGTTAACGTCATGCTTTACAAATTCCTTACCTCATTATTTTAATTAACACATTTTTTTTGAAATCCCTACGCCCTGCGTACTCCCTGTATCGCAGAGTACCAATCCTCCATTTTTTTAAAGGCAACACCCTGCTCTGAGGAGTAATAATTGTATCGCGGACACATCACATACATAAAATTGACGGACACAAAGTAGATTCAGACTCAGAACAACATTGTCTTGCATGGGAATCAAAATTAGAACACTGTGAATGAAAAATTGGTATCTAAACCACTCCGTTCCCTGTAGAGCAATTGTTACGTTTTGATTCATCAAATTTATAATAAAAGCTATCGAAAAAGATACGAAAATCGTAACGAAACTAAAAATGACCATAAAAAACAGACACATGGGGGGGCAGGATAATGGGGGATTATTTTTAGAAAATCATTAAATATAAAACATCTGTATAACATCTAATATAACTTAACCCATGAATCAGCGCAAGTAGTTAAAATAGGAAATACAAAATAAAATTAAATAATAATCTATACTAATAAACGGAGAGCCGGTTTTTTTGTTCGGCTATACTGCAAAAACTACTGGACCGATCGAAATAATACTTATACCGTAAGATGCAGCGTGTTTTGGAGGTTTTAATATAATACTTTCTAACATTTACGCGAATTATACACATTTTGAAATAAAACTACGTTTACGAAATCTATCGCGTTTACTTGATTTTTATACTATCCCGACGTTTCGAATACTAGCTAAGCTAAGCTGATATATCAGCTTTGGACGCCTACCATCTAAGTCCAGCCGTGATTCGAAACGTCGGGATAGTATAAAAATCAAGTAAGCGCGATAGATTCCGTAAGCGTAGTTGTATTTCAAAAAGGTTTTAATATATGATATTTTGGTGATTACTTATCCGGAAACTATATTTTTGATGTGAAACATCTAATGCGGAGGGAGGATAAAACCGACTGTTAGCGTGGCGACGCTTATACCTAATAATAGGAAACCTATCTGAAATTGATTTTTCATCAACAATACTATGACGTGAGCGAAGCCGCGGAGAATTTACTAGTTAAAAATAAATGGCCAGCAAATTATTTAAATACTTTCATGAAACTAAACAAATAAAAACATTTGGTCCATGGTATGGAATAGGGGGCGGGAGATAGTTTTTAATCAGTAAGGGTCCAACGTACCTAAGCCATTTCATTGGCAAAGCGGCTTAGGTTTCCAATGGATTCCGACTTCGGCCTAGGAAAAAAAAAACAAAATAAAAAACATGCGGAGCAGTCTTTGGGGACTGCCGATAGAAGTGAAAACTAAGTGACCAATGAATTGGTCATTAACACTTCTTACTTACAAACCAAAAATATTTCAAAAATAATAATCTAATAGTTCGACGATACAATTCACAAGTTACTTCGTTTTCACTTCTATCGGAGCGTTCGATGACGATGACGTGAGTTCCATGATTTTTGTTCACCCAAAAAGTATTTAACGCGCCTAAAGAAGGTCGGAGCGTTCGGTGACGATAACGCGAGTTCCATGATTTTTGTTCACCCAAAAAGTGCTAAACGCGCCTAAAGAAGTTTTGACTTCAAAAAAACATAGTTATTATTTTATACTTCGCGGGTGGCAAATAAGCTTATGGCTCACCTGATGGTAAGCGGTTACCGTTGCCTATAGATGCTAGCAACACCAGAGACATCACTTGCTCTTCGCCAACTCCAAGGAAAGGGATATGAGGTAGAAAGAGATCACAACAGCTATTAACAGCTACATTATGTAGCTGTTTGTGAATAAACTATTAATATGGTCCTGTAAAAGTATTGTAATTAGCGTATGTACCGCAGTTTTGGAATTAGGAGTTATGTTAATATATATTTATCAACAAATATTTTTTATTAATCGACGAGATAAACTATAGCCCACATGATGGTAAGAGATCGCTCATGGACTCAATTAATACTAAAAATACTGCCTAACCACTGCTTACCTTTTGATTTTATGACTGGAAAATGAATAAATTTAAATTAATTTTACAATATTTAGATATTTTTATATATATATTTTTAGCAATTGACGTGCTTAGCAACATACATTAAACACAAAGTGAAAAATGTGAAATCGAAAATACACATCTGGACGGTATCCAGGAGATGCAGGTTCAAATCCTGCTCCTGACTGTTATTTTCGATTTCACATTTTTCACTTTGTGTTTAATGTATGTTGCTAAGCATGTCAAATGCTAAAAATATATATAAAAATATCTAAATATTTATAGGATTTGCGTCATTATTAGGTAAAAATCTTAATTGTAAAATTAAGTTTACCTGGTCGGTATAATGTATGAAAATACTTCCGACAGATGACGCAGCGTCACCCAAAGACGTTAAGTATGATGTGTTATCGAAATTAGCAGTCAGGAGTAATTGTCAGGATGGCTGAATTGGCAAAGCATCTGGACGGTATCCAGGAGATGCAGGTTCAAATCCTGCTCCTAACTGTTATTTTCGATTTCACATTTTTCACTTTGTGTTTAATTTTACAACTCAAATTATTGTTCCAAAATTTACTTGACTTATCCTTTCTTTTATAAGTATACTAGCAGACCCGGCGAACTTCATACCGCCATTTCCTTTTTCATGAATATTTTCTAAAATCCTGAAAGACGTATTAGATATATTAAAGATAGTAAATCTATGCCCGCCTTGGCCTCACACGGGTGGTATACAGTCGCGGACTAAGGAAATGTAACACTTCCGGTAAATACAAATCAGTCGGATTATCAATATCTTTTGTAAATCGAATATAGTTTGATAAATCGAAAGTAACTTACAGTCTTCTAATTCACTCACTCACTTTTCATATTATGAGATTTAAAAAAACAATTGTTAGTTTTTTTTAAATATTCGTTTATACAAATCATGTCCTGACAATAACGAACGGAATAAAAAGAATTGTCCTATGCCGTCATTCGGAAGTTATACGCGTACATATATTTCGGCGATAAGGACAAATTCAATGTTGAGAATCGAGTGCGTAAACTAACAGGAGTGTGTCCAGCAAAAAAAAAATATGGAAATGTTTGGAAATGTGCCTGATAGACGGTAATAGGCTCGCCCCCCATTACATGGACTCAAACATAGCTGGCCAACCGTGGGTGTGTAATACATCTCTGCCTACCCAGACGTGATGCTATGTTTTTTTTGTGTCTAGCCTCCCACTGTGGTAGACAGATAGATTCACTTCCAAAGGTACCTCAAATAGAATAATGTAAATTGAATTAGAAATAAAAACATTTCGTACCTACGCTCGAACAAATTCTTATTGCAAACAAAAGGACGTAGGAGCGTCCTTTTGTTTGCAATGATATTCCACTCAAATACTAAAATATATTTAATTATACAATTTACAGACATTGTTCGACTTCACAAGTTATGGGACATTTCAGAATAATGAAAACACACACATCAAAAAAAGTTTGAGATCACTTTTAAAATACAACATATTTTTGTTGGCAGTATGGTGAAACTTTTTTTATTACAGACATAAGTCTATGATTCTTCATTTAAAAATGTTATATTTGATCAAAAAACAATATCAAAAACGACATGTTTTTGATATTGTTTTGTTGAAAACAATTGTTTTCCCTATTAAAAGAAATCCAATATTTGATTACGCTTAATCAGAAATCTGACCGACAAGATTCAAGCATATTTGTTCAATTATTCGTGTAAAAAGTTGATTTGGAAAGATGCCGAAAGGATTGCCTGAAGCTTTAAGAGCAAAAATTGTTACTTTGGGGGAAGAAGGATCAGAAACAGCTCGGCGAGTTGCTGTATCCCAATCCTGTGATGTGGTCAGCTCGCAGTGGTCGTCCAACTGTTCTTACAGCTGCCTAGTAACATTTTAGTGCCATTGATGGCACTAAAATAAGAGCTGAGTTGCGGGCTGCCACTGGACTAGAAGTAAGCACTGAGACCATCAGGAATCGCTTACACCAGGCTGGATTACGAGCAAGGAGATCCTGGCGAGTACCTCTGAAGTCACGGCAACGACAGCAACGCAGATTGCAATGGGCTAGGCTCCGCCCAAATGAAGATGATGACGAGGAAAACATTTGGCAAATTTGCTTCTATATTGACGAATCAAGAATAAGTACTCATCCAGGCAACTGACGTGTCCGTGTCTGGAGAAGACGTGATTCAGAGAAACAAAAATCTGCCCCTGGTACTGTTCAACAAGGCGAGAAATCGATGTCCTTTTGAGCACGCTTGGGATGCTCTAAAGCGAGCTGTTTGGAACCGTCAGCCACCTCCCCAGACAGTGCCACAGATCAGGGAACCTGCTATTGAAGAATGGGACAGGTTACTGCAAGAAATCCTGAATAAATTGATTCTCAGCATGCCCAGGAGGATTGCTGCTTGTGTTCGAGCTAGGGGAGGAGTTATCTCGTACTAAATAAAAACAATCCCGCGATAAATTCTTTAATATTTCTTATTTCGTCGTTTTCTTTAATTTATTTCTTAGTCACAATTGCATTAAAATTTTCAAATTAAATTTTTATTTGTAAAGTAATTAAAAATAGGTAGTTAATATTGTAGTTTCAATAAAGTTATTTTCTTTTTGAAAAAGATATCACATAAGCATTTTTCTTTTATTGGGTGAATTTTAAAAAACACAGCGTTTTTTGCTAGTGATCTCAATTTGTTTGATGTGTATATACTTAATTAGGTATTAGAGAAATTTATTTTATTATGCCTAACTAGCCTTTGCCGCTACAGGCAAAAACTGATTGTTATACTTATATTATATTACACCTTTTTTTTTTGTTGAGGCGGGAAAAAGTTTTCTAACCGCACACCCTATCGTTCGGGGCAACGAGCAGGGTTGTGTGGAGCCTGCACCTACTAAAGAAACCCGCCGTGTGCTATCTCTCAGCCTTTATTGGCGGGCCACTGTTACTATGTTACATTGCTTCGGTGGTATATTATATTACACCTCCTATTAAAATTTAATAAATCCTTATTACTATAAATGCGAAAGTGCAGTTGTTTGGTTGTTTGTTGCGCTTTCATACCCTAACTACTCAAATGATTATCGTGAAACTTAGCTTAACTTATGAAAAAAGGAAAGTTCCTATGGACTAGCAGTTTTTTAGATAGAGATGGTTAGGATACTAAAGTAATGTCACACAGTTTCAGTGCTCCGCCGGTACACGGCAGGTGAATTTAGTGGATGAGGGCCCCACACTACGCTGTTCATTACCCCGAACGACGGGGTATGCGGTTAGCTACATTTTTTACCACCTTAATAAAAAAGGTTACGGTAAGGGGTAATTTATATTTTTAGTATCTTATAAGTGATAACATCGGCCAGGTAAATGTTTTTTCACTTTTATTTTACTCTTTACTGTCCCACTGTTGGGTATAAGTCCTCTCAGAGAAGGATTTAGATCAATTTAATTATAGTATAGATTTTTCTTCACAATAAAAGGAAAGCATTCACATAAATCCGTAATCACGGAAGATAATAACAAAAGATTTAGTACAAAATTTCATGACGCATCTTCTCGGCGTACATCCAAAGCAAAACGTAACCTTAGATGTTTGTCTAAATCACACATTGAATCATCAATGTCAGTTTGTGAAACTGTTATTGAGAAACGATTATTATACATAATCATTGTACATATTTTCGTACTACATCCTATAACGTAAAGAAAGAAATAAAATATTTATTGTACTGAATAAAAATTATACTTAGGTATAAATAAAACTTACAAAAAGAAATACAGAGACATTCGTTACAAAACGACTGCAACTCAGCATAAAGCAGGTCCGAAGACCTGCTCTGGTCTTCCGTTGGGGCACCTTGATTCTGTCAAGGAAGTCGTTCACATCGATCACACGCAAAGAAAACTATAAAACAATAAGATATATAATAAGTTAATTATTATTAAAGTATCTATTAGTTACAAAATTATGTGCGTTATAGGTCCGTTTACTGAAGACATTTGTATGAGAAAAAATACTATATCAATATTTAGATATTTTTATATATGTTTTAGCATTTGACATGCTTAGCACTATACATTAAACACAAAGTGAAAAATGTGAAATCGAAAATAACAGCCACGAGCAGGATTTGAATCTGCATCTCCTGGATACCGTCCAGATGCTTTGCCAATTCAGCCATCGGCATGTCAAATGCTAAAAATATATATAAAAATATCTAAATATTTATAGGGTTTGCGTCATTATTAGGTAAAAATCTTAATTGTAAAATTAAGTTTACCTGGTCGGTATAATGTATGAAATTTTTTCCGACAGATGGCGCAGGCGTCACCCAAAGACGTTAAGTATGAATGTGTTATCGAAATTAGCAGTCAGGAGCAATTGTCACGATGGCTGAATTGGCAAAGCATCTGGACGGTATCCAGGAGATGCAGGTTCAAATCCTGCTCGTGGCTGTTATTTACGATTTCACATTTTTCACTTTGTGTTTAATACTGTATCAATATTTAGGCGTCACTAAATCAAAACAAAAACATTTCTTTTTTGGAATTTTTCTCTGTTAGCTTGTCAGGTTTTTTAATGCTTATATATTATGGTAGCAGATGAGCAACAACTGGTCTGATGGACCCAACTACACCAAGAACACTGCCAAGTCACTCGCCACTATTTACATTCGCGGATGGCGAATAAATTTAATAGAATAACGAAACAGATTTTGATGAAACTTTTTGGATGGTGATGACTATTAAAAAATAATAACTGGTATTATCTCGTTAGTATTTAGGGAATCTGAGATAAAACTAATAAGTAACTACCAAATAAATCACTACAAGTCACCACACTATGGATCACCTACAATATAGAGACTTTTAATACTCTAGTGAATACTCCATCATTTATACTGCAATTCGTTAATAATTGAGAGTGCAAAAGGCCTTCTCCTGCTGCTCTATTTCCTAATCACCTCTTACCCCTTTCCTTTAACGCATGAGTGAGGACATGATGGTTACTCAGCATTAAGTAGCCCGTATGCTTATTAATACACATTTCTTTGACTGACAGATATCATATGTGGTAATATTATAATGCGACTTAAACAAAGGTGGTAACAGTCTGAATCATCCCATTCTTAGTCATTACCTATCAGCACATGCTGCTTATATTTTAAGAAATCTACGCCCACCGTTACCAAACACTTTATTTACTCGAAATAAACATAGTATATTTCAGTTTGAGTGCTTTATATCTTTCAATCAATCACTATACCTCTCTAATGTGCTGAAAAACTTAGTCTAATGTATAGTCTCTGTATGCGAATATTTTTATGGATGTAGATTTGTTTCTAGAAATGATAGAGAGACGAGTCATAATAGATATGGATTATATCCATCCGCCTTTCAACGTCCACTGCTGGACATAGGCCTCCCCAAGAGAACGCCACAGCGAGCGGTCCCATCATGGGGATAATGCCGTAATCGCCACGCTTGGCAGGCGGGTTAGCGATCGCAGTTGATGTTGTTAATGAGTATTAACAACATCAACTGCGATCGCCAACCCGCCGACCCCTTGAGTGAGGGAGTGCTGCTGCCCATTCCCCCGGTACTCCCTCAGTCGGCTCTTACGGCTCCCGTGGGTAGAGAGGGGTGGGACAATTCTAAAGCCGGCCCCACACGGCCAATAATATATATGGATTATATACATACAATAAATTTTGATACGATATTGGCTATTTTTACAATATTTTATGGAAAGTTTCTATGTACAAATAGATCCATAAGATTTTTTTTTTCAGTAGAAATCTTTGAGAATTTTAATTCAAGGCGTGATACAAACGGTTTTCGTAGATTACATTGACTGATTATGTCCTAAAGAGAATTCTAGCTAACGTACTATAGGGTTCTAATTTAAAAAAAAGAGATATTTTCATCATTACCAAATTTCTACTGCGTGAAGACACACGGTGAGAGCGGCACTACGTCTGAATATTTAAGATACATGTTTCATAAAAAAAACTCTATTAAACGTCTACGAATATTTTTTAAGAATTCTCGTTCTGTTTGTTTGTTTATCTGTTTGTTTGTTTGATTTAATAGAATTACTAGCTGACACAGCAAACGTAGTTTTGCCATATAAATTATTTCTACATCGGCATTAGAAAGGTGACAATTTAGGGTTGTATGTTTTTTTTAATGCCGAATCATAATAAAATAAAAATACAAAATTTTGCTCAAAAAATAAAAGAAATATATTTAGGGATGGGTCACCCTTATCATTTAGGGGTATGAAAAATAAATGTTGGCTGATTTACAGACCTACCCGATATGCACATAAAATTTCATACAATTCGGTCTAGCCGTTTCGGAGGAGTTTGGTAATAAACACCGCGTCACGAAAATTTTATATATTAGATTTACTCTGGGAATAATACTGGATTAAAATGTAATAATAGACCGATATAATGTAAACCAAAGAATACATTCAAGGTAATCGATAGTAAACATCTAAAACTAATACAGTAGGAAAATAATACATATTGCTGAATGATAAACATAGCATCACGCCTATATTCCCCGAAGGGGTAGGCAGAGGTGTATTACACACCCACGACTCGCCAGCTATGTTTGAGTCCCACGTAATAGGGGGCGAGCCTATCGACGTCTACCGGGCACATTTCCAAACTCCGGGCTGCTACTGAGAATTTTTCTTTTTAGGAAAAAGCTCAATAACATTGCCCGACCCGGGGGATCGAACCCGAGACCTCATGATTAGCAGCTACACCACCGAGGCAGTTAAATAAACGCAGAACATATATTATAACACTTTTCATTCAACTACCTCAGGTTGCGAGAAAAAATGCGGGCTAAGCATGCGGGGCAGTCTTTGGGGACTGCCGATAGAAGTGAAAACTAAGTAAACTTGTGAGTTGTATCGTCGAGCTATTTCATTATTATTTTTGATATTTTTGATTTGTAAAGAAGTGTTAATGACCAATTAATTGGTATTCTTCTTTTTTCTCTTGGAACTTCTATCGGAGCGTTCGGTGATGATGACGCGAGTTCCATGATTTTTGTTCACCCAAAAAGTAATCAATGCGCCTAAAGAAGATCAGAGCGTTCAGTGACGATGACGCGAGTTCTAGGATTTTTGTTCACCCAAAAAGTGCTCAACGCGCCTAAAGAAGTTTTCACTTCAAAAATGTGGTTGCCTTTTGTATTAGACATTCTGTCTACTCCAATCAACATTTTTAATTATTTTGTACCCACAGATTTCAATATTAACAACATCCACTGCGATCGCCAACCCGCCTGCCAAGCGTGGCGATTACGGCACTATCCCCCATTCTTGGGGAGGCCTATGTCCAGCAGTGGACTTTAAAAGGCTGATGGATGGATGGACAGATTTCAATTCCTTAACTACAGTTTAAGTTTCATGGTTGAACAAGTGCAACCAGTGTAAATATTAATTAATATCAACAATAATTTTAGTTACGAGTGCTTTATCCAAAACAGATATGTTATACATATATGGATATGTTATATGGATATGCACCACATTATTTTAAAGTGATTCACGAATCTCGAAAAAATAATAAAATGTCGGCAGTTTTTAAGACATACGCCGCACGTGTGATAAACGCAATATTTGGAATACCTACAGGATGTGATGATGGGTTGATTCATAGTATGGCTTTCGTTGTCAGTCTGGATTTAGAAATTTGCTTTTGTAAATATTTTTGAATGGAAAGAAATATCTGACTTCTGACGAAACATGGTTGGGAACGTAAACTGCAGATGGTCCTGTTGTACCTACCTTGGACTTTACGTTTTTAATTCTTTTTCTAATTTATTATTGAAAAAACGTATTAAGACCATGGTACAACGGCACGGTCGGTCAACAGCTTAGGTATACATTGCTTGTTATAATAGTCGTAAAAGTGGACATGCAGCTGCAAAAGTTCTAAATACCTATATGAATGTAAAAAGTTTCCAAAACTGTAATGCAGAAACATTGAGAGACATATTCAGTTACATTTCTGGAGCTGCAAAGAAAAAATAAAGGCTTGTGAAGTTCAAAACGAAAGGAACTAGCACAAAAACTAAACTGATACAAAATATCTTGCTCATAGGAACGGATTTTCCACGCATAACGACATAATGCGCATTATGTGCTAGTATGCAAGCGCGTACGCACACAGAAGTAAGCACGGCGGCCATCTTGGCTGCGCGTGGGCACCGGCGGCGAGCGGCACGTGCGAGCTATTTTGGGCGGCGCCCGTGCACCCTGCGTCCCTCCCCACACCTCACCCCACCCACCTCGCTAACGTTCCAGGGAATTGCGTAGACGCGACGATTGATTTTATTTTATTATTTTGTATACGGCAGCATTTTATTTGCCCATATTGAGAACGGCTATATGAAGATAATTTGCTCTGACAATGTTATAGGATTGTTTTTATAAGGAACATAGTCGCTGCCGTTAGCGTGAATATCCACAACATAGATCTTCTCTTATCTATCAAATATCTCTGTAGGTACTGTGTTACAATTATCATCTTCCTAACCATAACCCAGACTCGTTGATTGACTTCTGCTCTTATAGGTTTTGATTGATCATCAGAATTTACATGGAGTGACTGGAACAACTGGCGAACTTATTATGAAGTCGCCAGTTGTCGCTAATGTGAATCAGATTTTTAGTCAGAATTCTGGCAACGTATACGACTGCCAGGATATTATTTAACAGCTGGGACCTAAGGCTTAACGTGCCTTTCGGAGAATTTAGGTGGTCAGGTGTTTAGAAATATGTATAACATTTCGTTCCAGCTGATGCCGACCAGGTAAATGTTATATTTTGCTTGCCAGCAAATGCACTTATTTCGTAAAATAAACAGACTTAATAGTTTTCTCAGATAACTTTGCCCTTCCGAGTCCTGTTCATAGTAAGAACTTTCACTCAAACATCGCAACATTTGATTTGACTCCTTTGGAGAATAATTCAGAGGTTTTATATTCCAAAACTCTTTGAGACTCATGCAGAATAGTACAGGGTGACATTTTATGTTTTACTTGGTACTTTCAAGCTTCTTCACCAATATATTTTTAGTGGCTCAGACTATCGTCGTATCTGTACCTCACATAAGCTTTGTCTTTATACCCGTCCGTGGTCACCAGCAGCTCGTCTCACATTTTCCTTCTTAATGTCGTATTTAACGAGCAATTTACTATGGCTTGAGATTGTGTTGTGTAAACGCCCATAAATTCACTTTTTTTTGTCTGGCAGTGAGTTTTGTTACGGTTGTGAAATTTACGTGTTAATATTAAGATTGCCGGTTTTTAAACAATAAAAATCTAATGAGATTTGTAGTCTGGCTCGTGTTTTCACGATACTACATTTTTTGACGTTTACCTCAATACACAACAACCGGAGAGATATCTGACGCAAAACAGCTTTATGAGCTTTCTAAGGCACGGGAGTGCAACTCCGCCAACTTTCAGAGTCCGGGCTGCTATTGAGATTTTTTTTCTACGCCCCGTATATCGAACCCAAGAACTCATGACCCGTAGTTGTATACATTAACTCTAGATCACTGAGACAGACTATATATGTACCTAAGAAACTAATACCGTAAAATGGAGTTTGGTAAATTCCAACTTAATAAATAATTTTAAACAGTTTTATGCATATACTAGCGAATCTAACAAACGCTGTCTTGTCCGAAAATTGACGTTTCGTGTGGATGTAGTACTTTATTTCAGCTACTAAGGATGTAATGTTATGGTGAAATTTTGTTGTTAGGTATTTGGTTGAATGAATTGAATGAAAAATCCTGGAACCCTATCGCAGCGCCTATCCATGGTCGAAACCTAGCTAGGACATACCACAGACTTTTTGAAATTACAAGTTATTGTAGTAGGGGAGCCGCAGAAGGAAGTATGGGATTTACTCGAGCGCGGCAGATTAACATAAGGGAGGATACCTTGCATCCTGCGTCACATCGAAATCGTCAGATTATTGAATGAGAGATTTTTTTTAGGTTCACTTAACATCCCCTTAGAAAATCTGACGCGCTCGATTAAATTTTTTTTTTTCATTTTCAACCCTTAAGTACGTCCACCCGCATCATGAAAACGATCAGATTAACATACATACATTATTAAAAATACGTAGGACATTGATGATATCAACATCTGACGCGCTCGAGTATGTCCATGCAACAGTTTTTTTTACATATTTGAAAATCTATAGCTGCTTACCCCACTAATGAAAAGGATATAAGGATTATATAACATTTTTTTCTTCTTATCATCTAAGCTTTGCAATCCAATAGGTCTCCATAGCGCTCGAGTAAATCCCCAATTAGCACCGTCGGCTCCGCTATTACAAATGATGATTTGTGAATGAGAAAAAGAGAAATTTGTGCGAGCGGGAAACGAGCCTGCATCCCTTCCCATCCGGGGAAGTGCTTTAATCCACTGAGCTACCGCACTACCTTTGGGCCATACCCAATCTCCTCATCACATTTGTCTTACCGACCAAAAAAAAAGTTAAAGTTCTCTTTTTCCTCGTTCACAAATAATAATTTGTACTTTAAAGTAGCTGAGCATGTCAAGTGCTCAAAATACAGATCAAAACCTTATATGATATTTATTGATTTAGCACGCCAACAGTATAATCACTACACAATATAAGTTATTAATATAATGATAGGTGTGCATGACATTACTTTTTTTGGTTTTTATATTATATATATATATATATAGACTAAGACAAATAAAAAATAATAAAATAATCATGCCAACATGTGAGTCTAACTTAGAAACAAACTAATATTAGAAATGTTTTTGAAGTATCTATAATAATTAGTCCACACATGCGAAGATATCATACAGAATACGGACAGATTTCTCTGACATTTTCTTTTTTTTTGTAAATCTATATAAATATATATAATAATAAATGACTGAGAGACAGATGTTAATGCACAGCCCAGACTGGGCTTGGACCATAAAAAAATCCATATGGGTTTTGTTGTTACTGTAGGTGAGCGCTAAGAATAGATTTTACGCAAATCCTATCCAGAATTGATTTTGCAAGCGAAGCCGCGGTGAATGCGCTAGTCACTAATAAAACTCATTATAGAAACCAATGATTCTACAAATATTAGGCCAGTACCTAAGCCTCTGAAAATGGTAAAAAGTGAAAAAAAATTAGAACAGGATGATTATCCATTTGAACAGTAATAAAATATAACAAAAATAAAAGCAAAAATAATTTACGGACAATTTGAGGTCGAGAAGGGGGTGGGCGTGAGATTTTAAGGGTGAAAAACGGTTTATCACGATTTCTGGCAAAATTGTAGGTAATAAAAAAATTTGCAACCCTTGTATTTAACGCTTTTTTTACATAACCTCAAAATTTATGCTAAAAATCCAAAAAAGCAACTTTTTGGTTTTTTACTTTTAACTGCCGTCCATCCATCAGCCTTTCATCGTCCACTGCCGGACATAGGCCTCCCCAAGGTAACGCCACAGCGAAAGTTCCTGTGCCGCCTGCATCCAACAAATGCCTGCGACTTTGACCAGGTCATCGGTCCACCTGGTGGGAGGCCGTCCTACACTGCGCCATCCAATACGCGGTCGCCACTCGAGAACCTTTCTTCCCCAACGGTTGTCGGTTCGTCGTGTGTTCGGCGATGTGGCCTGCCCATTGCCACTTCAGTATGCTGACCCGGCGGGCTATGTCGGTCACTCCCGTTCTCCTACGGATTTCCGTATTACGGATCTTATCACGTAGAGAGATCCCAAGCATAGCCCGCTCCATGGCACGCTGAGCGACTTTGAGACTTGATATAAGGCCTCTGTTCCGTAAGTCATCACCGGTAACAGCAACACATATTGGTCGTAGACCTTCGTCTTCAGACACTGTGGAATATTGGTCAAAATTAAAAGAAAAATTGGACACAATTAGTTTTAACTGCCACAAAAAAAATATTTTTTCACGAAATTTGGTGAAAACTTACCTTTTTATATCCCAAACATATTGTAGTTTTTTTGAATGCCAAATATTTATTTTTTCCTCTTATTTTGATTAAATATGGAATTTCAATCGTAAATACACACTCCAAAAAATCTGCTTTTGGAAAAAAATCGATGTACTGTTTCTTGTTGACATCTCTTTTTGTTGTTGACATTTCTACTTTCTGATGGTATAAAAATATACATTACTATGGAAAACTTTATCAGAATTTGCAAAAACACGGCAGTTGGTTTTTTGGATTTTTGCCATACATTTTGAGGTTATGTAAAAAAAGTGTTAACACAAGTGTTGTAGATCTTTTTATTACCTACAATTTTGCTTTTTAACTTTTTTCGATAGGACTCTTAGTTTTGCCGGAAATCGTGATAAACCATTTTTCACCTCAAATCGCCCGTAAATTATTTTTCCTTTTATTTTTGTTATATTTTCTTACTATTCCAATGGGTATCATCCTGTTCTAATATTTTTGGTTTTGAAAATTATCGACACTGGGGCCTATATAGGGAAAATACTTTTTGAGTATCTACTCACTTGCTATCGGGCCCGAGTGGCTTGGTCGCACCTTATGGTTAACGTTAACCCATAAAAACCATCAGGTGGGCAGCGACTCATCTGCCACCATACAAAATTTAAAAAAATAGGTAGATATATATTAATCGATCGATAGATTTGTAGAATAAGAATCAATCAATTTTGTTCTGGTAATATCTATCATCAAGTTCTTGAAAAATATGTAGGTTATGAGGTATCAAACATATCATCTCTTTTTTCTTATTTGCTATCAAATAAATTGTAAACGTCTTTTACTGATAACAAATAAATGTTGGAGATATAAGTTTCTAACATCATAATAATTGGCGTCATGACATGATATTTTCAAAGAAAATATTGAGTAGGTATGTGTCGTCAATATTATGCTTAGTAGCTAAAAGAACTTTGAAAGTTATAAAGTAAAAAAAAAAAATATTATTGAGCGTCGAATCTTTTTTCCATTTATATCCATTTATCCTTATCTACCTTTGAATTTTTCACTCCATTATACCGACACTATAGGTACTTTTGTAATTTATACATTTAATTATTATTTTCTAGTGGTAGAGCTTTGCTTATCCCAGCAGGAATGAGCCGGCTCGATTGGAGAAGTACCATCCTCTCACAAAAGATCATCGTGTAACAACGGTAGTTACGCCTACCGTTGTGTTTCGCATGGTGACAGAGAGTGCCGAAGGCCCAAACCCCCTTGCTATCCTCTCCTCAGTATCCTACCTACCCTCTCCTTAACCTTCCTATCCCTTGGAGATGGTGACTTGCGAGTGATACCTCTGGTGTTGCTAGCGTCTATAGGCTACGGTAACCGCTTATCATCAGGTGGGCTCGCCACCCATGTTCTATATAAAAAAAAAATATTCGACCTAAAATTTTTCCTAACCATGATAATTAACAAGATTGGGATTAGTAATGCCTGATGCCCTTTTTATGTTGGCTACGATAGCCGCCTCTCATCAGCGAGAGGCGAGAGCAGGATATTCTTTGCTACCTTTTTTATAAAGAACACAAAAACGGCTATCAGTTATACATCACACGACGATACTTATGAGCGCTACAATCAACATGAGCAAAATAACTTAACAACGATCTATGTACAAAGGAACGCAACAATGCTTATCATTTCTATAAGACATTTTAAGCTGCTACTACTGTTTATTTGTTTTTTACGTTTTCACGCTGCAACTACTTAACTAATTGATCAAAATATATGACCAAAACAAAAGAATGATATTGATTTTATGAATGACTAGCCTTTGCCCGCGGCTTCGCCGCAACCAAAGGCTAGTTTTTGGGTTATATCTCAGGTTCCCGGTATAAAATATATACCAGTTTTTAAGTCTAATCAAGAAACATCAAATAAAAAAGTTGCATCAAAGTCCGTTCAGTAGTTTTTGCGTGATGCGCGAACGAACAAACAGAAAAACAGATAAACAGACAAAAAATCTAAAAAAATCGTTGTGTGTTTAAACACGCCTATATAGTCTATTACAGTCATTTTTTCTCAAATATCTTGAATGTACAGACACAGCTCTGTTACAGCTTTATAATGGTATAGATAGATGAATAATGATAATAATTATGATTGCAATAACATGCGATATGATTTAAAAATAAATCGATTCTTACATTTTAAACAAATACAATGAATGATGTTCCAAATGTCCAAATTGAGGTCGAAGTATTTTTATTCAACCCTTTTTCTGTCCCACTATTGGACACAGGCCTTTACTCATAGTGAGAGGGCTTAAGCCATAGTCCACCATGCTACCGCAATACGGGTTAGCAGACTGCACAAGCCGTCAAGAAAACCTCTCAAACATGCAGATTTTCTCACAATGTTTTCCTTCACCGAGCAGTGATAAATTGTAAATAATTTAGCTAACTTAAATATCGAGTTTATTCGGGACATACATACATCAATACTGTCTTACATATTCCAAATTGGTACTGATATGTACAAAGATGAACAGAGTAATACTGGTGCAATCCAAAACAATCAAACACTTGTCTAACACAAGAAATCCTCGGCAACTATACTCTGACACTCCGACGTGCACTAAAGCCTGAATAAATGATAAATGCTACGCCTCGTAGCAATCGCGCCCGTAGAGCTACGAAACTTTTGTGTATTGATTCAACGCCTATGTTCAATTATAAACCTATTATGAAAGTTGGATTATAATGGAAATACTTTCAACTATTTTACTCGTTATTTTTTTTTATTCTATTGTTTATTTAAATAATTTTGTAATGGAAGAGCTTTGCTTGCACCTATATTGGAATAAAATGTATGCAAATATATCTGATAGTTGTTTATATTATGGGACTGAACAGATGACAAAATTACACTTACTGTCATTCTTTTTAATTCATTTGAATAATCTACCTATCTAAATTCAAACATCAGACGATGCAGATTGATTAGGATTGATATTGATACCACCGAAGGAATGTAACATAGTTCCAGTAGCCCGGCAATAAAGGCGGAGAGACGGCACACGGCAGGTTTCTTTAGTTGGTGAGGGCCCCACACTGCCCTGTTCGTTGCCCTGAACGACGGGGTGTGCGGTTAGGAATATTTTTTTCCACCTTAACATAAAAAAAAGATTGATATTAATAATTTCTGGTAAAATAAATTGTAGGTAATACGAAGTTCACCGGGTCATCTAGTAAATATATATTATAGCTACGCACGTGACGGGCTTAACAGCTATGAGCTTCACTTTGTGTTCATCTGTCGGATGTATTTGCATACATTATTTTATCCGAAATGCGGAATAATGTAAGCGAATAAACCTGAGAAATTGCGTGGGCGTAAGACTGCTACGAGAGCTCAGTGGCAAAGCCTCTGGACCAGTGATCTAGAAGGCCCGGGTTCAATCCTCCCCTTATAGCTATTATTCTTTGTTTAACATTTTCACACGTTGTGTTCTACTAGATACATAGGAATTACAATTCCTTAAAGAATAACTATGTGGCTTGCGAGCAGTTACTAGTTTAAGATGTCTTTATAAAAAAAGGCTGAGTTAGGCTAGCGTCTCTGATCACAACAATCCCTTTAGTGGTTCTTGTCTAATTTTTTGTTTGAAAACTACTGAAACTGTTATCTCGATGAAACATTTTATTTGATAGTTCTTGCTTGTAGTCAAAAACTAGCACTTACATTTAACGCGCTGCTTGTGTATCCTAAAATATAAACGAAAACCTAATATAATATTCATTCATCCATCCATCAGCTTTTCAAAGTCCACTTCTGGACATAGGCCTCCCCAAGAGAACGCTACAACTATATAAATAATATAAAATACCTACAAATAATAGTAACTTCATGGCCGTGATTGAAACGTAAACTATCACGTTATATAAACTTATGTTAGGTACACATCGTCGGTCGTGTTCAATACCATAGTGAGGTTACGTAAGAAGGTATCATTGTAATAAATCAATATGTGCGATGATTGCAAGTGTTGGCGGGTAAGGCAGAACTATGCAGAGAATGAATTATTGCGAAGTAATCGTATTAAAAATTCGAGATTTAAAAAAGTAATACCGAAATATGAAATGTCAAATTGAACAACAGTGAAAAGAGAGCGTAGAGACACAAAATACGAGTATGTCTAAGTAATGAAGAGACAGAGATTTTTATCTGATTTATTTTGTAAAATAGTGTTTTTCGAGTCTATGCTTATTTAGATAAACTTGAACACCACGCTGGTTTAATACGGGTAAGCAGACTTCATAAGTCTTTGAGGAAAAAGCGGTTTTAAAATATCTTTTATCATTAATGTTATATTAGAAAATCAAGGAAGTATTTAAACTGAGTTTAAGCATCCTGTCCACGATACCACACCTACAAATAACGATTCATAAGCGAGTTTACAAAAGTTTTTTGACCGACTGTTTCAAAACTCATTTTATTAACATCATTCTATAGCTGGATGGTTGCCAGTAGTATTTTTAGACACGATTTCAAGGATTCAATAGTCTAAAGACGTGTTCGAGCGAACGTGTGGTTTGTAATAACGTTATCGATGTTTTATTATTATTTTGTACCGTTTTTTATGTTATAGCTGGTCTACATTATTACTTCACACTTGGTATTTATACGTAATACTCATGATTCATGGTTCGACTTTTGGCTCAGGTAATTACACTGAAGTCATGCAGATCCAGTATTCCGCCAGTACAGGCAGAGAGATGGTACACGGTGGCTTTATTTAATGGGTGAGGGCCATACACTATCCTGTTCGTTGACTCGAACGACGCGCTCAGGTAATAAAAGGTGATTATTTCACCGTGTTAGTCAGTAGATAGATTTTTATATTACTACGAATGATATTAGATTCTAGATCACTATATCCGGTAGCTCAGTGGTGAAAGCGTTTGGAAGGGTTTAACGGTAGTCAAGTTTTTCTATCTAGTAAATAAATTAATCCTTTGAAATCTTGACATTGCCAACAAAAACAGTATTTAGTAGGAGCATTATCATAAATATTTGCGCAGTCGATACATTTGTATGCTTTTATACTCTGAGGTTATTTTTCTGAGTTTTGTATATAAAATATTTGTAGGTATGTTCTTCTGCAACACGGAAGTTGTCTAATTATTTGAAACTCACTAAATTACCAAGTATCAAAAAAGTTGCATAAAACGTGACCACGACGGCCACTGGATATTTCACATAATTAACCTTCCATTAATGGGCTGTTGAAAACAAAAGTCCCTGAAAAACCCTTTGATTTGCCGCTCCATCTCATTTCCTCGGGTCAAAGGCTTCAAAACTCAATAGGGCCTAAAATTTGAGTGAATCTACTGGTTGCTTCAGTAAATTTCTATTAAAAATTCATACTTGCATGATGGAAGGAGATGTACGATGTCGTCATGGTCCATCCAACTTAACATAAATAATTTCGTACATAAATTTACGAGCGTAAATAATTCTAAGAAGTCAAATCCGCCTAACGTTAAAGCGTTACTTAATAAATTATGCCGATCAAATATTTCAATTTTGCATTTTATATGAAGGTCAAGTGAGGATGCTGACTCTTGACAGAAATTTGTTATTTGATAATAAATTATGGCGTGGAGTGGAGGCTTTTATATTTGATAGAGATATGGACGCTTATGTCCAACAGTGGACTATGAAAGGCTGATGGATGAGAGGTTATTATTTATGTGATTAAGTATATTAAAATTTCATATATTATAATAAATTAAAGCTACTAATACTATAACGCTTGTAGAATAGTAAGTTTTACAGAAGTAGTTTCAGTACTAAGATTGGTATCTCTGAGAGAAAAACATTAGCAAATGAGTATTTTGAGTTGCAATGCAGCGTAAATCAGCTCAACACTTAGGAGGTTAGTGATGACTGATACTCCGGTAATAAATCAGTAAAATAGTGACATGTAATTGGCCAACCTGGCAACACCAATATGAATTGAGAATGTCATAAGTTTGGCAATTACTTGCGCGTCGGTCGCAGTAGCTGGCGTGAGGTGAGTGAATGGACGCGATCTGGCGTCATGAGGAGCAGTAGCAGACGGCGTCTCACTAATTTTACCATCTGGCTCACACGCACCACTAAGTATAGCCGCCCCAAGATAGCCCCGGTCCACGACCCATCGCGCATAAACTTTTCACAATTAGACTATTATTTTTGGTAGCAAAGTCAGTCGGTCGATTATTAATAGAGGCTTTTCCGAGTTTATATTCGTTACGTGTGTTGTGGTGTTAACTTTTAGTGAATTTATACATAGACGCTTATAAATAGGATGTGCTGAAGTTTCGTCTGACGGACGGGGGAATACCTTCCTGAAATATCGTACTACGGCCGTTGGTTTGCGTGTTTTCGGACGCATTGGTAAACGATTATTTATACATTGATTGCGAGGATTTCGGTTTTGGCAGTTCGCGCTACGCGTCGCGCGATTAAGGCCACTCATGCGCACCGTATTTCGTAGCTCTAGCAGTCAGCGCCTTGTATACCCATAGTTTTGTTCATTTTAAAATAAAATTGTATAATACCGCATTTTACGATTTTTGTGTTTAAAGACAGACAGACATTCTTTCCGTATGAAGGATGCCATTGTAATGCTAAAAGATATTTAAATATATAGGTATAGGTACTTATATATTTATTTATGCACATCATGCAATGTCAGATTCAATTTAAAATATAATTTTATTTTGTCTGTTAAAATATATAATGAAATATAATTTGTCCTAACTGCTGCTGATCTCTCTCATACTCTCGCTCTCTCTCTCTGCTTCGAGTAAGCTAGCCCGACGATAAGTAATTCTTGCTATTCATGGAATGAATTTAACGGCTAAACTTTTATTTGAAAATTTAAAAAAATAGTAATACGCACTAAAATTCGAAGAAGACTTTGTAGTTATGAAAATCAAATTTTACGTGTAAATTAATAAGACTTCTTCATGACAAATTTCTAGCACTTTTAAAATTTAGATAATGCAGATCACGGCGCTGCAGGCACACTTATTTGTTCAAACAGACACGCGGGTGACGTACGTCAACCACCCATAACTCGCTCTGCAGCCACGCCATTAGGCGCAAGTATCTAATGTACATTTGGCTGGCATATCGTCTTTTATGCTTTAGAGGAATAATACAACACTTATTACAATTTAAACTGGATAACCTCTTAAAAAAGTACCACATAAATCATGGGGTATGGTACCGAATAAGTGACCTCACTTATGTAAAACTAAAGAGTAGGCATCTACTTTGTTTTAAACGGTCATGAAGTATCTTAATATTTATTGGCAGTAGAAGAAAATAGCCGATACAGTTTCACTCCTATCAAGCGTAATGGTTAACCTTCCTGGTGGACAGTGGCTTGGTAGTGCTCCATGAGCATCGGTTACCACATACTATAAAGCCAGACGTGGTATGTGTGCCACCGTAAAAAAAAAATACGTTACAAAAAACGTATTTTTTGTTGTTGGAATTGTGTCATTCAGTGGCTTATCTTTGGATAAGCCACTGAACGACACAATTGCGGTGATGTTGACAAACACGGCTAACCAAGAAACTAAAACAAATGAAACTTCAATACATTTTGTTTTAACTTTTAGGTATTTATTATGTTCATCACAGTATGTTCACGGCCATAAAAAACCTTTAACTTGCGTTGCAATAATTTATCGAGAATCTGTGTTTTGTTGCTCTCTGCAACCTATTTTGTCTTAATATATTTTTTTTCATTGAAAGATGGACAACGCCGGGTACCCCGGGGTACTCCCAAAATCAGATCGTTTATCTTTTATATTTTAAACTCCAGTAAACTATCTAGTACATTTTTATTTACAGAGAACGTATAAAACAATATATTTTAACAAGCGCATAAAAGTTAGAACTGTCAAAAAACATTATGACAGTAGCGGATGGCGAAATAAACTGAGAAGTTAAGGGAGGTGTTCACTCCCCACACCACGACCCACCCGCCAGACGGTCGGAGTATTTTAGTCTGGCCTGATCTGTCAATTTGAATTAGTAAGTGCAGGAAACCGAATGGCTAATTGAGGCGAAACTGTGATAACGTGCTGGAGATATTGGTTTGTGATAGGTCGTTACACTGACGTATGAAACATCAGTTGTTTTGATAAAATTTGCATTTCAACTTTAATTGTAAGCCGGTATATATAATATAATAATTATTGTACAATAATAGAATGTTTAAATAATACAATACTAGCTTCTGCCGTCGTCTGATTAGCATATAGCCTTTTTTTTTTGTTAATGCGAGAAAAAACGTATCTAACCATACACCCCGTCGTTCGGGGCAACGAACAGGGTAGTGTGGGGCTTTCACACTAAATAAACCCACCGTGTGCTGTCTCTCTGCCTGTATGTGAGCCTAGCAGTAAAACCAAAGACTGCGAAGACAGTAGTATTGAGTCCAATCCCCAGTCCAAAGTTCAGACCTCATACGGCACACACATCTAACGATTGGAGATTTCTCGAAATTATATTTGTTTACAATTTTTCACGTCTTGGTGAAGGAAAACATCGTGAGGAAACCTGCATGGTTGGGAGATTTTATCAAGGGCTTGTGAAGCCTGCTAACCCGCACTGGGCCATCGGCCTAATTCCTGTCAACATGAGAGAAGACTCGCGCCCAATACTGGGACCGAAAAAGAAGAAAGTTCGCGTCTTTTTCTGCGTAGGCTTTAGAATTGGATCAATAAAAGCACTTTAGTTATCAGCATTCAAAACAGCTATCTCACAGTAACCGAGTTTTTGGATAAAAATTAGCCTAGGTCATTTCCAAAAGGAGGAAGGAGAAAAGTTATTTCTGAAACACCTATGTCATATCATGTATCGATCCATCCATCCATCCATCACGTGTCAAGTGTGAAAATGTGAAATCGAAAATAACAGTCACGAGCAGGATTTGAACCTGCATGTCCTGGATACCGTCCAGATGCTTTGCCAATTCAGCCATCGTGACAAGAATGAATGTGTTATCGAAATTAGTAGTCATGAGCAATTATATATAATATAATTACACATAATATAGTAGGTATTAGTATAGGTATATGACTTTGTTTTTTATTGTATGTAGTGGCAGACAAGCCATGGTCCATCTGATGGTAAATGGTAACCGTCGCCCATGGACTCGACTATACCGAGAGTATTGTCAAGCCGCTGCTCACCATTTCATTTCATAGATGAAATGAAATATAAACGGCTATCTCCTGCTACAGCCAAAACGCAACGATGTGCTTCATGGCCGGTCACACTGGAGATGGTGGTACCAACCCGCTCGGACCCGATACCAAGTGAGTACTTCCACTTGGTACCCAGCCCTACCGCCAGTCATGCAATGGATGATAATTGCTTACATCGCTTAGTCGCCTCATACGACACCCGTGGGAAAGAATGGGGTGGTGATACTTGTATTCTTAATTCGTCACCACACGGATATATGACAAAGTTAAAAAGAAAATTATCACAGCTAAAAAGGTTTTATTTCTTTTAAACTGAATTAATTTTGACGCTATTTAGAGACTAAAAAAATAAAATAAATTATAGTTTGTTTCAAACTCAAAAAATACACCTTGAAAGTTAGTTGAACTGAAAATTAGAAAATTTTTTTTTAATAAATAATAATTGTGTAATAGTGTGGGTTGTTTTTTTATTATATTAATGAACTGTTTGTAACATTTTTAGTTTACTAAGTATAATTTATTTTATTCTCCAATTGTTTTATTTGTTAGCTATCTTGAAGTTATTTATAGCTACAAGGTTATCTTATACTAATATTTTATATACCTAAGTGCAGTTGTTTGTTTTGTTTGCCTTCACGCTGTAACTATTCAACAATTCATCGTGAAATTTAGCATACATACAGCCACAAGCCCAATTAGTGAGACAGCAAAAAAAAAATAGTCTGTAACTCAGATAATAACAGGCTACTTTTTATCCGCCGTGTGGGGCTGGCACTAAGAATAGCTCCACCCTGTCTCTTCCTATGGGAGTCGTAAAAGCTGGGGAATCGGACAGCAGCGTTCCCCTGTGTACTAAAAACATCCACTGCGATCGCCAACCCGCCTGCCAAGCGTGGCGATTATGGTAAAACTCCCACTTTGGGGAGGCCTATGACCAGCAGTGGACGATGTAAGGCTGATGGATGGATGGACTTTTTATCCCCGTAAATTGGATGTTTCCTATGGGATACCAATTTTTGCATTGCTGCATAGAGATATAAATGTGCATCACGCCTGTATTCCCCGAAGGGGTAGGCAGAGGTGTATTACATACCCACGACTCGCCAGCTATGTTTTAGTCCCACGTAATAGGGGGCGAGCCTATTGACGTCTACCGGGCACATTTCCAAACTCCGGGCTGCTACTGAGAATTTTTATTTTTAGGAAAAAGCTCAATAACGTTTCCCGACCCGGGGATCGAACCCGAGACCTCATGATTAGCAGTCGCATACACTACCGCTACACCACCGAGGCAGCAATGTGTATTTAATCTAGTAATAAATAATACTATATTATAAGCAGACTTTTTCATGCAAATAAAATTAAATTAGTAATTATACACGTCCGTGTTACATCACAGTCTGCAAAACAATAACAAGATTTGGTAACAACGTTAAAAAAGAGATGTGACAGGAAGCAAACGCACCCGTCAACACGATACAAAAAGTGTGGCTCGGTCATTGTCCCGCGTATCCTGTGTACACCAACCCTTGTAACATCCGTCCTGAAATATTTGATCCGTTGCCCAAATTGGCCCAAATTATGAAATTCGTTTCGCTTGTAAGTAAATTTATTTACGCATTACAATATAAAAATATGACCAATATTTGGAAGATGGTTTATTGTAAGTAGTAAATATTTAACTAATAAGTTCTGTAAAATATTTAATTTTAATAATAAATTTAGATAATAATTTTAGCGAAACAAATTTTTAAAAACTGACTTGCAACGCATGACTTTTTTGTTATTTTCATTATTATTATTCATCATTATTGTTAATTTCATAATTATTTACTTGAATTATTAATTTTTACTTATTTTACTTTGATTTATATAATTAATGATTATTATCAAATTATTAATTATTTATCATATTTTGCAAAAATTTTATGTTGTTCTTTTTTAATAATTCTAAATGACTTTAAGGTCTTGTCACTACCTGTCACTCGCTATGTACTATCATTTGTATGTTGTCTTCGACTTTAAGTGCAATAACATTAACCATGTACTTACCTAATTTCTTTTAAGATATTTTATATGTAATGAAATAATGTTTATTGCGTTATCGATCTATAAATAAATAAATAAAATTAAAAAAGTACCTAGGAATATGAAAGTAGTCAGTAGACTTGAGTATAATTAGATAGTTTAATTATTGCGATTAAGAATTATACCATATAATGATAATGCTCTATAAATATGTTCATATTTTCGTATATATTTTAGCATTCGCCATGCTCGGCTGTTTACTAGAACACAGTGTGAAAATGTGAAATGGTAAATGACAGTTATGAGCGGGGTTGTACCCACCCTTCTAGAATACTGGACTAGACACTCTTCCACTGAGCTGTCGAAACAGTGTGATGCTATCAATTCAGTATCTCATTCTTTCTTACGGTATCGGGTGACGCACATGTCTTAATTTAAATCATTACTAGCATTTTACCCGCGGCTTTGCTCGTTTCATATTGATAAATTCGTTTTAGATAACACATCTGCAATACGTCAACATAGAGAAGACGCTTAAATATGCAATGCGTACTAAGTGATTTTTTTCAATTTCACAGACCATCCAATTTTCAAGAAAAGAGTTTTTTTTTTATTACTCCCACTTGGTACCTAGCCCTACAAGACACACCAGTCATGCAATGGATGATAATTGCTTACTTCCCTTAGTCGCCTCATACGACACCCGTGGGAAAGAATGGGTTGGTGACACTTCTATTCTTAGTCCGTCACCACACGCACACACATCTTTTACTGGCGAACTTGTAAACTATATTTCCTATCTTAAAATAATTTCGTTAATTGGAAGGATGTGCCGTTTTTAAACTAGAACCTCCACTTACTCTTGTAATGAATGCACTGATTTTTGATTGCAACAAATATATAATAAACTAAATATATTAATTTATATATATTTATTCCCTCAGTCGGCTCTTACGACTCCCATGCGTGGAGAGGGGTGGGACAATTCTAAAGCCGGCCCCACACGACAGGCTTAATAATTACCTCTATGTAAAAATAGCTACCCCGCGGAGACCATTCATTTTATAAGATGAAAAGTGGCCTATATCCTTTTCTCTTCTCTAAACTATATTTGCGCAAAATTTTATGATGATTGGTTAAACAGTTGCGGCTTGAAAGCCTAACAAACAAACTCACTTTCGAATTTAATATATTACTAAGGATTATTTGTACTACTGTAATCAAAAATTTTAATGAAAAACACTTATGATAATTCGTTGTTGATATATTTTATGTGAATTGTCACGGGAACAGTAATTATTGCACGTGTTGATCCCCCTTCAAAAGAAAAACAGCTGAGTAGTAGGGCTGAAACTCATTTAGACAAGTTATGAATGTAATATAAATAGGTGTTTAAAATAAATTGACTTTTTATTTTCAATAATATGAGAGTACTACACATAAATGCAAATAAAATAAATAACTGCTTATGCTTTTGGGAAGTCATTTTTTTATAATTATAGCGGCAGATGAGCTAATAATCACCTGATGGTAAGTGGCAACCGGCCTCACATTACCATGTTCGTTGCCCTGAGCGACGGGGTGTGCGGTTAGGAATAACTTTTCCCGCCTTAACAAAAAAAAACGGCTCAAATAATCCGTTGATTCATCGAGACTAATCCAGTAAGATAATAAAATGAAATTAAAATAGTGTGCAGTTACATAAACGAGGAAGTGCTCTAGACCGCTAAGCCACACACTGGTCAGTGCGATGGCTGTTCTTTAAAGTAACTTAGAATTTTATTAAGCAAAAAAAATAGTAAAAATTGCCTATTTTTCGGGGTGTGCAAGGATTAAAAAAGGCTAAACTGACCAACGAAGTTCTTGTCTATATATATATATGAGAGATGTCCACCGATATATTGACTCATCACGATATATCTAGAACCATATGGCGTAGAGACTTGAAATTTGGTAGGAATGTTCCTTTCGCCGAGTAGAAGTCAGCTAAGAACGGATTTTACGAAACTCCTATCCAAAATATATATTTTTATCTGCTATCATATTCTGACACTCATTATCACAACAACACAAACTACATGTAGACCGTTGCTATGGTAACCATTAATGTGGCGTGTTCGTCAGCGTTTATATCCTATCCATCCATCAATCCATCCATCAGCCTTTCAAAGTCCACTGCTAGACATAGGCCTCCCCAAGAGAACGCCACAACGAGCGGTCCCGTCATGGGGGACAATGCCGTAATCGCCACGCTTGGCAGGCGGGTTGGCGATCGCAGTGGATGTTGTTAATACTCAAGGGAGTGCTGCTGCCCACTCCCCCGGTATTCCCTCAGTCGGCTCTAACGACTCCCGTGGGTAGAGAGGGGTGGGACAATTCTAAAGCCGGCCCCACACGGCCAATATATCCTATGTCACATAAATTTCAATGGTTTCATTAAATCGCTGGTAAAATAGGGGTCGAATTTAGGAAGTAAATCTTTAACTCTGACGAAGTCGCAGTTATTAGCTAGTATAATATAAAACCTTTTTTGTAGGATAAGCTATCCTTACTTTTTGTAGACGTATAATAAATGATTATTCTCGCCTTTGAATGGAATAAAACCTGTAATTTGCAACTACTTAGCATTTTCATAATAAAAAAAACATTTCAAATACATTTGTCTATCATAATTAGCTTTGTTTCAGTATATAATTAAATTCCTTGGCGCATTCACATATACGGAACAGCGTTTACTCAAAGTAATTGTCTGTAATGGCATTTTGTTATAATTTATTAATGTCAACCGACAATCATTCAAAGTAGCATTAATAGTCCCTTTAGATGCAATGTTTTGAAGTGGGACCTCATTTAAAATATTTTCTTTTATCTCAATCCATCAATGTTCCATTGTTGGGTGCAGGTGGAGGGAGGAGGCAGACTTCATAAACCATCAAAAAATTCTTCATTCAGAAAATGCCTTGGTTTCTTTTTTTTTTCAGCGAGCAGTGATTTAAGTTTAAACAAAATTTAAAAAAAAATTTAGTTTGGACCCTGGGCGCTGGGGTTGCATTCGATATCGTATCTTTGCTGTCCTTCGTTTTATCACTAGGCTAATACAGCTCATTTTATTTGTTTTATTTTTTAATATTTAAAAAATGTACAATACACTCCATCCATCCATCCATCAGCCTTTCATCGTCCCCTGCTGGACATAGACCTCCCCAAGAGAACGCCACAGCGAACGGTCCTGGGCCGCCTGCATCCAACGACTGCCTGCAACTTTGACCAGGTCATCGGTCCACCTGGTGGGAGGCCGTCCTACACTGCGCCGTCCGATACGCGGTCGCCACTCGAGAACCTTTCTTCCACAACGGTTGTCGGTTTCCGTATTACGGATCTTAACACGTAGATAAATCCCGAATATGAACATGTATGTAATATATACACTCATTATTTGTTAATAATTGCTTTATTATTTCAACAACCGAAAATATTCCTATGGTCTCCTATGCCGAGTAATGGAGCTTTATTTTTTATTTTTAAACAAGCATATATATTATGCCATCTGGAAAAAGATTTGTTTGTAATGGAGGTTTTAATCTCTAAAATTATTCTTCTAAAACTGAAATAAGAAGACAAAATTCTAGTGAAGCGTATTTAGATTTTCAAAAGAACTTATCAGAATAAAAATTTTAAATAATGGTTATTGACTTGGTCGCCAACCCGCCTGCCAAGCGTGGCGATTACGGCACTATCCCCCATTCTTGGTGAGGCCTATGTCCAGCAGTGGACTTTAAAAGGCTGATGGATGGATGGATGGTTATTGACTTGACACAACGAGTACATATAATGATTTTTCTAATATAAGATAGGTATGAAACAGTTTAAATTCTATTGAAAAATTATTCCTTTATAATATTGAAAGCTTATATTTTATTTTATTTATTCATAATAAACGAAGGAAATAACTTAAAAAGTATACTTATTGTTCGTTATAATGATCTGATATGAACATACTGCATACTGAAGCCCCACTACGTTAAATCCCAACAAATCTGTCGCCACTGCACAAGAACGAAACAAAAACATAATAAAACATCACAAATGGCGTCACCCTCATTTCCTTCACTTCTCTCCCTCCTTCCTCACACTCCCTCCCCCTCGTTTCAGCGCCGCCGCATCCGGCGAAACACCTGCGCTTGCACAGTACTCCAGCCCGTCACGCATGCGCAATGAGTTATTGGATTTTAATACTCCCCGCTACGGTTTAAATAATGAAGTTAGTGTTGACGGAATAGAAAAATTGTTTTGTAATTACGTTCCTGACTATGTTTAGGATAACATGTGTGAAAAAGTAAAATATGAATACGACTTTTTAATGCACAACAAAAATGTAAAGATTAATAAATTGTACGACTTAATACTTTACTTATTTTTTCGGGTTAGAGGAAAAAATAATCTGTAAAATGCCATTACAAAACTTAATTTTGGTACCGTATAAAGGGAGTTATTTCGAAGTCATAAAAACTTTTGGATTGATTAAGACTTCCTATTGTTATTTATAGATATCAACCATATTTGTATGATTATAATGAAACATGTTCTGCTTTTTACAATATAAATAAAATATACAAGAATTGAAAAAAGTTAAATTCTATCGGCAAAATATTTTTATACGAAGTTCTCCAAAGCTACTGGCGCTATGCAAACAATTCGCTTGATTCCATAGCTGTAGCATTTATTATTCAACTACCTCTAAGTGGCAAAGCCATCCTGCTCCTCTACCCATTTATAATTCAACTCTTGACACGTCGACGCCGACAACCACCCTGCGGGGGAGGCCACGTCAGTTCCATCCCCAATTATGCACACACTGAAATGTCACCGGCACTTATGACCCTTAGACCCATTGGCCTTTTATTTTAGTATTTTGTGGATACGAGTTAGGTTAGACGTTATCGTTTGATTACGGACAAGGTCACCAGCCTTTTGAATTTTATCACGAACCATTTGTTCTAACTATATCTATGTGTAAAATGATTATGTAAAATGTAAGTGTTTTGTTTTATAATAGTTTTGACTGTAATACGAGCCCCGATGCAAAATAGTTCGTCTAGTGTGAAATTTTCTCTGTGAGGTTTTGCTAACTTCATTATTTTTGTATATCTATATAAAAATATTAAGCTGTTCTACTATCACATGTCGCGTTACTTATGCCATTTTTTAATTATGAGCCAATAAACTATTTTAGCTTTTTAAATGTATACATATCCTGTTTTAAATTCGAAGAAGTTATAAGCAAAATAGTTCGTCTAATTGTTAATATCATTATCGTGATCATTTAAATTGGACTTCCGATCAGTGGCGTAGTATCATTTGGAGTGACGAGTCCAAATTTGAAGTGACAGTCGGCGATGAAAGGAAAAAAGTGATTCGGAACAAAAATGAAGCATTTCATACTGATTGTCTAAAACGCAAAGTGAAGTTTCCGGCGTCTCCTATGATATGGGGCTGCATGTCTGCACAAGGTGTTGGTGGTATGCAGTTTGTGGATGGTTCTATCAATGCTGCAAGGTATCAAGACCTTTTGGAAGAGAATTTACTGCCCTCTATTCCGTCACTTAAGCATCAAGATTCCTTCATTTTTCAACAGGATGGTGCTTCCTGCCATACTGCAAGGACAACAAAGACGTGGCTACTGGCGAAAAGCATCCCTACAATCGAATGGCCATCTAACAGCCCGGACTTGTCACCGATCGAAACCCTATGGTGGAAAATGAAAAAAGTTCTTCGTAAAAATCCATCAAGATCGAAGAGCGACTTAAAGGCTAAACTCATGGCTGTCTGGGAGTTAATTACGCCTGAGGAGTGTGCAGCGTTGGTTGCAACCATGCCTCTTCGCATTAAAGCTGTCATTGAGAGCAAAGGCGACACAACTAAGTGGTAGACGAACTATTTTGCGTGAGTGACAAGGGTAGACGAATACTTTTGCGTTATGTTTTTTAGAATATTTTTTAAAATTTTTTATGTTATGTAAAGTCATGAAAGGATTTCAGTTATGTTAAAATAAACTTTAAAATGTTCCTCAAATTGTGGTTTACTTTTTATTAAACGTTCTTAATTATTTTACCAATATTTACTTTCTATATTTTACGCTTTGCACTACTTTCTATACTAGACGAACTATTTTGCATCGGGGCTCGTATAAGTAAATCAGTATTATAAATCGTGTGTTAAGAACTAGAGTAGCGTAAGGGCAAAATGACAACTTCACTGGAGAGCTGAAAAACAACTCAAATTTACCTGCCGTTATCTTATAACTCTTTTATATGACAAAATCTATAGTAGTTAGATATCTGATTTTTACTAATAATAAAGCTTTATTTATCGGCTACAGAATAGTGTAGCTTCTTGGGCAATCAAAAAGCGTTATTTTAATAAATTTTATTTTTCAAAATTCGGTTGACATGCGTCATTATGGCTGTTACATAAATTTAATAATGTATGGAATGCAACGGAACTTCCGTTAAAATGGCCTTAAAAATCATAGGCTACATAAACAATCTTTCTGCGTTAAAAACATATGACAAGATACGTTATTTGAGCGATTACATTTAAGGCATCTTCGGTGTCCTATTCGCTCTGTAAATCGAGTTTCGATCGTTGTGCTCTTAACTTTTTTGACAAAATAATGTCAAGATTATTGTAAGTAGCAACACTTCATTTTGGCAGTAAACAAAAATAATTTTTATTTGATATGTTATTTTTTGTACTAAGCAATCTAGGTACACACTATAACGTCCCAATTTTTTTGGCACATAAAAATATGGGGATTAAAAAAGCGAAAGGTCAAAAAAAAATTTTTTTGAATTTTTACCTTACTCTATTCTTGTTCTTAACCCACTAAATTCTCTGTGTATGTTGACAGTTTTTGATGAATTCAAAAAATAAGAGATTATTTTAATGGGCGAGTATTATATATGGTATATTATGGGTTGCTCGTCTGAAAGTGAGAGGTAACCTCTGCTCAAGACTATACTCCATGTTATATGCTTGTACCTACATGTCGAAACACTGGAATTACTTATTACTGTGGAAGTACAAAGACAATTAGTATAATTATAAATAAAATTTGCATATTAAACATAGCTTTTTGAGTATATATTCAAATGAGAACGAGTAATGTTAGTTTTGTAGTACCTACATACATAACATTATATTATATAGGATATCCTATCTAACATATTTATATTCCACACCATTAAACTCTAACTATTATAAGAATATTTATTTATATTTTACTATGAAAATCATCCCTGTAAATGCAGTTTTGATTAAAAAAGCATTTATCTGTATCCGGAGTGAAACTGCATCAGTGGCCAATTATTTTTGGACCACGAAACACAGAAAACCGCTTAACCCGAGAGTTTATTAATGAAAATTGAGTGACATCCGTTGTAACGGTCCGCTTGTTTTAGACTAGGCTTTACGAAAATCTAGGACAAGATATTTTCGAACGTCCAATGAAAATAATCTGTTAGTTACTAGGGTTCGTTATTGGGAAAAGGAAATTAGTGCAGACGTAATAATAGACTGCATATTATGTGGCATAGTGGCTTAGATACCCACTTCTTGGATTCACTTCAGCTTGAGACAAAATGTAAACACAAAAACCAATGTTTCTCAAAGAGTCCACAGGTTTACTCATGTTTTAAGCCACGAAATTGTCAATATACTTCAACAATATATAAATAAACTAATAATAAAACAATAAAGGTTGAAACCAGACAATAACATGGAATCACCGAAAATATTTAGGAACGGTAAGTACCTACTCATATATTAACATAATTATATAAGTAGGTACAAATGAAGAAATTGCATAACAGACTTTGTAACATTGAAATGCAAAATAATTTGTACCATAACATACCAATGATATTATTCATATGACTCACACTCATATCCACTATCATAATTCATTTAATATAATCAAATATAAAAATGACATGTAAAAATATCTTTTTTAAATTTTGTATACGTTTTGTCTCATGGCTTCCTGAATAAAGTATAAGTGTTATAGGATTGATTTCTATATAGAATAGTTCTTTGTATGATCCACTAATAATTGTCCTGAGTTTAGGCAACCAAAACACTATTATTAGATAAGAAACAATTTAAAACCTTATACCTATGTATTAGGTACTTAAGCGTCGAAATTGTTTATGCGTAACCCTCCACCTGATGCGTGAAAAGGTTATGCCAGACTTCTGATGTACACGGTATACCTGTTACAAACCCGTAGTAATCTTTCAGACTACTGTTGACTGTTTGTTACATTCTGTACATGAATTGTTCAACCCCCGCCAGGTCTGGGCCTTTATTCCCATAATACTTATTTATCCATTCCATTCCCATCTTAACTGCGTCCGTGGTGCAGCGGTAGTGTGAGCGACTGCTGAAGTCGCGGGTTCGATCCCCGGGTCGGGCAGTGTTATAGAGCTTATTCGTAAAAAGAAAAATTCTCAGTAGCAGCCCAGAGCTTGGAAATATGCCCGAAAGATGGCAATGGGTTCGTCTCCTATTACGGACTTAAACATAGCTGGCGAACCGTGAGTGTGTAATACACCTCTGCCGACCCCTTCGGGGAATACAAGCATTATGCTATGTTTTTATGTTCCCATCTTATATGGAGCCTCTTTAAGAGGTGCTCGCGCACACTTGTGCCGCCGTCTGGGGCCTTCTGTTGTCTTCTGTTTCACGTAACCCTCAGGTTAGCGCTCATGAGGGCTGGAGATCGTTATGCGCTATATAGCATCTTTTGCATCTTCTGCGGGATGAAAATTGACTTTTTGCAATTTCCTTGCAAAATCAGTTACCAGACTATATAACCTAAAATACGACCAGGAGCAAAATATTATCCAACCTAACTGCCACGGCAAGTTCAAAGTACTGTTGTGCCTAAGCTGGAGAATCAACCAACATATCTGCAGCACCATGTTCTCAGGGCAGTCCCCGCACCAATGGCATCAGGCTAACTCCTCTAACCTATATGTCACAGCTACTATCTGAAGCAAAGTGTGCTATATAGTCACTCAGTCATGACGAGACTTGCCAAAACTTGAAAGATATTAAAAACATTTCTGTCGAGTATTACCGGCTGAATTGACCTTTTAACCATGAAGGAGCTGTTCTTTACCCTGGGGCATATATGAATTGAAAAGGAAGAGCAAAGAAAGTTAAGTAAAGGCCAAAATGGGACCAACAATAGACAATATTGAGAACTTACTTATAGATATTTTTTTTTGGCCGCGAAAAATGTACCTAGCCACACATCCCGTCATTCGAGACTGTTGCCCCTGAACAGGGTCGTGTGTGGTCCTCACTCACTAAATAAAACCGCCATGTGCCGTCCCCCTGTATTCGTAGACCACTGGAACTGTGTGACATTACTTTAGTGGTAGAAATTATTTAGATATTTTTATATACCTATATTTTTAGCATTTGACATGCTTAGCCATAAATGCATTTATATGGCTAAGCATGTCAAATGTTACAAATATATATAAAATGCTGCTTGTAAGTGTTATATTCGATTTCACATTTTCACACTTTGTGTTAATTTATATCGTAGAAATTACTTACACCCTTTTTTTTTTGTTAAGGCGGGTAAATATGTTCCTAACCGCACACCCCGTCGTTCGGGGCAACGAACAGGGTAGTGTGGGGCCCTCACCCACTAAAGAAACCCGCCGTGTGCCGTCTCTCCGCCTTTGTTGGCGGGCCACTGGAACTATGTTACATTCCTTCGGTGGTCCGCCGGCGGCTTACCCTTTCGGGTACCCTCTACTGAGCGACGCATCCGCACATGGAGCGTCGCACCTTCGCGGGAAGCCTTGCGGGTGGCGGACGTTCCCCCGTCCATCCACCCGCAGCCTCAGCTAGGGCGGCATGAGGCGCAAGTATCTGCGCCTGCGCCGCCCCGGTCGCTGGCGGCGGTTTGGGTCATCCTCCTCCCTAGCCCTCTCCGCCGCTTCCTTCCGCGAGATAACCTCCTCGCAGAAGGCAGTGAGCGCGGCCCAATTCCTGTCACTGCCAAGCATCGCTCTGACGACGCTCGGCAGTGAGAGGTCCCCCCCTATTTCCGCGACGAGTTCACGGCGCTGCTCGGCCCAAGCCGGGCACGACTCGAGCGTGTGCCGCGCCGTGTCCTCGTCACTGCCGCAGTGGTGACAGCCCGGAGTCGCTTCCCTCCTAGAAATTACTTACACCCTAAGCATTGTCAAGTGTTGATATCCTACTAATATCGTATGAGTTTAAAATATCTGCGCAAAGAAATTCTTAAACCAAATACACACTTCTAACTCGTTTAGACCAGAAAACAAAGCAGAAATATATAATTATGTAGATTCTTAGGTGATTTTTTTACGGCCTCTGAATCCACCAACTTACGGTAATCTTAATACAGCACGATATATCTAGGAATTATCCTTGTTGTATTTCACTTTAACTCTAAAGGAATCAGTTGAAGTACACATTTAACCTTTTTATCGGATACCAGATTTGTATTGCTAAAGGTTTTATTGTGCCACAGTTAGTAAATAACGAGAACCCAGAAGTGATCAGCTAATGATACTGTTAATTAACCAAATTTAAAAAAAGGAGGAGATTCTCAATTCACATGTTTATATATTTTTTGTGTATGTTCAGGTATAACGCCGTCATATATTGACGAATTTGCAAAATTATTTTTTTGTTTGAAAGGGATTTATTCTGAAATGGTCCCATATAAATGTTATCGAAATCGTCGCAGTGGTTTTTAAAAAATCAACAAAAAGTTAAAAAAATGTATCGGTGATATTTGTTCGTTTAATCTTATTTTTTTTTTCGTTTAAGGAGGCCTTTCCATCATGTACGACTTACCACAGCCTGCGCACCTATTATATAAAAAATCACTAAAAAGCAAAAAATAAACAATTAAAAAAAAAGAAAACCGCCTTCAAATGCACTCAGGAACTAAAAAGCAATAATAGTTGGTATTTAGATACGACATCCGTGCTAGAACCCTACTGATGTGTTTGAAGGCGGTGCCACGTCCAAAAGTAACAAAAACAATTCATATAAATACTTAGATAATATTAAAAACATTTTTGGCACCAGTTTCAAACACATCAGTAGGTGTCTAGCACGGAAATCGTATCTAAATACCAATTATTTATTGCTTTTTAGTTCCTGGGTGAATTTGAAGGCGGTTTTCTTTTTTTTTTAATTGTTTTTTTTTCACAAATTACAATACAAACAATTTGTTATCACAACAATTAGATTGTCATAATATATAAGTGAAAAAATATATTGTGTGACAGGACTTGAATACGGAGTGTAAACAGTAGTTGCCACGTGTTGCTGCGACTGTGGCAGCCATGTGACCAATCCACGACACTTATTCACTCGTATGACCACCGTATGTTACATTTGAGAGATGCCTGGAATTAAGTTCTATATAACTTTTTCTATTTTATATGCAGAATATTTTTTTATAGATACACGTGACATTCAATACATTATACACACATTAATTCTTTTTCTCATTCCCACATTACATTAACTCTTCCTCTTGATAAGTATCAATGGGGTATCAGTCTTCAGGTCCTCAGTATCCACAATCAACGGATAACGTTTTTTTTAAGGCACGGTATTCGTATTTTTGTTCCTATGCGTACAGCTAGCGAAATATATATATATTTTTTTTTATCGCTAAAGTAAGCACTGTCAACACAATTACTTCAAAAAGTACTGGCCGCAGCTTCAAATTCAAGACCTCTGTTAGGTTATATCTTTAGCGATTATGCTATTTAGGTTTATAAAAACACATTAACATTGGAGAAAAGCGCAGCAATTTTTAAAGATTTTACAGCATTTAATAGTTTTCTTATATATTGACTTGACGGACCTTTTACGTCATCAATAGTCACGGGAAGACTTAGATATTGCAGTAGTTACAGAAACATTCGACTACACATCCGCCTTTATTGTTTAGCTTAAACCCGTAACGATAGGAAACATTAGAAAATATGTATTCAGATTTATTAAATTCAATATGAATGACAGATCGAAGTCTTTGCAAAGTTCGAAGTGATAGCGCCCACACTTCAAACTGTCCCACATTTGTAATGAATAATCAAACAGCACTTATTACGTGAATAGTTTATCAAACGCTTCTGTAGTTGTCAGTTCCCTTTAAATCGTTCCGTTTAGCATAATTGCCAACTAATTATACTTAAAACAGGATTTGTTTACAGTAGCTGATTGTATACTTCTAAGGGTTTAGTATGAATACCTATATCTGGCTGCCTGACCGATAAAATAAATTGTTTACTTTCATATCTAGATAGAATTGTGAATAGCTATTATTTCTTTAGAAAATATTACTCGGTGTAAGTAGAAATATTTAATATTAGTGTTAACAAGAAGTTAAGATTCAAAAACAATGAGATTGTAAATAACACATAAAAGGAGTTCAGATGAAAGAATAATAAGTTCTGCCAGCGTCTGTGCGAGTTCCCGATATAGATAGCAATTACTCATAGAAGCTGAGGCTGCCCATCATGAGTGGTGTCGAACCACAGCTAGTCTGTTCATTACTTTGAAAGCATGCCCGACGGCCCGACTTCAGTTCTATAATTCAGATCTTTTTTTGTTATTATGTTTGAAGCATTTTGTTTTAGTGTTATAATAACTGCATGTATATTTATATTTTATGTTTATAGTTTAGTGATCAACTATTGGACTGTCATATTATCTACAAGCTTCTGCCAGTCTTCAAAATTCAAATTCATTAATTCCTTTAGCCCAAAATCCGTTTAGTCATTAGGACTTTATGCCAAAAAGAGCTATTCTATGGGAACATTTTGTCATTTTATATATTTTTTAGCATTTGACATGCTTAGCCATATAAATTAACACAAATTGTCCTGCTCATGACTGTTATTTTAAATTTTGCATTTTCACACTTTCATTAATATTCTATGGGAATTAAAATAATTTTATACACGCATGGTAATACAGTCCCTCGTCTATCTAACTGTCAACTTTCATCTAAATCCAATCAGCCGTTATTAGTCACTTGTAATCAAATTAAAAACAACTTCACTAACTTTCCGTTTTAAAATACGAGATAAAAATTACTATGGCATTTTTCCAAGCGGTGATAAACGCGTCAACGGCTGCCACCGTCTACAACCTAGCGTAAATAGTAGGTAGTAGATATTAACTCAGTCCCCTTAGAATGAAAAACGAAACCTTAGAAGACGAAATTTCGTTTCGCTTCATTGTGATTGGTCGCCTGAATCACGCGTCGTAATCTCGACAAATCAGGAATCACGCGTCGGACTGTTGATCAATCATAATAGCTCGAAACGAAAGTTTGTCTACGTTTCGTTTTTCATTATAAGGTGGCAGTTCAATTACTACGACACAAAAGTGAAAATGTGGGATAGAAAATTACAACTTCAAGCGGGAATTAAATATTTCTGCTACACTTTTTCTTTATTAGCTCAGTTCAATTACTAGGAAATTTGGAATTGAATATCATAACTTCGAGCGGGAATTAAATACTTCTGCAACACTAAACCTGGCTCACTATCATAGCAGTTGCTCGAAGCTATCAATTCCCATAATGACATTCTTTCTTAAAATCTTGGGCGACACCCGCATTATCTGTTTTGTTCTGATATCTAAGTTCTCTAAATAGTAATGAACTTCAAGAAGCTATATTTAATTAACTACTAAATCACTCGTTTGAAGTCTCCTAAAGTACAATTTTATAAAAACCAAAACTTACTTATTTACTACGAAATGCGCTCTCTGCGAAGAATCTGTGGAGTGAGGCTGACTGACCGCATTCGTAACAATGACGTAAGAGAGCGAGTAGGTATGAAAGAGAGTATTAGTGTAAAGATGCGAAAGGAAATGCTCCGATGGTTCGGACATGTGGAAAGAATGCCGGACGAACGACTGGCTAAGAAGATATACAATGCGAAAGTGGAAGGATGTAGGTCCAGGGGGAGACCGAGACTTACCTACCTAGACCAAATTGGTCATGTGTTGAAGGAAGGTGGAGTCAGGAGTCTCCGAAACCGGCGAGCGTGTATGAAGAGAGTTATGAATGTTGAGGAAGCGAGAGATGTATGCAAGAATAGAGCCTCTTGGTACTCTGCTCTCTCTGCCTACCTTGCAAGGGAAATGGCGTGATGATAAGTAAGTAAGTAAGTACTTATTTACTAAATTGTCATTAGGTACTAATTTTACTAACATAAATAAAATTCCTATATCGGTATGATATTTCCTATATTGAATATTTTGGTTACAGGATATTTCAGAGTATCGGTCAAGGGTCCGTAGATATTTACACTAATCGATAGAACGATTTATAAATAAACACAATAAACAGTATACTATTAACTGTTTGACAAGTCGGACAGTAGGTGCAATTGTACAAAGTGGCCTTTGTAAGCTAGAAACTATGACACTGCAATTTTATTATTAGTAGACGTGGGTTTTCAATCGGTTAAAGTGTGTAATTTTACTTCGAAGATAGCGTAATTTTATAGGTAAGAAGTTATGCATAGCGTTTACTCGATGTACTGTGATTTACGTTTTCCACTGTAAAATACAAGTAAGTTGTTAAACCATTTTGTATAGAATTTTTTTTTTCTGACGTGTTACTGCCTAAATTACTAAGCTTATTTCTGATATATTTTTTTAATTTTTTTTATTTCTTATGATGGCAGATGAGCCGGCCCACCTGATGGTAAGTGATAACCGTCGCTCATGGACTCAACTATACCGAGAGTATAGTCAAAATACGCTGCACACCATTCCATTTCTCAGATGTGAAATGAAAGAATAAAGATCAAAATGTTTAAAAAATCACGCCATCAAATAGTATGAATTTTAATTGCAAAATTAAACTTACTATATTGGATTAATGCATGTAAATGCTTCCGATAGGTGGCGTTGGTCGTTAAGACAAATGTGGTAAGGAGATTGGGTATTTCTAACAAATAGTACGATAGCTCAGTGGATTATAACACTTCCCCGGATAGTAAGGGACGCAGGTTCGATTCCCGCTCGTACTAAAATACTGTTTTTCCTTATTCACAAATTATAATTTGTACTTTAAAGAATAAACGGCTATCTTCTGCTACAGCCAAAATACATCGGCGTGCTTCATGACCAGTTACACAGGAGACGGTGGTACCGACCCGTTCGGGCCCGATAGCAAGTGAGTACTCTCACTTAGTACCCAGCCCTACCACCAGATTACTGAATTGCTTGAAATGGGTGATAATTGCTTGCTTCCCTTAGTCGCCTTATACGACACACGCGGGAAAGGATGGGGTGGTGACACTTGTATTCTTATTCCGACACACAAATAATTTGTACATTTCACAAATAATTTGTTATTTAAAGTAGCTAAGTATGTCAAGTGCTAAAATACAGATCAAAAATGTTTAAAAAATCGCGCCATCAAATAGTATGAATTTTAATTGCAGAATTAAACTTACTATATTGTATTACTGCATCCGATAGGTGGCGTGGGTCGCAAAGACAAATGTGATGTGGAGATTGGGTATGGCCGTTGGTCAGTGCGAAAGCTTAGCGGCTTAGAGCACTTCCCCGGATTGGAAGGGACGCAGGTTGGAATCCCGTTCACACTAAAAGTTATCTTTTTCCATATCCACAAGTAATTTGTACTTTAAAGTCACTGCCTAAGTTATTAATCTCACAGTTATTATTGCTACTAATTTACCCACTCCACTGTTGAATATAAATGTCTCCGAATTTGACGTATGTTTGTGTGTGTAATCACAATAAAGTAGGTATTTGCTTTATCTCACTGAAATTCCCGACGGGACAGAACTAATCTCAATGTATATTAATATTGACACTGACATACGAGTACATTGTTTTATGCTCCATAATTTTCCATATCGACCTTCAAAACTTCAACAGTTACAGAAATATCTAGTTACCAGCCTTTGCCCCTGACTCCTCTGCAAGGAAGAGCTAGTTTAGCTATGGATAAAACGTATACCAGTTTTTAAGTCTAATCCAGAGCTTTCAAACTAAAGAAGTTGCATCAAAATCTGTTCAGTAGATTTTGGGTGAGGTGCGAATAAACATACAGATTATATTCACAGTCATTTACGTAATGCCAGCCCGGGAGAATGGTAAGGGGGTTGTGCCTCAATATTTTATTTAATATCACATCAAAATAAGGAAAATGCAAATAACCGCGCTGGTTGAGTTTATTTAAAAAGGAATTTTGTTGCTTGTTGCAAGATAGTAACTAAATATACTGTCAATCCTAAGCAACCTTGTATAATTTTGATTTGATTGTAGAATAATATGTTTTGTTGTTTTGTATGGGAAAAGCACAATTACCACAAGAGTTAAATAACTAAACCACGGTGCCGTCAGTTAAGTGTTATTTTTAGATTTTTCGCATATACACAAAATGAAATAAAACTTGTTAGACGGCATCTGTCACTTTTTCTTATGATTTATATTTTCTACTATTCCGACGTTCCGAATATTTTACAGCCTTCATGGTGACGGATATAAACGTTCTATTGAAGAACCTTATCTACAAACTAGCTGTTTCCCGCTGCAAATAAATGAATATTGAAATAGGAATGATTTTGTTAAAAAATACTGTCTCTAAATGAAATTAAACTATGTGTATTCATCAAAATTTTAGGTTTAATTACTATGGTAAATACCTTTTTGTAAACGACGTTTGCAGTATTTCCTTTTGCATCTAAAACTCACTCTGGAGCATGCAACATAAATCTCTCTGTGTGAAAAGCAGTCCTTACTTAAATCGATGCCAGTTATTTTCAGTGACTGACCTAGGTACTTGTTAATTTTTATGGCAAAGCACGCATTAAGAGGGACCTCTATTATTTTATATTATTTTAATTTGTTCAGGATACTTTGATGGAATTAACGGTATTCGTGTAATGAACACACCTTCCTTCTCCACTAGATAGATAGATAGATAATAGATAAATTTTATTTTAATTTAAAATTACCCACATTATAGTATTAGAGTATTTTTATGCATAGAAAGCGCCACGGAAGAAAGGTCATAGTCCCATTTATGTTATATTTACGGCTTTTAAACTATCGTGTAAACATTGTTACAGTATGAAATAGGGTGGAAACTTTGAAATGTTTTATAACTATCATAAAATAAAGCTATGTTGTCAAATCGTAAACTTTCACTTATCTCATTAACACATCGTAATGAAGTTGTCAAAATCGATAATATAGTTTAATGGAGCCGATCAAATGATCAACTATTTCTTGATAGTTTTTATCTTATTTTTTAGTATCAATTTGTGTTTGAATAATTACTTTTTTTATCAAGGCTGCAGAATAATTGACTTTCAATTTACTTAAAACGTTTGGTATTGTTTTCTCAAGTAATAACAATTCAAACCTGTTCGTAGTCATCCTAAAACTAGGCTAGGTTTTCATAGACCTGGTTTATATCTGACTATTTGCCTAGTCGACGATTACAATAACCTTAAACTGCAAAAGCGATTGATAATTTGTTTTCACGCCATTTTCAGCATGTCAGTGTGTTTTGGCTGTAGCAGAAGATATCCGTTTATTATTTCATATCTTAGAAATGTAACGGTGCGCAGCGGCTTGACAATACTCTCGGTATAGTTGAGTCCATGAGCGACGGTTACCACTTACCGATGGGCCGTAGTTTGTCTGCTATCATTAGCAATAAAAAAAAGTCAGTCAGAGGTGTGTGCCCTGACCTTGGCTTGGAGATCGACTCGATATCATTGTTTTTGCAGTTCTTAGTTCTACCAATAGGCTACCACTCCTTCACACTGTAAACATAATTTCTCATTTTTAAACGGAAAAAATAAGTAATACCACACTTATATTCTTTTTCATTCGCAATGTAAAGCGATCAAGAACTAAATGGTAAAAAATAGAAGAAAAATAAAAAACATCTTATATAGTATTTCATCCCTCCTTGCAAAGAAGTTCATTCTGGTCCAGGACTAAATGAAAGTCGAGGTAGATTCGGACCTTGTCTTCGTTTTTTATACTACTCGGGTGACAAAAACAAGCATACGGCCCACCATGGTAAGCGTTTACCGTAGCCTATAGACGCTAGCAACGCCATGCATCACTCGGACGTCACCAACTCCAAAGAAAGGGTGATAATAAGGGGAGGATAAAGAGGGTTCTGCGCCTCCAGCTCTCTCACCATACGAAACACAACAGTAAGATTACTTTATGTTGTTTTACACTGATCTTCTGTGAATGGGTGGTAATTATGTGAATGAGTTAACCATTCATGCGGGGACAAGTAAGATCTACCACTACTAAATGATTTAAGTATTGGAATCTTAATAAGCAATTCGCGGTGTGAATCATATAATAACAGAGGCATTCGGTACTCGTCACTCGAAACCTGAACAAGGTGCGTCGGCGGATGCGGTGCCACATGGCCGAGAGCCGGCTGCGGCACGGGCGCCGAACGCGGCTGTCCGTTAGATTATTGTGGACCTGAATTGCACTATTACTTATTATTAATTGTTTGTTTTTGAATGCTTCAACCGCTTAATATTGATTACGCATTTTTAATAAATTTTTATACACATTATATAAGTAATTATAAGATGCTGGAAATTACGTAATTTTCAGTACCTGTTTTTGTGTTGCTTAAAATGAAATTAACCACTTTATATTCATATCTTCATTAAGCATAGTGTACACAATGGTGTAATAATATAATGATATTATATAATGTCTTGCTGAAATTATTACGATAACGATATACGTTAAGCTAATATAATTATTTTTGGCGAATATACTTACGAAGGCGTAGATTATTTGGTGCTATGGCTAAAAGTTTATAATAACAATTAGCCTTTTTTTAAACATGGAAAAATGTATAACAAAGTAAAACATGTAAGTAGTAAATATTTTAACACAGAGAAAGAAATATATTTAAATAGCAATAAGTATTTAAAAGTTAAAGTTTATTATTCATTGCATCCATATACAGATTATATAAAAAGATTTATGTTAGTCTGCAAAAAACAAAGTGTGAAAATTATGAAATCGAAAATAACAGTCACGAGCAGGATTTGAATCTGCATCTCCTGGATACCGTCCAGATTTCAATTGAGCCATCGTGACAATTGCTCAGGACTGCAAATTTAGATAACACATTCATACTTAACGTCTTGGGTGATGCCTGCGCCATCTGTCGGAAGTATTTGCATACATTATACCGACCCAGTAAACGAAATTAGCAGTCCTAAGCAATTGTCACGATGGCTGATTTGGCAAAGCGTCTGGATGGTATCTAGGAGATGAAGGTTCAAATCCTGCTCGTGACTGTTATTTTCGATTTTACATTTTCACACTTTGTGTTAATTAATATGGGTAATCATATCAAGTGCTAAAAATATATATAAAAATATCAAAAGATTTATGGACGACTACTTATTATACAGCTTGTAAAAAATACTAGTACAACAAAACCTTTTTCATTTTCACACAAATATATCAAAAGCACTTTTTGTACTATTCTATTATGACGAAGAAAATTACTATTAAAAATATCTTACAGAATGTTAAAAAAGTCTTAAACATAGCTGTATGCCTGTATTCCCCGAAGGAGTAGGCAGAGGTGTATTACACACCCACGGCTCGCCAGCTATGTTTAAGTCCCACGTAATAGGGGGCGAGCCTAATGCCATCTACCGGGTACATTTCCAAACTTCGGGCTGCTACTAAGATTTTTTCTTTATACGGAAAAGCTCAATAACACTGCCCGACCCGGGGATCGAACGCGATACCTCATGATCAGCAGTCGCTCATACTACCGATGCACCACAGAGGCAGTTAAAAAAAACATGCGGGGCAGTCTTTGGGGACTGCCGATAGAAGTAACTTGTGAATTGACCAATTAATTAGTGAGTAACACTTATTACTTGCAAACTAGAAATAATTAAAAAATAAAATGTCCGATTACGTTGCATAATCATGAACCTAATCACGGACGACATTGAACACTCTCGCTCTTTCTCTTTCTATTCCCCCTCCTCAGGAGCGTTGAACGTTTAACGCTACAGTGCTTTCATACCCCCTGCATGGTAGCGTTAAACGTTTATTGCAACTTTGTTAGAAGTCGCATTAGAAGTTTTACTTCAATAATATAAAAGCTCGACGATACAATTCACAAGTTACTTAGTTTTCACTTCTATCGGAGCGTTCGCTGACGACGAGGCGAGTTCCATGATTTTTGTTCACTCAAAGAGTGCTCAACGCTCTCAAGAAGTTTTCACTTCAAAAATCTTATCCATACAAACCTTGACATATGAGGCAGTGAGTAACATTAAAAACAGTGGAGAGCACGTGTGCAGCAATTTCAGGCGTATGTAAGACTACCCACACCTAATACCGTAATGGTCTTACGACAACGTTTTAAGTTTTCCTTTGTTCGTGCAAATTAATAATATTTTAATAATGTTTCACATGGCAGGCTACCCTCACAGAATCGGTAGTAATATAGTGTGCATTATACTTGCACGTGGTAATTCTGCTAGTGTGCCCAACGTGTGTTATGGGTCGTGATGTTTATTTTATTTACATGCATTATAATGAGCATTAATGTTTTATATATATTCCCATATTCTACTCCGAGTCATTAGGGATATATGCTAACAAACACACAGACAAAAATTTGGAAATCTAGTTGATCTCTTACGCATTCCTCTAATGATCCCCTCACCATTCTTGATACGTACCATCTTTTTTTTTTACTTTTTTTTTATATAAGACAACTCCCTATGCTAGGTAATAATCCTTGTATCGCGGGGGACTTTATAAACATACATAATTTCACGGACACAAAGTACACCCAGACTCAGAACAACCGTTTGTGGATCACACAAAGAGTTGTCCTGTGTGGGAATCGAACCCACAACACTCGGGCGAGATGCCGGTATTTAAACCACTCCGCGATCTGTGCTGTCAATAGAGACACTCACTAAAGTCCAATTTTATATTATATTGCTATATTTTATAGTTGTATGATAGTGAGTATTCGTACCACTGGCTTCTGGCTCGGTATCAATTGCCAATGTCCAACTAACTAAAAAAAAATCGTTCATTGCGATTTGTAACGACAGAGGAAAGACAGACAACGAACAGGGTAGTGTGGGGCCCTCACCCACTAAATAAACCCTCCGTGTGCCGTCTCTCCGCCTTTAATGGCGGGCCACTGGAACTATGTTACATTGCTTCAATGGTATCGCCGTTTAATCCTAGGTACGTAGCATGATTCCTCAAGAAATAAGTTATAAAATGCAAAAGAATTATTCAAATCCGTCATGCCGTTCCAGAAGTTAGTATGTGTAAACAAAAAAAACTACTAGGGTTTGAGATTTACTTATTATATTCTAATTGACTAGTAGACACGCGTTGCAGCGGTACACTGTGGTTATAATTCGTTCAATAATTATGTTTTAAAATACTTAATACCCGTTTCTCAGATTTTCTTTCCGGAATCTTTCCCCTATATCTGGAGAAGATAAATTTAAATAAAAACAAATGAATCGGGATAAAAACTATCTTACATAGAACAAATCACATATTTTGATAAATAAACGTTAAGAACGGATAAGTAGTTTCGAAGTTCATCGCGTCCAAACAACGTGACACGAAAAAATTTAATTACGTATGTGTAAAAACTAGTTAAGTTTCAGTAGCATTAAAAATAAGAAAAAATGTATAAAAGAAATGGCTAGAATAGTATAATATCATTTTTACCACAGTATATTCCTGTAGAACAATATACCTAATCAAGATTTCTATCAAATAACTTATCTATCAAAGCCTATTTTCAGGAGTTAAATTACTCTATGTGGGTGTGTCTGTTATACAGATGAGATATTATTTCTGTTTAATCGAATAGTTGTATTATATGCCTTTGCCCTCAGATTCCCAGCAGGCAACTATTTTGATTATACTGGAGATATTACTTGTTTTTCTGAGTATTTATCTATCCTATGTACGTGTATGCCATACTGTCTTCAATTCCTTTCACTAGTGTGAAATGAAAAAAAAATGAAAAAAACAAAGTACACGGTGGCGCTTCATAGGAGGTCACACGGGAGATGGTGGATAACAAGTGAGTACTCCCACTTAGTACCCAACCCTACCACCAGTACTTATATTAAACATCTTATAATTAACCTCTAAGGAAACAAAATGTAAAATTTTATTGCATGCATCCTTGTTATAAAAGTCTGTTTATAATAATCGCAAGAGCAGATGTGGGGTAAATCTGAAACATAAAGCGGGGCCTGCAAATTTGCAATTTATAGCTTTATGCACACCGTGAATTAGTAAACATACTCGATTTGAAGTATTGATATACAAACATGGTTTAAAATTTGTTATACGTTCAGACTCTTTTTGCTGGTCTTTTTGATCGAGACTGTTAGTTTTATTGATGTTGCATCCGTGTTAACCCCATGAAGTGTTGAATGCTCAGACTAAGAACTTATATGAAACGATTGAATTATTTGAACATGACCTATTATGCTCCTTATTGTGATTTTAGTAAACTATTTCACTTATAGTAATTTTAACAAACTATTTTGGAAAGCCTAAAGAGTTTCTTATTTCTCTATTTGATAAATATATGTTTTAGCGACGTTATTCGTCAACGCCCAATGAGTTTCAAAGATAATATGTTGGTTTATAACAGTTTTTTTCCTCTACAAAATCATCTAAATATTTGCATTCTGTCCCGTTTCAAAGAGATTTATTTGTTGTTATTCGTTCAATCCATTTAAAATTTAACGAAATAATCCAAAAAGGGCCAAAATAAATGAAAACCCTGCAACAACTAATTAAAGAAGGAATTCGCAGCCCGGATCAAGCACGCGGACAAAACAAATGATTCGCCGCAAGCAATAAAAATGCATGTCTCGTTAGAGAACCCACTATATCATCTACGCAGTCATAGCTACTTTCTTTGATAACAATATTAAAAAAAAAAGGTTGAATACCTTTAATATCATTTTTCATTAAGATTCATTTTTAAAATTTGAAATATTATTTATTTAATTACTACCCTTAACACTGAATGATCTGATAATTTCATTCTATTTTTAATAATGTCGACAGACATTAGCAACCTACGCTTTTCAGTGCACGTGACCTGAAAGAATCCGATCCGTGAAGAATCGACGTAGTCGTTTTGACCCATGAACTTTCAGCAACACGTAATTCAACACTGTGCATTTTTATTGAAATTTTCAGGAAGATGTTCAAAGTCTATGAGCAGTAACTATACTTGGTTGGGCCGGTGGCTCATTCAATATTAAATAATTATCTTTTTTTTCAACTCATTAATGTCAGTAATGGGCACGGGTCTCCTCTCACAGTGAACATAACTACTGATCGGATTTTGATGCAACTTTTTTTATTTGTAAGCCCTTAATTAGACATAAAATCTAGTTGTATACTAGATTTTATGTCTAATCCCGATAATATTTATCCTGATCCGGAACCTCCGATATAACCTAAAAACTAGCTTTTGGCTGTGGCGGAGCCGCGGGCAAATGCTAGTTATTTCATAACGATATTGTAACGCAGAGCGATGTAGGTACTTATAGTGACCAAAATCTGAGGTCCATACAAACTAGGTCATGAGCAGCAACTAGTATAATGTAATTTATAAACTTTTTATTGATTTTTCATTCATCCCTTAGGTATTAATAGACAAATATTCAAACATCCTAACATCTAAACAAATGTTCATATAGGAAGTAGGATTAAGTTTTTATGGTCACGTAGTTTATTTAGGATATTTCATAAAGTTCTGAAAGAAGCTTTATTATATTTTTCTTATTTTTCTAGTAATATTGTGAACGAAATGTAATCTAACACTGATAATCCAATTTAGAGATATAGCAGTGATAACAATGATAGAAATCTTGAAACTTATCTTAAGGACTTATCTGAAAGACAATAGGTAGGTACTATTGTGTTTATTTTATTAAAAATGTTATACGTACCCGTTGTTAGGATTCTTACACAACCTAAATAATATATTCTAAAATAATAATGATTACAATACTGATCTTATTATTTACTTAAATCTTGATATACATGCATATTTAGAAATTGTTATAATGCATGTAACAATATTTTGCGTAATAAACATTTATAATGTATGTAACAATATTTTGCGAAGGTAGCACTATGAAAATATTTGCTACTACAATTCTTATAATATGAAATCTTATTAATCTAATATAGAAATCTTTAATGTAGATTTCAGTAAGAAATCCACACAAAGACTAACATTGAATGTTAAACATTTGACAACTAAAACAGTAGTATGACTATCTACTGAGTAGTTGATCTATGAGACTAATTGCGAAAAATGAAATTGATTCAATAATGTAAATAGAGTTAATATTATGAAAGTGTATCCTACAGCTGTTGATGCAGAGCTATCTTCATCTTCTTCTGATTCATTCTCTTCCGCTTCGCTATTATCTTCGACGCTGCTTTCCTCGTTGTCATTTTCTTCTCCACTCTCACCTTCATCATCGTCGTCATCATTATCAATCAAATCCTCATCCTCCTCCCTTTGAGTCAAATTCCAGTTACTCTCAGCATCCAGGAAATGTTCCTCATAAATTTCATCCCAGAATGTCATACTTTCCGGATGAGGGTTTGATAAAGATACCTCTAAGGTGGCCTCATCCATACCTGCAATCTCATCGGAAGCAAGGACCCGAAGATAATAAGAATTTTCTGTAGTAAATGGTTGCCAAATTTCATTAGAAATTTGGCTCGTTGGATCACTGAAAATATAAAAAATATTGTTAAAAAATAAATGCAGTGCAATGAATGTGGTGATGAGTGGATTAAATTTTAGAGTACCTCCCCGGATTGAAAGGGACGCAGGTTTGTATCCCGCTCGCACTAAATATCTGTTTTTCCATATTCACTAATAATTTGTACTTTAAAGGGTGGATTAATATTAATCTATTATTCCTTACCCAGTTTTTGCGAAGTTTGTCCATCTTTCCACAAGAATCTGCGCAATAGTCAAATCTCTTTCTGACGCTCTTTCCGATTCACTTATAAATAAATAAGCCAATTCATCACTATGGGCTGCTGTTTCAACTTCTAAGGGTCCTATTAGTGGATCTCCTAGGGATCCTCGATATGAAAATTGATATAAATATGTAGGAGCAGAGGACACTTCCACTCGCGCTCTAACTTCCCTAATACTTGAAACTAATATCAGGGTATCTCCATGATATGCTATGTAGTCACCAAAACTAGATATGTCAATGGGATCATCTTCAAAATAGAAATGCCTTATACGCTCAGCCAAGGCAATCTTTTCATCGTTAGTCTGAAATTTTAAGTCTGGCTGTAGAAATTTATCAAAAGAATCATCCATTCGCTCTAACCAACCATTTTCAAAGGCTTCCTCAGCTCTCACAGTACCTTCATTATCAACAAATCCAGTTATAAAAGGAATTTGCAAAAACTCACCACCAGCAAGAATTTCATAAGGAGTTTTAACAAGAAACGGTTGGACACCCACTAAATCTTGCCTTTCAATGCAAGGAGCAAACGCTAATGCATTTTCCGTTAAATCGAGTTCATTTATGACACCCATTAAAGCTCCTATACTTGTCCTTGTAAATACTTGTGATAGTTCATTAATGTCCGTTACGCTATGACCTAGAGCTTCCGCAACTTGTACAGCGTATTCCAAGTTATCTCTGGATACAGCCCAGGGAGATATTGCATTCCCACTTTGTGATATCGCTTTATGTAATAAACCATTTGACATGGGTGACAGAGTAACTAAATCAACAGCTGCGGCTCCACTTCCATGTCCAAATAGAGTAATATCATTAGGATTGCCTCCAAATTCTTCAATATTCTGTTTTACCCATTCTAATCCAGCAATAATATCTTTCAAGCCGGCGTTTCCAGGAGCAGTTTCGGTACCCAAACAGAGAAAACCCAATATCGATTCGCGGTAATTTAAAGAAACTATGACAATTTCTTCTTCTACAAAACTTTTATAAGATAGTTTATGTTCATTTATTCCATCGAACTCTTTCCCTTTGATCCAAACCATAACAGGTAATTGTCTTCCACTGTCAATTGTAGGGGTGTAAATGTTTGCTACCAGACAATCTTCGGTACCTTCATATCCGACACCTAATGCTCTTACACATTTTATATCTTTCCGATTCGCCATAAATATATCTTCAAATGACGGTGGGGGCAAAGGAGCCTAAAATGAATAAACTTCATATAATAATAATAAACAACCATACCTATTTATTATATTTTACATCAAACTGAATGATGTAAATTGCTCGTATATATTATATTTTATATCAAACCGTTTTACTAGGATTAATGAGCAATTCCACAAAAATTCACAATGAAAAAGGAACAACAGGAAATTTTAGAAGTCTACCTTTTCGTAATATACGTACGTATTCGTATACTTCGGGTACATTAAATTTAGAGGTGAAAAACGCTTAAGTTATGGAAGCATGAAAAATACTCTAAAACTTGTATTTTCATACAAAGTGTCAAAATACAAATTGTACTTTACTTGTGTTTAGCCTGAAGCTCCACCATGCACTCAGATTTAGGAGATCATTATAATGCAATACATAAATGTCAAGTGAAATTACTTTCTTATTAATTGTGTGAAAGGTAAATTATAACTAAGGAAATAAAGTAAACCGAAATACCACCATACAAATTCCAGGATTTTGTGCCTAGTAAGAAATTTTGACTTATTTTAACCAGCCTGGTAGGCTTATTGTACTTCTAGTTGCTAAAACCATGAATAGCCCTCATATTTAATATAAGTTTATGGGTAATGCAATCGTTAGCCATAAAAATCTTTGAATTTTATGTAAAAAAAACACTGGTTTATCTAAATTGTCTGAAAATATGCTGATACATAATATCACATAATAATATGATACATAATAATAGAAAATGCATTAGTATTGTTATTATTACCTTGAATCTATGTATCCCGGACGTAGAATCAGCATAAGGTATGCCATGAAATTCGATATAATTACCATCATCAGCAAGGGACCCAACCAAAGTTCCTTGCGCTATTGTCACTGTAGGTAGATTAGTTTCTGGTATCGGGGTTGGTTCAGATGGTTGAAGCGTAGTTGATTCCATTTCAGGCGTAGTTGATTCTGCTTCAAAGGTAGTTAATTCTACTTCAGACGTAGTTGATTCTGCTTCAGAGGTAGTTAATTCTGCTTCAGACGTAGTTGGTTCTGATTCAGGAGTAGTTAATTCTGGCTCAGACGTAGTTGGTTCTGCTTCAAGTGTAGTTAATTCTGCTTCAGACGTAGTTGGTTCTGCTTCAGCCGTGGTAAAACTAGGTATAATCGTAGACAATCCATCTTCAAATGTAATAATGGTATCCGATAATGGATTGGCTAGAACCTTTTGGTCTAGTACCAAAACAAATAATATTAAACAACTAGAAAATATTTGCCACCTCATTATTTCACCAAAACAAGAATACAACTAAATTGAACTATCTTAGCAATTGATTCTATCCCACATTAGATAAATGTATTATCTGATATTTCGTTTTTCTTTCAAGATCAGTCAGATAACGTCAAAAATATATAGCTACATTTGATACTAGAAATACAATGAAAATATGACATCAGCAAAGAGCAGCGCCTAGGTACTTAGTATTTATTTGCTGATGTTTATCTATCTATTCTACTATAAAGCTGTAACAGAGCTGTATCTGTGTACATGTAAGAGATTTGAGAAAAAAATCACTGTATTAGGCTATATAGCCGTATCTAAACACAAAACAATTTTTTTTTAGATTTTTTGTCTGTTTGTCTGTTTGTTTGTTCGCGCATCACGCAAATACTACTGAATGGATTTAAATGCAACTTTTTATTTGATAGCTCTTGATTAGAATTTGGTATACAATTTATCCCGCTACTATATCGGGAATGTGAGACATAACCTAAAGACTAGCATTTCGCTGCTTTGCCGCAGCCAAAAGCTTTTACTGGTGGTAAGGCTGGGTACTAAGTGAGAGTACTCAATTGCTATCGAGCCAGAACGGGTCGATACCACCGTCTCCTTTGTAACCGGTCATGTAGGACGTCAGTGTGTTTTGGATGTAGCAGAAGATAGCCGTTTATTCTTTCATTTCATATCTGAGAAATGAAATGGTGCGCAGCGGCTTGACAGCAACTCTCGGTATAGTTGAGTCCATAAGCGACGGTTACCACTTACCATCAGGTGCGCCGAGGCACGTCTGCCATCATTAGCAATAAAATTAATAAAAAAGGTCGCGGGCAAAGGCTACTTATTTTATAGATAGGATTTATCTTACAGATCATAAATATCCTGTCTTGTTTTAAATAATAGAATCACATATTTATTTATTTATTTTATCTTTTAATTTTGTTTGTATGCTTGCCACTTTTTTATCAACCATGCCTTTACTTCATGAATAGTTCTTTCTTGCCTGCACTTTTGACTTGAATCTATCCAGCCGATATTAATAGCATCGGGACTACCATCCTAAACAAAAACATGGAGATACATTAACTATACAATACTTGATGTACGCTGATCGCATATAATAATGTAATTATTTTATGTTTGTGCCTTTACTTCAGTACCCTGGAATAACTGAACTCGGTGTTTATTGTATGTTTCATAATATATGGTAGATTTCTAACTTTCGTTTGGAGTAATCGTCAACTAATGCAATTATTTTATGTACCTATGAGCCATTATTCCAGCAGTGAATTAATTTACTCGTTTCACATGCATACATTTCATAATATAAGGCAGATTTCAAGCTTCTTTTTGCTTATGTATACAAAAGTTTCTGCACAAGAAAAGTTTTGTTAGTTTTAGGGTAAAGACATGTTTTAGAGTATCGAGATTTATCCCCATCTGAGGTGCAGAACATGCCAACTTTTCAATTTTATTTTGATATTACATAATTATGAAAAAAAAAAAATGTTGACAAGGAATTAACTGTGCAACTGAGTATTTCATCAAATCGGAACAAAACCTTGGAACATTTAGATGATTGTGTGTTATATTTGGTGAGTAGATTAATGAGATACTGGATTAAGGATGCTATCTTTAGAAATAGCTATATTTATCTAACTAAACAAATTTAAACAAAATTCTATAATTATCTATAGGTAAAGTGTGGCCTGGATAAACGCCACGTGAATATTTTTTCTCCCGATAGTTTCTTTTAGATATACCTACGATCAGCCATAGTTTTTTGATTTATTTTTTCTTCTCTTTACTCAACACAAGTACAGTCAGACGTCAGGTAGAAATTTTAGTAAGTATATAAATTCAAAATTGAAAATTGTCAATGAAATCTTCAAATTTTAAATTTCTTTCAAATTCCAATTCAATTACGCCTAAATTATGCGAAGATGATATAGCAAATAGTGTGTCTGCCAAATAAAGAGGTCATTGACCTTATTTACGAAAAAAAATGTCCCTTGGGATACTGTTACATTGGACTCTAAATATTATTCTAATAAGTAAATAAAGACCTTAGGTGGTTAAAATAAGACGTATAGTTCATTCAATAGATGAAGTCGGATTTTTTCAGTGGTTCCCTTAGAGGGGTTGGGTGCTACGTATGTGAGGGGTGCGGAGGAGGTTTCACGAAATGTGCGATACACGTGTCTGCGCCCGCGCCGCTCTCAGAATTCATGAGAATTTCTGATTCATTGACTCTTGTCATATTGGAGTGAATTTTGTTTTGTAATAATTAACTTTTTTTACTATCCAGACGACAATCATGATTCATATTATGATCGTGAACATTTGCGTATCTGAATGTGATTAATATTATGTTTTTCGTCATTTGGTCGTCTGCTTCTTAAATAAATATAATATTCTGTAAAAAGTAGGTAAGTTTTTCTTTGTGAAATTCCAAGATTATTTCAACTTATTTATACATAAAAATTAAAAAAGAAATATCTTGAATACCTACAGACATATTGTCAAATATTTATTTATGGCAAAAAATATATGTGTATCGTGTAGGTATTAAAACAACTATAATAGTGGCTGTGTTAATAGCTACGTTCGCGTGAAAAAAAAATAACTAGGTAGGTATAACACTTAACAAATATTTATAAGCTATCTATGGAGACATAGTAGAAAGAGTATATGATGGCGATGGCAAAGAGCAAACGTAAGATAATTTCGTCAATATTATATTGGGTATATTATATTGGGTTTATATTGGGTGTATTACTTTTAGAGAGTAAAATCACAAACGATACAACAAAACAGGCAGTTTGAAACCACAATATTTTTTGCTACTACATATCTTTCAGATACTTTCAGAAGGTTTAAAATGCATATGTATATGTAAAATATTGTGATATAATTAGGATGCGATATAGGTACTATAATGCATGTAAAAAATAACTATAGCAAAACTTAAGAATTAAGTTAGGGAGTCGAAAGCCACTGTTATAAATAGATAGTTCTAATATTTAAAAATGATATTAAAAAAAATGTCGCCCTTTCTGAAAAGACAAATTTCCCTTAAATGTTAATATCTTGTATCTCCCGGATTGGATTGGGATGCGATGGTCCTGACCATATGTTGCACCACGTGGGTCCACCGCAAAAACTACTAAGCTAAATGGTATTAAACAACATTTACACTCCAAAGAAAACACCACTCTCAACATTAACATATAAAGTTGAGTGTTCAATGTTGACAAGTAGACGTATAAGATGTTAATTGCTCTGGCCTGTTACCTTGTGGGAGACTCCAATGAGGCAGGCGAAAGGTTAAACGATATGCGTACCACATTTGACGTGCCGAAGAGCTAAAAAATATATTAAAAAAAATATTTACTACTTTGTAAAATTCTAAAATCATCATGATGAATGTTATGTTCCTTTTACTACAATTTATTATAAATAATGGTATGTTTTTATTGTACTTTTAGAGTAGCTAAGCAATGCTCTTCAGTAATCACCTAATTACTATCAAATTTGCCCGATACATTAGAACCTACGTATATTAGGTATATGTAATGGTATCTATAGGTACTTATTACTTCAAAAACTTAGGTATATTTATTTCATTTTACAAATTTATTTTGTAAAAGTAAAAGTACACAGAATTAATATAAAAGACTGATGCCGGGGAGGCTCAAATATCGCCTCACATGCCGAATATTGTGGGTTTGATTCCCACACAAGACAATTCTTTGTGTTCCCCACAAATTGTTATTTTGAGCGTGGGTGTACGTTGTATTCGTTTTTAAGTTAAAGTCCACCGCCATATAGAGGTTATGTTACTCGGAAATTAGACTTATATTAAAGAAAAAAAACAGCGGTGTGAAAACATTATATTTTTAGGTTATAAACTCACGTCTTTGACGCATATTTACAAAGTTATACCTCTAAGCGCCCCTTTGAGGTAAAAGCGTCAATGTATAAAAGCATAATTATTTACTGCCTAACAAATTTTTATTATACCTACATATAAAAGAAATTCTTTCATAATATGATACCCATTCCCGTAACATTACCCGCGATGTTTATTAAATAGTATTGCGTTTCCTCCGCGTTGCGTGTTGTTGTTCCAATTAGTTTACAGTTTTTATTGGTTTGCCGCTAGAGGGCGCTGCAGGCACGTTCCGTTAGTTAATGCACAACGGGGATTGTTTAAGCGTTTTGTGTACACATACGTGCTAACTGTAATAGCGGAAACTGGCCATAAGCTCCCATATATAGCTGTTATTACTGTGTAAGCGAAGGTTTAGAAGTTCAAGTATCTTGAGTACATTGAGGTGATTTAGCTAAATATTTCACACTAGCTGTTGCCAGCGACTTTGTCTTTGTGGACACTTACAATAGATGTACTGCTTGTAAAAACTGCATGGAAATCCGTTCAGTAATTTCAGAGATGTACTCTAAATGGGCTGTACTGTTTGTCATATAAGTACGCATAGGCGAGGTGCTACTTACTTTTCCAAAATAAAAGTAGCCTTAACTACTCCTAATAACATAATTTATTTACCAGTGAAAATAATGTTCAAATTAGTCAAGACTTTTTGCAGATTAACCGTAACAAATAGATAGACAGACAAAAACTTGGTATCCATTATAGGTAACGTAACTTTCATATGCATTTAAAAACTTAAAAGCTGTTATTTGGACACTTAATTACGAGTATATCTATCTATAGGTACCTACTATTATAAAGCTGTTAACAGAGTTATGTTTGTACATTTAAGTTATTTGAGAAAAAATGCCTGAATTAAGTTATATAGGCGTGTTTAAACACAAAACGATTTTTTTATATTTTTGTCTGTTTATCTGTTTGTTTGTTCGCGCATTACTCAAAAACTTCTAAACTAATTTTGATGTAACTTTTTTGTTGTTTGATAGCTCTTGATTAGACTTAACAACTCGTATACATTTTATCCCGCTACTATATCAGGAACCTGAGATATAACCTAAAAAGTAGCTTTTGGCTGCGGCGGAGCCACGGGCAAATGCTATTTGGTTTGTAAAGCTATTGCTACATTTAAAGTGCCCTAATTTACCACACGGTTCTTTTAAAAATGTAAATCGAAGAAGGTGAGTGTGAGCGCCGGACACCTCACTTTATTATCCCTACTATCCACTCGTTATTATCCTTCCTATCCACCTCCTATCCCTTTCCACTTTTACCATTAAGTGGGCCGTCCGCTTGTTTGCCACCCGTGTATTACAAAAAATTGTATTATTTGTATTCTGCAACATAATTGATAGGCCTTTTTTCGTTTAGGTGGAAAAAATGTACCTAAACGCACACCCCGTCGTTCGGGGCAACAAATAGGGTACTGTGGGGCCTTCACCCACTAAAGAAACCCGCCGTGTACCGTCTCTCCACCTTTATTGGCGGACCACTGGAACTATGTTGTATTACTTCAGTGGTCCGCTGGCATATGTGTCAACCCTAGTAATATCTAATAATCCATCCATTCATCCATCAGCCTTTCTACATCCACTGCTGGACATAGGCCTCCCCAAGAGAACGCCACAACGAGCGGTCCCGTCATTGGGGATAATGTCGTAATCGCCACGCTTGGCAGGCGGGTTGGCGATCGCAGTGGATGTTGTTAATACTCGAAGGAGTGCTGCTGCCCATTCCCCCGGTATTCCCTCAGTCGGCTAATATCTTTAAACGAGCAATTCTTGTTTATATGTATATTATAATCTGAATCTCGGAAACGGCTCCAACGAATTTGATGAAATTTAGTATGCAGGGGGTTTCGGGGTTGATAAGTCTATCTAGCTAGGTTTCATTTTTAGAAAACGTCCTTTTATCCGTGTTTTCAGGCAATGAAAAAATAACCACCGTTTTATTATTATGTCGGTAAGATCTGAAAATATTATTCATATTTCATCAGTATGTAATTCGTATCTAAATATAATTGCCAAAAACACGATTTACCAAAAAACAAATACCAATGCTCGGTCATCCAGGTACTAATTATAATCGACAAGTTCTATAAAATTTTCCATGGTGAGCTGGCGATAATACTTCTAGTTCCATGGACAGATGGCACATAGTGAAAATGCTATTGAATTTCAATGTGGATGGATATTGTGGAAAAGTATGACCGATGAAAAGATGGATGGATTCTATGAAGAATGATATTTATGTCCAGGAAAAATGTCAATGTTGAAATGATGGTTAGGGATAAATGGAATAATAAAATATACTGCGCTGACCGCAATTAATAGGATAAGGCAAGCCAATGATATTGACGATGTTTTTGATCTGTATTTTAGCACTTGACATGCTCAGCTACTTTTAAAGAACACATTATTTGTGAAATGTGGAAAAGAGAACATTTAGTGCGAACGTGAATCGAACCTGCGTCCCTTCCAATCCGGGGAAGTTAAGTTAGCGGTTAGAGCACTTCCTGGAAGGGACACAGGTTCGATTCCCAGTCACACTAAAATTTATCTTTTTCCACATTTCACAAATAATTGACTTTGTTGATGAAAAGTTGTAAAAGTATTTCATACGAATAAAAAGAAGATACAAGACTTGCTTCATATTTCAATAATACAATCACTTATTTGGATCATAGAATTATATCTGCCTCGTCTGTGATTTATAAAATGCATCGCCAATACTTCTGTGAAAGTGAGATAATATTAATGTTTATTAATATCTTTTAATTTACTGGACTTTTCTTCGGTTATATAGGTGTATCTCAAGTCCCCAGTATAATAGGGAGATACAACGTGTTGCAGTTTTTAATTTAAAGCGCTATCAATCAAAATGAGTTGCATCAAAATAGTTAGTTCATTAGGTAATGCGCGAACAAACAAACACGTCTAGCTTGATATTCATTTAATTCTCATATTAGTGTTAATTAGTATCACCACTCGGTATAACCTTTTAAGTTTAAAAAAAATCGGTTAAATATTTAGATTCTAAGAAATTGTGCCGTACTTCAAACTTAAAGATATGAACTTATAATCGTACAATTTCATTTATTAAATAAATAATATAATGTTACCGTATCTATCCGATATGATTGTTATCATTCTAGAAATATTCTTTATCTTGTTTTACTTCGCCAGCCTACCAAGTGATCATTTCGAGGATCAGAGGCCGTCACTTAGTTTCCAATCTTTCCATATCTATAATATTATAAAGCTGTAACAGAGCTATAGAGTACTATTACGATATTTGAGACAAAATGAATGTATTAGACTAATCCGGTGTCTCTGAACACATATTTTTTTTATAATTGTTAATATTTGTATGTACCTTGGAAATGTACATTCTAAGAGCTTTTACGTTGTCAAATATACAATTAATGTAATTAAGCTCTAAACAAAATATTATATTGTTTTTATGCCTGCAGTTTTTTAGGACATGTCTCCGGTTTCCGATATAGTAACGAAAAATTAAAAGCTATCAAAAAAAAGTTTTGTCCAAATAAGTCCAGTTGTTTTGATGATTGGATTATTCGTTGGCGTAAGTCTATCGTTTCTGAAGGAGCATGCTTTGAAGGTGATAAAATAAATTTGGATGAATAACAAAAATTTTGTGTATTATTGATCTTTTCCTGGTACTTTCTTGACAGAGTAGTATTTCCACGGTACCACTACTAACCGATCATAGCGAATAGGGTTTTTTGACGACATAATATTATGTGCCAGTCCTCAGCTTCCATTTATCATATCAGATAAAAAAGCCTGACTCGATCTATAACATTTGACACGATACTTAAATATACAACGTACACCTTCAAAATATTTTCATACTAGATTCTACCGAATGACTTCAGATTATAGTAACAAACTAATAATTAATGCAAAAAATTCTATCGCACAATAACTATCAATTTTATTGGGATAAAAAGTACAAAAACGTCACTCTATACTACAATCTATAGGAAAATATTACTATTCTATATAAACTATCCATTTTTCTGGGATAGATTTTTTCTTTGTCTGGATTCTGAACAACATACATATTATGTTGAATTTCATAATGACTGGTTCAGTAGTACAGCCGTGAAAGCGCAACAAACAAACATTGAATGCTTTTTTGCAATTATAATATTAGTAGGCATAGTAAGGATTATCACCTACGTACATTTAAAAGTAAATTAAAAAATCGTGGGTTGTCACTTCCATTGCATTTATTAGTACATTAAACTCTAAAGTCTCCCTGAGGAGTGCGCCCGCGTCGATGGTAGGGGGAATGTTCAAAAATAGAATACTCTTGGATTGCTATGTATAATAATGTTTGGCCGTTAGCACGCGCCTCTTAAGTTATTTTCATGTAGCAATGCATACGCTTTTTTTTCGTTACGCAAATGCATAATATGCATTGTAACAATATTATTATTTGTTTTTAAAATATACTTAGAAACCAGTGATTATAGTATAAATTTACTTTTAATTTTTTTATCATTGATCTTAGTAGTAAACTATTTGTCTTCTTCTCGGAAGGTCTTGGACTTAAATAATAATTATACTTAATATATTTAAAGATTACCTCTCAAATCGTACTCAGTATGTTAAAATAGACTCTACAGTTAGTGACGAAGAAGTTATTAGTTTCGGCATTCCGCAAGGCAGTATTCTTGGGCCCCTTCTTGCTATATACCAATGACCTCTGTCAAATTGAAATTCCAAATTGTAATATTTTTACATATGCAGATGACACAGCACTAGTAGTTTATGACACGGATGGGGGTAAAGCAAGAAAGAGAGCGGAAAACTCGCTTCGACTTATTATGGAATGGCTTTCAACTAACCTACTAACTCTAAATATTGATAAAACCAAAATCATAAGATTTACCTAACCAAATACAATAACTCCACCGCATGAAACAGGTCTAATTAAAGCCCACACTTGCATTGGGGACAAATCATTTTGTAAATGTCCTTTCATAAACCTCGTGACAAACATTAAATATCTTGGAATTTACATTGATTCCAAACTTAGTTGGCAACCTCATATAGAAGCCTTATGCACGCGTATCAGAAAACTTATTTATATTTTTAAAGAACTCAGATACTCAGCTGATGCTGATACTCTATTGCTAGTTTACTAAAACCTCTGTCAATCCATTATCACGTATTGCATACCTGTTTGGGGGGGAACATACAAATCTGTATTACTAAAATTAGAAAGAACACAACGTATGATATTAAAGGTTATGCATTTCAAGTGTAGGGATTTTCCGACAACACAACTTTATGTAGAAGCCGGAGTTTTGACGGTGCGACGACTTTTCATAATCCGTATCGTATTGCGCAAACACTCCACACTATACTTGGACTCTGACAAACTGAAAAGACGCAAATGCTTTCCCGTGTGTGACCCAGTACTATGTCGTTCCCAATTTGCCAGTCAGCAGTTTGTGGCCACAGGTACTCGACTGTATAACAGAGGCTATAAAACCCAATCCATTTATCATCTCGATAAACGTAAAGTTAAAATTAAACAAACCAAATGGTTGCAGAAATTAACTTATGAACAAACCGAAAATCTTATTACTATTATCTCCTAATTATAGATAAACTTTCTTATTTTGTAATGTTTCTATGACAGTGTACAACATGTTATTAGACACTATATCTAGAAGTTCATTGCCTTCTAAAACACAGGCTCCGGCCTAGTTTAGGAGGCAACAGTTAATTTTTTAAGACACTGTACCCTTATACATAGACCCTTCTATTTCTTCATGTACTTATGATATTTTAAAAAGCGTGTAATAAAGATTATTATTATTATTATTATTAAATTTTGAGTCTTATTATAAAACTGTAACAGAGCTGTGTCTGTACATTTAAGATATTTGTTTTTTTTAGTTTTTTTTCTCTGTTTGTCTGTTTATCTGTTTGTTCGTTCGGGCATCTCGAAAAACTACTAAACGGATTTGATGCAACTTTCTTCATTTGATGTCTTGATTATGCTTAAAAACTGGTATACATTTTATCCTGCTACTATACCATGAACCTGAGATATAACCTAAAAACTAGCTTTTGGCTGTGGCAGAGCCACAGACAAAGGCTAGTTAATAATAATTATAAATAAAAAATAAAACCTATTCTCTAATTTTTAAACTCTTATTAGAAGTTATGATAGGAACAATCGAATCATACAATATTTCTAAGTCACTGAAATATTCAGACAAATTAAAATCGTAATAAGACCTACCTATAACTAGTTTCATTTCTTAACTCATATAATCAAGTCAGCTTTGTTATTTTGAGTGTTTATTAAGCTACAGCTCGCCTCCACTAGAGGGAGTGATTTCCCCATGACAGATTTATCTATAGCATACCATGGACCCGCCCGTAGGTAGTTAATTATGCCTTTAATACGTCACTTGATTAAATAGAGGGTAATTTCAGTTAATATTTATATTGTTTTCAGTGGAGTGGCTTAATATTGACTTGTACTTTTGTTTAGTTTTGACTTTGAATTTGTGAAGCTATACTGCCACATACCATCAGCCTTTCAACGTCCACTGCTGAACATAGGCCTCCCCAAGAGAACGCCACAACGAGCGGTCCTGTCATGGGGGATAATGCCGTAATCGCCACGCTTAGCAGGCGGGTTGGCGATCGCAGTGGATGTTGTTAATACTCGACGGAGTGCTGCTGCCCACTCCTCCGGTATTCCTTCAGTTAGCTTTTACGACTCCCGTGGGTCCTCGAGTATTAACAACATCCACTACGATCGCCAACCCGCCTGCCAAGCGTGGCGATTACGGCATTATCCCCCATGACCGCTCGTTGTGGCGTTCTCTTGGGGAGGTCTAAGTCCAGCAGTGGACATTGAAAGGCTGATGGATGGATGGATGTCTCTAAATGCAAAATTATTTTTAAAATAAAATGTGTTTTGTTCACCAAATTAATTACACGATTATTTGTTTTACAGTTGAATTTTGCCCTTTTCCTTTTTTTCATATAATGAAACATACCTAATGTATTCCCCGAATGGGTAGGTATTGATGTATTACACACCCACGGTTCGCCAGCTATGTTTAAGTCCCACCAGGGGCAAGCCTATTGCCATTTACCGGGCACATTTCCAAACTCCGGGATGCTACTGAGAATTTTTCTTTTTACAAAAAAGTTTAATAACACTGCCCGACCTATCGGCAGTCGCTCATACTACCGCTACACCACATAGGTAGTTATTATAGTAAGAATTCATTTCAAATATATTTTTATTTCACTTTATTTGTTGATATTGCAACCGCAACCGTTTATTTCAATAGTAATTAACTGAGGAAACAAAGCCATTGCCGGACACAACCTTATATTTTCACATATTCAATAGGCACGTGTTATTTCCCAACTATTATGAACATTTCTTGGTTTTGCGCCTGTGTTGATAATTTTCCATAATTTTATCTTTAATTGTTTCTAATAATAGTAGAAACAAAAGTTTGTTCTTGAAACCACATGTACTAGGGGTTGAATGATACCGATGTGTCACCTTTTTGATGTATTTCAGATATAGAAAAACAACCCATTAGACGCAGTCCTTTGTTAAGCGTGGTGGTGGCTTCACGGTAGACAACGGCCAACGCCACTTACCATTAGATGGACCGTTGTTCATCTGCCAAAGTCTTCATAAAACTAAGAAGTACCTATGCACAGTTATCTATAAAACGTATAGTTACTGTCCAGGTCTCCTTTGCTTACTTCTTCTAAGTCACACAATAGATTTTGATACAGCATTTTTAAGAATGAAGAATGAAGCAAACACAAAATGTTAAATAGAAAACAATAGTGTTATTTTCGATTTCACCGTTTTGCACTTTGTATCTGCATAATGGCCGATGTTTAAAATACGCATGTATAAATATATCAAAATATGAAGAATGTATGTATTTTTTATAGTTAATATAAGGTACAGGCGCCAATGAAGGCCCACTTAATTTCAAAACCTCGTAAAATCTTGTAGATAAGTAAAGTAAAGAAAAAAAATACTGGAAGTTGTAATATATTTATTTGAGAAACAAGATATCTAAAAAAATAGTACAGCTTTTGGCATTTTAGCACAAATGTAAATACTTTTTAGAAACTTGGTATTGCGCTATCTTGGGAAGCTGGTCGCCGAAGATGGCCCGAAAAATATTAATGAAAATATATGCAGTATAATCACTTCAACACTTTTAACATAAAACATAAAAATAAAAACACATCCTTTTCATAACATAATTGATAAAATATAAAAAATCAACCAAAAATTTAAATGTGGGCTATCTTAAATCTATCAAAATAAAAATCAACTATAAAATAAAAACAAACTACTTAATAAAATTAAATTTAACTTTGAGATCAACTTTGAAAGTAACTTATCAAAAATAAAAATAAATCAGTTCTTTTTTCTAAAATATTTTTTTTATGTCAGTCATAGGTGGGCTATCTAAGGAATACTGAAAATTTACTTTGAGATCAATCGAAATATTATACTTAATTAGTTAAAATAAATTAGACGCTACTGTCTTTAATAAATAATATAATCTGTTAGGAGTGTACACACTCGGTGTACACTCCTAACAAAAAAAAAACTGAAAAGAATCTCAAAAGTGAAATTACTTAATAGCTTAATCAGAATTTTAATTGCACTCTGGGCATATGAATTGCTCCTCATCGTCTTTGGTTAAACCCACACAGACTTCATGATACCATTTTTGGCATTTTTGGCATTGACGCATATCATCAAGTCTATCCACCTTGCATCCATGACAATACCAACCATGTTTTTCGAGTGTTTTAGATTCCTTCTTCTTACTTGTTTTTGTCATCTTCTTATTAATATCTGCATTCAGTCGTCTTTCTCTCGGTACTCTTTTAAGTTCATTACCTTTTTCCTGGTTTAGTTCTTTTTTACCTTTATTAGAGTCACTCGGTTGTTTTCCTTTCTGTCTCTGGTTTTTTGTAAGTTGCAAATTTTTAGTTGTATCAGCGTCACTTGGTCGTCTGCTTGGTTTAGTTTTTTTGGTTTTTCTTTTAGTGTTCTACGCCGTTTTTTCTTTAGCAGTATCAAGCAAATCTTTAGTTATTTTTTGGCCTATATAATTCATCACTTTTCTTCTAGGTTTGTATTTAATGGTAGCGAAATTAGGAGTGGGGATTTGATTGTGGAATGGTGATTTCTCAGGATGTTTTTTCAGTTCTGATAAAGGTAAATTATCTTCCGGATCATCAAGTTGAACTTTATTGGGCTCAGAGAGCGATGGAAGTTTTCTGAGGTCCGCATTTAAATTTTCTTCGTCTGACTCAGAAGATGAAGTATAAATATTAAAACGCTTCGTAGAATTTTTTATTTTTTGAAGGGCTTCATCAAAATCCTCATTTTCAGATAAATCAGGCGTTCTTGAACCTAAACGTGGTATTAAAGGCTGCTTATTTAAGCCAGAGATAGTAGGAACTGGTGAAAAAAACTCTGTACTTCTATTATATTTCTCCAAAACAGGTAGCTTTTGAATCGGATCTTGATTGTCCGAGTTGTCCATGTTAAAATCTTCAAAAGAGGAGCTATAATCAACAATTTTTTTGACAGAAGTTGGAGATTGTGGATAAGATTCAATGATTTCGACATAATTTCCATGATTTGGGGATCCATCATCGTGAATTAAAATTGACGGTGATAAATTCCTGTCCTCTTCTTCATGATTTGAAAAATTTTCATCCGAATGATTATCGCATCTTGGGTACATAACAGGACTTCTTGGAATAGAATCTCTTGAAGGGGATGAATTAGAAACTGAATCAGGCATTCTTGAGGAACTTCCCACCTGTGGATCGGGCATTAGTGTAAGTACTGAAGGTGCATACGCTTCTTCAGGAATTGCGTTGGGATCGTACGGAAAGAGGCCGGTAGCTCTAAACCCACTGATTATATTGTCTTTGGTCATGCACTTAGACCAAACTTTTGTAAAAATTTTCGTAAAACGAGCTTTAGTTAGTTTATGTTCTGGATGCTGATATGCATACAACAAAACCTCCTCATCCCAAAAATGCTCAAACGACTTATTTACCGATTTGTCTAGCGGTTGAAGCTCATGAGTCGTATTTGAAGGCAAGCAATAGAGTACAATATCATGGGCATCAGCAGCGTCAACGATTCTTGCGTCTAAATGTGAGGAGGCCCCATCAAAAATTAGTAGGCATTTTCCTGGAGATTTATTCTGCCCTAAGTGGTGTATGAAATCAACAAAAAGTTCGGTCGTCATACTGCCCTTTGGAGCCATTTTGACTAAACTACCAGGTGGTAAATTGTCACAAAATTCTGGTCTCAACCTTTTGCCCTTAAATATAATTATAGGTGGCACAGTGTTGCCCGTTGCACTTACACACATAGCGACTGTGACATTTTCTGCATGTTCTTGACTAACAAAGTGCACTCTCTTGGTCCCTTTTGCTGCAAAAACCTTCTGTTGGTGGTGCAGTGTTAGACGACATCCCTTTTCATCCATGTTATAAAGGCGTTCAGGGTGGGTGGAAATATTTATTTCATCGTAAATGTCTTTTAGGGCTTCAAAATGTTTGGAAACTATTGGCTTGTTGAGTTTTTGTGCTCTGGCAGGATTTAACAATTGAGCCCTTCGAAGCGATATTTCTGGATTGCGTTTCACAAAATTTGTGAGCCATTTTTTTCCAGCAATATTCTTTTTATCACTAAAAAGATTCGGTACATTTTCGCTTTACAAAATTCGTAAGCCTGCTTCCGAACAATTTTGGGAGTTAATGGCATCCCTATCTGAGACAGTCTAATTATCCTTTTGCATAAATCTTTTTCTTGTGATTTATTAAGAATAGGGACACGACCAGTTATCTTCTCTCCACGGAACCAGATTCTATGTGATTTCTTAATGTTCGCCTTGGTATGCCATATGTTTCGGCAGCTTTTCGCTGTGACATTTGGCAGGTTTTTACTGCTTGAAGGGCGGATTTCAACTGTGTTTCTGTCCATTCTCCGCGCCGTTTTTTAGTAGAAGGCTCCATTTTAATCTGCGATAAAAAATAGAATAACTCAAAGAAAAATTTAGTTCCTCAAAAAGTAATTGCTGACTTCAAATTTAATACTGCTTATTGAGTTGGTAGAAACCGTTATAGGTTGAAACTTGCACTATTTTTAAGTTGGACTATAGGTACCTAATTCAAGATTGATTGCAATCCAACATAGTTTCCGAAACATGCACAAAAAAACTTAAAAAAAAAAACATACGAAAACAAAAATATACTAACACTACATTTCAATAATCCTAGAAAGGCCCGGGCTATGTTTGGGAATTTTACTATGGGCCATGATAGGAAATTACACCCGGGTTGAGTATAATCTCGTAAAAATACAAAAAAGGAAATAAAATAATAACACTCACCTGTAATTCGCTGATTAATAGATTAAATATGAATTTTCACAGTTTAGAGCAAAGATATTTGTTTTAAATTTGTTAATTTTCAAAAGGATTTAGATAATGGAGGTTATAAAACGTGTATCGTCTTGACATGACCAAGTAAACTGTCATCTGTCTTCAAAATGGCAACGCGCCGGTAATGAAACACACTTGCATTATTGTCTATGGTACTAGTAGCATAAACCCGCGAAATTTCAAATGTTTCGAATAATCATAACTGTATTTTTTTTAAAGTGGGCTATCCTAGGAGGTGGGCCATCTTCGGCGACACTACCTTATACATATTCACGGACATTTTTCACACAACGTCCTCTGGTCCCAAACTAAGCTTAACGCTTGTGCTATGGGTACCTTAAGTTTTTTGATTACTTAAAAATTTTAATTGGTAGTTTGTGGTAGAATTTTTAAGCACTAAATATGAACAATAATGTTAAAACTTAAAGGAGTATTATACTAATTTTATTACACTAGCTTAAAATCTCATACATTGTAAGCATAAGTCTTAGTAGATATTTTTAATTGTGTAGATATTTTTAATTGTGTAGATATTTTTAATTGTGTTTCTAAACGAATATTATGTGGGTTGAAATAAATAAACCAAAAATTTGTAAAATCATATTACTGTGGGTAGATGAAACCGTTGGAACAACATATCAGCTTTGGACATCTACCATCTAAGTCCACCTGTGATCATAAATGCTGTAAAATATTTGAAACGTCGGGATAGTATAAAAATCAAGTAAACGCGATAGATTCCGTAAACGAAGTTTTATTTCAAAATGTGTAAAATTCGCGTAAATGTTAGAAAGTATAAATTTATTTCTAATTATGAACAGGTACAATATCACACCTGTAAATATTATAACTAATCCATGAACTGAACACAAATATGTATTTGATGTTTGGATGTCTAAGCCAGCGAAGCCGCGGACAAAAGCTAGTATGTGATACTTACAAAAAATACGATCCATTCTTTCGGTGTTTCAATGTCAGAGTTCTGACAGGACCTGTGCTTCAGTCATACATCAATTACCAGGACAGCTTCAGACATTCACCGTACTTTTCTGACGCAAATGGCAAGTTTTTTTAGAATTTCACATTGGAAAGCCATTTTTTGCATGCCGCATTAGGTAATAATCGCTATATCATCAGAAATTATGTAACCATACTGCTTTTTACTTAGACAAATAGTTGTGGATAGCTAAACTACTTGTCCTGTGTGGTAATGATTATTGATCCATAAATCACTGTGCGGCTTGTTGGTATTTAAGCCAATGTACCTTCCAAGCTTAAATATATATTATGTATGTAATTATATTACAACTATCGAGAATACAATCGAGAATTTGTTCATGCACATGTCATGCAGATAGAATCATGATTCTCCTGATCCTGAGTATTAGGGTCAACTTGTAGTCAGTTTTATTCAGCAGTACATCGAGTTCTTCCACTAAGTTATTGCTATAATTTTCACAACCCAAGAGTATTAGAGCCATGATAACTTATAGATACTAGTCAACGCCTAACTAATATTTACAAAGAACAAATTAGGTGTGAAAGTGGAAAAAGAGAGCCTAATTACTGTGAGCATGATTCGAAGCTGCGTCCCCTCTAATCCGGAGAAATGCTCTAGACCGCTAAGCTATCGCAGTCTAACTAATGGTGACATTTGTTTTAGATGTCCTTAAAACCATTTTTCCTATTTCACAAATAAAGTAGCAACGTAATTTACACGTAGCAATCAAACTAGATGCGCGTGATCAGTAATATTATTTTAGCATATTTTTTTTTTTTTGAGTTTGTTATAGATAGGCGTTAGTACTAAAAATTTTTGAGCCAAGGAAGTTGTTGGATTAAGTTCAATCTTCAGAAAATAAAAACGTATCTGATCTTTTTTAGAATTTCGTATATGATCCATTTCGGAGGGAAGCAAAAAACTATACAATTTAACAAAGTTTTTCCACACAAGATTTGTTGGGGGAAGGATAGGGTCCGGGCGGGTCGGTACCACCGTTCTTTGTGAGACCAACCACGAAATACCTCAGTTTTGGTTGTAGCATGAGATAACGGTCCATTTATTCATTTCCAATTAGATAAATGAAATGGTAAGCAGTGAGTTGGTGGTGCTTGGCTTAGTATTGTTGAGTTCTTGAGCTGTGGTTACCGCTATAAGGTGGGCCAAGCCTATACTTCCACTATAAGTATCGCTTAGCTTGTTATTCATAATCACATCAATAAACATAATTTCAAGAAAATAAATAATCTTCAATACTTATTCATTTCTAGTTGAAAAAGTGTTCAACTTAAATCACCGATACTGTTTCCTGTAATATAATTATTAATAACCACTGCATTTTCCACCTTAGCCTTTTCAATTGAAAACTCAAATTGGAACACATTAGACTCACATACGTATGTTTTAATCGAATACCGAAAATTAAACGTTATGTTGTTTGGTTTAAATTTGATTTCTGCATGACAGTGTCATGGTTGTTATGAAAACCGATGTGGGTGTTTAATGGTTGAGGAGCGAGGCATGGAGACAGCTGTCGTTCCCTCGGGCACTACTAAGGGTTTTGTTTACAGCGCACTCTAATGACAAAGATCTCTCTCGTATATGCAGATTACTTTAGTGCTCCTTTATAATGATTATTTTTGAGAGTGTGATCACTGTAGACATTACAGGTATTAATAATGTTTTAATAGTTGTGGAGTTAGGTTTTATTAATAGACAACAACCTTCTTTTTTTTTATTTTTTATTTTTATTTTAGGTGGACAAAGATGTCCTATCGCACACTCCGCTGCCCGGGGAGGCAACGGGGTAGTGTGGGGCTCTCACCCACTAAAAACCCACCGTGCACCTCCACCCGCCCTTGCTACGGCGGATCACGGGTACCGCGTCGTTTCGACCGCGATCCGCAGGCGGCAGCCCCTTCGGGCACCCTCTCTTGAGCGACGCCTCGCGCACTTGGGCGTCGCACCTTCGCGGTAGGCTTCCGCGGACGGCAGGGTACTCCCCGACCCCACCGTCCGCAGCCTCGGCTAGGGCGGCATCAGGCGCAGGTAAGCGGGCGCACGCCACCCCGCGCGCCGACGGCGAAGGAAAGGGTCCGCGAAGGAGGATTCCTCCCGGGCCCTCTCCGTCACCTCCTTCCGCGAGATGACAGCCTCGCAGAAGGCGGCGACCGCGGTCCAGGCCCTGTCACTGCCAACCATCGCTCGCGCAACAGCCGGCAGCGACAGGTCCACGCCTATGACTGCAACGAGTTCCCGGCGCTGCACATCCCAGGCCGGGCACGACTCGAGCGTGTGCTGCACCGAGTCCTCGTCGCAGCCGCAGTGGTGACAGCCTGGGGTCGTCTCCCTCCTAGCGATCATGTGCAGGTATTTGCCGAAGCAACCATGCCCCGACAAAACCTGCACCAACCGGAAGGTGAGGATCCCGTGCTGCCAAAGAATGGGCGGGGGTCCATTCTTCCAAGATCGGCTGGAGCGACCCCACAGTCCAGAGACCAGCCCGGGGCCTCTCTAGCCGAGACTTCCACTTTAGGAGGGTGGCGCGGCGGGCCTCTTCCCGCCACGATGATATTGCGCTCGGCGAGGGGCGGCTGCCCCCAGGCCGCGCTGTCGACGCCCGCCGATAGACGTTGGCGAGCACCTCCGCCTCTAGATTCCACGGGGGGGTTCCAGCCAACGCGCAGGCTGCATCGGTCGAGACCGTGCGGTACCCACGTATTGCCCTGACCGCGACCCTCTGTGGACGCCACAGAAGGGCCCTATTGCGAGCGGTGACCACCTCAGAGAGGAAGCCGGGCTGGAGGGTCTCCGTAAGGGGGGGGCCCTGGGTGCGGAACTTGTTAAGCGCCGCGCGGTACGGGCGTCCCCAGGGGTCACGCTCGAGACCCTCCAGCATCTCCTGCCTTTTTGCGTCCTTGGCGCGACAGCCAGCTTAAACGCGGCGCGCGCACTGCTGTACGCCGCATACAGCCGGCCCTCCCGCTCTTCATCGCGGATTGGGTGATGTCGGCTGCGGGTATAGGACCTCCGGGCACGAATACAGGCCGCACGGAGGTCCGCCAGCTCCGGGGACCACCAGTAGACCCCCTTCCGTCGAGGCGGGCGCCGCACGCGGGGCATGGCCGCATCGCAGATCTGCGTTAGCATGCCGCGAATGTGGCCAGCCTCGGCGTCCACGTCTTCCGTCAGGGGGGGAGGCAGCTAAGATTGAAAAATGGCCACCTCCACTAGCAGGTCCCGGTCAAGCCTACTCACAGCCCATCGCGGAAAAGCGGGAGTTCTGTCCGCCGCGTGACCCCTGCTGGTGCCCTGAAGGGTCCGGGAGACCTCTATCTGAATGTATCTGTGGTCAGATAGGGTGTCGACCTCCTCCAGGACTCGCCAGCTCCTTACGTGTGCGGCGACACCGGGGCTAGCGAACGAAAGGTCCACTATCGACCCGCCCCAGGGTCGCACGCACGTTTGGGCGGACCCCCGGTTGAGTAACACGAGGTCCGCCGCTGCCGCCCACTCTTGGACCGCCGCACCTCGGGCGTCCGTCCTGGGGGATCCCCACCCTCATTTGGCGTTGAAGTCCCCCAGCACGAGCACAGGGCTCGGTGCTATACGCCGTATCGAGGTCTCCAGGCTATGCAGGAAGACCTCGAAAGCCGCCAGACTACGACTAGGGGAGAAGTACACGCCATACAGCGTGACCCCTCCCCATTCAGCTGCCACATATCCCGTGCCCTGGTCTTTGAGTGACAAGGGCAGGGAATGCGGCGCCGCCGAACCGACGACCGCCACGGAGCCATCCCCGCTACCCGCCCAATTGGGGCGATCCGGGGCTATGTAGGGCTCCGCAGCTACGGCAACACCGATCGACTGCTCCGCCATGGATTGCAGGAAGAGGTCCTGCGCCCTGGCGGAACGGCCGAGATTCCCTTGGAGGAGGATAGCGTTGTGATCCGTTATTGGACCACGATATCCTTCTCCATGGGCTGCGGCGGTCCAGCCACGCCGGGTTGGGCAGCCGGGGCCGATTGGCTGCCCACCCCATACAGTGGCTGGCGGGGCGATTGCCCGCCGCGCACGCGGGGCAGTGTGGGGTGGCAGAACAGGCAGCCACCTGGTGCCCTGCCTGACCGCAGCGGAAATAAAGCCCGCTGCAGTCGAAGCAGTTTGTGCACAGCGGCCGGGTGTGACCGACCACCATGCACTTGTAGCACCTGGCAGGCCGGGGCTCCAACGCGATTACCCGCACGGCGCTCCAGCCCACCAGAAGTCTACCGGCGGCGACCAATTCCTTGGCCGCCGCGACAGGACACGACACCCAGACGGCACCCATACCACCTGGACCTGGGCGAATGGTGCCCACCCGGAAGCCGCTGCCGTGAGACCCGGTTTTCGAGACGATTGCCTCCCGAATCCCTTCCGCCGTCACAGAATCGTCCAGTCCGGAAATGCGCAGTTCGGCGCACTTCACGGGTCTGGCGACCCGGACACCACTCTCCTCTGGGAACAGGCCCAGCAGCCACGCGGCCATTGCGTCGGCCGTCTTGGCGCCCTCTGGCCCCAGGTACTCGAAAATCCGAGCACCTGTCCGGGCTTGGCGGGAGCGAGTGGAAACGTCCCCGAGATCGGAGGCGTTTATCTCCCGCCGGGCACGCTTCAAGATGGCCTCGTAAGTCAGGCCCTTTTCTTTTCCCTCGGGCAGCACGGTGATCACCACCGCAGCTGCCTTCGGGACCTTCAATTTTCGCTTGTCCCGCCTTGTCCTTTTTCTTGGTCTTTTTAGTTTGGCCCTTTCCTTGGTCTACAGGAGCCTGCGAAGGTTTGGCCGCTGGTGGTTTGGCCGCCGGTGTTTTGGTCGCCGTTGCAGCAAAGGACACATGCCCCCCCTGGCACGGCAGGGCTGTCGGTGCCGAGGACGCTGCAGCACCTCTTTTGTCAGCCGCAAGCGGCGGCCGAAGTCAGGGCTCTGGCGGCAATCTCGCGGCCAGAGCATCGAACCGCGGACCATAGACACGCAGACGCGCAGCAATGCGGTCAATGATCACGTGGAACGATTCGTCCTCCAGTTCGGGTCCAGCGCCTGACTGGGCAGTAGACGAAGCCGGGGCAGCCGCAGGGAGCCCAAGCTCAACCCGCAACCCGGCCTGTTCCTGCTCCAATTCCACCATATGCGCCTCGAGGCAGCGGTTAGTCTCGTCGAGGCGCTGATTCGGCGCCTCCAGACGAGCGTTCTGAGCCTCGAGGCACTTATTTTGTTCCGCCAAGCGCTGGACCGATAGCGTGATCTCGCGCGCGGCGTCCTTGAGGCCACGCGCGAAACTGCTTTTGAGATTCCGCGATCCAGCAGCGACCGTCTCGACTATGGCCACACTGTTTAGGGCCCTCTCCTCAACCTGGGCCGTTCCTATATGACCCTCGTCTGGGAGGCGAAGCTTTTCAGTTAGGAGCGCCAAGCGCTTCTCTGCGTTTTGCACCGTCTCCGCTCGCTTCAGACTTCGCGTCTCGGTATCCTTCGCCGAAGCGGCACGCGGTAACGGCGTCCCGGGTCGGCTGATGCCTCGACCCCTAGCCGCTGCAGGTATTTTAGGGGGAGGCATCTCCGTCGAGTTTAGGTCGGACTCCGAGGCAGCGCCCCCCTGACACAGGGTGCGCTTGCGCCAGAAGCACACACCACCTCTGCCGGCCGCGATGGCTGACTTTCGGCAGCCTCAGATAAGCCACCCTCCTCCGCAGCAGACATTTCGGCGGCTGAAGTGCCGGCCGAGCTGCCCGTCGTCGAGCCGTCCCTGGACGACTGGGACGCTCCAAGGCCGTTTTGTTGCCCTTGCGGGACTTTTTGCCGCCGCGCGCTTTACGCGCAGCTGCACTAGTAGGGGCCGCATTTACAGCCGGACCCCTTACGGCTGAGGCGTCAGGTGCATTACCCGACTCCGTCAAAGTTTTTTTTAAATTGTTCAAATCCATATGATTCCCACGAGTATGGGAGAAAGGAGGTCCACCCGGGCAGAGCTCCCTGTACCCGGGTAAGCGTACATTTGTAACCCAACACAGGGGGTCCGCAGGTACCCTGGCTGGGGCCGCGCTCTAGACTGAACTACCCATCAGCAATGCATCTCCTCGCCGCGCGCCAGAGCTTGAGATTCGGGGTAATTTTTTATAGAGGTTGTCTTCCTCGCGGTCCGGGCGATTAAGCCAAGACCCTAGTTCCTGTATGCCCGCGAGACGTAACCACAGACACGCACTCAGGTTTACGATTTGGGACGGGGGAGGCCGCTGTAGCCCCACTGTCCCCCCAAACCAGAGCCCGGTGAGCCAGTCTGGCCCCACCGACTGCGACACCTGGTCTATCCGCCGTGCCCTCTGCTGAGTCAGAGGGACACGCGGAGACCCGTCCTGTCCGGAATTTTAGCCGCCGGCGACTGCCGACGTTTCCCGGGGTGCACCACTAGGAGGTAAACTGGACGAATTAGCACCCCAATAGACAACACCCTGCACTAAGGAATAATCCTTGTATCGTGGAGGATTTTACAAAACATACAATTTCACGGACACAAAGTACACCCAGACTCAGAACAACCATTTATGGATCACAGAAAGAGTTGTCCTGTGTGGGAATCGAACCCACAACACGGGCGGGAGGCATGTATCTAAACCACTCCGCCATCTGTGTAGACTGGTTAAATCTTTTGGCTTATTTTTTTGTAACAGTATACACAGGGACTAGTCCTATCTTGGGATATACTAGCGCCTGCCTTAGACCGTATTTGCGTGGATTTTAAAATGGAGTCGATAAAAAAATTATAAAGTTTGAGTAATTAAAAAAATTGGCTAAGGGAACTACAATAACTTAAAGGGAAGACGGGCCTACGCCACGTAGTCGGTAGTGTAACCAACTTCCGTGCACGAGGTCGTGGGTTCGATTCCCACTCAGGACAATTATTTGTGTGATGAACCCAGATTGTACTGCGTCTGGGTGTTTTCTATCCATTATATGTATGTATTTACAAAAAAAGTAGTATAATGTATTATATCCGTAATCTGGTACCCATAGCACAAGCGTGCTTAGTTTGGAACCAGAGGACTTTGTGTGAAAATGTCCATGAATATTTATTTATAAACTTTTATCATTAATTTGGGGTTATAATCCTATAAAATTTCTTATGTTTATCCTACTTACCAAATTTCATCGAAATCACTATAGTATTTAGGAGTTTTTAACGGACAAACATATAAGCATCTTAAAAACGTTCGCGATAATAATATTAAAAAGAACTTCTACTGTAGGCTAATATGTGAGACTGATTCATTGACACATTCCTAGATAGCCTTATATTTTTGTTTGGCTAAGAATTTTAATATCCAATTATTTTATTTTGAAAACATGTATTTTTTTAGTATATATATATATATATATATAGTCATTTGTTTACTGATTAGTGTTATGTTTTCATCGCATTTGAATCTTTTTCTTTATCATGGATACGTTAAAAATTCGAGTAATTATGGATATGAGTACCGTCAAGGCAGAAACGCGGCACTAGCGGCACGCAACATCAACAACGTTTACGGAGCTAACACTGCAAACCAACGCAAGTTAAGTACAAAATGCCTTTGAAGAATTTTTTGCCTCCCGTCCAGCTGATTTCTTCAAGAATCAATAAACTTCCATTGCGTTGGCAAAGATACATCGATTGCATGGGTGATCATTTTGATTAATAGAAATTAATAATATAGAAAACAAATCGTGTGATTTTTCTCATATAAAACATCAATTTCATAGGTAAAGACCTAATATTACTCGGTACAAAAATAATATTTAAATATAAAAGATCATTGAAGACCAATTTTTACTCACTCTTAAACGAAACTTTAAAATTACTCTTTTGTATTATAGAGACATTATAATATAAACTTTCGTGTAGGAGGGCGCACAAGTACGTTCTTACATACTGCCTAATTTGATTTACCTATGCTTAATTACTGGCTTTGATATAATACCTAGGCTCTAGCTTGATTGCTATAAAACTGGCTTATAAAAAGGCAAAAATATGTTTCGAAGTTTCGATGTCAAGTTATTAATTTTTAATAACAATATTTAGGATAGTTTGGGCAGTCCGTTGTCGTAAAAGGCTGATAAGCAATTTATAGTAACTCAAAAACAACTCTACTAAATGATGGAGCTGTGTATTAAGTGGAATTTCTTGATTAATATAATCAGATGTTCGTAAGTAACTGCATTTTTTTTATTGCTCTTCATGTTTGGTTATTAATAGGCCGTGAAATGAAATGGTAAGTGGTGACTAGACAGAACTCTTACCATAGTTGGGTCCATGAGCAGCGCTTACAAGTTACCATCAGGTGCGCACGTCTAGTGTAAGCGACTGCTGATCATGAGGTCTCGGCGGGTTCGATCCCCAGGTTGGGCAGTGTTATTGAGATTCATAAAAACAAAAGAAAACACTTGACATGCTCACCTACTTTTAAAGAACAAATTATTTGAGAAAGTTGAAAAAGGGAGCTGTACTGCGAGCAGGATCCGAACTTACACGCTATCCAATCCGGGGAAGTGCTCTGAACCGCTAAGCTATCGCAGTGACCAACGGTCCAGAAATGTTAAAGTATCTGAGCATGTCAAGTGCTTAAAATGGTATGAATTTTAATAGTAAAATTAAACTTGCTATATTGGAATAATGTATATAATGGGTCGTAAACATATCTAAAATAAATGTGAAGTGGAGATTTTGAGTCACAGCTGGTGACTGCTATAGCTTAGCAGTCCAGAGCACTTCCCTGAATTGGATGGGACGAAGGTTCAATTCCTGTTCGCAGCAAATCAATCTTTTTCGACTTTCACAAATAATTGATTCTGTAGAGGAAGTCATAACCTATTTGTGCACTTGCTATTTGAATGACCGGCAAGCTTGTGCAACTTTCACTCGTTCCACAATCAGATGGTTGATGAAATGCAACAGCTAATTTTGAATACTTGATGTATTGTGTCCTTTGGATGGCATGTAAGCCAGTGGTTTCCAGCTGTCTAATAACATTCTGGCAGTCGTAAAAGGTTGTCAGAATCCTGAATAAAATCGACCGTGTTCTAAAATCGCCAGAAGACTCGCGGAGGTCAGATATGCAGTCACTGCCTATATACACTGGTAAACAGCCTAAACCCTAAGCCTAAACTACACATGGGAAGGGAAGCATGCTCCAACAAAAATGTTGGTTATAAGAACTCTGACTTATAACATAATCCATTCGTTACAAACCATGAAAATCCAGAGATCTCATGAGAGAAGTAAAGATAGGACCAGTAATTTCTAAAATTTTAACTTCCCGCTAAGAAAATTTAACATTTTCAAAAGTTGGGAAGTTATTGGTTTTACCCCGTTTTTCGAAAATCGAGTTTTCAACGGATGTTGACGTTATGAGGTTCTAGGAAGCTTCCCCGAATGTTTCCGCGATGATGTCCGTATGTCTGTATGTGTGTGTGTGGTTGTGTGTGTGTGTGTGTTTGTGTGTGTGTGTGTGTGTGTGTGTGTGTGTGTGTATGTGTGTGTGTGTGTGTGGTCGTATGTAAACCTCTCATAACTTTTGAACGGCTTGACCGATTTCATCGCTGTTGGCGTCATTCGGCCGTGTGGGCCGGCTTTAGAATTGTCCCACCCCTTCTCCACCCATGGAAGTTGTAAGACCCGACTGAGGGAATACCGGGGAAGTGGGCAGCAGCACTCCCTCGAGTATTATCAACATCGACTGCGATCGCAAACCCGCCTGCCAAGCGTGGCGATTACGGCACTATCCCCCATATGAGCGAAACAGCAGAGGACCGCTCGTTGTGGGGTTTCTTGGGAGCTAAAACAATCAGCAAAACTAATCAGCTCTTAACATCAAAAAACCACGTCGATCACCGCCAGTCCGGTCAAAATCTGTTGATTCTTTGAGGAGATATCGTTGTCGAAAAAAATTGAAAAAAAATATTTTTCACCCGTGGAAAAGAATGGGTTGGTGACACAGGTATTCTTAGTCCGTCACCACACGGAATTTATTGCAAAATATATCTAAAATCTTACAAAATTGAACAAAGACTGTACTTCTGTAGCTTTCTATCTAAAAATCGCTTTTTGCATGTGTTTTAAATTGAAACACGAAGCATCCAGTTTAGAAAATAATGACGTGGCTTCGGAGCGTGATAAAAAATAAATCACGCAGATGGGTCTCGTAGACACTTAAAGTAAGTGAAATAAGTTTCATATAAATGAGATTTATGTATAACAAATAATTGCAGCTCCATTATAGCATAGTGGTTGAGTCTTGGTTGGGCCAGCTTGAACAAGGAAATACCACTCGCAGAAGATCCCCATGAAGCAACGGTAGGTAAACCTAGTGTTGTGCATCGTATAGTGAGTGAGAGCGCCGAAGGCCCCAGTACTCTCTCCTCATCCCATCCTTAACTCTATCATCGTTTTCTTTCCATGTCTTATCAATCCGCGAACGATGTCGGAGGTGTTACTAGCTTACGGTAACCAATTACCATTGGGTTGGCCGTATGCGTGTTTGTTCTCTTCATGCTCGTAAAAGACCATTCCATTTCTCTGGTTTTCTATAGGTTTTAGGGACCTACATCTAAATTTGTTTACATTTTTATTAGTTTTATTATTTAGAGTATTACATGTTTGCCTTTAAAGGACTAAGCAGAAGAGTAAGAATTATATGTAATTTAATCAAGGGTTAAGTCACGTGACTACTGGTCACAGTTCCTGACTGTGGTGTTTCTAGCGAGAGTAGCGAGGCATTATTTTGTAGTACCTAAATATCACTCATCCATCCCAGGATGGAACTGCGAAACCTTAGCATTTTAGGAACAGTCTCATGCTCTAGAATAGTCACGGGCCAATTATAATTTTAAATTTATTTTTGTTCCAATGTAATTTTTAACGACAATTTCCAAATTATGTTTACCTATTCAAAATTTCTTAATTGTAAGTTTAGATCTACTTGTTAGAAAATAAAGGTTTTTGTTCACCAAACTGTGTGTTAGTAGATAGAAATATTTGAAATAAGTTTACTTAATATACATAACAAACTCCAGTTAATTAAATAAATACAGTGTTTCGTATATTTATTACAAAATTTTACTTGATTAAATTGCAGGCATGTTTCCCACTTAAAGCTAATTAGGACATTATTTTTATTTAAAGTATATTTTCTAACTGCCTGCTATAGTTTTTATTGACATTATTTATACCTGTATATTCCTATATAATAAACTAGATTCATCCGCGTGGACTTTCGAATAAAAATACACCAGTGTACGTTATAGTAATGATCTCTATGCAAAAATTGCTATGAATCTTCGATCAAAAATGCAATCGATTTCGCATCGACCCGGAAAATACGTCTCGGTAAATAAGAGCGCCGTTGAGAAGTGAGCTCTTATTTTATTTACTTCAAAAAGTACTTTATTTGTTGTTTTTTAAGCTATATTTCACAGTAAAGGTTATTTGTCTTTTTACTTTTAAGTGGCAGTAATAAATAATTACTTTGCTCGTTTTTTGTGAGGAATGACTGTAAATGTAAGATAATATTTTAATGATTTGTGACTTTATTACTAAGTGCCATGATTGGAATTAGATTGAACTTAAAACTGTTTTAAAACCTTTGTCTCAGTTTGTTAGTAAACAGATGTAGCTGTATAAGTATATATTCACACGGACTGTTTTTTTTTTGCTTGATTTTGTTCGGGACACTGTATCTTGTTAGTATTGATGATCGAAGCTATCAATCAACAATCAATTTTTCCGGGATAAAAAGTACCCTGTTTCATTAACTCAGCCTTTTTTTTTGTTAAGGCGGGAAAAAATGTTCCTAAGCGCACACCCCGTCGTTCGGGACAACGAACAGGGTAGTGTGGGGCCTTCACCCACTAAAGAAACCCGCCTTGTGCCGTCTCTCCGCCTTTATTGGCGGGCTACCGGAACCATATTACATTCCTTTAGTGGTTCATCAACTCAGCTTGCTAGTAATACATTTATTAAATATTAAAGTTTGTGTTTTTCAGTCAATTACACCGAAACGATTGAGGGGATTTGGATGTAATTTGGTAGTTAGATTGATGAGACACTTTATTAGCGTAAAGGATACTTTTTACGCAATATTAATAGTAGGGTGGGCAGTTATTGTGTGCAAATGACCTAAATATTGAAAGGATTCGTACGAAAGATAAATAATGACCTCGATAAACACATGTTATTATATTTTTACCCTGATAAGGACTTCTTGTGGGACATGCTTAAGTGGCTCTAAGGACCATATTTTGAAGTCCAAGCGGACGAAGTCACGAGCATAAGCTATTACTTAGTAGAATTCTAATACGCTATAAATATCGATAATTATTTAGATGTGGTGAGGATAACTAGTTGTTTAATCATGTGGGATGTGGGTCATATGGTTTGGTATCACGCTAACCGCCCGCTGAAACTCACGCCCTGTCTGAAGAAAAGAAAGCTCTGACTCTGCAGGGCGGGTGACTTCCTTGATACGTGCGCCTCTCGCGGTAGAAACCAAGAACTAATAGATAAATTTTGATTGGTAAACCGACGTGACGTCACTGGCCAGTCGACCAATAGAGGGGAGTGCGCTCACAGTCGGCCGCAGTCCTCATCACCTCGCCTTCGTATGAGCTGTGTGCTGCTGCCGGTCTCCCCCCGCACCCCGCGACGAGTCGTCTCGCCCGCATTCTAGTTGTGGGTGTCGCGCTGTGCAGTCCTCGCGTGTGCCGCTGAACTTAGTGCGCCGTTTGTGAGTGCTTTATATCCCGCACGAGTGTCAGTGTGACAGAGGAACCCGTACCCTGCCACGGAGGATGTTAACAGCGCACGGTGAGTGATGTCGACGGACGCTTATCTCATACCGAAACCACGTGAACGCGCTCTATTTATAAAATGTAAACATGCATCTAATTTGATTTGAAACTATTGCGGTAATGCTACTTAAAATCGAGAGTACGCGTTCGGACTGCGCTCTACTTGCGGTCGCAAATTAACAATAAAGACTCAGCGCGCGACGAGCGAGATTGCCCAGTTCCTGTAAGACGTACGTGATGGTGACGTGTTGGGTGTTGATGATATAAGTTATAAAAAATGAGGCAAATTACGGACAATAATTTAAGGAATGGATATTCTACCAACCTTGGATTGGTTCAGGGCTGGCGATAGCACGATAAGATGACCTTGAAACGAAGTCTCGCGAACGCCGGCCGGCGCTGAAAGCGAGCGAGCTCACGGAAAATGTCCAGACAAACAACGATAATTGTGTCGCAAACATAATTAATTATGGGTATTTCAGTAATGAGAAAAATATTGACAATATACCTAAATTATAGATCACAAATTATTATTAAGGAAAATATCAGAATGACCAATAATTTTACTAAATGACATAGGTTTCATGTCAAAACAAATTCCAAAAAAACAAACTTACTACCAACAATAGTGATGGATACCACAATCAGAAATTTGGTTGCTCTTTACAAATAAGATAGGTACCGTGCGTCAAATTATTCTCCAGTTGCAGTAATTTCTATACTTAATACGGTTTTCCCTTTGTATTTTTTGTATTAAATACGGGTCTGTCCGGTTGAGATATCTCGACACAGTCAGGTCTGAAGCATTGGTCCCACGCCTCGTTCCACATATTCACTTCTTTCCATAAGTGTGTAACTATATGGTCAGTGGGACACCAAACAGCTAATTTTATTACGTGTCTAATAGGAAGATTCACATAAATACCAATAAGAAAATGTTGTTATGTATCTATGCTAATATTGAGCTTATAATGTAATATGTTTTTAAATGTTTTTAACACAGTCGTGCTAGTACGACAGGGTCAAAACACGTTTATAACAAAAAAGTGGAAGTAAAAACGAAACACAACAAAAATTATGAAGATTTGGGATTCTCATTCGCACTTACGCATATTTTAATGTTGTAGGAGCAGTTGCCATATGTACTATGTAAGAGTATTCTTTCTTACATACTAGAGTTCTATATGTGCGAAAAGGACGGAGATAATTCGCATCGAGTGAGTGAACCGGCCATGCGAGATGCTCAGCCGTATCATAAATATTAATCAGGCGCTGGTGTCAACAGCCACCGCGTAACATGATACTACCACGATCCGCTGTTAGCCTGGTACTTGAAGTAGTGATCAAGTATAGTACTCCAGACAAATATGACAATTAACATACAAGTCTAAAATGCATTAATTAAGAAACATTTCCATAATTGTGGTATAGCGTCATAAACACAAGCCCTCTATATTTCGCATCAAAATTGAACATGAAATATCAAATATTATTTAATTTCTCTTTACTGACTGTCTACCGAGCGCAGATTCGAAAATGGTGATAATGCTATCGTTTGTACATCCGTTTGTGTTTACTCATTCAGCCATGACCTGCCCTAAAACTCTCGAGACTTCAACTGGTAAACGCATTACAGACGCAAGTAGGTATTTGCCAGTTATGTCAAGCTAAACTTGACATTTTATAGCTATTTAAACTTTTACTTTTCATCTTGAAAATATCTAATTAACTGCAGAATCGCTGTTTATTTCAAAGATTTTACACCATCAGGAAACATTTTCCATTACTAGTGAAAGTTATACTGCACATGACAAACTGTAACCTCAGATCCTTTTACAAATAAGTGTATAATATTACTTATCAGTCATATTGTTTGTAAGGTTATTGATATCGAGGTATTTGATAGTTCAAATTATTACCCAGACTTATTGTAACTACGTGCTGAGTTCACTTTCAGGCAGCAATTTTACATAAATTTTTGAATATTAAACATCCCAAGGCTTTTTCCAAGGTTCCACTTCAAGGCATTTTGTGTTCATTTCTAGTTCGTATAGGTGTTTACATTTAGGAGTTTCGTGCTTTACATTTTTAAGAATATCAACTTGATAATGATTAAACAAGTCAATCACCGCCCCAATACTAATATAATATCTTTAAAACAACACCACCGTTATCAGTAATGCATATTTACACATTGCTCTAGCATCGAATATAATAACCTACGCTATGGTGTCAAGAGTATTAATTATAATAAATGTTAAAGTACGACCAACAATGACGGGCAATGTCTCCATTATAATATAAACTAAGTAGACGTGTACTTAAAATGTAATTAAAAACAAGTTACCGTTACAAGAGCAAGGCGTACGGGTAATAAAGATTTCATTGCACAAGTTAGGGATGATCATTGAATAAAAATATTCATAATAATTACGAAAGTGAAGCGTCTGTAGCTAAAAACATCGGAGATATTGTTTACAGACATTTTACCGATAGACTTATCGATAAACAACAAAAGTAATTCAATCGGTGCTATCTAATTAAGATTGAAATCTCGCCGGATAACTTTTTGTGTAGTCTGGGACAAAGGAAAATTACTGCAAATTTAACCAGATATCCTGAAAAACAAAATAACTTTGATAACTTATTTAGATTCCTGTCATTTGCATCCAAATAAAAAAATATATATTTAAAAGAGGTTAGTTAAGAAGTTTTTTTTTAAATTAAACGTTTTAAGTGATCAGTTGAACCTGCTTCGAAGCAAGATCAAGGCGACGGTTGGTTTTTGCCGTACAGCTATGCGTGTGAGCACATCTGCAAAACTTTTTTCCAGTGTATGCGTGTATACGAATACGTTTTTTGTCAATGTGGGGGTTTGCGCCAGATCGCCTCTCTTGTGGGTTCATGGCATGCGAGTTATCCTTTTATTTTTTATTACTAATGGTATTAGCTTTTTTATCGGCATGTTCAACTGCGTAAATAATGTGCATAACTTATTTATAGCGTTTAAATATATTTGTAAAAAAGTTTTTGCTTATTTAAAATCATATCCAGCAAGACCGTCCAAAATTACATGTGCAAAAAACTTAAACACATAAAGTAATTAAGAGTGTGTAATATGTCTAAATAACAGTTTTTTACTAAATTGATTTGGAGGTATTACTTATAACAGAACAATATCTGTTCTAAATTTTGTCTGTCTGTCTGTTTCTTCCGGCTAATATCTGAAACAGCTGAAGTTGTAAAGAGTAACTTAAGCTACTTTTATATTGGAAAAATAATTGGGGGTTTCGCGCGTCGTTATAATAACTAAATTATACGTGAACAAAGTCACTGATAGCAGATATAAACTATAATTATTAATTACATCGATGTATAAAAATATTTCCGCATTATGAAGTCCTTAAAACACGTAATCAGCACCAATAAAGCCGTCTCTCTACTCGATACAAATTTAAAAGAACCTTATACTTTCTCTCAATCTAAAAATCAGTCAGCTACTCATAGTCCACGTGCCACATCCAACGATCCCCACAGAATTTTCCAAGTCATAATAAGTCTATACTAGATGGATGCAAATATGCAATACTGTGTCAAGCCACACAACTGCCATTTTGAGAAAATTGAGGATAAAGTTTTTAAACGTCAATATATTGAATTTGATAGAAATTAAACGGTTTTTATTGATATAAATGACTATTTTAGATTAGTATGCGTTTAGTTATCGTTTTGTATGTAAAATACCTTAAAATATTTTTTAGTATAAAAGAAAAATGAAAATAATTGTTTTGCGAAATTATCTATAGGTTATATAAAAGAAAAAAACATTTTAAGAGCCATAAATCTTTATTGCAAATATCAAAAGAGTTTTTTGTTTAATAAAATAAAACAATTCAAATGTTTTGACACATTATTGAAAAAGACTGAATACTTTGGTATTCTTCTAGAATTTGGTATTAAGAAGCTTAATATATTATTGTAAAACTATGCATGCCTTCTAAGAGACAGTCATGTCTTAGGAGATTAACTTCAATAAACTTTGCAATTATAAAAAACAATAATAAAATCACAACAATAGGTATTCATACTTATTATTATTATAGGAACACCTATTACACAAATAGAAAGTGTCAATTAAGTACACTTAGTCGAGCATTTAATAAAATAAACAATTTAGGATAAACATTAATCTTACAAATTAAAAATATTAAATATTCAATTAGGAACATTTGTTTCTTAGACGGCACAAAAATATACTATTTAAAAAATATTCTTTACAATTAGAAATATAAATTATAATAATCAAGCACAACACTATATTCTAACCAGTCTCATAAAAGTTTAATAAAAAAGTATTTTGTATTAAAGTGACAAATATTAGACAAACATAATAAAGTAATATCAAAAATTTAGTAATTATTAACATTTCTAAAAATAATGAGATCAGTAGGTATGTGTAATTTGAAATCTTAACGTAAGAAAAAATAAAATATTTTTAGTAAGTAGTAACTCAATCCTCAGGTTCTTCTATTTAAAAATCAATGATAGAACCAAGCCCTTCAGTATCATCAATAAAAGTACCCGATCGTACAGTTCTCAAAAAATTATAAAATGGTTTAACATCTGACGGTACTAATTTGAGCATATCTTTGAGGTCTTTTATCTTTGCTGCAGATAATTCACGACCATCAGGGTGTAAAACAGGTAGTTCCACATCAAAATCAATATCTTTTTTTTTGCTTTTTTGTTCCTTTACTGATGTCTACAGTTTTAGGATCATCTGAAAGTTTGGACTTCATGTATAACACTGTTGAGTATTTTTTCTTCAATTCTATTTCAAACGTGTTAATCCAAGAAATTTTTATTTTATTTATATCACATTTTCTATTTGTTATCGTTTTCTGAATCGGTTCAATGGACAAGAAATCATCTTTAGTTAGCTTAGTAATATCAAATCTATTTTTTCTCCGGCAATTCTTCATTACAGATATAAAATCTTCATCAGTGTAAAGACGGCAATTAGTTTTAAGAGCACACTCCACATCTCCGAATTCGGAGTCATTAAGCAGATAGGTATGTCCAGGTTGCAAAAAACGAAGAGTTACTTTATCTAAAGTGGGATGATTCTGAAGGATATGTAAAAGTATTAGAATCATCTTGATACTCCAATTCTGACCGCCACATGAATCTGACCAGAGTAAGAAATGAGTTACATTAGGCTTCAGTTTTTCTTTAATGTGCTTTCGCAAACACGACCCTACTTCCTGAGTTCCACGTCCCGCTTCACGTTCAAGCCATACGTAAAAAAATCCTATAATCAGGATCTTCTAAGTTTTGGCTCGAATTTGTTTCGTTTACCAGATTCGATAGCTGTTGTTCATCTTCATCAGTAATTAATTGTGTAACGCCTTCTATATTAAAATCTGTATTGTAATTGGTACCTTGATTATACTCTGTTTTTTACGTGACCCGCTTGATGAATATTGTATTAAAGCTGTCTCAACTTCAGTAGCACTATGGGATGTACTTTCATTGTTAGTATCAGTATCTAATTGTTGATTTTTTTGTAAATTAGAAGAACTTGATGAGATGTTTACTATCTGCGACGTGATATCTTTTATCGCGACTTCATCAAAAAGAGAACTGCTGTTATTGTTATTAGCCTCAATTTGATCAATTGACTCCAATACCTGTAATGGGTAGTCAATATCACAATCTACTACAAACATTTTTGGTAAATCGAAACTTTGATCTTCACTCTTCTCACTAGAAATCGACTGAATAGCTACATCAAGTTCTTGTTCTGAAATTGCAGGTATTGTAAAAAGGGGAATACATTTTTTATTCATAGTTTCAGAAGACTGTTCTTCTGTGACGCTGGAAATTAACTGCTTCGCACGGTTACATTGAGCGGCAGACATCTAAAACAAAATAATTTTAATTATTTCGTGAGTCTAAAGAAATATGTACAAACAAAAATCTAATAAATAATATTAAAACATATCTGTAATTGAGTAAAACATATGCTTTTAGTCTTCATTCAAATAAAATTTTACTTAGTTATACACATTTTTAATGGCGTGCTATGTTCCTTAAATCCTCATATTAGGCGCTGATATTTGTTGAACATAATTTTGCAAAAATGATTTATTTAGCTTGACACCATACACCTTAGGCCTAGATAGCCGATTCAGCTTTTTGCAATAACCAGTTAACTAAACTTTTGACCAAAAACAACCAAAAATAATGATCGAAATGTTTAATTAATACATAATATCTACAAAATACAACAATTTCTATCAAAATACATACCATTTATTGCAAATCAACTATTTATTTCTGTTAAGTAGGCGCCAAGCAGTTCTAAGAATTCAAACGTAAAACGAAAATCACCTAAATTATTAATTAAACACTTACCTTGCATTGATAATCACTATTTTATAGCACTAGATATTGTTTTACATCACTGAAACCAACAGTCACTCTAATAACTATTTAAATTTAGCTAAAATATTAAAACTAAAATAACCGTTGCATTCAATCTTCAAACGACATTCAACTGACTGATTGATTTTCGCAAAAACATATCAAGTTCCATGAAGTTTAATACCGAAATTAGAAATAGCGCTAAGTGTTTGCAAATATAAATCAAGGTACTTGAATTATCTTCGTAAAACGATTAAAAGAACATTGTGGTTTAACATTTAAAAACGTATTATTTTTTTATAAGAAATATGGGTTATTTGATCTAAAATGTTATTGCAAATCGTTCATAGATCTACATGAGAATGGATTTGTGAAAAAACTTAACATTCTCATTTTTGTGGGTTAACATGTTATTGCATATTTCCATCCAGATAATCGATGTTTTGAAAAATTCATTAAAATGATTGTCCTGACTCCTGACTGTTGGACAATCCAAACTATCTATCTACACCTACTATTATAAAGCTGTAACAGAGTGAGATATCTGTACATTTAAGATATTTGAGAAAAATTTAAAATATTACGCTATTTAGGCGTCTATGATTAGAATTTCTTTTTGTTTGTTCAGTCCTCAGGCATCACTCAAAAACTATTGAATGGATTTTGATTTATCCTGCTACTATGTCGGGAACCTGAAACCTAAATACCAGCTTTGTGCTCCGGCGGAGCCGAGGGCAAAGGCTAGTTCTTTATATTGTGTGTCCTGAATTTGCCACAATAACAGTCTGTGTAATGTTTAATCAAATGGATCAACACGACTGTTAAGGCACTAATAAAATCTTAATTTAATACGGCGTTAGGAAAAGCATTCTAGTATTTACAGGCCTTTAGTGTTTTATTTTTAACTTTATCAGTGTAATCAGAAGGTTCACATTGCGAAAGTAAATCTGAATCAACATAGACCGTTCCTTGGTATTGACATTCGTAATAGGAGTCACGAGTTATTGCGTAACGCGTACAATCTTGTTCAATTTATGTATAAAGTTAAAGTCAGATTCTTAGGTCTATTTAAATTTTGTATACAATATTTAAAGTGCATCTACAGGTTATCCCGTTGCAAAGCACGGGTCTTCTGTTCTTGTTATGGCGGGAAAAAATTAACCTAACCGCACACCTCGTCGTTTGGGCCAACGAACAGCGTAGTTTGGGGCCTTCACTCAGTAAATAAAACCGCCGTGTGCTATCTCTCCGCCTCTACAGGTGGACCACTGCATCTGGACATTACTTCAGTGGTCCGCCGGCGGCTTACTCTTTCGGGTACCCTCTTTGAGCGACGCTAGGGCAGGGTTCTCCCTACAAGTAAAAGTAACTTCAACATGGCATTATGTGTGAAGTAAATCACAGGACTCTCTCTACCCACGGGAGTCGTAAGAACCAACTGAGGGAACGCTCGACGTCACCACGCCATCTCCCTTGCGGGGTAGGCAGAGAGAACAGATTGCCAAAAGGCTACTCTTGCATACATCTCTCGCTTCTTCAACATTCATAATTCTCTTCATACACGCTCGCTGGTTTCGGACACTCCTGACTCCACCTTCCTTCAATACATGACCGATATGGTCTAGGTAGGTGAGGCTCGGTCTCCCCCTGTACCTATACATCCTTCCACTTTCGCATTGTATATCTTCTTAACCAGTCCACGTCCGACATTATTTCCATATGTCCGAACCATCTAAGCATTCCCTTTCGCATGAAGTACCTATAACTTCTTCATTAACAACTTAGGAGTTTTTAGCGTCTTATTGACTATCGTTTGTCATTATTCGTTGCATATTGATTTGGATGATTAAGTCTACATTTCTTTCTTCGTGTTTCTTAACGTAGGCGTATTGAATATCCAATTTCTATTAGATACTCGTACATCGCTAATACTCTCGAGCTTTAAATGTAGAACCACCCAAGTTTGAAGGCGGTTAAATGTAGATAAAAAATTAGCCGGTCTATTCCAGGTCATCATCAACCTCGTTAAAAGAAAGAAAGAAAGAAATTGAAGAATTTATGTTAATCACAAGGTTAGAAGTAAACAAAATTGTGTATCTGAGTTCAGCTCTGCCAGCGGTTGATAGATGTCGTGGCTGGAATCATAAAATCTTCCACATATGCATATATGCCCTAGAGCATTCGTTGACAGACGCGGAGCGAGTGATGGATGGGCTCTTATCACTCTTGATAACCTTCCGACGTCTTCGGTATCCCACCTCGGATACGCAATGTTTTAGCGAAAGTGCAACTATAAATAAATTTGAAACTTATTCTGAATTTTCTTCTTTGAAAATCAGGTTTGGATTAAGTATATTATGACGTAATGCATATTTATTAAATGAGTGTTATAAGAAAATATTTTCGTTATAATTAATAATAAGTTTTTTCCTTAACAATTAATCCTTACATTCGAAATGAATTCGATTAATTGCATTTACGTTTTTGCTGTTCTGAGATTTGAGACACAGACTCTCCACCAACCTTAGTAATGGGGTCCTTTTTTATGTAGTAGGTACCTTTTTTTTTTGTTAAGGCGGGAAAACATGTTCCTAACCGCACACCCCGTCGTTCGGGGCAACGAACAGGGTAGTGTGGGGCCTGCACCCACTAAAGAAAGCCGCCGTATGCCGTCTCTCCGCCTTTATTGACGGGCCACTGGAACTATGTTACATTCTTTCGGTGGTATGTAGTAGGTACCTAGGTACTAAAGCGTAATATTGAATTTGATACATAATTTGGAACTAAGTAATGATAAGTCCTAGATTCTAACCGCAACTTTGCCCACATAGGATCTAAATATAAATACATTAATTATCTCTATATAAAAAACATCTATCCCATAAAAACATTCCATATTGTTCGGGATAAAAGCCTATGCACTTTTCTGGATTTCAGTATACTATAATGCATGCAAAATTTCATGATGATTGATACAATAGTTACGGCGTTAAAGCGTAACAAATACGCATTTAAAATATTAGTAAGGATGTGTCTATTATAACAATATCATTTTCTAATACTAATAACACTAATAATTCATATTAATACACTCAAACCATACAAAAACTTTTACTATTTTAGTTGTGTTCTCCAAATTACCTACTAAATTTCGTCTTGTTATGAAATGATAAGCTTATCAGTGCAGTGCCACGGAGGTCACTAGGTTAAACAAGAATATTTTTAAATTTGGATTAACTTTACAAAAAAGAAACAGCAGTGACAGTAAAGCTTATTACACGGAATTTCGTAAGTCACTTGTTTCGAATTTCAGTAATGATTTTATTCTATTTCTATAAACATTTTAGTACGAGCAAAATACTTAAGTAAATGCAGAACAAAAAATAAATTTTCTGTGTGTGTATCGTCTTTTTGTTCTACATTAGGTAAGTACCAGAAATTTAAATATAAAGTTGAATTACCTTCAATTATTTTTACCTGATTATATTTCTTTTTGTAATGTTACTTTGACTAATTTATTTCAATACAGTCTTTTAATACTTTTGTGTCATAAAACTTCAGGTATTTATAAAACAAATTTACCTTCGATTTTTTTTATCGATTTTAAAATGATGTAATTCGATTATCTTGATCTAGAATGCTAAAACACAATCCTATCTGCATTATATAGAGTCATACAAATACAATATGCAGTTACGGAAGTACGAGTATGTGAGTGAAATAGGTAAATTTGCACTGCTGTGTAACATAACCTACACAGTATACAAAGGTCACTCGTTAAGATAACCTCGGGATATATTGTTTGTTTCGTCTCTATTGGCGGATTATGCGCATTTTGTTTTATTTTGTGTACTACTAAATACTGTATCTTACTGTTGCACACATTCGTTCTGTAATGATTAAAAAGGGGCACTAGTGATGTGCCTTTGACTGAAGGCGGAGTGGTTTATATACAGGCCTCCCACCCGAGTGTTTTGAATTCAATTCTCACACAGGACAACTCTTTTTGTGATCCACAAATGGTTGTTCGGATTCTGGGTGTACTTTGTGTCCGGGAAGTTGTATGTTTGTAAAGTCGCCCGCGATACAAGGATTATTCCTTAATGCAGGGTCTTTAAAAACATATTCTTTCTCCCTAAGTAAAAAGATGATATAAATTGGAGGTTTAAAAATCATATCGATTGAATCCGTAGGAACCTTGATAGTACGAGTGCTTTACGGTAATTTTATTAACTAAAATCTTAGACTTTTGCTCCAATTAGCCGCAGAATCAATGAACAGTCGAATACTGGAAACTGATACTTTCAAATGACCTCGCTCTGACCTTATCAGAGCCCATAATTATAATAAAAAGGCGTTCTACAATTGAGAGGATTTTTTGACATTTTAATTATCACCCTTAATCAATCAATAAAATACTGACGTTATCCAATAAGTGAGTAGCCAACAAATATATAATTACTTAAATATAGGCATGATTTTCCAAATATGTTTTCTATCAGTATGAATACTGTATTAAAATGTTTTAACATAGCATCACGCCTGTATTCCCCGAAGGGGTAGGTAGGGGTATATTACACACCCACGACTCGCCAGCTATATGTTTAAGTCCCACGTAATAGGGGGCGAGCCTATTGACGTCTACCGGGCACATTTCCAAACTCCGGGCTGTTACTGAGAATGTTTTCAAACGTAGTTTTAAAATACTTAGGAAAATCCAAAACTGCACGCCTCATAAATCTTCATTTTTCACAATAAAATTGATTATTTGATAAGTAACTAATAATGTATTGGTCTTACTAAGTAGTTTCCAATAAATCACATAGCACTAATTTCAAAAAACACTAATGTGGGTTTCATGTCTTATACGCCATCTAGCGCTAATTTTAAGAAGTACTTCTATATTAGTCTATAGAAATAGTTCTTATGAAATGCGCTGGTTTTAGTGTCACGTTGAGCGTAAATACCTATTCAGTATTTTTTTGTTTATTTAATAACAATTAAACCACTTCAAATAAGACCGTGGAAAGTAATAGGGCTCTATTTGTACTAATACTCAAGTTAAAATGAAAAAAAAGTAAAGTATCTCGGTTTTTATCGTGTTAACATACATTGCCTCCAACAAACGGACGTCCAATACAGATTTTTTTAAACAGTTGTAACTATACATTAAACACAAAGTCAAATGCTAAAAATATATATAAAAAATATCTAAACAGTTGTAACTAGTTTAAATGACAAAAATGGCATAAAAAATATCATGAGTGTCAAAAATAGTGTTTTGTTCTTGATATGTGTGTGTATATATTGTTTTACAAGTGCAATATATGATAAATAGAGACATTTTAAGTTTGAAAAATCAGTTGTTGTCTGTAAAACGGGAATAGTACACACCTCAACGCTTCGCTTATGAGGCGTGCAATATATTTTCGCCTAAAAAAGAAAACCTAGCAAATATAGTTTTTTTAAAGTTAACGCTTTCGGGTGTATCTATCTTTAAGAAACATTTTAATAAACATAAACATACTCGTACCAGCGGTTGCTAGGTTACTGCATTACTTACCGTAAATATAAAATAACACAACAGTTTAGTTTTCGCAAAAACATTGCAAATAACGTACAGTATCTTGGCTGGATAAACCTTGCAAAACATTAAGCAAAAAATGTGTTTGTTATTTTACGACAAATATGTTAATATACGAGTACCACAGGTACAAGTTAGTATTAGTAGTCATTGGTTTCACTCATAGTAATGCTAGTTTTCGAAACAGGCAACAAATAAATTGCTTAATTATTAATTTATTTCTTGACTGGCAACATGTAGATCCATTATTCATAAAATAAATTATAATACACGTAAAACTAAAATATTCGGCGTTGTGTATTATGTTTCATTCAATGTTTATTTTGTAGTTCAAATCTAAACTGTTTCTCAGCCCTATCTCCATATATTATATTATATTATAAAGAGTCTGTAACTTAAAAACAAATGAGACGAATTTACCGTATTAACCTAATACATTAAAAAAAACAGTTGTCTAAATAGCCATTCCTTCATATAAGTATAAAGGTTTCATATTTATATAAATTTTTAGCATTTGACATGCTTAGAACTATACATTAAACACAAAGTGAAAAATGTGAAATCGAAAATAACAGTCACGAGCAGGATTTGAACCTGCATCTCCTGGATACCGTCCAGATGCTTTGCCAATTCAGCCACCGTGACAATTGCACCTGACTGCTAATTTCGATAACACATTCATACTTAACGTCTTTGGGTGACGCCTGCACCATCTGTCGGCAGTATTTTCATACATTATACCGACGCAGTCAGGAGCAATTGTCACGGTGGCTGAATTGGCAAAGCACCTGGACGCTATCCAGGAGATGCAGGTTCAAATCCTGCTCGTGACTGTTATTTTCGATTTCACATTTTTCACTTTGTGTTTAATGTATAGCGCTAAGCATGTCAAATGCTAAAAATATATATAAATATTTATAGGGTTTGCGTCATTATTAGGTAAAAATCTTAATTGTAAAATTAAGTTTACCTGGTCCGTACCTGGGCCTCCCACCAAGCGGACCGATGACCTGGTCAAAGTCGCAGGCATTCGTTGGATGCAGGCGGCACAGGACCGTTCGCTGTGGCGTTCCCTTAGGGAGGCCTATGTCCAGCAGTGGACGATGAAAGGCTGATGGATGGATGGATGGATATATTATGTTACTATGAAATTGTGTACCAATCCTAAATGTACATAGGTCTGTAGTTTTATAATAGTATAGAACTGCCTCGGTGGTTTAGCGGTAGTGTATGCGACTGCTAACCATGAGGTCTCGGGTTTGATCCCCGGGTCGGGCAATGGTATTGAGCTTTTTCCTAAAAAGAAAAAATCTCAGTAGTTGCCCGGAGTTTGGAAATGTGCCCGGTAGACGTCAATAGGTTGGCCCCCTATTACGTGGGCCTTAAACATAGCTGGCGAGTCGTGGGTGTGTAATACACCTCTGCCTACCCCTTCGGGGAATACAGGCGTGTTGCTATGTTTTAGAACAGGGTGGCAAACAAGCACATTGTCGGCCTGATGATAAGTGGTTGCCGTGGCTTATAAATTCTATCAATTTAGATAACGTATTGTTTACTCCGAGGAATCGGATAAAGAAAAAGGCGTAGGATGATACATAGGGAATAAGGATGGAGTTTACCAGTGGTAGGTATCAGACAAGCTACCACTGAAGCAATGTAACATAGTTCCAGTGGCCCGCCAATAAAGGCGGAGAGATGGCACACGGCGGGTTAATTAAGTGGGTGAGGCCCCACACTACCCTGTTCGTTGCCCCGAACGTCGGGGTGTGCGGTTAGGTACAATTTTCCCGCCTAAAGAAAAGGTATCAGACAAGCTGGCAGACTTTCCAATAGTAAGTGGTGACTGTTATTACCATAATACAACAAATTTTCGTGAAGACCATTTTACTTAAACTGCGCGGATTCTGATTAATTATCAACACAGTGTGGTTTCCTTACAAGCTTAGATTTTCTTGCTTGTATTATTTTTCTAGTTTACAGAAGTAAACATAATTAAGTAAGGTAAAAGTGACTTTTATTAAAAAATATCTGGAATATCATTGATATTTCGTCTCGTTCCCAAGAGGGTGAAGAATGAGCAGTGAAAGGCTGTTTTATACAAGTGATAATTTGTTCTATCTGCCTAACAACATGCCTTCAGACAGGTCATGAGTCTATGCTAGGTATGTAATATAGTCATCATCATCTCCCCTCCCTTTGTTGTGGGGTTTAGCTTCGCATCTATTTGGTTTTAGCTGATCCACCAGTATTTTACACAGAGCGAAGACTGCCTATCTGACCTCCATGAACAAATTAAGGGGACAACTGGCAACCTTAGAATAAGATCGTAGTCAGTTTTTTTTTATTCAATACTGACAACCTGCAACGGCCAGTATTTAATTTGACTGCCGAGACCCACTGCTTAGCGTGCCTTTGGAAACATACAACAGTATAGTAGTCACAGCGGATCTCTGTATCTCTGAAGTTAGGCACAGAGCAAGAAGTGGGGAATGTGACGGAATCATACAATTAGTGTTGCAATTCAGATGTTATTATTACTCGAATAACAAAACAATCGAAGGAGATAATAATGTTTTTATATCTAATTGTTTAGGTTATATTTATTATTTTTATATTCAATAAAAAGTATACGAGCGATTTGAGTGAATAAGCTAATCTAGATATAGAAGAGTCCACATCTCTTAGTACTATCGATAAATAATATGATTATCGATAACAATTATTAACATGTTTCGATCAATGTAAACTGTAGAAGACGCATGCTTGGCTACTGCGCAGTGTCTTGCGACCAACTTCAGAGACACAAAGATGCGTTGTGACTACTGTATTATATACGTGGGACACTCAGAAAGTTTTGAGAAACTAAAAAACCAACTTCTATGGATAAAAAATATTTTAATTAAATCTTTTCAAAGAACTCCACCAGCCTCTATACAAAGTTTCATTAATTTAAACCAATTTTCGAAACATTTTTTCCAGTCCGCCGCAGACACTTCTTCCACGGCCTTCTCAAACGCTGCTAGCGCGTCTTCCGCCGATGAAAACTGTAGAACAAATAAATTAAATACAATATCAGCTGAAAGGGATTTCAGCTGATTTTGTTTTTAAGGGAATAAAAAGAAGTCACACGGTGCCAGATCAGGACTGTAAGGAGGGTGACCTAAGACTGACCGGTGTTGTGTCCAGGAAGTCCCTCGTTTTGAGCGCTGAGTGCGCGGGCGCGTTGTCATGGTGAAGTAGTACCCCGCGGAGCTCGGTGTTCGGTCGCTTGCTGCTCATTGCAGACAAAACTTCTGGCAGGCATTTTGTGGTATACCATTCAGTGTTGATGCTACTTTGGTCTCGTAATGGAATAAATAGCGTTCAAAATTTTCCCTGCGCTTCTCGATCGCTTTACTTTCGTAGACGTTGGTTCGTTTTGAAATAGCCAAACTCTCGACTGACGCTTTGTTTCTGATCCGTATTGATAAATCCAGGATTCGTCACCTGTCACAATTTCGCAAACGCGCCGAGACGAGCCTGCTTCAAATTTTTGAATCATATCACGCCACCACTCCACACGGGCCTGCTTCTGAGCTTCAGTGAGGTCGTGCACCCAGCGCGAAACTATCCTCCTCCCGCAAAGGTGCTCGTGTAGGATCTTGTGAACGCTTCTCCAGCCGAATTTCTTCATATGTAATTTGCCTGTTTTCTTGAATTAAATTTTTACTGTCAGCACACTTTCTTCCGTGGCAGCCGTAGTAGGATGACCACTCCTTTGTTCATCGCCCAAAGTAAGGTGACCGCGCTTGAACTCGCTATGACAACGGTAGATGGTTGCTTTTGTTGGTTTTGAGGTTCCTTCATCCATAAAAGCCATTTGAAGTTGATCAAATGACTAATCAGGTTTTAGGCCACATTTAAAATCGTAGAAAATCATCGCATGAAAATGTTCTCGATGCATATATTCATTTTTAAATGAGACACGATAATTTAATTTGGCTCTCGAAAAAATGTGGGGGGAAATTCGAAATTCGTTCAATGGTATTTTTACTTTTAAATACTTAACCAAATTTTTCAAAATAATTATAACTTTCTGTGTGGCCTGGTATGTATGTAGTATTGTAGTTAAAACAGTGTTTGCATATCGCGGTGGAAATAGAGGATAAACATGCCAAAGAATGATAGTAGTATAGAATAAATAAGTATTAAAAGTCTGACAAAGACTCATGAGACAGTATCTTTGTGTCCCGTTTTCATTAGTTAACTTGTCATGTTATCGCACACCGTAGCTAATGGCTCCGTATCAAATATTGACTGCTTCACTATCGTGTTACGTCATCCAGAAGCTGAAACATACTTCAATACCTGCTGGCTCCTGTACATTTCATTAGAAATTACTGTTGTTGTTGATAAAGAGGAAATGAAAGAAAATATGTTTTAACTGATGATAGAAAAATTGATTTTCAGAAATAGTTTAAGCCATTGTACGCTTAATAAAAATATTCAGAGTTAATTTGCTTATAAATTATAATATGACTCAATTGTTTTAAAATTTAGAGTCATAGAACTTATATAAAAGAAACTATAATAATAAATACCTAAGCATAAAACATTCAGACAGCTTGATGTGCTCTGTGTAACAGAGACCACGCGAAAGGGCAGCGACGCCTGTGATCTTCTTGGTGGCGGGATAGCTGTGTGGTCTGGTGTACCGCAGAGCGATCGAGCCAGCATGGGAGTGGGGTGTTGCTGTCCGTTCGCTTGGATTCAGGGGTGACTACGGAATGTTTGATGAATGCGGGAAATAGAGTGAACGGAGCATTGCGACAACTTTTTGGCAGTCATCACCTCAGCCAGAGGGCACGTGTCGCAATAAACAACGCAGTGCTTGTCCCAAAGTTGTTATATGGAAGCGAGAGTTGGGTACCCCTTCGGGGAATACAGGCGTGATGCTGTTCTATGAGAGTTGGGTATGCAAAAAGGAGCATGAGAGTAAAATCAATGCGGTCGAAATGCGATCTCTGCGGAGAATCTGTGGAGTGAGGCTAACTGACCACATTCGTAACGACGACGTAAGAGAGCGAGTATGTATGAAAAGAGAGTATTGGTGTAAAATTGCGAAAGGGAATGCTCCGATGGTTCGGACATGTGGAAAGAATGCCGTACGAGCGACTGGTTAAGAAGATATACAATGCGAAAGTGAAAGGATGTGAAGGAGGAGACCGAAACTCACCTACCTAGGGAGACCAAATCGGTCATGTATTGAAGGATGAAGTGGAGTCAGGAGTATCCGAAACCGGCGAGCGTGTATGAAGAGAATTATGAATGTCGAGGAAGCGAGAGATGTATGCAATAATAGAGCCTCTAGGCACTCTGTTCTCTCTACCTACCCCGCAAGGGAAATGGCGTGATGATAAGTTAGTAATTTTTAAATTCCAGGGATAGATATAACTAGAATCAATTTATTTAATTAGTATTTTTATTTTTGAGCTTTCACAAATTCTTTATAGTATACTTAGGTAAGTAATATTCATATTCAGCATATCGATACCCTTATCTTGTAAAATATAATTAACTAATATAAAACATTATTAAAAATATTATTATTAGCTATTATTAACAATATGTTTTTTTGTGGACCGTATTTAAAGTTAGAAAAAACATAGATTTTTTTTTTATATATACAATATAAAATTATGCTATCTACTGCAATATACTTCAAATAATTTTTAGAAGTCACAAAACAAAATAGTTAATATTATTCGAATTATCTCTTATGTGAAGAAACTCAGCGGTAAGCTAGATAAAGAGTAGCTGTAACTAAAATATTTCATAAAAAAAGGTTTAAAATTCTCAATTATGTACACTAAGCACGTAATAATTAGCTGCGTATTCTAAAAATAGTTAATTAATTATACATGGTGCTATTTATAGCAACAACGGTTATATTCAGAAGAAACGGAAGATATTCGCGTGTTTGTCTATTAGAGCCGCGTAAACACTTTCATTTCTACACTTCAAAATAAAAACATAAAACATACATATTCATGTAAATCTTCGCGCAAGGAAGACACAATACCGGTTTTCTCTCAAATATTCCATCGAGAAAACCTTGAGACTTAGTTTAATTATGTAATATCGACATAAATAATGTCTAACATTATGATAAATTAAAGTGATAAATTTTCCTAAGGTCGTGTCAATATTGATATGAAATGATAAGACGACCCTGCATTGTCTCCTAGGCTATAAGATCTGCCATCACAGCTACTATTTACTGAATTTCTAATACCCTTGAAGTACAGGAAAAGCCAATCATAGTAACTTCCCTATAATAAGTACTTCATGATTACTACACTCTCCGTACTTCCAGAACTGTAACAAAAAAATACATTTTTCTCTTTGTTATATTCTGATTTTGTTGTATGTCTCAGTGTTGATCACCACAGTCTTTATAAAAAATTAGTGATTGACAAAAGTGATAGACGAATTAATGACTCATTTGATAGCAAATATTCACCGTCGTTGATGGACTAACCAGCCAGATAAAGGCTGCTACTCCTCTTTAATAGGAGAAAAATATCTGGAATATCTATTATGCCAGGGTGGTTGTCTAACCAGTTGTACCACTGAAGTAATGCATAGTACCAGTGGCCCGCCAACACAGGCGGAGAGATGGCACACGTTTCTTTAGTGAGTGAGGGCCCAACACTACTCTGTTCCTTGCCCCGAATGACGGGGTGTGTGGTTATATAAATTTTCCACGCCTTAACAAAAAAAAAGCCTGATAGACTGGTTGGGATAAGTCTCTCAGGGCACCAATTTATGTAATAAAATGTGGTGACTCTTGTATTCTTATATTACAACAACTACTTATTCCATTAATCATTTGTCCCATAATGTAATATTAACGCCTAATATATATTCACTCTTATCATCATCTCTAATATTACACAACCACCTTCCATCATAATATTACATATTGCAATAATACATTAAATTGTCTTATTACATCCTTTTAATAGTAACCAGCAGTTAACTATTAATATCAAATGCTACAAAATTATTACATATGTACTTGAAAACCAATTTTTAGAAAGACCCTTTGCTATATAACATAGCAACACTTACCATAGCAACGGTTGACATGTAGAGAGTGTGAGTTGCGTCATTGATGAGTGTAGAAGTACTTAAATATAATGGCAGATAAAAATACTTAATGCATTGGTCTTACTAAGTAGTTTTCAATAAATCACATAGATAGCGCTAATTTCAAAAAGTACTAATGTGGTTTTCATGTCATATACGCCATCTAGTGATAATTTTAAGAAGTACTTTTACATTGGTCTATATAAGTAGTTCTCACGAAATAAGGTATAGCACTGATTTTAGAGTCGCGTCGAGCGTAAATATTCACAATTTTTTTGTTTCTATAATAACAATTAAACCACATCGAATCAGACCGTGAAAAGTGATAGGGCTCTATTCGTAATTATACTGAACCGTAAAAGAAAAAAAAAGACTCGATTAGTAAAGTATTTCGGTCGTTATCGTGTTAACATACATTATCCGAACATACCTACAACACACGGACTTCCAAGACGGAACTTTTTTAAACAGTTTTTTAACTAGTTTAAATAACAAAAATGGCATCAAAAATATCACGAGTGTTAAAAATAGAGTTTTTTCTTGATATATGTGTGTAATATATACATATTATTTTACACGTGCAATATATGATAAATAGAGACATTTTAAGTTTGAAAAATCAGTTGTTCTGTGTGAAACGAGAGTAGCACCCACCTCAACGCTTCGCTTATGAGGCGTGCAATATACATATATTTTGGACAGGAGTATCGGTAAAATCCTTTCTTAGTGAACGTCTACATCGCAAAAGTAGCAACTATGCAAAATTTCAAGTCAATTGGACTTATAAGTAAGCGTAAGTGCGTGCATGAGTGCAATGGTATTTTGCTACCATTACTACACTACAGTAAATTATAAATAGATTTTGTTAAATGCATTTAAAAATAATTATGTCAAGAATTATTTTGGGAACGTAAAACTGTTGCAAGGCAATCCGCTATCCCTTTTGCTTGACCATTCATAACATTGACCGTGATTTTAGACCTCAATTTTTAATATAATTACGAACATTTCATCACCGCATACTTCTTACCGCGTAATTATGCCAATCGTACACCAACGTCTGGAATAGTAACGATTATTACTTTTTTATATTCACGCATGAATTTACCACGAAAAACGTGAGCGAAATAACGTACACGCAATTAAAAGTGGGAGCAAGCTTTTACCTGAAAACTCGGTTTCTCTTGCTAGTAGAAACGTGGGTGGAACGTTCGATGAATGAAATTTCCGGCAGTTTTCGGTAACGATCGTGAACCTCCGCCACCCAAGGTCAGGTGCTGAGGGAGGCCGACCCATTTCCACGGGGATCGATGGGAGCGAAAATCGCCACCCTGAAATTTGGGTGTTTAGAGCCTACGGCTTTCTCAATGTCAAGTGATTCATGTCGACCGTGCTTATAAGATACATGTATATAATGTATAATACAATAATATAAGTTGTTGTACGCCACGGTTGGGTTGCAATGTCTTGCTTGCTTTTGTGATTTGCACCTACAACTTTGTATTTAGCCAAAAGGTGTGGGATGTTCAAAAAAACTTTGTCTCATTATAAGTTTGTTTTTCTTTAGCGTCACTGGTAAATAATATTACTTTTTTCTCTGGAAATCTTTTCCTGTGTAAGAAGTTCCTATGTAAGAAGTGTTTAAAGCAAATTATTTATTGGGATCAGTATAATCGTAGCTTAAACAGTGAGTTCCGACTGACTATTAATACAATTATAGTTACTATTATATTCCATTCTATAGGTATTGAAAGACGCAAAGTTATATGAAACTAATATTGTCACTGATAGAGAAAGAAATATCTATATTTCTTGGTTAAGATTGATAAAGTATAGCAATCACTCCTCCACGACAAGTCTGTATCGTGTTGGTTGGGTCCAGGCCACTAAAAGAAAGTCACTGCCCTGCAAGGTTCCGGTACCTCCGCTAGAAGGTGCTCCCACAGCCCTAGCTGTCACGTAGATCGGGTGAAGCCAGATGACGACAGCGCTCGGCTTCAGGAGACTTCCTTGAGGACCGTGAGGTTCACCGCCACCGGCAGTTGATGATTATGTGAGAAGAACGAAGGTGAAGATTAGCAGTAGAAAGGCAAAAAAACCTTGTAACAACTAAGGGTTTTTTCGAAAGGAGTTGTTAATCGGCTGGTAATTCATAGATGGCTAGCTTGACCATTGCAGAGGTGTCAGACGTGCCATGTGCGGGCGCTTTAATAGGCTAGATTTTGGCGGGGAAGTTTGACATTTGTACATAGACAATGTCAAGTGTAGTATTTTAAAGAATTTGTCACGAAGCCTTTTTGCTACGTGACATAATAATCTTTAAATGTATCGTATTTATTTATTCATCTTGATATACACCTACGAGGAGCACTCTGTCAGCCATTAGTAGTATCCATCTAAAGGTTGCTTGATATAATTTACTTTAAGTTATAAATCCCCCGTTGGACAACTTTATGAGTTATTTTTATGTACTTTTGTAATTATAATGGTGTATAACAGAGTATGTAATAAATAAATAGAATGTTTATATACCTGCTACCTTAAACATACAAGTTAATGTTTGTGTATTTATCATCTATTTTAAATTCATTCATTTAAATTCTTCTTCTAACTATAAATTATTTCTACTTAAATAAAGTTATATACATTGCCATTTAATGATTTTTCCTATACAGTTCCAACTAAGTAACATAATTTAGTAAAAGACCTGATGTAATAAGTTTTTAAAATAAAACTATTGACAAGCTATTGCTAAGTTACATTATCCATAATTTTTCTAATAGCCCTTAGTTACATGTATTTTAGTTTTTAAAAATGTAGAGCGATTTTACTCTCTCCCACGGGGGCTGTATTTATGCCAAGTTATGCAATAACTACTTTACTGCGTTGTAATCGAGGCACTTTGGTTGTTTTATGCCAGTGTTTTTCAAAGTGGAGTACACGTACCCGGGGATTATATTAAAATTATTTAAGATTTGCAATAAGATTTAAATTAATGCTTAGATAGAATACTGTAAATAACTAGCAATGAAATGCCACTTCGTACATACATACATACATCTTGTCACGCCTTTTTCCCGTAGGGGTAGGCAGAGACCACTTCTCTTCACACGCTACGATCCTGACACACATCTTTCGCTTCATCTACTTTTATCAGCGCTTTCATGCATGCTTGTTGGTTATGAGTACTCATAACCTGGCCTTCCTTAAATCTTCTTTCATCCATCCTCTCTACGTATCTGAACTTCATAAGAAGCCACTTCGTAAGAATTTAATAAGCAGATTATATTTATATAATAATACTAGCCTGGCCCGCGGTTTCGCCGCATTCAAAAGCTAGTTATAGGTAATATCTCAGGCTCCCGATATAGTATCGGGATAAAATGTATACAAGTTTTTAAGTCTAATCAAGAGCTATCAAATAAAACAAGTTACATCAAAATCCGTTCAGTAGTTTTTGCGTGATGCGCGAACAAACAAACTGATACAAATTCTAAAAAAAAATGTTTTGTGTCTGAACACAAAACATTTTTTAATACAGACATTTTTTCTCTCAAATATCTTAAATGTCTGACACAGACACAGCTTTGTTACAACTTTATAATAGTATAGATAATTATTTTTCGTGTGTCAAAAAAGTATAACGGGCAAACATGTAAATTGAATCCTTACTAATATTATAAATGCGAAAGTGACTGTTTGTTAGCCGTTACTACCGAACCAATCATCACATGATATCTGGGCCTCCTCTCACCATACGAAATAACATACGGTAGAGGTACCTTTTTCTTTTTTTGTTATTAATGCGGTAAAAAAATTCCTAACCGCACACCCCGTCCTTCGGGGCAACGAACAAGGTAGTGTGGGGCCTTCACCCACTAAAGAAACCCGCCGTGTGCCATCTCTCCGCCTTTATTGGCGGGCCACTGGAACTATGTTACATTCCCTCGGTGGTCCGCGACGCATCCGCACGCGACCTACCGTTGCGTAGGTACCTACAGTTGTTTCACGCAGATCTTCTGTGAGAGGGTAGTACTTATCCATCCATCATCCATCCATCAGCCTTTCAACGTCCACTGCTGGGCCTCCCCATGAGAACGCCACAACGAGTGGTCCTGTGCCGACCGCATCCAACAGCTCCCCCCAGCTTTGACCAGATTGTCGGTTCGTCGAGCGATGTGGCCTGCCCAATGCCACTTCAGCATGGCAACCCGGCGGGCTATGTCGGTTACTCTCATACTTACCCGATCTGGCCTATTCATGCTGGATATCAGCAAGGCTCTACCACCAGCATATTATTGCATTAGTTTGAGAAATTCAAGGACTGTATCGGAAATAAATATTGAGATACACTGATTTGAAATGATTTAAGTACCCAATTAAATTAGGAGTACTGCTCCGTTGCTGTTGTGTAGCGCAATGATTTGGGTCATCATATATTTTAAGTTCAAAATATAAGAATAACATATGGTCTCCTTTTTAAAAATTTAAATTTCTTAAAATGTAGGTTGGTGACATAAATCTTTAATCGTCACCACATCTCTCTAAATTCAATCTCAATGACGGCTTCTGTAGTGGATGACAGCGTAGCCTGGGTCCGCTTGGGGCGCTCAACCATGCGTAATCCTCGCAACGCGAGAGGGTTCGACCTCAATTTTTTTCTGTATTTCCGACAGAACTCCTTAGCGAGGTGTTCTACCGACCTGTTTTGTAAGAGAGTGGTTCTTCCGTCGAGTCGGCCCATTCATGTTGGGATAAGCAAAGCTCTACCCTTAGAGAGGTAGTATACTTGTGTATGTTCTTAAAAGGCCTTATACAAATCTACTTGTAATCTCTACAAATTCATTGATAAAAATATATATCGCGTTCATTAATTAAAATATCTATATAATATCTAGTATTATCTATTATTCGCTTCGTTATCTGGCTTTCCCTTATCTCTTATCTACATTATTTACAGTTTTTTAATGTATTTTAAATTGGCATTTCTGCGTGGGTTGTTCATATCTTCTAGTTAAAGTGCAAAAAATGTTATTACACAATTCTTTGAGTGAAGGTTTCTCCTATATCTATAAGATAATACAATCTTGAGTCTTAAGGCTTGTTACAGAATTTTCAAATGCTGTTTTCGATAATCTATCAATACAGACGATATCTATGATTTTAGTGCGTATGAATAAGTATCGTGTGGTTTTGATTGTTAAGATTATGTACCATTAATGAAGTCGGATACATAAAGTTTATTATCTTTTTTATTCTGTAGATCAGTGATAAAACAATAAAATTATCTCAAGTTCCTGAGTTTAAAACTTTGTACTAAAGGCACATATCTATTGTGAGAAAAGTAAATTATATTAGTAATCAATCAATTGGACTGCACGTAATGGTTCAAGTACTCGCCTCGTGTGCCAATGGTTATTATAACCATAGAGAAAAATTGTGGGGTCCAAAATAGTGATCATTGTGATTGAGTTGAGTCGTTATGTTATGAAAGCATAACAAACCTATGCACTGACGCATTTCTAATAATATTAGCAAGGATAATATGGATAAATAAAATTAGTGTCTAGTCTAGTCTGCATCTCTAAGATTTTACTAATCGATACCAGAACATCAAAGTAATCTAAAATTCTACTATGAAATGAAAGAAAATTTATATATGGGGTACTTTTATACAGTAGATGAGCGTAATTCTATCCAAAGTGGATTTTTCATCGACATCAGTATGATGCAACCGAAGCCGCGGCTAATGCGTTACCTATAATAAATAAATAAATATTCACGGACATTTCACACAACGTCCTCTGGTCCCAAACTAAGCTTAATGCTTGTACTATGGGTACCAGATTACGAATATAATACATATACTACTTTTTTTTGTTGTAAATACATACATAATAGATAGCAAACACCCAGACGCAGTACAAATCATCACACAGATAATTGTCCTGAGTGAGAATTGAGCCCACGACCTCGTGCACGGAAGTCGGTTACACTACCGACTATGCCACAAGGTTTGTGCTTATATAAAATAAAAAAAGTATTTACGATAGCATCCCTGTTAAGTTTTATCGAAGTGGTGATCAACTTCAAATGGCAGACGGTATGCGATGAAGAAAACTAAATAATTACATAAATAACATCACTATAAAATTCTCGGTTTAATGCTCACTTACTTAATGCCATCGCGAGACACTAAACTGAGCTCTATTAGGTATATTCTTTTGCATGTCGTTACAATAAATTATAACATACAGCCTGCACTATAAAATTATAATTATTAGATGTAATGAATAGTGATTTCGCCGAATATCGAATAGTAAACCATGAAAAAAAAAATTACAAAGATTTTTATAATAAGTACTATTAACTCAGTTAGCGGCCGAATAACCAATAGTGGAGAAATATATAGCCGAATACTGAATAGTTGCCAAATATTTGTGGCATCTCTAATAATGATTAATATTATTACAAAGCAGGTAATCGATTTATTTTAAATTTTTCATTTCAAACGAGGCTCCGTTTAAATTGCTTACAAAGAAGTTAGTTCCATAAAAATAACTAAGCTTAGAATGACGAACACCCGTCGTACCGTAAGGAGATTCATAAGTCCATAACCAATAATGCAACAAAAATAAATTAATGATAATGATTTTCGAAGTTAAAATATACTTACTTATTATTATTTTGCAACAACCTTTTCGTTAACTGTTACACGTTCAAATGCATTGACGTAATAAGATCTACAAAAATATATTTTAAAAGACATCCACGTCCATTTTATTCCAAATTTAAATTGTTGACTGTTTCCACGTAAAAATGTAATAAAACTATTGTACCTCTTTTTTGTTGTTATAATTAATGTCTGTAAAATTTAATTGATGAACTTCCATACCAGTCTAGACATGTGCAGTTAAGCAAAAATGTTTTGAAACAAATTAAAACATTTTTTCAGACTCATGTCACTTTTATTCAAAAGCGGTATTTGTCGTGATAGCTAAAGACTTCCTGCTTCTGTAGTCTGCGAGTTGTGAAACAGATCGTATTGTCTCGCTACTTCCTCGCTGGATGACCTTTTGTGACGTACCTTATCGAATATCGATAGTAGGAAACTATTTTGTTAGTAGGTAATAGTGAAATTTGAATGGATTGATGAAAAATAATAAGGAAACAGGTCACTGCCCAACCTTATTACATTAAAGGGAAAGTATGTGAGCTCTACAGTAAATTGCTGGGCGAAACATCTATATAGCTTAGTCTCTAGAATGATGACAATCAACCAGGGTGGGCACAATAAGTAAACAAAAATATGGAACGATAATCCAAAATACCTACTAAATTTTTCACACTTTGGGTTCAAGTCAAAATACATTGTCGAAGCAAATTAAATATAGTTATTTAAATAGCTTTAAAACATGTCTTCTAGGTTGCGATAACGCCAAATTCTAGCGCACATAGTTTTTCTGATATTCCTTACTACAGACTTTATTACAGAAGTTGCACTTAAAATATGTTCAGTAACCAACTATCAACGGTATAGCCATCATCAATCTTTAGCTACTGTCTCAGTGAAGACAGGAGATCTTTTCTGAAGACTCCTGTGAGACACTTCAACGGTAGTTATTACGAGTATATAGACCTAATTTGGCTGCGCAAACCTTATTTTCTAACATCCCATTGTCAAAATGACTATTAACTAATATCTTATGGTTAAATATCTATATGTGTAGAAGAAGTACTTAACACATAGTTATATTGAAAGATCAACCATCATCATCATTCCTTTTTTTCATCACTATCCGATCGAATATGTTATAATACTTATCGGATGGTACATGACTACAATACCAGAAATATTTACTAGTTCATTGACAACCCCAATATTTGCCGTGTTGGACCGGCTTTAGAATTTTCCCACCCCTCTCCACCCATGGGAGTCGTAAGAGCCGACTGAGGGAATACCGGGGCAGTGGGCAGCAGCACTCCCTCGAGTATTAATAACATCCACTGCGATGGCCAACCCGCCTGCCAAGCGTGGCGATTACGGCACTATCCCTCATTTTGGGGAGGCCTATGTCCAGCAGTGGACGTCGAAAGGCTGATGGATGACAACCCCAAGAAAAAAAATGTGATAAAGGGAAGCTATAGTCGAGAGAGTATGAAGTAGTGGTTAAGAAGTATAACAGAGAGGTTATAAGACTGAGCCTCCAGCATATTGTCATGATCATGAAACAACAGTAGCCACCTACTGTTACTACTTATAAGAGGAAGGTTCTTCCTCAGTCGAGGCGGCCTATTCTTGTTGAAACCAGTAATTCTCTTTCAACAAATATTGACAGGTTCTACGAAATTTTTTATCTAAGTAATTCAATTTCTTTGACGTGTATAGCCACTTTTTAGAAGTCGACTCGAAATTTAATAATAAATTTACACGAATAGCAGTAATTAGTGCAAACTTTTGAAGACAGAAGAATATTAACAGTAATTAATTACTTAAAATTATTGAGAATGTTGAAATATTTAAACATTCTATATTGTGAAAATATAAAAACAACTTTAATAATGTTTAAATTCGGACAAGACCTGGCCAACGAGAATAAAAAACGTACGTTCTCATACAAATAAAATGTAGAATGAATAATTAAATATTTTGACTGCTTCACGGCTCGCACAAGGTCACATGAGACCACGTAATACAAAAACAAAACTGAGAACACTATTTGATTAAATTTATAAGATCTCATACGTTCATTGCAATGCTATTGTCCACGTGACAAGCAAGTTTCAACCGGGTTTGCGCCAACGACGATTTTTTTAATCTTCCTATTACAGTCCGTAACACTGGCTAGTTATAATTTTTATTTATAGCTCTTTATTTTTGTATATAATTGTGGCAAACGAATCATTCGACGCGATAGATAGCTAGGCTAATACCAAAGGACTATCATAGTCTAGCACTAATAAAGTTCTACCAGCTTAGAAGTTATATATTATGTTATCTGGCCCGTGCGGGTCAGTACCACCGTCTAATATGTGACCGGACGTGAAACATTTCAGGGCCCGTAGAATGTAACTCACTAAATCGTACCGACATCGTAACGTCTCGCTTGTGATTGGTATCGAAACCGAAGCGTGATGTCGCAATAATCCCTCGACCAATCACGGTGATTTCTTAACCAATCAGAATGATACTCTGCGATGTCGATACGATTTAGTGAGATACATTCTAACCCCCCAGTATGTTTTGCTATTGTGGCCGTTCATTCTTTAATTTCATATCCGCGAAATGAAATGGTGAGCAGCGGTTTGATAAAGCTGAACCCTTGAGTGGTGGTTGATAGGCCGTGGCTTGTCTGCCATCATAAACAATAATAAGATACTAAATCAAAGAGGCAGTCAAACAAGAAATAAGCGGACACTGATGATATTTATATTTACGCATACAGGCTCCATAAGTCGATTAGCAGACGAATGCGTACAAGAGTCGCAAGTATGATACATTGGCGCCGGCTAAGAGGAGATTAATATAATTTTTGTTAATTGATACGGACTTGGAACTTGTCTCCATCAATTGGTGTAAACAATTTTGGATTCTGGAACGTCTAAATATAACATTTTCACTTGTAGCGAGACTAAGACATTAACAATTTATTTAGGTCAAACGCTTACGTAGAGTCGGAAATGGTCACCAGTGTTGACACATTATTAAATATTAGTTTTATTTTAAGTGAATAATGTTTTGCTCTTATCGAGTTTCACGTCCATGTTTTAAATTTTTTTGTTGTTTTTGTCCGGCTTGGGAGCACAATCAAGGCTCATCACATAACACTTAAAAAAAGTTCACGGTTAATTATTCTACGCCAGTCAAATGCTTTAGTGGTATTCGCATTGATAAAACCGTGGCATTCACTTCACATAAGGTTGATTAGTGTTTTACATCGCTATTCTTTATAGTACTATTATTTATTCCTTGGGAAATTGGCACCGGTTAGATTTGCCCAAATCAATTTAAAACTCTTTCTTACAAACTTTTCTTATCGAGCGACGGCGAAATTTAAAAAAATATTCTTTTCCAAAAAAAAATTATGTGTTTACGTCAATCGAAGTCTAAGAGAAAAATGCCAAGGCACAAAAAAAATATTAAATTATCATTACTGTTATGGCCTTAAATTCTTTCAACTCATGTGGGTAGTAAATAATACCCATAGATAACATTTTAGTCTCGTTTACATTTTGCACGCCGTTGGCATACGTTTAATTTGAGTACTGATAATTACATTGATACAAATAAAATAGTGATAATTTGTGTTATCGTCAGGTTATCTAGTAGATATTGCATAACGTACTTATTTTTCTTCATTTGGTCCAACTTCCTAAGTGGAAATTTTTGCAAAAAAATTGACGATGTTATCGTGATATTGCGGCACATAAATACACATTCTAACCTTGCCTAATTAATATTTTTTAATTAAATTAAAAAACATTTAATTTGCGCAGATGGGTTAGGTTTAGATACTTAAAAACTGGCTGTGTGGGTCCGGCTTTAGAATTGTCCCACCCCTCTTTACCCACGGGAGTCGTAAGAGCCGACTGAGAGAATACCGGGGGAGTGGGCAGCAGCACTCCCTCGAGTATTAACAACATCCACTGCGATCGCCAACCCGCCTGCCAAGCGTGGCGATTACGGCATTATCCCCCATGACGGGACCGCTCGTTGTGGCGTTCTCTTGGGGAGGCCTATGTCCAGCAGTGGACGTTGAAAGGCTGATGAATGGATGGATGGACTTAAATTTCGTGTCCCAGAGAATACAATTTATTCGTGTGATACATAAATGGTTGTTCTGAGTACACCCGTACTTGCCCGTCAATTGTGTGTATTGTGTTGCCATGTGTCCATTTCCTAGTTCCCTTGCGAAAGTGAATTTGTTTGTAATGCTTTCACGTCGTAACTACTGAACCAACCATGCTGTAATTTTGCGTACTTATATAATAGTCTAGTCCAAAAAGGACAGGATACTTTATATCCCGGAAATGAATGGTTCCTGTGGGATAGATATTATATAAGAGATAATTAATGCCGTACGGCGTAGGGTGCAATATTCTGAAGTCTACGAGAATTATGTCACGGGCAGAATCTAGTGACATAGTTATGAAATAAACATAAAACTTACATAATTATTTTTATTTTTGCATGTGTTTCGTAAAAACATTAACTAGCCGCCTACCAAATGTATAATACCAGTATTTTCAGCTGTTCAATGCTTACTGAAACAAATTACTGCTTTACAAGATAGAACTAGGGATATTACTTGCCAATGTATCTAAGAAGTGGTAAGTCGTTACAGAAATTCAATCATCAAGTAATATCCATCAGCCTTTTAACGTCCACTGCTGGACATAGGCCTCCCCAAGAATGGGGGATAGTGCCGTAATCGCCACGCTTGGCAGGCGAGTTGGCAATCGCAGTGGATGTTGTTAATACTCGAAGGAGTGCTGCTGCCCACTCCCCCGGTATTCTCTCAGTCGGCTCTTACGACTCCCATGGGTAGAGAGGGGTGGGGCAATTCTAAAGCCGGCCCCACACGGCTTAAATCATAGTTGATATATTTGGCTGTCCTCCGCTGTGCCATCCGATTTGTGGTCGCCACTCCAACATGCCAACCAGGTGGACTTAGTCTAGTACTTCAAAAAATATAGTATTTTATGTAAACAAAATATAGACCGATATATTCATTTTCATAAAACTTCTTATTTCCACTTGCATTTTTAAAATGTATATCAAAAGTTCATTTTTTATTAATGAGATAGTAGATACTTCTGTTTTATTTCGACATTTCGAATTATAACGGAAATAACCTTTCTGTGATTGCCGAAATGGTGGGAATAGAGAGCAGGAATGAAATTACTATTATATAATATATAGTAATTATTATATAGTATTTATATATTTAATTATGATCTCAGCAGGGTTTCCCGACTAGTGGGTCTCAAAATGAACATGGACAAGACGAAAGTCATGTCTAATGTCCATGTCATTTCAGCACCGGTCCTAGTCGGGAGTGCGCTTCTCGAAGTTGTTGACCATTATGTCTACCTGGGACAAACAGTCCAGTTAGGTAGGCACAACTTCGAGAAAAAGGTTAATCGACGAATCCAACTCGGCTGGGCAGCGTTCGGGAAGCTAAGGAAGATCTTCTCGTCCAATATTCCGCAGTGTCTGAAAACGAAGGTCTACGACCAGTATGTGTTACCAGTGATGACATACGGAACAGAGACGTGGTCTCTGAATGTTGGCCTCATATCAAGGCTCAAAGTCACTCAGCGGGCCATGGAGCGGGCTATGCTTGGTATTTCCCTACGTGATCGAATCCGTAATACGGAAATCCGTAGGAGAACGAGAGTGACCGACATAGCCCGCCGGGTTGCCATGCTGAAGTGGCAATGGGCAGGCCACATCGCTCAACGAACCGATAACCGTTGGGGACGAAAGGTTCTCGAGTGGCGACCACGTATCGGACGGCGCATCGTAGGACGGCCCCCCACCAGATGGACCGATGATCTGGTCAAAGCTGCGGGGAGCCGTTGGATGCGGTCAGCACAGGACCACTCGTTGTGGCGTTCTCTTGGGGAGGCCTATGTCCAGCAGTGGACGTTAAAAGGCTGATGGATGGATGGATGGATGGATTATATAGTATTTTTGCGTACTATATAATGCATTTCCTCAACAGTATATAGTACACAAACCTTTTGCTTCAAAAAAGGAGTTCTCCTTTCAAATATATGTATATGTTTATATTTTCCTGCGTTTCTTTGATTTGAGTAGTATTGTAACCTTTACCATTTTTCCAATACTTTTCAACGTTTGTAGTCTTGCTTTGCGGAAACAAAATAAGTTTTTTAGCAAGTTGATGTCGTAACTTCACGGTCAATGTCGACAAGTCGGCCTTGCGATTCAATCGAGCACGGCTCACGCTTGAACCGACCGAATAGTAACTTCTAGTTACGTAACCTCACTATTAATTTGCTAATGTACCCTCGCGAAGTGAATTCAAATCGAGTTCTAATCGAAATGAGTCGTAGTTGGCGACGTTGATTGGTCGCTAGTTTGATTAGCATAACTTAAATCGAACCATGTATATGTATACTACTTAATGTATGTTTATTTTACTGATTATTGTTGCAACATTCAATACAGGCATAGTCTTTATTTTGGCCTGTCTATTCCACTGTGTTATACGCAAAGTGAAATGAGTTCTTTCTTAATTGTGCTTTAGTGCTCTCCATTTTATTGCTTTCTAGATGACCATGTGAACTTCGTATCACCTACAATTTATTTTATTTGTGATTATCGTTCCTAATCTGCATCGTCTAAGATTTTGGATTTTTATAGGTTATTAAATGAAACTCGCATGTAATGAAATATTTCTTTTATAGAGTAGAGATTGACACTATCGGTATTTCGGTATCGATAAAATGACATCGATGTGTCTATTATTGGAAAAGGCAAAGCCTTTCCCATTCCCTGCATACAGCCATTATTCATTTTACACATTTTTTCGAGACCCAAATTAAATTAAAAAAGAGGTGTCTGCGGCGGACTGGAAAAAATGTTTCGAAAATTGGTTCAGACGCATGAAATTTTGCATAGAGGCTGGTGGAGAGTTCTTTGAAAAGATTTAATCAAAATATTTTATCCATAGAAGTTAGTTGTTTAGTTTCTCAAAACTTTCTGAGTGTCCCACGTATTAATAAAGCATGTTTTATTGCAGTTTTATTTCCATTCCCTCGAATATAAAATTTATTTGAATTCACTTTGCACCTCGTGACACTAAAACAACACAATATGTGTCGATAGTCGCGTTTAGTGAACATCTCAGCACTATTTGAAGTGCACACATGCACATGACACGCACACTGGGAAGTGTCAGTTTTATTTATTACTCTATATCCGATCTACACATACTAAATCTATGGTTCTCATCACCCTTTTTACTTTTAAATCCTATATTAGAGCAAATAAAACAAAAAAACAGTTATTTAAATCGGTCAAGCCAGTTTTGCGTTTTAGCGAGACTTACGAACAGCAATTGATTTTATATATATAGATGGTGGCAGACAAAGCTCGTCCTACCTGATGAATTATGTGGTAACTGCCAATCGTGACCTCAACAAGTCTAAGAGTCTGCAAAGCCACTGCTTACCATTCCAATTCGTGGGTGGATTTCTTTTGTGAAGCATATATTTCTGCATAAATATGTGCTTCACGGTCGGTCACATCGCAGGTAACAAATTATTACCTACTCCCAGTTGGTACCCAACCTTGCCACCATAATGCTGGTGGTAACTGCTGATTATCCTTAATTGCCTCATACAACAATCGCGGACCAGTGTCTTTCATATATTTTGTGGTATATCTATCGTGACCAGCCCCCTTAGAATGAAAACCGAAACGTTAGACGAACTTTCGTTTCAGTTCATTGAACTTCATTGTGATTGGTCGCCGAATCACGAATCGAAATCTCGACTAATCAGGAATCACGCGTCGGATTGTTGATCAATTACAATGACTCGAAACGAAAGTTCGTCTAACGTTTCGTTTTTCATTCTAAGGGGGCTGATCTCAGAATTGATCATTTCATGATATATTATGGCAAAACTAACCATATCGTTTAAATGTCAACGTTTGATGATAAGTAAATGTTCGACCACGTAAGGCCATATCATTTTAATGTAGGATTTCCATGATTAAAGGTTTAATAAACGTTCCAAAAATAATGAAGGGACTAAATAATTTTCGTTTATTAGTATTGATTAGAATACTTTTGTAAATGTGACTAATCTATCAATATAATATTATTTAATAGTTTGCACGTCTGTATGCAGGCAGATTACACTGTACCAAATATCTGACTTAAGACCGTGATGAACTGTAATCTAACAAATAAATTGATTTGATTTGATTTGAACGACATTTTACTTCACGTTTGTCTTGCAATTGGCGTATTTTTATTACCTTTTCTTATCAAAACAATTGTCCACCACCGTGATCCACCACAAAAACAAAACGATATCAGTGCCCCTTATGGAGGATAATGTAACTATTTTACGATAATTTTTGACCTGTCATGAAATACCCTTGCGTTTAGCTGTTCATATTATTGTCATGATGGTATTTTTATCGTGAAATACCACCATTTAGTCAAATGGTCAGCCACATCATGAAGTGAATAACTCTGAGATCTTTAAAATATCTGGGATCGAATAGGATGGTGATGATACGTTTCTAAACTTTCTACTCATAGAACAATGTTCAAAATACAGGTTTAGATACAAAAATGAATATAACACAACAGCACGTACTCGTAAATATTTATAAGTAAATGAATAATCTGTACTTTATTGACCAAGCACAACCCAATAAACCATATATTACTGGTAAATGAGCCACGGCTGACATGATGGTACGTGGTAACCATCTAATAATACCAAGGGCACAACCACGCCACGTAACTGTAAGAAGTCTGCGGAAGATCATCTCGAGCTTACTAGAGATAAAATTGTTGCCTTCCCATAGAACCTAAACACATCTAAATACGCTGAAGTTCGCGGAATTGTTTGTATTAAACAAAAACACTAGTCTCTTTGCTAGCGCTAACGATCCGGCAAGACTTTAACATTTTCACTTAGCACCAAATACTACCAACGGTAAAAATAGTATGAAAGCCATAGTTACGACGTTCTATGTCAGCGCGAACAATACAACCAATAAATTGCAGCAAGTCATTGACATTACTATATTACATGAGTTACATTAGTATTATCAAGTGTAAACGTCATAGCTCGCCACTACGGCCGCTGTATTTTTAAACTAGGCCGTACTAAAAATAGTACAATAGTTATTACTGAATTAATATTTCTAAAAACGGATCGTCTGCGCGTCGGTGATAACGTGGCCGAGACCGATTATATGAATGACGTTTACGCCCGCCATATTGGATTGTTTGTTTTCGTTTGTTGTTGTCGAATTTTTTATATCAACTTGTTTTTTCGTAGATTGCACCGAGGTGTGATTAAACTGGTTAAGATACATAGATACTGGTTTCGTTTGTCATGACGTAATAAAGTAATAAAAATATTGTAAACAAAATTAAGAATTGGGTGACTTGAGTTGCTAAAATATAAAAACTAAATTAGATTCGTTATCGCTAAATTGTCAAGGTTTTTATTGAGTTCCATTGTGTAAAAATAGGTAAGTATTATAAAATATATGTACTTAAATACAATATTTATTATTACACCTGTATTTGTACACATGTTTACAAATCAGATATTGAGTATGCCAATAAAAAAATAGTTTACTTGTATTTTAAGACAAGATACACAATGTTATTGACTTATTATTTGATATGTTTGTAAAGTATTTAATTAGTTTATTTATAGATATACAATGCCCAGGCTTCAATTTCCAGACAGGGGCCAATAATATTTTATTTGGATGGATATCACTGCTGTAGTCAGATTCATTTAATGGTGTTCAATGAGGATTACTTAGATTTGCCCTGAGAATATCGCTCGCATGCACCCGATTAGTTTGAACTCAATCTCCAATTTCGGACATTATATTAAAGAAAAATTCTGCGAATGTTTTCGCAATCTTCGCGAAACTGTTTTAGTATTTTGATTTTATTATAAATGCAAAAGTTCATCGTGCCATTAATCATGATTAAATGGCCAACGAATTGAGATGAAATTCTGTAGGTATACATGGATGAGATGCTGGATTAACTTTTACCACGAGTTGTTAAATTATGTATAGTTCTTGTAGGATAACTATATTCGCCATAAAGGCCTAAATACTAAACGAATTGTAACAAAATTCTGTATCATTATAATTTATTATAAACATGTACCTATATTATATATCCTGGCTAATTATACAGATATTTATATGCCGATAAGGAGTTCCTGCGAGATTCGCTTAAACGAATACATGTTCATAATTTGTTTTTATCATCAATCACCTAAATCTAAAGTCCACGAATACGAAGCCGCGGGATGTAGCTAGTCTGTAAACAAATATTGAGTTTTACGGGCAGAATAATAACTCAAATCATACTAGTAAAAAAAATATGCTCGTGCAACTCAGTAAGGCCTCTCTAATCTTTAATTATAGTGAAAGGTGTTGATGCAAACCTTATGGCAATTTAAATTCAACAGTTATGAGAATATATTATGGTAATATCTACCTACCAGGTTCCAGTCTACAGTTAGGCATCATCAGTACCTACATGTTTTATTTAACTGCGTCCGGAATCCTTTTATCTTCATTATGGTATACTTAATAATATTTTTTACGTTACAAATATCAAATCCGTACATAAATTTAATTATTTTTTATAATTAAAGTATAAGCTAGAAAGTTTTAATTTTTCAAGTAACTCCGACCCTCTAAAACGTGCTTTGAGACCCACTGAGGGATCGAGACTTACACGTTGAGAAACACTGATCGATATGAATATCACCGTGACACCGATTTTGCCCTACATTTGTTTTCTTTCTTACATTCACGTATATGTATCTCCAAATAAATAAAATTGAAGTGCCTGTTTGTAACATCTAGCAGTTTTCATTAAGTGTATATAAAAGTATGTATCCTACCTACGTTACATATAACAAAATACCAATTTACAAAGATTTTATTTGTCTGTTTGTATAATAGTTCAAACTTATCTCCGAAACGGCTGGATTTGAACGGAACTTTCCTGACAGATAGCTGATTATATAAGGAGTAACTTAATCAGAGAATTTAGAAAAAAATATTTTTGTTTCGCACACAAAACAACGAAAATAACTATATTCCACGATGAAAAAGTCGCAGGTAGCACATATTCTAAAGTAAATACCTACACTATTAGAAATAAAAGAACAACTGTGCGCTCTAGATGTTACAATTGATTCTGCTCCAAATCGATATTGCACAAGACTTAAAATTATACATATTATATAAAAATATTAGCTTCATTCTCTTGTTATAGGTATGTTGTGGTCCTGTTAATGGTGATACAATCAAAGTGTAGTCATCTGGCTCAACGCTGCTTCAAATGAAACGTAGTTTGACCTCCGACGAGTTTTGGAGCGAATTTGGCTTACGTCACAGCTTGTACGTGAGTATGTTTCAGAACAACGATCTCGTTCAGTACTCGCTCGTAATAATGTAGTGTTTTTGTTACTAACCCATAGAGGAACAATTCTATCTTTTTATATGATACATAGCTTCTGAATTAGACTTCAAAATTGAGTCCATTGAGAAATGAAAAGCGTGAACATTTGTTCAGGATAAAAACTATATGGTTGTCTGTAAAGTCGGTTAACGGACGATAATTTCACGTGATAACGTCAATATGTCGCTAGATGCGTCACGAGCCGAACGCTTAGTCTGATTGTGCCTCTATCGCTTGTACCGCGCTCTCGCTTGCACGCTCGGCTAAGGCAGAACGAGACACTTTTTCGTGCGTGCAGCCGGCGTTCATTGATTTATAAGACGTTATCACGTCAAAAATATCCTATATGTAAATCCAGTGTCTCATCTATCTTAATAGATGCGAATAAGTTCCTGTAAGATATTTTTAATTAATTATACGTTCTTCATTTGTCTATAGACTTGGTGTTAATTTCCAGGCAGAATATGTCACTTGAAGAATCAAGTATTTAATATAATTTATCAAACGCATTCTCTAAGTCGGATTGTAGTTTTCTTTTTAAATTGCTATACCATAGGAAAAATATTTTTTTTGGCCTATGTTCTTTTTTAGATTCTGGACTGTAGGTATGCTAAATTTTATGATAATCAGTTGATGAGTTACGCCGTGAGAACATAAAACACGCATTTTCGCATTTATAATATCAGTAAAGATAATTTTACTATTACTTTATTGTTGTTTTACGTTAGTTTGTAACGACACTGTAAGTTATATTGTGAAAATCCAGAAATAACTTAGTTAAGGAAATTTTTATGAATGTTATATTATTTTTCCTTTGTTAAATGTATGATATGCTAGGTTCACATATTTTTATTTGTTTATTGTTATATTTACATTTAGAGGGATCTTTAGCAATCATAACAAAATTTTAGATTCAAACACATTTTTATCGTTTATTATTATTATTTATTATATATTTGTTTCTACTCATTAATCAAATTATCTTAGATTAGGACGGACTTTAGGTCGTAATTAAAGTAAACAAATATATAATTTCGAGAAGTTCTGGACCTTGGATTGGGAATCTAACTCCGATACTACTTTCTTTACAGTCATTGGTTTTACCACTAGACTCACGTGAAATAAGCGGTATTTAGAATATTAAGCTTTTTGTTGCAGTTAAGTTGTAAACATGTAAAATTTTTATTTTAACGCAACATTACTGTATCTTAATATCTATTTAATTTGAAAAAACTTGCAATGAACTACGTTATAATATTGTATTACCTATTCATTAGTTTTATGCATATTCAATTGCAACAACCCTACGGTGGTTATTAAATCTAATGTAGAATAATGGATCTTCGGTAGCTTGTAAGGGACTGGTATGTTCAGTAGCACAGCCGGATTTTTCTATACGCATATGCATTCAGGGTTGGCACTGGATTCGTTAAATTTAAAAATAAAAAAAGCATCTGTACTACTTGGAAATAGCAGTTCTAAATTACTGCAGCTATAAGATATTTTTTTTTTCTCTCTGTACACAGTGCGTTTTCTAATGAAAAAATATTTCTTCGAGTACAGGTCAAACCATTTTTTGTGTACATTTCAAGATAAATTGTAACTTTAATTAGTAGCATTATTTTTTTTATCTTTATTTTAGCACTGGACATGCTCAGCTACTTTGAAGAACAAATTATTTTTCAAAAAGCTTTACTGAGAGCGGGATTCGAACCAAGACATCCAAAAGTAGTTGTGAAGAGATTGGGAGTCACCGTCGGGGACTGCGATGGCTTAGCGGGCCAGAGCAGTTCCCCGGATTGGAAAGGACGCAGGTTCGAACCCCGCTTGCAGTACAGCTCTCTTTTTTCTCTTTCATAAAAAAATTGTTCTTTAAAGCATTATTAATATTACATAAGACTGTTTATGCTGATGGTAGCAGATGTGTTACGGCCCAACTGACGGTAAATGCACGCTTGTGGACTCAGAAATACTAAGAATACTGCCAAGCCGCTGCTCACTATTTCATGTCGCTAATGAATAAATAGACGGTTATTGCCCGCTATAACCAAAACCCACCGCGGTGTTTCATGGTCGCAGTAGTTAAATTAATCAATTACTGTATAAAATATAATATAAAATTTATATTTATTTTATTTTTGTTGGCAACCCTACGTAAACTACAGACTAGGGCACCAATGAGGCGCGCCTAAGAGCGCGAAGTGCGGCGACGCATCGCTTTGCGGATAGTAATTTAGTGTCGTTGCTACTTGCTACCAAGCTAGTCCAGACCGGTCCCTTAGCAATTAAGTGACACAGTAAAAGTATTAAAAATAATAACATTTAACCCACACTCATTGCGTTTTATCGTTAAAAGGATATCAGTTATCAAGGAACATAAATTACATCGCTTTTTTAATATGCTTAGATGCTATAAATTAAAAGCAACGTCTATATTTTTTTGACTCGTTTTCTTAATCTTTTAATCCTTAATTTGTTAGATGTTTTGCGATTCACATTTGTATAACTATTAATTACTTATATTAAAATTTTATCTATACTATTATAAAGTTGTAACAGAGCTGTGTCTGTACATTTAAGATATTTCAGAAAAAAATACTGATTTAGGCTATATTATAGACGTGTCTGAACACAAAACATTTTTTTTAGATTGTTTCTCTGTTTATCTGTTTGTTTGTTCGCGCATCACGCAAAAACTACTGAACGGATTTTGATGCAACTTTTTTTATTTGATAGATCCTACTATATCGAAAACCTGGGATATGCGCTAAAATCTAGCTTTTGGCTGCGGTGGAGCCGCGGGCAAAGGCTAGTACTTAAATAAAATTGTAACAGATCATCTGGACTTTGAGATATTTACGAAATTTTAAACTGTATTAATATTTTTAACAGCAATACGAGCCATAACAAAATTTATTAGATTTTTCGTTAGACTGTTTGTCTGTATATTTGTTCGCACATCACGCAAAAACTACTGAAAACTCTTATTCTAAATAGATTTTATCTCGCTAATGTACCAAGAACCACAGATATAACCAAAAATAACTACTAAAGGCTAGTGGTTTTATCTCTAACTTACAGACAATCCCGTAGGAGAGAGAAAAATCGAATGGCATTATATTATTGTGCTTGTCTACATTCCTACATACACATACAAACCAGCCACTTTCGGTAAAAACTTAAATCGTCTACTTTGCGAAGGTCAACTTATTCAGTAAACAAAGCAATTAATGTATTTCTTTAAACATTATTCGTAATTGATTAGGGTTTTAGTAATGTGATAACATCTTTACGGCTGCTATCAACGCTCGCAACATTTTGTTAGAACTTGTTACATAGCCATACATGACTTTTCTATTTAATATATACTTAAATACAGTCCTTGAAACACGCAGACAACGTCCCTAGTACCTATAGATGTTATTTTTATAATAATCCTTATAAAGGTATTATTTCCATCCATCCATCGAATGGGGGATAGTGCCGTAATCGCCACGCTTGGCAGGCGGGTTGGCGATCACAGTGGATGTTGTTAATACTCGAAGGAGTGCTGCTGCCTACTCCCTCGGTATTCCCTCAGTCGGCTCTTACGACTCCCATGGGTGGAGAGGGGTGGGACAATTCTAAAGCCGGTCACACACATTTAGTTAATAAAATTAACTTATACTGTAGTTTTAGGTATAATTTATTAACCACCGAAGGAATGTAACATAGTTCCAGTGGCCCGCCAATAAAGACGGAGATACGGCACACGGCGGGTTTCTTTAGTGGGTGACCCACACTACCCTGTTTTCGATGCCCCAAAAGACGGGGTGTGCGGTTAGGAACATTTTTTCCCGCCTTAACAAAAAAAAAGGTATAATTTATTAAATAAATCTAATAAATAATGAAATATATTTATTTCCACTTCTGGTATATGTTATTTTTTTGTATACTTTTATTCATGGTCATAAAATAAGCTTTCTGTAGTGGTTATGATATCTATTAGGTAATTAAAAACCAAACACACTTTGTAGTATGGCTGTTATGGAACGCGAAATCAATTTTTAAATTCTGTTATCAGGTTAATATTACCAACATAATGATTCAAAACCTAATTCTAGTAACCTGTCTTGGCTAGAAACGCAGTGACAGGTGCAAACCCATTTACGGTACCAATAACTTCTAAGAGTTATTTAATAAAAGTATGCCTTGAGACTTTTAATATAAGGTTCATGGCGATTGATAAAAAAGGTGTAGAGCCATTGCGCTTACGACGTTCCCATGCGATCTTCGGGTACTGCACCTTTTTTCTTAACCAAAACGGGTCTACAAAGAGAAGATTCTTGTTTTGCAAGGTAACTCGTATTATCGATGCTTTATATTATCGACTAGAAAGGTATTTTGTGACGTCAACTATTTTTTTCAGCATAAGTTGTGTAAATAAGGTAACACTAGCTTGTGTCCCCACTAATTAAACACCTGAGATTACACATTAGGGATATAATTTTAATGTAATTTCTAGAAACTACTTACTCCACGGTTACAATAAAAATTACTAATAGAAAATAAAATATAATTACTCCTTGCTATACCCGCATTTATTCTTTAATTGCTACACCTTTATGACTTTTAAGGCGTAATATAAGCTAGCTTTTCTCAATATGCTTTAATATGCCAAAAAAAAAACACCTTTCAAATCCAACTAATAGGCACGTCCATACAAGCGTGTTCTATCAAAAAAATATTTTCTTTTTAATTTTTTTTTAACATCACCCTGCACTAGCCCCTGTTTCGCGGGGAACTTTACAAACACAAAGTACATCTAGACTCAGAATAACACTAAAGTTTGTCCTGCGTAGTAATTGAACCTACAAAACAGGCATGGGATGGGGTAATTACCATTTCGCTATCTGTGCAGTCAATATAATACAACAACTCTAGCTCTATTATATTTTATTAGCATAATGTGTAACAACATAATTATAATTACTTATTAAAGTACAAATTATAATTTGTGAATAAGGAAAAAGAGTATTTTAGTATAGGCGGGAATCGAACCTGCGTCTCTTCCTATCCGGGGAAGTGCTTTAATCCACTGAGCTACAGTACTATCTTTTAGAATAATGTAATAAGGAGATTGGGTATGCCTAAAAGATAGTACTATAGCTCAGTGGATTAGAGCACTTCCCCGGATAGGAAGGGACTAAAATAATACTACTAAAATACTCTATTTCCTTATTCACAAATTATAATTTGTACTTTAAAAAGTAGCTGAGCATGTCTAGTGCTAAAATATAGATCAAAATATAATTACTTATGTAAAATTTTGATGCGGATATTTACATAAGAATAAGCAGAATAATTTACATTTAACTATCACCTTTATAGGATCAATAATATATGTCTTTGGGCTTTAAAACACGATATGATATATGGAACAGCACGTCTCGTGCTCCTTAATGTGGGCCTCATGAAGCAGCTCAAACTCTACATGATAATACCGAGATCCGTAGGAGAGCGAGTGTAGCCGGTAGTCCACGGGCACGTTGAAGTCACAATCTCGCAATGAGCAGGCCACGTCGCTCGGCAAACCTGCAACCGACAGGGAAATTGTTCTTGAGTAGCGACCGCATCGGATGCGAGTGGATGTATAGATAAATAGATGATCTAAAGCTTTAAAATGTCATGTTAATTAAAAGGTATGCACTTATGTATAACGTCAAGTAATTATCGACAAAAATAATAACCGATATCGATGAAAAAGTATACGCTTTACTTAGTTTTGAAAACTTCATCATCCATATAACATATTATTCTCATACATATTGTAATATGTCAAACGCTGCTAGTGTCTCAATTTAAATGGTAAAGGAACATTATCCCTTCATCTGTAGCTGTACCATCTGTATGAGAGCAGCTCGTCTTGTTCGCATATGTTAGAGGTCAGTGCGTAATGTTAATAAGTATACACTGTATACAGATAATACACTATCAACCAAATTAGTAAATTGTATGTATAAGTATACCAATTTACCTCAAGGTATAATAGTAACACAATATCAAACTTAAATAGGATAACCTTGAAACTTTTAAAAACGTAGCATCACGCTTGTATTAGGGTAGGCAGAGTTGTATTACACACCCACCATTCGCCAGCTATGTTTTAAGTCCCACGTAATAGGGGACGAGCCTATTGCCGTCTACCGAGCACATTTCCCAACTCCGGGCTGCTACTGAGAATGATTCTTTTTCCGAAAAACCTCAATAACACTGCCCGACCCAGCGATCGAACCCGAGACCTCATGATCAGCAGTCGCACACACTACCGCTGCACCACAGAGGCAGTTAATACCGGAATTATTAATTATAAAAGACGAAATTACGATATGCTTATTACTAAGCTCCTAGTCTTGGTTATGAAAATTTTAGGGCAAATATTTAATATCAAAATCAACTGCAAAAAAAAAAAAAACAAATATAGCAGTCACTGCTCTAGCGTAACAATTTTATGGAAGCCTTAGAATATTTTAAAAACAGATTAAATCTTTTAAACGCAGTAGTGCCTCAGAAAGTGGTATGAAAAAATGTAAATGCCCTCCATGACTAGGACAGCTTCTTGCGACCTTGGCGGCGGCCATTACTTTTTTTCGCGCGTTCAATGTTGCCAACACGCCGTGCGGTGCATTCGCTTTTTCGTTTTTATTTTTCCTATGCAAACCTGTTATGCAACTTCTTTTTAATTAAAAAAATATCTCATTAATTATAAGATTTCTATGATGAACGTACAATCTTACATTATATATCAATCACAACAAATACCGTGAATCCGTATATATTTCATCGGTATGATTTAAATAATATGAATATTTTTATGTAAAAATCCCCAGGGAATATTATTTTATTTATTTCCGGGGTAAGAAGTAGCCATTGTGCTTTTCTGGGCTCCAGACTGCAAAAATTCATGATGATTGGTTCAGTACTTACAGCGTCAAAGCGTAACAATCAAACAAACTCATTTTCGCATTTATAATATTAGTAAGGTTAATTTATTATTATTATTATTATTATTATATTCTTTATTGTACACCAGTAAAATCCATGTAAACATAAAAACAATTAACTTAGAAGAGTACAATGGGCGGCCTTATTACTAATAGTAATCTCTACCAGGCAACCTTAGGATGGACATGACATGTTAGGTAAAGAGAGGTAGTTGAAGGTGCATAATAAAATATAATAATACAAATTATATATAAATGGACATATATACAAAATAGATATATAACATAAATACCAATATACTATACATACATAAGCACATAGATACATACATATATATTATATAACGCATATATATACATACATACAATCATAAATCCTATAAATAAAATTCGTCTTATTAGTTATATGAATTAATATGAAATGATAGTGTAGATTAAATATTACCAGTAGCAATATATTAATGGTTTAAAAAGTAATTTTTAATCATAGTTTTAAATTTAGGATAGGTCTCTGCTCGTCTAATTTCCACCGGCAGAGCATTCCACAAAGTAATAGCCCTGACCGTAAAAGATTTGGCAAAAAAGTTTGTGCTATGTGATGGCATTTTCAGCGTCAAGTTATGCGAAGACCTTAAAAACTTTGAATGTGTATCATGGAGGTATTCAAAACGACCTTTGAGATAGGAAGGTGTTGAAGGGTTAAACAATATATTATATAGTATAGAAAGAATATGAGTATTCCGGCGATGTCGTATTGGTAACCACTTAAGCTGTGTTCGAAATTGTGAAACATGATCATACTTGCGAAGACCAAATATGAATCTTATACAGAAATTTTGGAGGCGCTCAAGTTTATCGAGTTGGTTTTCGGCGAGATCTGGATAGCTGACATCTGCGTAGTCCAGGATAGGTAGAAGTAAAGAAGTTGCAAGCGTAATTTTGGTAGAAATAGGAAGAAAGTTTCGCAATCGTCTAAGAGCTCCTGCAGATGCAAACATTTTACGACTTACTTCTTGGAGCTGTGGATCCCAAGTAAATTTTGAGTCAATTGTCAAACCCAAGTTCTTGACTTTTTCACTAAAGGGTATTGAAACACCTTCAAAAATGACATCAGGTAATTGAGTCCAATGAATCTTAGAGATCAGTCTCGAGCTACCTACGATTGTAAGCTGTGTTTTTGAAGCATTTATAGTAAGCCCATGAGATACGCTCCACGCACTAATTTTATTTAAATCCTCATTGAGTATTCCTATCGTATGCGATAATTGAGCTAATGGAGTCTGCAAGTAAATTTGAAGATCATCTGCATAAAGGTGGTAGGAAGAAATTAGGTTATTAGAGATAGAATTGATAAAAATTGCGAAAAGTAGAGGGGATAAAACGCCACCCTGGGGCACACCGACTGATGTATTACGCCAAGAGGAGTAAATATTTTCAATACGAATACGTTGCCGGCGGCCACACAGGTAACTGCGAAACCAATCTATTACCGTTGGAGATATGTTAAGAGAGCAGAGTAGAGAGAGCAATACCTCAAAGTCTACCGTGTTAAATGCGTTACTGAAGTCTAGCAGAGCTAGTACAGTCAGTTTACCACATTCCATACCTGATCTGATGTCCTCCGTAATATTGATGAGGGCTGTGGTAGTACTATGGCCTGGACGGAAACCGGATTGTAGTGGGTTAAGGAGATTATATTTGCAAAGGAAATTGTTTAGCTGACTGTGAATAAGACGTTCAAGGATTTTGGAGAGGAAAGGCAATATGGATATGGGACGATAATCGGAAAACAATTTGGGGTTATTTTTTTTAGGTAAAGGGATGATTTCGGCATCTTTCCATGTAGATGGAAAGACCCCGCTGGTCAAGGAAAAATTAAGGATATGACAAATGATCGAAAGGATTTCATCGAGGACAGGAAGGATCATATTACGGCTGATACAGTCAGATCCAACTGCGTTGGATGTGATCGACATAATGCTCTTCTTAACATCACAAGCGGTAAAAAGATCAAAAACAAACGATGGATAACTGGGAGTAGGAAGAGATGAAAGACGATTAATTGTATCAACCTTGATAGTCCTGTCAAAATTAGACGAAACAGAGAAATGTTGATTAAGCAAATCTATATCGAAGTTTCTGGGATTTGTTTCTTGTGATTTTCCCACTCCCACTGTTTTAAGAAATTTCCATACTTTTGCTGGATCTTCATCTTGAACAGAATTATGAATGTGCTGGCGTTGTGCATCCCTACACACCTTATTGCAGTGATTTCTTATTGCAACGTACTTTTTTAAATTTACTTCAATAGGCTTAATTTTATATTTGAACTTGGCTTTAGCTTTTTGCGAAATCAATCGTTTGATGTTATCCGTAAGCCAAGGTGCAGGTGGATGTTTAATTTTAACTGGTCGGATAGGGGCATGCTTATCATAAAGATTGATGAGATTTTGGTTTAGAATGTAAATTTTTTGATCGACCGATCCCGAATCAGTAAGTGGTGTCCAGTCGATACCGTTTACATCTTCACGCAGATTACAAAGATTTATCTGACCAAAATTACGCTGCATTAGGATCTTAGGCTTAGATTTAGGTGGCCGGAGTTTATAGGAAAGGAAGAGTAAATCGTGATAGGAGAACGCATCAGCCGGGCATTGCCCATGCTTAGCAACACGTTCTCTTGACGATACCATAATTAAGTCTAGAAGAGAAGGAGTAGAATTAGGGAAGTGATGAGTAGCATCAAGAGGAAGAATGTAAAGGTTAAAGGAATTAGATAAAGAATGGAGTGTCCTGGAGCGGGAGTCATTTTTTAAAAGACAAGTATTAAAATCTCCCATTATTACAGAGTGACTGTAAGAAGGCAATAGATGTAACAATAAGGTTTCGAAAGAGGAGAAAAAGTCTATGCGTAAAGAAGGACAGTAATAGACGCCGAGTAGGAGTTTGGTAAAGTTGAGTTCAACCTCAATAAATAGGTGCTCACCAGCATTCATAGGTGGAGGTTGCGTTGATTCGTGTATTATACGATAATTTATATGTGAACGTAAATAAATGGCAACTCCACCACCAACTCCAGCAGCACGGTCATTTCTGATGAGCTTGAACCCAGGAAGGGAGTATAGTGTTGAGGGCAGACATGGCTTCAGCCATGACTCAGAAACAAGGATAGCATGAATATTCTTACAGTCAAAATTAGCCAGCATATCCGAGAAATGCGCCGGAATACTTTGGGCATTGATATGAATAACATTAAAGTTCTTTGGAACATCGACAAAATGACATGCAATACTATCTGACAGAGATGGTAAATCTATGAAACTGTCGTTGGAATTATTACTAAGTGCTGAATAATAACTTTCATCATCACTATCAATCATTTAAAATAGTAAATATAATAAAATATATACCTATAAAATATACTTAAATCTAAAACAAAACCAAATAAATATAGATATTATTTACCAATACTATAAGTCTTAATACGATAACGATTTCCACCCGCCAGTTATTATCATAAATAAGACAAAAATAACGACATGAAACAGAAAAAAAAAAAAAAAAAAAAAAAAAAAACAAAGAACAATATAAAACATTTTTCTCAGTACACTAGCAGCCTAGTCTGTGGACACAAACAATGCAAATAGTTTAGCTTTTAGTTAGGCTGATAGTTCTGCCAAAGCCCCAAAAATAAGAATAAATGACACATATACCATAGACTAATTACAAAACTAATTTATTTAACACAAACCATAGACACAAACACACATATATGGCTATGTGTCATCAAGAGTTATTAAGTACTAATTTACTCAAGAACTATATATAAACAAATCTACATACAATAAAAGCAATGCCCTGTAAAAGTGTAAAGTCACGTGACGCGTAACACTCCTGCTTTTATGTACTTGACTACGAGACTTAACAGAAAGAAAAAATATAAAATAAAAACAAAACAAATCAAGCTACCCGGACTATGTAAAAAGCAATCATAAGAAAAGAAGTTATTTCTTTTGGGAAATTACTCTTTTCGACTTTGATGCCGGCTTTGCTGCAGTGATGGGCTTCTCTGCATCAAGCTGTTTAATATTGTGCAACTCACTGGAACTGGTAACGCGGTGACGAACGCCATCCGTTCCAATAACATATATTATACCTTCCTTTGTCCAGCATCGAGAAACACCAAACTTTAGACGCGCTGCCATAAAGATTTCATGTCGCTGTTTTGTTAAAAATTCAGAAATTGTGATGCCGGTACCCTTAAATTTAGTCTTGCTACGCCACAAATTATCTCGGAATGCAATTGACTGGAACTTAACTACAATGGGCCTTGGCTTAAGACCAGATGAAGAACGTCCCATTCTGTGGCAGCGTCTGATATCTCCAGTGGTAAAGTTAGCCAGTTTGAGATGTTCTTGCACAACTTTAACCACCACTGCTGAAACATCTTCTTTGTCCTCCTCGGCAACACCATGCAGTAGCAACATTTTTCTGCGGGTCCTCATATCCATAGAATCCACAGTGCGTGCAAGTAAATCTAACTGTTGTTGAAAATGATTCATAAGTTCCATAACCATCGTCTTAAAGGAACTAAAATCAGCAGATAAGCTCACGATGGAAGGAGTTCCTTGAGCTTTTGGTAGCTCTGCTTCAAAGCTGGCCATCCGCTTATGGAATAAATCACTCAAATTGTTTAGTGAAGTCTGTAATGATTCCATGACTTTCAATATGTAAATATTTGTTATTGAAGGAGATAATAACCTACGGGCAGGTACTTTTGTTAAGTTATCCTATTGTATCATTTATATTATAATTATATTATTATTTAATATTTATTTTAGCTTTATTTTACAGAGCAAAAAATTTCCTTGTTAACTCCACAACTACCCATTGATTTAATAGATTATTTGAGATTTTAATAGATTATTCTCAATTATTTCGCTCATATCGACAATATTTGCACATAAACTGAAAGATAAAATACCTACGTGTATAATGGATATAATAATTTAAAACCTATAATATTATAGAACAATAGAATTATTTATTACAAATATCATTCCAAATTGTAGGTAATTTCAACATATTATTTTGAAATTTTCCTTAACACACTCACCATTCACGCTTAACGACTACATACAATTATTATGTACATACAGTAAATCAGTCACTATACAGTATCATATAATAACATGACAAAAAATTATAGATTAAAATATAAGTTAATATGTTTAATTCTCGGTAGAGCCCGGAGTTTAGAAATGTGCCGTGGGACCAGTTGGCGAACCGTGGCTGTGTAATACACCTCTGCCTACCCCTTCTGGGATACAGGCAGTACTATGTATTAATTAACGCTGCAAAATAATTTCTGTTAACATTTTTTACTCAGAAATTATATCTTGATAAAGAGCCACGTGTATTCAAAGTAGCGTATAGCACGTACCTCGGCACCAGTACCGCTATCGTTGCAAGATAACACTACAAATTATCTTATCATGTTGTTTTGCCAAATATCTCGTGGAGGTAAATAAATATATCGATTGTGATAGGCGTTTGGCAAGGAGCATGTGATTATCTGTAACGCCTGACAGTGCAGAGTAATCCGCTTCCTACTGGAGTTAGCACGTCAGTGGATTTGCCGATGAATTTTGGTAGTCAAGCGTAAAGATTAGTCGCACGGAAATGTTTGTTAGCTGTAAATAACTTGAGAAAGTTAAGATATTTAAGTCAGCTTAGTAAATATCATACGTCATTAAGAACATTGTAAAGAAACTTGTATGGGTATATAATATATGGGGTTTTGGTGGTTTTTACGTTTTACCTATCATATTCCTTGATTTTCTTAGTCAACCTAGGCAAAATCATGAGTGTTCCTCTCTGAGGTGGTTGAGGGACTATTCCCTTTACGGACGCCGCACACACCCCCGGTAATGGCTCCGCCAGATGATGACCGGGATGCCGACGACGGGGAGGTACCACCCGTGACGACGACGGAAATGGGGGCAGCGGCAGCGCGCATGCGAAGAAGCGCCGCCCCCGGGCCGGACGAGGTTCCCGCCCGAGTTCTGGCCCTGGTCCTCGACCACATTGAGCCCCGCCTCAGGGGACTGTTCGACGCTTGCCTGGTGTCCGGACGGTTCCCTGACTGCTGGAAGGAGGGGAAGCTCGTGCTCCTGCCGAAGCCGGGATGGTCTCCGAATACAGTCGCGGCTTTCAGGCCCATCGTGTTGCTGGACGAGGCGGGCAAACTTCTCGAGCGGGTAGTCCCTGCCCGCATCGTCCGGCACCTAGGTGCGGTCGGCCCCGACCTGTCCGATGCCCAGTTCGGACTTCGGGCGGGTCGGTCTACGGTCGACGCCATCCTGCGCTTGAAGGCCGCGGCTGCGGAGGCCCTCACCTCGAGGGAAGTGCTGTTGGCGGTGTCGCTCGACATCGCCAACGCCTTCAATAGTCTGCCATTCGGCTGCATCAAGGAGGCAATCCGGTACCATGGAGTGCCGCTCTACCTAAGGCGGCTGGTGGCAGACTACCTAGACGGCCGCAGCGTCCTCTTCGTGGACCGGGAAGGGGACGTTGTGAGGAGGGCTATGTCGTGCGGCGTCCCGCAGGGTTTAACCGATTCTAGGGCCGCTCATGTGGGACATCGGCTACGACTGGGTCCTCCGTGGCTGGCTCCCCCCCGGGCTGGGCGTAATTTGCTACGCAGACGATACGCTCGTCACAGCCCGGGGCGGGACCCTCGAGGAGGCGGCAACGCTGGCCACCTCAGGTACCGCGGAGGTGGTCAGGCGGATCGAAGCGCTGGGGCTTAGGGTGGCCCTTGAAAAGTCGGAGGCTCTACTCTTCCATGAGCCCCGACGTGGCCCACCCGCCAGCGCCTCGATAACGGTCAATGGTGTGGGCTTGCCAATCCAGGCCCACATTAAATATCTGGGCCTGGTATTGGATGGACGGTGGCACTTCGACGAGCACTTCCGCCGTCTTGCGCCAAAGCTCGTTGGCATGGCATCCGCCCTCAAGCGACTGATGCCGAATTTGGGCGGACCAAGTCTCGCGTGTCGACGACCGTACGCGGGGGTAGTACGGTCAATGGCACTGTACGGCGCGCCCGTGTGGGCGGAGTCCCTGGCCGCTTGCAATAGGGCCCTTCTGTGGCGTCCACAGAGGGTCGTAGCGGTCAGGGCAATACGCGAGTACCGCACGGTCTCGACCGATGCAGCCTGCGCGTTGGTCGGAACCCCCCTGTGGGACCTGGAGGCGGAAGTGCTCAACGACGTTTATCGGCGGGCGTCGACGGTGCGGGCGGGGGGCAGCCGCCCCTCGGCGTGCGCACTCTCATCGTGGCGGGGGAAGATGCCCGCCGCGCCACCGTCCTTAAGTGGAGGTCTCGGCTGGAGACGCCCCGGGCTGGTCTCTGGACCGTGGGGACGCTCCAGCCGATCTTGGAAGAATGGGCAGGGCGGCAGCACGGGGTCCTCACCTTCCGGTTGGTGCAGGTTTTGTCAGGGCATGGTTGCTTCGGCAAATACCTGCACACGATCGCTAGGAGGGAGACGACCCCAGGCTGTCACCACTGCGACTGCGGCGAATCATGAGGGCAAAAGCCAACAAAATTAGGAATAAAAGTCGAGAAAAATCATCAGTTTCCTAAAACTGCAGTGGTTTAATAACCTTTTCATTGTGAAGAATTCGTTATGGGACTTATATAGTTAGTATAGGTTAGAACGAAGAAAGAAAACTTTGAAGGCAAGGGATAATTTTTGATATCTTTTGATATCGAGAGGTCAATGTATCGTGTCTTTAGTTCAAGCTCAAAAACTCTGTAATCGATGTTATCGCTATTATTGAGTAGGTAGGTAGGTACCTACTTGATAATCGTTTAGAATGTTGATTTTTACTGCGACTTGACATTATTTAGTTTAAAATTAGAAAAATTCTCCCCTAAGTAACTAAGAGCTTCAAAGAAATTCTCAGAAATATAATAATATAAGTAAAAAAAAATATAATAAAATTTCGTTTCAATTTAGAAATGTTACACTGACTTCTATTCTAACACACATAAGCAAAATTTGAATTAAGAAATCGATTTCTATATGACAGCTACAAAATACTTAAAATTTGTCCAGAAATTTCACTTTCCTCCGACACATCGTTAGCGCTATATTCAAGGACAAAAACGATACACAGTACACACCTACAAGGGCGTAGTCGAGTACCCCATAATGTTATGCACTACGAAATTCGACTCTGAACCTAGCTAAATAAAAACTTATTTAGGCTGCTAGATTGCCAAGACACTCGCCACAGATTGAATAAACTGCTTGACACAGATTTACGTTTTAGGTCAAACGCGGGTGCGAGAGCCCAGTAAACAAAATGCTTGTGCCTGTTACGACATCTCGTTTGGCAAGAAAGAAGCCGTATGACAGTTGTGATTGTTAAAGCGGTAAACCTACTATTGCAAAATTAAGTTGAAATACGATTGGTAGAAAAGAATGTCTGGGGTTTCATTTGTTGTGAAATTCCTTATTTCAAAATCCAAAAAGGGTTAAATGAAGTAGATATATACATATAATATTCTCTGTGTGTGAAATATAATCTGCTACAAAATATTTTTGATTACGACTTTAATGTCATATTATCACGGCTTGAATAACGAAGACATTAGAAGTTATCTTATCATATACTTTCTCACCGTCATGGGTGAAGCCTGCTTTTCATAAATGACAAAGCATGACAATTGTTAAAAGTAACATCATAGTACATTAAAGTTTATTATTAAACTTATGTGAATATAGTGTATCTACTAAAAATAAAAAATATGGCTAAACGAAATATCTCTCAATATTTTATACATTCGCATAGCTTGTTATGCGAAATCTGACATATTTGATACGATTTTTGATAGTATTACTGATAAGTGATATAATACCAAGTCTGGCTGCATTAATAATAATCTAATCATTACCTCTTGCTGTAGACACATATTTGAGTGTAGTACTGCTACTTAAGCAAGGAAGAATATGTATCGTATACTGAGATGAGTATAAACTGAGGGAAGTGAATTAATTTTTACTACAGAACAGGCATAATAGGCGAAGGTCGCGATACTAGCTAGCTATCCCATCGCAGACATCCTACGTCTAGATTGACGGTGAATTTTTGCTATTATTGATCTAACGACTACAACCACAAATGGCAGAGTGGTATAGATTTCTTCGACTGCCCATTCTAAGTGTCGTACATTTGATTCCCAAGCAGGACAATTATTTATATGACCCACTAATGATTGATCTGAGTCTGGGTGTGTGAGTAAAATTATTTATTTGTCAAGTCCCCAAGTTATTTGTATCGCTATACATGGATTATTTAATAGTGCGGTGTCATCCGTTCAAAAAAACCGTATTTCGTGCCAAAACGGATATTGGTTAAATTTTGTATATAGATAGATGAGAGACTGCATTCATAAATTAAATTAAACACAAAGTGAAAAATGTGAAATCGAAAATAACAGTCACGAGCAGGATTTGAACATGCATCTCCTGGATACCGTCCAGATGCTTTGCCAATTCAGCCATCGTGACAATTGCTCCTGACTGATAATTTCGATAACACATTCATACTTAACGTCTTTGGGTGACGCCTGCGCCATCTGTCGGAAGAATTTTCATTTTTCGATTTCACATTTTTCACTTTGTGTTTAATTTATAGTGCTAAGCATGTAAAATTCTAAAATATATATAAAAATATCTAAATATTTATAGGGTTTTAGTCATTATTAGGTAAAATCTTAATTGTAAAATTAAGTTTACCTGGTCGGTATAATGTATGAAAATACTTCCGACAGATGGCGCAGGTTTGTTGCTTACAAAGTGTAATAATTTGGCAACGGTCCTTTTCAGCCGTTTAGACAGCTCTATAAAACGATGCAATCTTTATGATAGAGTGAGTCGGTGAAGTTTGTTTTAAAACCTAAGACTGTAGGTATTACTAGTTATCACCTCACAGAATGTTATCTAATACTAGCCTTTGCCCGCGACACCGCCGCAGCTAAAAGCTACACTTTAAGTTATATCTCAGGTTTCCGATATAGTAGCGGGATAAAATGTATACCAGTTTTTAAGTCTAATCAAGACCTATCAAATAAAAAAGATGCATCAAAATTTGTTCAGTAGTTTTTGCGAACGAACAAATAAACAAAAATATAAAAAAATATTGTTTTGTGTTCAGACATGCCTATACGCATATAGCCTACTACAGTGATTTTTTCTCAAATATCTTAAATGCACGGACACAGTTCTATTACAGCTTTATGATTATCTAATATTGGCATCTTTTTAGAATTTACTACAAGGAAAAATCTACGTAATTATGTTTATTTTGAGGAAAATTATGCATTGGGGCTTTATGTGATGACGTTGGTCACCCTAACCTCGTGCTCGGTCGCGATACCATCTGGCGCCGTACTGTACCGCACATTAGCATCTGAAGGAACACTACTTAATAGAATTTGTCATTGTAATCTTCACGCAACAAAGGACTGACCTGACATCGCGTTATCAGTAACTCGCTCAACCAACTTATAGTATTCAACAACAAACTCTTTTACTGAATATGACGAGTCAATTTTCCAACAGTAAATCGCATCCTGTATCTTCATATACCTCTTTTAGTAAAAGGAACTTAAAGGAATTATAAAACTTCCTCAACAGACATCAATTTCAAAGATCGCCAGTACATTTTACTCAAAGATATTGGTACTATTTTATTCAGTATGTGGCAATACTAACGATATAGGTGTTGGTACAATCTATTTAAACTATAGCTCAAAATAATTTAATCAAAAAAATCTGCTCACACACATCAATATTATTGAATTGTGATTTTTTTGTTATGATTGTGTGCTATGATAAAGTTGTTTTGTATCCGATCCTTTTTCATCACATAACTCCCACTAGGGCGCACGGATCTCCACTTAGAATGAGATGGATTCAGGCCGTAGTTCACCACGCTGGCCCAGGGTTGGTCGACTTCACAAGTCGTTGAGAAAATCTCTCACGCATGCAGAATGTCTGCCTTCACCGAGCAGTGATAATTTGTAAGCAAATACACGCATATTCTCCAAAAATCTCGTAGTCAGAGGTGTGTGCCGACACCTCAGACTGGGTATTGAACTCGTAAACATTGTTTTATTATATAGGTATGTATATTTTTAGTGATAGAACCTTTCTTGCCTCAGCATGAATGGGGACTTGAGCAGGGAAATATCACCCTAGCAGAGAGGTAGGTACTCCTAATATCCTTAAAGGACCTAGGAGACCTCAATCTTCTGCTCACCACAGGAAAATAAGGATTATACTTACTATCCCGCTTATATTCCTTTACTTGGAGTCGGTGACGCCAGCGAGTGATGCATCTGGTACGTCTATATAGCCTAAGGTAACCACTTACCACCAAGGTGGGTCGTATATTTGTTTGCCACACCCGTAGTATAAAAATATAAAGTGGAAGGATGATAAAAAATACCCTTGTAGGTTTTTTTGCTGTATCCCAACGTCAACGATTTCCGGAGATGTATTTTTAGCAGAAGGTAGTAGGTTGTAGGGCTGAACTAGTAGGCTATCGAAAACAGTTAAAGTTTCCCCAGTAATCAATGCCTGCTTCACATTTTTACCGTCTATCGAGAGACGCTCATGCCATCTATCGGTTGTATGTATAATTTATATATATTTTATTATGTTCACGTTAATTTATTCCATATTTATTTTAATTGCTCCCACTGGAAGTATTATAAGTATTTTTTTCATTTCGAGCCACGGTCCATCTGATGGTAAATGGTAATCGTCGCCCATGGACTCGACTATACCGAGAGTATTGTCAAGCCGCTGCTTACCAATTCATTTCACAGATATGTAATGAAATATAAACGGCTATCTCCTGCTACAGCCAAAACGCAACGATGTGCTTCATGGCCGGTCACACGGGGATGGTGGTACCAACCCGCTCGAGCCCGATACCAAGTGAGTACTCCCACTTGGTACCCAGCCCAACCACCAGTCACTGCAAACATAGTATTACTGCAAACATAGTATTTATCTATTTATACGTCTTTATGTCTTTGCAAATAGCTACTAATTTTATTTATCTGCACGATCGTCCACAGCATTTGAAGTAATGCATCATTCACGACGTGTCGCGAGAATCAGTTGCATATTCCATGTGTAGTCTCACGTCTTCCGTACAATGGCTTACTACTGGCATAAGATTAAATGTAGCGACGGTGTCACCTTCACGATTACTACCAATTGCTTGAGAATTATAATTAATGTAATCAAAGTTAGCAATTATGTTCTTTAAAGTAGCTGAGCATGTCAAGTGCTAAAATACAGATCAAAATTGCGCCATCAAATACATAGTATGAATTTTAATTGCAAAATTAAACTTACTATATTGAGTTAATGCACTTAAATGCATGCGATAGGTGGCTTGGGTCATAAAGACAAATGTGATGTGGAACGGCCATCGGTCAGTGCAATGGCTTAGCGGTCTAGAGCACTTCCCCAAATCGGAAGGGATGAAGGTTCGAATCCCGCTCGCAGTAAACTTATTTTTTTCCACATTCAAAAATAAATGTGTTCTTTATATTTTAATGTAATGTATTCTTTATATTGTATTTTAACAATCTAAATATTTATAGTATTCATTTGTTTTGCTTAAATATTCGGATAGTTCCAAATCCGCATCTTACTTAGAAAGAATTTATACTAAATTGTAGGCTGCAATACATATTTATGTAAATTATGAAAAGTAGAACCTTTATTATTTTAACATTATGTTATCAATTTTAGAAAGAAAAGCGTATGAAAAGCTTATGAAGCCAAAATGATTCCGCTTGAGACCCGGCTTTTGTGAGGGTACACTGGGGTACACTCTTACACTAATTGGATATTCCCAGATTTCGTATAAAATTAAACAATTTTACGGAAATCTATATTTATATATGAAAGTATACGACACGTTACCTGTAATAAAATAATATAATTTATTTGTATGGCTGTCTGTTCGGGCTAATCTCTGAAACTGCTGCACTAATTTAGACGAGATTTTTACTGGCAAATAAAGTAATTAGGGTCGCGCACAAAAAATACAATTAAATAAATCCACGTTTGCGAATTCGCGGGTAGCAGCGATGATAAACACAATATGAAGTTGTATAAAGAAATAGAACATAGCAACAATCCGCTTGTCTAACAATAGTTGAGGATTACCTTTTAAATATTAATACACGTTTACTTGTTCGACTAAATACGTGTGACCCGAATCAATAACGTCTGGAATTTGAATTCTCAATTCACTTCAGTTTAAACATTTCGTGACGTTTGATCGATGAAATTTTCTTATGAATTTTTTCGCATAACTTTTAATATTAATTTACGATGGTTGCATCACCGGTGAGCAAGCAAGCAAAATGTGGACCTCAGAACTCAGACTACTGAACCAAACAACCTTATCACAAGATAATAAAAGATGGACCAACGCATAATATAGTACTCGTAATTACAATCGCAATTATTATGGTAAACTCAACAATATTATAATCTCCAACACCCACACACATATGAATGCACACATAAGCGAACACTTGTGGTTTTCTTTATCAATACGTATGTACCAAGTGTGGTTGTGTTAGTGAATGACGTCATGCAATTGTCATCGCTGTCACGGCTAGCTAGCTACACTCGGTCACTGTTCTTGAGTGTGGTGTGGTGTAAACTTTTATTTGTTATTATAACTAAAAAAGGTAAACAGCTGCATTATTATTTTTAAGTTTTTACGTCAAGTATGTTTCTCTAATGAATTAACACTTCAACTCAGGTTGCTTTTATTGGATTAAAATTGCGATTCATCAATAAGCATAGTCTAGTTAAAACCTGTCTCAAATAAACAAATTGGTGCATTAGCTGCTATCTCATTAAATGACAATATATTGGGAGCATCACGATAAGACCTCATCGCGGCTCTATCACGTGTTTTTAATTAAGATGCGCCTTGCAAACTAGCAGTGTACGCTTTATTTATTGAAACGATGTTTCAGTCTTGCTTAGAGGTCCCTATGCCAAAAGTATTTCCAACTCACAAATAATATACACTTATACTTACTTGAAAAAATATTAAATAAACCATAATTGTACCGACACTGAATACAGAATAACCGACACTGAATGCCAAGAGCCTAAATTTTATAGGTTTTGACAGGTGCCAATCGGCTGCTTGTGAACTAACACGTGGTACACAACTAAACTTTAGATAAAATCGTGTCACTTTCATTTTCACTGAACTTGACATGGGTCGAATGTTGTATCACAGTGCAACAAAATTATTTGCTGATGTCATAGGCACGTGTTCGTGGTCTGTAAACAGTCATCATAGATTCATGCTCGAATCTATTACAGAGGTGAAAACAACAGCTAGTTGTTTTGTAGTTTTTCTAATATGATTATCTATGATTTATTTCGCTATTCATGATGCTGCACATTCAAAAGTTTTGGTTAAATAATATACTATTTAAAATTTATGTCAATTTTAAACTTCCACACGTTTCAAGGACAACTCTTAATTTGGGTTCTTAAGTCTCTTTCATTTGGAAGTGACATGACACGGTAGTCGGCCAGCTGTAAGGCCTTGCCCCTCCTCCTCAACTCGTCGCTGTCTAATGACGTCAACCGCGCCATCTTGGGACAAATACGCGTTGCTTGGCAACGGCACTCTACACGCGACACACTGCACTTAAACAGGTTGTATCATTATTAGAAGGGCAAATTTTGTCATGCACATTATTTCTTTTTGACACACCTAGGCAATGTGCCATTGTTTATGCCATTTGCAAAGAGTATATACTAAAGACTACTGGCCATTTGTTTGATAGCCATTTATATCACGTGTTATTTTTACATGCAAATATGTAAAACGTATTCATATATCCACTGTCAGTATCTTATTTGTGAGAAAAATAACAAAAAATATGTTATACCTATGCTTTAAATGTAGCAACTCACGACTTCAACAATACAGCAGCCGTATACATACTTAAGCCGTGTGGGTCCGGCTTTAGAATTGTACATCCACCCATGGCAGTCGTAAGAGCCGACTCAGGGAATACCAGGGGAGTGGGCAGCAGCACTCCTTTCGAGTATTAACAACATCCATTGCAATCGCCAAGCGTGGCGATTACGGCACTATCCCCCATTCTTGGGGAGGCCTATGTCCAGCAGTGGACTTTAAAAGACTGATGGATGGATGATACATACTTAACCTTATCATTTATCAAACAGGCAAATAATAATGTATCTTAGTTAAACAAAGAATCCTTAAGGCTTACGACCAAAATACTTAAATATCCCATGCAAAACTAACTGCACAGATGGCGGAGTGGTTTAGATACCGGTCCTTTGCCCGAGTGTTGTGTGTTCGATTCCCACATAGGACAACGCTTTGTGTGATCCACAAATGGTTGTTATGAGTCTGGGTGTACTTTGTGTCCGTGAAATTGTATGTTTGTAACGACCCCCGCGATACAAGGTTTATTCGTTAGAGCAGGGTGCTGCCTTGACACACGGCGAGTTTATTTAGTGGGTGAGGGCCCCACACTAACCTGTTCGTTGCCCCGAACGATGGGGTGTGCGGTTAGGTACATTTTTTCCGGCCTAAACAACAACAAAAAAATAGGGTGCTGCCTTGAATAAATCTAGTGCAGGCTGTTGTCTTGTCAGGAACTTATTAATAACTTAAGTTAAGTTACCTCCATTGTCACTTCCAGGTCCACTAGCTGCACCACGATTATCTGAAAAAAATATAAAAATAGTTTAATAGTGGAACAATAGTTAGGCACTCAGTGTTCCAGCACTAGTCATTACAAATTTCTAACATTGACTGCCTCATTCATTAGTTTAGCGGCTTGTGCGGTTGTAACCGACAAGTGTCGGCTCAACTCCTAGGATGCGCCGGAAACTACAATTAAGTTTTTCCCTTCGCAATAGCACCCAGGCATCGGGAAAGTTGATAATGCAATACCATCGTGCCTATAGCATTTAGAGTCATCGCACCTGATCTCCAATCAGATTACGAGAGTAAAGGAGAAGATCCTGCTTGTGTGCACTCACGCTAGTGATCACCTACTCGATAAATCTCCGATTACGTCGGCTTCCGTGGTTGTAACTTAATTGAAATAGATGGAATATATGCCTTTATTAAGCTATTCTAGCACTCTGAGGGATAATACATTGCCCAGTCTTACTATGTCGTTTTATCTGTAGCTTATGATGTATCGAAATATTAGTATTCAGTTGTGTATGTTGCATCCGCGGAGTACGGAAAGAGTACTCCGTGGTTGCATCAAAGCAGATATCACCTATTGATAACCCACCACTAGGCGGTTGAAACAAGACCTGAACAAAGACTTTTACTAATCAATAAACGTTCATATATGTACAATATGTACATATTATAAATCCATGTTTTTTAAAAAAATATTCTATTCATTTCAAATTACCATCCGTCCTATTATGTACGTAACCTATATTTTACATGAACATTAAGCTACTCCTGAATTTAATTTAAATACTAATTTTATTTTAAATAGGTAAGTATTAAATTTGATTAGGTTTTCAACTGACTGGGCGTCTCTCAAAAGACGCTAGGTTGTAAAACAAAAATAGATTATTATACTTACTACTATATAATGTAGCTTAGTAATGAAATCTTAGAAGATATCGTCTAGAATTTAATGGGATGGAATGTCAGTGAGTCTTTATCAATATTTTTGTTATTTTCAAGATTATTTATTCTAAGTTCTAAGTGTTTTTATATGTATTTATTGGTGTATTCATTTATACCTACATATATATTTCAGAATATAATTAATACTTCCATGTTACTGAAACGGAAACACATTTTCGAGCTTTTGTTAATATTTTACAAACCCTTTGTAGTAAACATTTTTATTTATTTATTCTTAGACATAAATTAAGAGCAAATAACAAAAATATCTGCCTCCATATTGACTTGTGATTCCAGATGGAGAAAGTTAATCTCTGAATATCACAGTACCAATGAAGACTGTCAAATTTAAGCGGGATAAGGCTGACCTCATAAAAATGTTGTTACTCATATAAAAACAGATCGATCGCCAAATCTTCTGTAATTTGCATTTTTTTCAGCCCAAATTCAATTACCTATAGGAATATCATTAAGGAGGCAAACTACAAAGAAATGAAAGTGTGAAATCCAAAAATGTTAATAAATAATGAGAAGTTTAGCCTGTGGCAGGCCGGTGTGATTAAATAATTGGAAATAATGTTTATCATGGCCGTGTAGGGTCGGCTTTAGAATTGTCCCACCCCTTCTCCACCCATGGGAGTCGTAAGAGCCGACTGAGGGAATACAACTTTTGCCTCGATTTCGAAATACAATTGTGCATCCTTAATTTATAGATAAATTATATAAAAGCGTATTTTTATTGTCTCGGAAGGACACATTCTTACGTAGGTAAGTATATGATATGAGTATGTAACTCTGTGGCTTCTGACACATATATTCGCACTAAGAATAAAGCATTTGTGTAATAAAACAACGGTGTATTGAGAGATAATAACATGTTGATTATGATGTAAGAAGTGTTGTTTATTTGAGTTTATACTTTGTACAGTAGTTCCGACTCAAATATTACTAAAAAGCCCATATTACACGTTTACGTAATTATTTATTGTGCATATTCTTGTGTATTACTAACAAAATTTTAGGAAGGCACGGTTGCTTCGGCAGATATCTGCACATAGTCGCAAGGAGGGAAGCGACTCCGGGCTGTCACCACTGCGGCTGTGACGAGGACACGGCGCGGCACACGCTCGAGTCGTGCCCGGCTTGGGCCGAGCAGCGCCGTGAACTCGTCGCGGAAATAGGGGGCGACCTCTCGCTGCCGAGCGTCGTCAGAGCGATGCTTGGCAGCGACAGGAATTGGGTCACGGTCGCTGCCTTCTGCGAGGAGGTTATCTCGCGGAAGGAAGCGGCGGAGAGGGCTAGGGAGGATTCTTCCGCTGACCCAAACCGCCGCCAGCGACCGGGACGGCGTAGGCGCAGGTACTTGCGCCTCATGCCGCCCTAGCTGAGGCTGCGGGAGGATGGACCGGGGAACGCCCGCCACCCGCAAGGCCTCCGGCGAAGGTGCGACGCTCACTCATTCGAACATTTTTTTCCCGCCTTAAAAAAAAGGACGAACCAAAAACACTTAAAAAAACATTAATTTTTGGTTAGTTTTAATTGAAGGAGGTCTACGTATATTATTGTTTTCTATCAAGACTTTTGGCGTGATCAAAACAACATTTTCGCAGCAGCAATTCAATTTAAAACCAGTTTATTATCAGATTCCATACAATCGTTTCATTGATATACCATACCTAATATATTATGGTAGCTTTTTTATGATTTATTTATATGCTTTTATAAGCACTTACTACGCCACTTACTATGAATTTCTCATAATAACAATTCTAAACACATTGTCGGCTCAACCTTCTATGAGAGCGAAGAACGTGTTCTTGTTTTCTATGTTCTAAGGTCTAGGACTAGTACTAGTATCTGTCAAATCTTTGGAATTATTCATAAAAACAAAAGCAAAACGTATTTTGGTCGCTGTGTGATATTTAATTGACTTTAGAGGACATTGCTCTGCGTCCATACATAGTTCGCCCTGAAACCAATCGCAAAAATTATGTGTTGTAATTAAAACAAATTACTGAATTCCCATACAATCAGCATTTTATAGCGGACTAGCTTGAGAATCGGTACTATTACAAAAAATGTCTCCGATTTTGAGGTTATGAGCAGGTTTTGAATTTAAAGTAATGAAGCTGGAATATAAATGAACCAGTTTACGTATAGCAGCAGTTTGGTGTTTCACTATCTCTTGTTATAGTTTTTAATTTAGTTGGATCCTAGTATTACTTATTTCTAACGCTAGATAGATCTTCTTCTTCTTCTAACGCTAGATATATCTATTAAATTTTTACGTTATTCAAAAAATATTTTAACTATTCATTTTATATATACAATAAAGATAAGATTACTTTGTTATTTTCATTCAGAATGACAATTTTTTTATATTCAAAATTCAAAAGTTTGTCTAATAGTAATAATAAAAGTAAGTTTAATAAAAGCAGTGACATCTATTAACTATACCAATTGCGAGATCAAAAAGCTTTCTGATTCTTGTCTAGATTTATATAATATTAGAACCGATCTTTTTCATTTTAAAATTTTACACACAATTTCTGTATAAATTCCAAAACTATAATTCAGATTTAAAAATATTCTAACAATGCTATAAAAAAACAAAAGATTGATTGTATTGACTTTAGGTAAACATGGCAGACGCTTCGGATGTACAATAGTCCCTTCGAATACTTTTTTCTTCATTATGTCATGCAACTAGTCCGCATTAAACAGAAATATACAATGTATATTTTAAAAAAATACTAATAATTATCATGAATGTCTTATGTCTGATCGTACAGGGCGAAAAATGACAATGTCCTGTGGCAGGTTTTTAACTTTATGACAAATTATAAGCCTAGCTAAGGCAACCCAATGTTTGGGCAGAATACTGTCTGCTAGGCCGCTAGGCTAGATATTTAAAAATACTTTGGAAAATCCAAAAGTGCACACGCCTCATAATCATCATTTTTCACAATAAAATTGATTATTTGATAAGTAACTAATAATGCATGTCTAGTTTTCAATAAATCAAATAGATAGCGCTAATTTCAAAAAGTACTGTGGTTTTCATGTCTTATATGCCATCTAGCGTTAATTTTAAGAAGTACTTCTATATTGGTCTATAGAAATAGTTCTCACGAAATAAGGAGGCGCTGGTTTTAGTGCCGAATCGAGCGTAAATATTCACTATTTTTTTTGTTTATTTAATAACAATTAAACCACATTTCTTCTATTCGTAGTTATACTGAAATGTAAAAGAAAAAAAAATACTACTCGATTAGTAGTAAAGTATTTCGGTTGTTATCGTGTTAACATACATTACCTACAACAAACAGACGTCCAAGACAGAACTTTTTTAAACAGTTTTATAACTAGTTTAAATAACAAAAATGACATCAAAAATATCATGAGTATTAAAAATAGTGTTTTTTCTTGATATGTGTGTGTATATATTATTTTACAAGGGCAATATATGATAAATAGAGACATTTTAAGTTTGAAAAATCAGTTTTTTGGCATGAAACGAGAGTAATACACACCTCAACGCTTCGCTTATGAGGCGTGCAATATAGGAGCAAGTTTCATAGAGTCTAGTTATTTATTAATTATATATTCCATATAGTCATTGTGAAGGAAATATAAATTAACAATTGTTGTTTTATTATTTTCTATCTTTACTATTTTATTTCGTTTTGGCAGACCATTAGGACAAGATGTTATTTGTTATTGTTATGATTACCTGCGAAGGTTCTTCAACCAAGTCAACAGATTGTGATGCATACAATTTGGCAACAATAATTTAATCTTCTGGCAGCAAGCGCTATAACTGTAGCCAATAAAGAAATATTGCTAATAAACTTTACTGACGGCAACATTAGGTATTAAAATATATTTTAAATAGAGTCATCGGTACCCAGTATTATTTAGTCAAAACTGTCTTTAACTAAATAATGAATTACATATACTGGCCCTTCTGTGAAATCGCATAGCTATACACGACGACATCGTTTAGCGTTCCTTCGGAGCCCAATATTATTATGGCAACTTTTGTTTTAATTTGTATATTTTGTATACGATATGAAAAATGAATGTGCATGTCATCCCGCTAATAGATACAATAGATGACCTATCCTAGCTAGAGTACCTATCACAGCCCGAAACTGATAATAATCACAATATGTATATCTACATCAATCAATAAATAAATTAAGTATCTATATTTTGCACTTATTTCAACTCGCGAATGTATTTATTCAAATATATCCTGCATAATATAGGATAAACATCCGTAATACTTTGAAATTTTGCATAATAGTATGTATCATAGTTGCACTTATTGCGCAAAATAATTAATTTCAACAATAAACTCTGCAAAACTCGTCACAAGTAAGTCTCGTGACGCGTTTTAGCGCTGTGAATTCAATCGACACGTACAGGTTTGTAGACTGAAACTTTTCAGTGGGAATACAGTTGTTATTCTACTATTAATTCTATTGAAAGTCGCGGGCGACATCTAGTTTGTAAGAACAACTATGAACACAAAGAAATGAAAATGGAAAATTGTCATTAAGCATGGACGATTTTTACCCACACCTCTCACAGGCATATGTTTTGGAAGGGCGCTGGAACTTACCATTTTGCAATATGAGTTTTTTATTTGTATAATAAGATCTATCGACAGTCGGATTTTTGTTATGCATTTCAAAACTTTTGATTAAGTACCTCTCCAATCATCTCTATCCATACAAATAAATAAAATTAAAGTGTAATGTTTAAATAGCAACTTTTTAATAAATGCATGCATATGGAAGTAATATAATATATGTTACCTTAACAAAATAGCATTGTATAAAGATTTTGCTTGTCTGTCTCTCAATAACTAGTACGGCTGGATCGATTTGGAAGTAACTTTCACTGGCAGATAGCCGATGCTATAAGGAGTAACTTAGACTACTTTTATTATGAAAAAATAAATAGGGATCCGCACAAAAAATAAATCAACGAAATTCCATGCGGACGAATTTAGATCTTTTGGAATTATAATGGAATTATAGGTGCTGTGCACGGATTGCAAACAATTTGTTCTGCCAGATTAAAACGAGCACTGGCTTGACATGACTGGACACCGCGGTCTACGTCATCCTCCCGTCAGTCACTACAGACGCAGAAACTCGTGTTAATGTCGATATTTTCCTTAATGGTATAGGAGTTTATTCTCGTTGAATAATAATAATAATAATAAGTTAGTAGTAGGTATTACACCAATAGGCTTAAAAATATAGGCTTACTAACCTTAATCTAAATTATATTAATAAAATATATTTAAACCGTTTTTTATACGACGTGGTTGGCAAACATTCATACGACTTACCTGATACGTTACGACGTACCCTATTATAGACGCCAGCAGTACCAGAGGCATCATTCGCACGTCGCCAAATCACTTGGAGTTGTAAAGGATTATCCTAATAAGGAGAGGATAGGATGGATACTAAGGAAAGGATAGAAAGTATAGTAAAAAGAGGATACGAAGGGATTTAGGCCTCCGGCGCTCTCACTCACCATACGAAACACAATGTTTGACGCCGATATTCTGTAAGAGCGTGGTACTTACCCTATCGAGCCTATTCATGTTGGGATAAGTAAGGCTCTACCATTAGAATGTCGTTTCTCCCTATGTATTCAGACCAGTGGAACTGTTTGACATTAATTCATTGGTAACATTTGGTGTCCTGGTCTTAAAACAGAAATACCTACTCATAATAAATGTACCCGGATAATTCATACCGTGAACCAATATTAATTCTCACGTCTAAGTAATTAACATGGATTTAATAATTACATAAGTTTCAGGGGCTTATAATTGGTACGTAATTTTACTTTAGTTAATTTTTTACACATTCGATTAAAACAGCCTTCACCTAAGAAATAAAACATTCATTCTTTAACTACGCCCCAGTAGATACTTGTAATAGCAACTATCATTTGCGAATTACGCCATATTACTCAAGAAACATGGTAATTATTTTACGCTATAACAAATGTTCGAAATTAAAATTTTCTCACGCAAAACTTGTAGAAATAGGCAGTCGAAAATTATCTTTTTTTATGAATGACATCCTACACTATCGAATAAGTCCCTGTGGTGTATGTAGGATATTTCCAAACACGCCATTCGCCATCGACACAAATCACACATAGAATTAGCTCTATAGGTTTTTTTTTTTACAGGGGGTTTAGCATATTCTTTTTTGAAAGAATGCACAGATGGCGGATTCTTTTACGAGTATATACCCACGTCCCATGTCACGCTGTGGGTATTTCCACGCAGGAAAATTAATTTGTGTGATGATACACAAAAAATGGTTGTTCTCGATCTGGGTGTACTTTGTGTCCGTGAAATTGTATGTTTGTAAAGTCCTCCGCGATACAGGGACTCTAGAGCAGTATTGTATTTAAAAGAAGTATTTTTGTGAGTACGAAATAATATGGACCTTAAAGAAACTATATCAAAAATAATGTTTCGAACGTCATTTTGAACAGAAATTTATTTTGCTTTTAATGCGAAAATATAAGTAAATATATTAAATTACTTATTACTTTCTTTAAAAAACAATTAATTCTATGGCTAAAGTTCTGAGAAACACTAATAAACTGGGTTAAAGTATTGTGTTTGATAAACATATTGTTGCTAAGTCTTACTCATTTACTATCGCTAATTTACGTGCACTATGTATATTATAATTGGCGTAAATAGGTAATCAAATCAAATAAACACGCAAAATTTACATTATTGCAAACTACATATACTATATAACTAGTAGTAAGTACCTACCTACCTACTTTTTACTCGCATGAGAATTTATTCTTTTATGTTTTTTTTACTGCCTATGATTTATTATAAATTTTTGTTAATTTTATCTGATGATCATTATTATCGTTAGTTAGCACAATCTTCCTCTACTCTTCTTAGTTAGTCCAAACTTTCTCTCCTAGGCTCTCGACATGCTCAGCCCATTTGCCAATACATAACGTGTGATAATGTGAAATAGAATGATGTCACTACAGCTAAGTTGATGGAGCATCTGTAGATAGATTACAGTCCAAATTAAACCGGCTTTTAGTGTTCAAAATTGTGGTTTATATTCTTTTTCACATTTTTGCTCTTTGCACGTATGACGTCATTTAATCTCACATTTTAACAGATAGAGGAAAATCGTTGGGTATATATTTCTAAGTAATAGGATAAATATAACGGAATTATGTTTAACACAAATAATATTAACTAATATTGTTATTATTCGATGTCCATTTTTACTAATTAACGATCCAGGTATTACGCGTGACAGCACACAAACATAATTTCCTTTGTCTCCATGTGCATAGGAGATATATACAGTACATATGTGTGAGTGGGATAGACAGCGTGGCTCTTTCCTGTTACGTTAACTTATAATAATATTATCTATATTTTGGCTGATTGATATTTAGCTAATAAATATAATTAATGGTACCCGATCCATAATTGGCAAGTAGATTTTCGGTTATATTATGGAATTTATTAGAGCTTATTTCCTCTACGAAGAAACATATAGTTAAGCAATTAATTATTTCTTAATGTGTTTGTTGGTGCAATCCATCTAAACATTGAATAACAAAATAATCAATATAAGATCTCCACATTAGGGTTTCGAACTATATGTATGCAATATATCATTATAGCCTGAATTAATCAAACAAACAAACGCACATCTTAATATTCACATTTATAATATTAGTAAGGATTGCTCTAGCTGTTATAGTTTTGTTTTTGAACTTTAATTTATGTGCAAAATAACAAAACATTTTATCCCTGCCATTTGTAAAATACGCGCAGCTATTTGAACGGTACAAAACTTTGAGAATACCACTCACTGATTCGTGGAAACAAACAAACTCTACATTGTTACAAAGTTTCCATTCCAGATATTATGTTTCGGATTCTGGACGCAAGAAGGCGTGGGTGTTCCCTACTCCTATGTCCGCCCACACCCCCCACAAGGTCAGGCGCTCTAGGTGGGGTAAAACAGGTGTTTGTAGTGACTTTCACGTTGGAGTTGCAGACATGTTTAATTACGATTTATTTGTTTCTGAGCAGATATTTTGCGCTTTGACTGTTTTGATACGACAAAATAAATGAAAACAGCATAGGTATACGCGCAGTATCCATAATAGTGATATTACCCACATGATTTATTTATATATAGGTACCTGCCTCCCGCTCTAGTGTTGTAGGTTCGATTCCCACAACTTTGTGTGTACCACAAATGGTTTTTCTGAGTTTGGGTGTACTTTATGTCCGTGAAATTGTGTGTTTGTAATTTCCCCCGCAATACAAGGATTATTCCTCAGTTCAGGGAGTTGTCCTTTACCGTCTGGCTGCGGAGTTAGGAATTCAGTTTTCCTAATAGAATATTTCAATCTCGGGTGTTGTAAAGACTAGGAACTGTAGCAGATAGTCCATTTCAAGAGCAAGACACAGGAATCCCCAAGGAAAGCACTATGGTCGCAACCAAAGAAAAACATACCTACCATATTTAGATATTTTTATATATATTTTTAGCATTTGACATGCTTAGCACTATACATTAAACTCAAAGTGAAAAATGTGAAATCGAAAATAACAGTCACGAGCAGGATTTTAACCTGCATCTCCTGGATACCGTCCAGATTCTTTGCCATACCTGGTCGGTATAATGTATGAAAATATTTCCGACAGATGGCGCTTGCGTCGCCCAAAGACGTTAAATATGAATGTGTTATCGAAATTAGCAGTCAGAAGCAATTGTCACTATGCCGAATTGGCAAAGCATCTGGACGGTATCCAGGAGATGCAGGTTCAAATCCTGCTCGTGACTGTTATTTTCGATTTCACATTTTTCACTTTGTGTTTAATACCTACCATAGGTATGTTTTTCCGTCGGTTGACGTTTAAAATGATAAAAGTAATTCATCTTCACATTACTACAGGGAATTGGAATTGCAATCATTTCACGATACTACCAGAACGAACATTTTCTATTTGTTTTACTATAGTATATTGGTTTTCAAGAGAACTTATAAATATGAAGAATTGAGCCATTTTACATCGGAATAATGTGAAAGCTGGATTTTCCTATCCTTTTGTGGCTTTAAACAATTATAGTCCCAAGTAATATTTTGGCGGCACATACTCGTATTTATTCCTAAGTTAGATATCTCCTCGCCTTCATTCCCCGGAGTAAACCATCTTAAACCATTATCTTACCAGACAAGATGGTAAAAAAATAATCAAATTACTATTTAAATATATTCAGCCTTGGCATAGAAAGTACATAGTTGTTTATACTGATTCCAGGAACGTACATTTTCATTAAGCCCCACGGGGCACGTTGCCACGGTAACCACATTGTGCCAACTTTATTGCGTCCGGGGCTTCCTTGGGGAAAAATCTATTTAATAGACTTACCACTTAGCTACCTGTAGCGTTCAATTTTACTAGTACTTCGTTCGATGACGATGATTCTCGTGACGGAGCATATCACAAGAAAACTGTGATTAAAAAGTAAATTAAAAATACTACTTGTAAGTTTCAATTCGATTAAGTGGCATTCTTGAAGAAGTCGTAGCCTAGTTTGCACTTGCAGTTCAAATCTATGGCAAGTTTAAGCAACTTTTATTTGGCTGGTAATTAGATGGGTGACCAAAAAGTGACCGATTTGAAACCTCCTACTCTCGTTAAGCAGTGTGTCTTGGCTGTTAAATAATATCCTAGCAATCGTTACAGGTTGTCAGTCCTGAATTAAAAATGTGACTCCGTTCTTGTGCTAAGGTCCCCTTAGTTGGTCATGGAGGTCAGATAGGTGCACTGTAATTTTTTTATTTTATTTTTGGCTAAATGGCGGTCTTATTTTGGTGTTGTCAGCCTGTGCAAGTGTTAGAATACCTATATGATATAACTTTTACCCGTCACTGTCGGCGTAGACCGTTGGGAAAGTGGAATCAGGAGGCTCTTCCTCGCAATTATTTCATCCACCATGGAATTTGAGAAACTAAATAAATATCTACGCGAACTATTCAATAAAGACTAAAGAGTATCCTATAAATAAATCTAGTATATCCTGTATCTACACAAAATTAATCCTAATCTGTTGTATCTGTTGACAGACAAACATCCAAATATCTTTTAAAACTTTCACATGGATAATATTAGTAGGATTATATTTATTCCATTCTATGCACCATTTTCCCGGAAAGGAGGATATAAGCTCGTTGTAACATACGACCTTTGGGTACAGAGTAATTAGCGACAAAATACGGGCAAACAGGGAAACGCTGATGTGTGAACCGGGTGAAAAACATGAAATTAGAACTGTTATGAATACTATAAATTAATAAAAATTAGAGCCAGAAACATCCGGATAGTGGCGACGTATTTCGTCACCCGTCTGTCTTATCCCTATGAGATTAAAAAGTGGACAGAGTAAGGCCGTTTGCAATCCATTGACTCTGCCTACCCCACTGGGAAACACTTCTACGTATGTTGGTCCTGCGAAAGAATGGAATGACTATTTTAAACGTTACTTAAACACATTTGTATTATAAAAAAGTTATAACAATATGAAAAGGCTTTCATTTTATATCATAACTTGGTTATATGTAGCCATTAGCCATCAGCTCTACACGAGGTAGGCGCGTGGGCGGAGAGCGTGGAAAGTGCTCGCCTACGCTTTATTATCATGATCACCTATTTTCCACCCAACAGTGTTCATCAAAATTTCCAATAAATCCTATATTATATTCTTTTTCATGTTTGCGGCCGTCGATTATAGGTAATCCTATAATAAGACGTTCTTCACGTACATCACCTGCCCCCCTACCAAGTATCTTAAAGCGACTTGTTTCTTCTCGCCAAGACACCCCCAAGTCGCGCGTGACATGAAAGATCTATTAGCCTTTATTATTTTCAATTGCATTGCTTTTTAGCCATTATTTATCAATATAGGTACTAAAAGGCTTTGGATTGTTAGCTCCGTTATTAGAAGATTCTGTATAAATTATTCCCCTTATGAATATTTATTTCAGATTAAGTATGTAACTACCTACACAGCTATAGAAAAAAGACAAATGATTATAATGTTCTCTATGGAGATTGTAATGATTTCCACGTGAGCTATAATTTGCAAACAAATTTTTTTTTAGGATAAATTAAATACAGAAAATGTTGGTGAGAAAAATCATAGAACCATTTCAGATACACACAATTCCTAATGTGCTCCAAATTGCTTGCTTGAAATAAGGTAAACACATTATTTTCAAGTAGATTCTGCCCGCGACTCCATCCGCGTAGACTGTAGTAAATAAATATATTAATCAAAGGCATAATAATTATCTCTATGGAAAAATAGCTCTATAAAAAACCTATGTCCTTTTTTTATTGGTTCCAGACTATATGTGTGCAAAAGTTACCTACACCGTGAAGGCGTAGCAACCAAATGAATTCACTTTCGCATTAATAATATTAAAGATGTAAAAGTAAGCATAAGGAAATGACATATAAATTGCCAAATTAATAAAAAATATGCTAAACAGAGTAGCTTACTTGGGCCACCAATAGACCGAATTACAGAGATTTGGACTCGATCCCACTTCTGATATTTTTTAATTATGTTCATATTAAAATGGTATATTGTTTGGCTAGAGTCACAGGAATTTCAAGCATAGGTTCGTCTGTCATGGGCATCTAAGACTGGAGAGACGAATTATTAAAGGAGGATTTATATATAAATAATAAATTAGCATTACTTATTTCCTACAGATGTACCTGTACATGTCAAAACTATCCACAAGCAAGCCTTTGATAATATTTTATTCCCCGAGATAATTATTTATTAATCTGTGATCGAAGCTTTCCTTTTTGAGTGTAGTGTTAAAGGTATTCTCCATTGGTTACCTTTAAACGAGGCATAGTTCACGCTTTTACGCCTTTGTTAACCTTTTGAGAAAAAAACCTAATGAGCCGTGAGAAAAAAGGGAAGACTATCCTTGTTAATGCTTAGAGCTTTACTTGAATTTGCGTAAACCAAGTTCTTGTCCAACATATTAAAATTTAAATACATTGTTATTTTTTTTTCTTCTACTAGGATGGCTAATGAGTATACGGCCTGTTTGATAAGCGTAGCCTATAGATTCTCGACAGGGTTAACCCTTGTTTTGGGTAAAGAGATGTACCTATCCGCACAAGCTACCGTTTGGTGTAACAAATAAATTCCCTGTTTTCTGTCTCGCTGCCTATGTTATCGGAGCATTGGACTAACATTGAACTAACTATATCAACTAACTTGGTAACCGCCGTTACCAATTACCATCAAGTAAGCCGTGACTTGTCTGCTGCAATTAACAATCAAAAATATTAAAAAACTTATTTTTTTTTAAATCTTCAATCAATTTAAGCCTATAATTAATAACACAGTATTAAATATGGGTACTTACCATGTATTATTTAATTGCCTTACAAATGAAATAATGATTAAATTGTAAATCAAACTGCTTAGTATCCTCATGAAGCTGTGAAAGCGAAACTGATAATTAGACCGTACCATAATCATATCTAGCGAGGACGTGATAATGCACGATTAGACGCAAGTGCGACATGACAAGCCACCTATAAACACAGCGACCCAACACCCGCATCACCCCACATCACTCCCTGCAAACACCCTTTGACCTACACACGTGTAATGCCAGTAAAATGCACACAAACTTAAACCATCTCACGTGGAACTGGACTCACACTATCGTACATATTGTGAGTATCCAGGCGCACACTTTTGCCGTGATAGGGGAAACTTGGACAATGTGGCATACTTAACTATATTTACACGCACAACGATACGATTATGCAGCCATAAACTAAATCAGTATTTTATTAATTACTTTACTAATAAAACATTAGCAAAGTTCTGTTGGCAAATAACATGTGACAAGAAAAACTGTTGACATTTTAAGTGGTCGACGCGAAAAATATTTAATTATATTTTAATGTCATAAATTCGCGTTTACGGGGTCAAAAACCTATTACTTATATAAAACAATATCTAATACCAATAATTTATAATTAATACTCATACGTAATAAATAACGATATCTAACATGCTTTATACTGTTTATTAAATGCTATAATAATGTGATGCTATTTACTCGTAACACAATGAATTATGGAATTAGGTCACATAAGAACAACCTATAAGAACCTAACGTTTTATAACAGATCAAAAGAAAAATATAAGGTCTGTAGAATTTATTAAACTACATTGAAATATTATTTATAATTTGGAAACATATAATATAATTATTATAACAACTATTTCATACGTAACACGCTTTTATTAGCTTCGCCTGTAAGGGATTCTTTCAACGTGATTTTGACCCTATCTACTGTCGTCCCTTCTACAATAAAAAGGGTATTTTCAATAAACGTACTTTTGATTCTGGTTTGAGTTAAAAAAGAAGAAAATAAATTATAGTTTAAATAGAAAATAATGTTATAATTTTATTATAATGATTGCACAATCTTAATAATCAATTTGATACTTTCTGATATTTACGCGAATGTTACACATTTTGAAATTTACGGAATCTATCACACACACACTTTTTCACAATCAATTTTAATAATTATGACATTTTTAATATGTATTTATAAATATTGAATGTTGTTTTTAATAGTTTTTCAACAACTATTACAAAACTATTTGGCGTTTCGTCTATATATTTTTTAATTACTTACATATTAAGTACAATAAAAACTTATACTTATGTATACATTAAAAACTTGAATATAATTTGTTTTCAAACAAAGATTACGGGCAAATTTACATTTATTTATCTTACAATATAAATATGTAGATACTGCTAGCTTTGTACAATTCCAAAATATTATTTTGCAACAATTAAGTAAGATATTACTGCTAGTCTTATCTTGATTTATTAATATTATGACTATATTTTTCGACATTAAAATGCTTATTTTCGTTACCCTTAGATGCTCTTTTGCTCTTTTTGTTAAAGATATGTATATACATATAGATATATAATATATATATGCAAATAAATAATAAATATGCATGGACATTTCACACAACGTCCTCTGGTCCCAAACTAAGCTTAACGCTTGTGCTCTGGGTACCAGATTACGGATATACCTAATACATATATTACTTTTTTTTTGTAAATACATAGAACATATAATAGATAGAAAATACCCAGATGCAGTACAAATATCCGTGTTCATCACACAAATAATTGTCCTGAGTGGGAATCGAACTCACGACCTCGTGCACGGAAGTCGGTTACACTACCGACTACGCCACGAGGCCGATCTATAGGTATCTACTCAAATTGTATACACCTATAGTCCTATATTGATAACGTTTATAATTGAAATCTTAAAATTGTTTTTATATAATTCGGGGGAGACCGAGACTCACCTACCTAGACCAAATCGGTCATGTATTGAAGGAAGGTGGAGTCAGGAGTCTCCGAAACCGGCGAACGTGTATGAAGAGAGTTATGAATGTTGAGGAAGCAAGAGATGTATGCAAGGATAAAGCCTCTTGGCACTCTGTTCTCTCTGCCTACCCCGCAAGGGAAATGGGGTGATGGTGAGTAAGTAAGTTAAATTGTTTTCCTGTGCCTCGTCTTAGCTGTTATGTTAGTCAATTACTTTAAAACAGTGGTCTGCACGAGACCTAGTAGTATAATTAAATGAAACTTTCTCTCAGTCTCGATGAAAATTTAATTTGTTACCTGAGGTAAATACTTACCACATTTATAAGCATCATTATAACGATAACGTCAGCGCGGCTACAACATAAGCCTTGTTCTAAGGCGCGTTCGTGTAACCTCGCAAGAAACACACGCCCTTTGCCTGAGTGACGTATGATATCAACCCTTGCGTGCTTACTATAAACTCAATAAATTATGTTTATATCGCTTTGTCCTTTTACTTCTTCGACTTAAATATAAATCTAGAAACGTATTACAAATGTTATTTCATACTTAATACACTGGGCTATTTTTTTAACTATTGTTTAAATTCATATAAGAGTTTTTTTGTTAATTTTCGTAATTTATCGCCACTAAATAGTGTCGTTAATAAGTCAGAGAACTGGCTGCAAAATGGAAGAGAAGTAAAAATATGATTTGCTTATTTTGAGATTGAACCAAATTTCGTTACGCGTTATTTCGCGTAAACAAATCGCGACTTAAGCAACAATCTATTTGAATTACAAATAAAATTGCTGGATTATAATCATTCTGTTGACAACACCTTGTCAGTTCGGATTTATAAAGCGCTGTTGAACCAGCGGCCTTGAACGACAACAATATGGAAATTATACACATTTACATTAGTAGGTATTGTTAGTTGTATATTTAAATAATTGCCCGCAATTATATAAAAGTTTACCATTTTAATGGAGTTTTTGGTCTTGATATTATTACCTTCAATTGCCATATCCATACAAGAAAATGCTTTTAAATCTTACTTATCATAATGCTTCTGCCCGCGACCTGAACGCAAAGTCCGTTCTTCACGCAAAAGCGTGGATTTTAAAATGATGTTAATTTTTTCTTTCACTACCTATTTCTATCCCAGTGATGAGCACGGTAATCCTCTTAGAGCGACTGGGACTTAGCCCTTAGTCCACCACATTGACTCTGTGTAGGTTCGCAACCCATCGAGAAAATCTCTCGGTTATGCATATTATTCTTTATATTATTCTTTCATTATAAATCATGGATTTGATGTCCACCAAAAAGTTGCGAGGTCTCCCAGGACATCATCATCAAACTTGATACTACTGTCTGTGCAGTCCTTGCATTTGCCGCTAACCTTTCACATAAATTAAAAACGTGTGAATAATTAAAAATTGCCTACGGTAGCTATTCATTTTTCGAGATTAACCTTTAATCCTTTATGGTAATCCAGTGTCTTTTTTGCACGCCTCATAAGCGAAGCATTGAGGTGGGTATTACTCTCCTTTCACACAGAACAACTGATTTTTCAAACTTAAAATGTCTCTATTTATCATATATTACACTTGTAAAATAATATATACACACACATATCACGAAAAAACACTATTTCATGATATTTTTGATGCCATTTTTGTTATTTAAACAAGTTAAAAAAATCTGTTTGAAAAAAATCTGGCTTGCACGTCCGTGTGTTGTTGGCCTGTGGGGCCGGCTTTAGAATTGTCCCACTCCTCTACACCCATGGGAGTCGTAAGAGCCGACTGAATGAATACCGGGGGAGTGGGCAGCAGCACTCCCTCGAGTATTAACATCCACTGCGATCGCCAACCCGCCTGCCAAGCGCGGTGATTACGGCACTATACCCCCCCCAATTTGGGGAGGCCTATGTCCAGCATTGGACGTCGAAAGGCTGATGGATGGATGGATTCATTGTTATTAAATAAACAAAAAAATAGTGAATATTTACGCTCGATTTGGCACTAACAACAGCGCCTCCTTATTTCGTGAGAACTATTTCTATAGACCAATATAGAAGTAGGTACTTCTTAAAATTAGCGCTAGATGACGTATAAGACATGAAAACCAAAGTACTTTTTGAGATTAGCGCTATGTGATTTATTGAAAACTACTTAGTAAGACCAATACATTATTAGTTACTTATCAAATAATTAATTTTATTGTGAAAAATGGAGATTATGAGGCGTGCACTTTTGTATTTTTCAAAGTATTTATGTATATGTGACCGTATTCCTTGAAAAGTACTGGAGCAATTTCGTTTTGGTTTTTTTTTTCATTCCCTCTCTCACTCTCTTCCGTTTTAGCTTACCCTGACCTTCTACTGCATCGTGGTGTATCGTTAGAATAAAAGCAAACAACTATAAAGAAAACAATAACTGTCAATACATATTTAACTATAATGTCATTTGATGGTTGTATCTCTATAGTTTGTGGTAGCGATATAATTAACCCTCACACATGCCCCGTAATTACTTAGTCGGGGATCATTATTACTAACAAAAGCGAACAAAATGTTCACATGTGTCCGTAGATTTTCTAATGATCTAATCGATAAGATTTGTAGCCGCCCAAGCCGTGTAATATTATATGCCTATGAAACTATGTATTGTATTACGTGTGTTGGTTGGCTCTTTGGATTTTTCCTAATAATCTTTATAAAATAGCAATTGTTACCCTTAGATTTATATACAATCTATTATTATAAAAGATAAAATTTGATAAGCCTTTTCGGAGTTTTTATCAAAAAGACCAAAAAGATAAATATGTAGTTCCATATAGACCTAAAAACTAAACGGATTTAATGTAACCAATATCTCCTCATAAATGGCCGTAATTTTAAATGAAACAAATTTACATTACGATTGTATTACAATTGTAAGCCTAATTTGTAAGGGCTTAATTGAAATAACAGTCAAATAAGCCTGCAGACGACGCTCCAATTATGGTAATTTGCCGTTCCGTAATTATACAACTGTATCAAAATTATGTGCAAATAAATATTTATTTATAATATAAAATTTGTGATAGAATTTGGTAATTTTGGATGAGTACTAAGGACTACAAAGACAGTGTATTGAGTTCGATCCCGATCCGATCTAAGTCCTGGCACAGTACAATCCTTTTAATTTCCCAAATTTTACGGATTTTGTGTGTATAACACAGTCTCAAGCCTGTATTCTAGAAAGGCTAGGCAAAGGTGTATTACACACCCACTGCTCGCCGACTATGTTTAAATCCCATGTAATAGGGGACGAGCCTATTGCCGTCTACCGGGCACAATTACAACCTCGGGAGAATTTTCTTTTTACGAAAAAGCCCGACCTGGGATTCGAACCCGAGACCTCATGATCAGCAGTCGCTAACACTACCGCTGCACCGCTGAGGCAGTTATTTTATTGTAGAGCCCTGACTAAATATAGAGTGAAACGCAACAAAGTTACGATAAGCGCATACAAGACGCCAGGTCACACAGATTTGCATAATGACCCCCATGAGCCCACATGACCCCGTTTTTTGCCTAAACTGTTAACATTGGTAATCAACGTTTTCCTGTTGCAAACACAGTGTCTGTTATGATCTAACAGACACTTTTCACGTGTCACTTTTCAGTGTGCTTAGAATTAATTTATCTACTCGTATGTACACAAGTACATACTGCTATGTAGTTATCCTATGTAGATATTCCAAATAATATTTTAAATTATTTGATTTCATGTTCTTAAACCTGATCATATCCCAATTGTTCTTAAAAATTTAAACGTAGAACGTTATTTTTTTTATTAGTATTGTTAAGCAAGACTAAGTTATGAATAATGCATATCAATTCAATCAACGGCAGACAAAAAGAAGTATTTGACATCGCTCATTGTACTTGCTTGTGTATTCTGTTTGTGTTTAAATATTTATTTTTCCGCACTAACATCTGGTAATTGAAAGATAATATTGAGATAGATAGACCGAATACTTTGTATTGGTACAATAGTTTCAACAAGAAAAGGGACATGAAAAGCAAGATACACAGTCAGTTAACGAAAAAGATGGCCTTATTACTAAATGATATATTTTGCTATGTGTCTTGTAGACAAATCTATGATATCTCTTGATGTAAGTACCATATTAGTCCTTTAAAACGTATTCGGAATCCTTCATACCATGCGAAACTATAAGTTACCTGTATTTAGCCGTATACAATATGTGTCATATCCGGCCATTCTGTCTTTTGCCTTGCAAAAGCTTTACATAAATTATTGTATTTTATCACAATAAGTGTCGACGGCGAATCTGATACTAAGCAGTACATCTTATGTACTGCGGATCATCAAGTCTCGGGCGTAATTCCGGGTCGGGTCTACAAAAATTATTGGGATTTTTCCTCAAAAATGCTCAATAGAAGATTGGAGTTAGAAAGTTGGCAGTGTTTCACTCCCGTGCCTTAGAAAGCACGTGAAGCCCTTCGTCTTGCTCCTGATCTCTCCCTGGTTGTTTGTACCATTCCAGGGGATTATGAGATTGAAGGAACATAGAGTACACTAGTGTTTGCGCACACACTTGTATGATACCATAATATCTCCTGCGCAGTGGGCTGGTGTATTTTGACACACGTGACTGAAATTATCAGTCTTAATATAAGTTCGGCCGCACGGGGGATGGGTGGCGGATTAGAGTGGAGAATTACCGAAAAAAAAACGAACCGCGCATAACTATTCAACCAGTTAGCATTACGGAATTCAACGTGGGCGAATCCGCAGTTTTAGCTTGTGGAAAATACGAGTAAACACTCACAACTCGGACGTATCGTATTTACTCGACAAATACCTACTCCACTTTTAAGGGTGGTAACAGGCGTACATCACTAGCTCAAGGCCCCGAGTTAAATGCCTACCGCTTCGCGTACCGCTCACGGTACAACCGATAGAAGGCTGTCGCACGCACGCCTAAGCGCTCGCGCTTGTAGTATTGATAAAAATAAAATGCATACGGCGGGAAAAACAATCTCAACTGTATTTCTGTGTGCATAAGGGACATTTCTTCTCGCTACGAACAATTGGTATTATTATTAAGATTTTGTAGGCTATTAAAGAGAGATTTTGGAGAAGTTTTAATGGAAGCGATGTTTCTGTCCGTAGGACTAGTATCTATTCTGTGGTGGTAGTATGATATTTGATAGCCCATATCTTTCCTATTTAAATTGTTTGTTGCACGTTTTTTTATGTGACCTATTTATTCCACCTTTTATTTACCTTATTCTTGATTTTATTCACCTATTTATTTACCTTATTTCACATAATTATATTAAATGAAAAATGTAACGGCTATCTCCTGCTACAACCAAAACACACCGATGTGCTTCATGGCCGGTCACACAGGAGATGGTGGCGCCTCATAAGACACCCGTGGGAAAGAATGGAGCGGCGACACTTGTATTCTTAGTCCGTCACCACACGGGCAACAGTAGTGTATGACTTTTTACGGAGCGACTATTATCGGATCGTCACAATACATCTCCAAGAGGGTAACAATATTACGATGTTGAATGAGATCTTTAGCGGACGTACCGATTCAGTATATCGACTTTTTTTTATTGCTAAGTATGGCAGACGAACCACGGCCCACCTGATGGTAAGTGGTAACCGTCGCTCATGGACTCAACTATACGAAGAGTATTGTCAAGCCGCTGCGCACTATTTCATTTCTCAGATATTAAATGAAAGAATAAACGGCTATCTTCTGGTACAACCAAAACACACTGACGCGCTTCATGACCGGTCACACACAGGAGACGGTGGTACCGACCCGTTCGGACCCGATAGAAAGTGAGTACTCTCGCTTGGTATCCAGCTCTACCACCAGTAATGCAATGGCTGATAATTGATTACTTCCCTTAGTCACCTTGTACGACACTCGCGTGAAAGGATGGGGTGGTGACACTTGTATCCTTAGTCCGTCACCACATGGATGATCAACTGTCATAAATGCCCATTATGTCTGAGTAAAATGACATAAGTGTTATCCGAAGCGTGGTTTCCTGATACTTGTATATTCAAAGAGTATATCTTTTGACTCTTATTAATTATTAAGTTTAAATCAGTGACTAATGCATAGCTGTTTTGTATATCCTTACTAAGCTTCCGTTGCTTATTGATATTAGCACATTTTTAAGTACTTAAATATATTTTAATCTATACTATTATAAAGCTGTAACAGAGCTGTGTCTGTAAATTTAAGATATTTGAGAAAAAAATACTGTAATAGGCTATATAGGCGTGTCTAAACACAAAACAATTTTTTTAGAATTTTTGTCTATTTGTCTGTTTATCTGTTTGTCTATTTGTTTGTTCGCGCATCACACAAAAACTACTGAACTGATTTTGATGCAACTTTTTTATTTGAAAGGCCTTGATTAGTCTTAAAAAACTGGTATATTTACATTTTATCTCGCTACTATATCGGGAACCTGAGATATAACCCAAAAACTAGAAAATTATTTAAACTAGAATTTTTTTCAGAATTTATTAAAAGAACTACTAGATGGATTTTGATGCAACAATTTTTTATTTGAAAGGCCTTGATTTGACTTCAAAACTGGTGGACATTTAATCCCGCTACTATATCGGGAACCTGAGATATGACCGAAAAACTAGCTTTTGGCTGCGGCGAAGCCGCTGGCAAAGGCTAGTATGATATAAAGCTAATTACTACTTTTAAAATAGGTACATTTTAAATATGAAAGTTCGTCAATCACAGATGAACTATTTCAAAACCAATTTGCTTTGAGAACTAAACTAATAAAAGTTTATAAATGGCGCGATTGATATTGAAACCTTTCAAAAACGTTATTATATTAAAACTAGCCGTTGCCCGCGGCTCTACCGCAGGCAAAAACTAGTTTTTAGGTTATATCTCAGTTTCCCGATATAGTAGCGGTATAAAATGTATACCAGTTTTTAAGTCTAATCAAGAGCTATCAAATAAAAAAGTTGCAACAAAATCAGTTTGATATTTTTTGCGTAATGCGCGATCGAACAAACCGACATAAAAATTGTTTTGGGTTTAGACACACCAGTATAGCCTATTACAGTATTTTTTTCTCAAATATCTTGAATGTACAGACACAGCTATGTTACAGCTTTATAAAAGTATAGATAGAAAAACATAGCATCACGCCTGTATTCCCCGAAGGGGTAGGCAGAGATGTATTACACACCCACGACTCGCCAGCTATGTTTAAGTCCCACGTAATAGGGGGCGAGCCTATTGCCGTCTTAAAAAAATGATATTTATGCGTCAGTTAGAAATTATGACAAAATTATTATTTAATGATTTTTTCTCTAGGTTCTTATACTTTATAGTACCTATCCGTATTCACCTCAGCAAGGGCATAGTTTGCCATCTCCAAGGAAAAGGATAGGAGGTGGATAGGACGCATATTAAGGCGAGGATAGGAAGGATAACAATGAGATGATAGGGAGGAGGTTTGGGCACTCTCACTCACCATACTAAACACAACGGTAGGTTACTACAATCTCGGGTTCAAAATGTCATCTGTCAAAAATCACTACAAAATTTTATGTAAAATTAATATTTTATACGGAAATTATAAACGATATTCGGTTTAAGTAAGCGACAAATTATAAAAAAATACAAGTGAAAATCCAATGCGGGGTTCCTGGTGACCTGTGACACAAGTTTCTTTTCAGAAACTTACTTCAGGCATCAGTCTCTCACGAAGAATAAGTAAAAGATCAGGTTTTGGACTTCAAAATATGAACCGCTTCTCCAAAGATTGAAGACTCGGTAACTTTACATCGTATTTGAACTCTTCCATAGTTTGCTTCCTATGTTCTTACATCAAATCTTTTTATAATAATATATGTACTATACTGTTATTACCACTGATGGTATTACCCCGATCCAGCTGGCTCATTCATGCTGGGATAAGCAAGGCTCTGCCACTAATAAATAGTATTTTTCATTACTCATACTCTGAAAGTAGGCCTGAAGTTGCCTGAGGAGCAGGTTGAAAGTAATACTTTTCAGCCCTAGGGAGAATTACTTTCAACTGACAGCTGAGTAATTATTAAAAAAAACAGTTCTATTTTCTGTACAGCCAGTCTAACTACAGCGCGATGTAAAATTGAAATAACATAAAGTTAAGTACCTATTTATTAAAGAATTAATTTTTTATATGACTTTATTTTAAAATAGTTGCAACTAAGTATATCTTTAAAATAACGAAGATTTATATTTTTTCAATGATTAAAATGAAAAATAATGGCTGAATAGCTGACTGGCCACAGAAAAAAAAAACAAAATCGGCGGGAAAACGGTGATTCCAAATTCAATTTTTTTAAGTAGAGACTTATTTTTTCTTTAGCTAATTCATGATTTTTATTTTTAGTTTCCTCGTATTCGTAATGAAAAGCACAGTGTTTACCTCGGGATAAAGACTTATTTAGTCCCTCGAACTATTGGAGCCCTCGCTACGCTCGCTTGCTTTCATCCCTAGGGTAACAATGTACTATTACGTATTCTTCAAAGCTCATACTTACAGTCATGCGCTGCTTACACAACAATGCGGTCCCCCCTAGTCCTTTCTAGAAATAAACAGATCCAAGATAGAACAAACGTAAAATATTTGTCGACCTATAGACACCCACAACTTAATTTTTTTTATGAAACACACGGCACTGTTTCTTTACTTTGGAAACATTTAAAAAAAACTTCATAGGTATACTTTTCTATCTGCTTCGTTTTCGTAAGTCATTCGGTTATAATCGATAATATAATCGGTTTATGTAATAATTGATCGTGAAATTACGTCACCGCGTTGTCATCGACCTTGGTTACCTGGTCTCAAGACCATGGCTCCATGGTACCTACAATATGACAAGAGCTTCGACCTTAATCAGCATTACTAAAGATAGCCTTTATTTCGTGAGCAGTAAAGATCTTTATTTGAAATAATTTATTTCATTATAGTTTACTTAAGAATGCGAAGATTTTAAAGTCAATCTAATCATTTTAATGTTAAAGTTGTTTTTTCTTTGTTGATAGATAGCAGCTGTTGACGTCCGTAGTAGCAGCCAGCCCAAAGGCAACACTTTTCACGCCCCCGCTCCCCGCATCCTCTTCCAAGATTGCTGCCACCATGGGTCGGAAGAAAATACAAATATCCCGGATTACGGACGAACGGAATCGGCAGGTTAGTATCTGGAAATTATATTCTTTAGCAATTGTAGTCAATTAACACAAAGTGTGAAATCAAAAATAAAATTCATGAGCAGGATTTGAACTGCATCTCCTGGATACTGTCCCAGATGATTTGTCAATTTAGCCATCGTGACAATTGCTAAGAGCTGCGAATTTCGATGACACATTTATTCTTAATGTCTTAGATGACGCCTGCGCCATCCGTCGGAAGTATTTGCATACATTATTTATACATCACGATGGCTGCATTGGCAAAGCATTTGGGACGGTATCCAACAGATGCAGGTTCAAATCCTGCTCATGACTACTATTTTTGAAGTACAAATTATTTGCGAATAAGGAAAAAGAGATTTTTTGTACTAGCGGGAATCGAACCCGCGTCTTTTCCAATCCGGGGAAGTGCTCTAAGCCACTGAGCTATAGTACAGGTCTTTCGACCATCCCAATCTCCTTATCACATATGTCTTTACGACCAAGGCCATCTATCGGAAGCATTTACATGCATTAAACCGATATAGGAAGTTTAATTTTGCAATTAAAATTCATACTATTTGATGGCGCGATTTTTTAAACAAAAATATCTCTTTTTCCTTATTCGCAAATAATTTGTACTTTAAAAAGTGGCGGAGCATGCCAAATGCTAAAAAATATAGATCATAAATACTATTTTTGATTTCACATTTTCACACTTTGTGTTAACTTATATGGCTAAGCATGTCAAATGCTCAAAAAACATGTAAGAGTATCAAAATAATTGTAGTCAATTTATCGCTCAAAATAATTGTAGTCAATTTTTGGCTCATCGACTTACAGTAATACCAAGGGCTGTTATATCATCATTCATGATCAGCTTTCGTAATTCAACTCTAGACATAATCCTCCCAAGATTGAGGCCACATCGAATGCTTTGTGCACGAATCCAACAGCTCTTTGCGGCTTTGACCAAGTCACTAGTCCACCTTGTGTCCATCCTGATCACTGAGTCTTCCGATACGTGAACATCTCTTTAGAACCTTTTTTCCCCAACGATAACGGGTTTTTGAGTAATGTGTCCTGCCCGTTGCGCTTCACCTTGCTTAATATTCTGTGGGTGTGTGTTTTTCATCACGTGTTAAAAGGTTTAAACATGGCAGCCTCTGTGGTGCAGTGGTAGCGTGAGCGACTGCTGATCAAGAGGTCTCGGGTTTGATCCCCGGATCGGGCAGTGTTATTGAGCTTTTTCGTAAACGAAAAATTTTTTTTAGATATTTTTTATATATATTTTTAGCATTTGACATGCTTAGCACTATACATTAAACACAAAGTGAAAAATGTGAAATCGAAAATAACAGTCAGGAGCAGGATTCGAACCTGCATCTTCTGGATACCGTCCAGATGCTTTACCAATTCAGCCATCCTCACAATTGCTCCTGACTGCTAATTTCGATAACACATCATACTTAACGTCTTTGGGTGACGCCTGCGCCATCTGTCGGACGTATTTTCATACATTATACCGACCAGGTAAACTTAATTTTACAATTAAGATTTTACCTAATAATGACGCAATCCCTTTAAATATTTTAGATATTTTTTATATATATTTTTAGCATTTGACATGCTTAGCACTATACATTAAACACAAAGTGAAAAATGTGAAATCGAAAATAACAGTCAGGAGCAGGATTCGAACCTGCATCTTCTGGATACCGTCCAGATGCTTTACCAATTCAGCCATCCTCACAATTGCTCCTGACTGCTAATTTCGATAACACATCATACTTAACGTCTTTGGGTGACGCCTGCGCCATCTGTCGGACGTATTTTCATACATTATACCGACCAGGTAAACTTAATTTTACAATTAAGATTTTACCTAATAATGACGCAATCCCTTTAAATATTTTAGATATTTTTTATATATATTTTTAGCATTTGACATGCTTAGCACTATACATTAAACACAAAGTGAAAAATGTGAAATCGAAAATAACAGTCAGGAGCAGGATTCGAACCTGCATCTTCTGGATACCGTCCAGATGCTTTACCAATTCAGCCATCCTCACAATTGCTCCTGACTGCTAATTTCGATAACACATCATACTTAACGCGCGGACTTACAGATGGCGCAGGCGTCACCCAAAGACGTTAAGTATGATGTGTTATCGAAATTAGCAGTCAGGAGCAATTGTGAGGATGGCTGAATTGGTAAAGCATCTGGACGGTATCCAGAAGATGCAGGTTCGAATCCTGCTCCTGACTGTTATTTTCGATTTCACATTTTTCACTTTGTGTTTAAACGAAAAATTCTCAGTAGCAGCCCAGGGTTCGGAAATGTGCCCGGTAGACGACAATAGGCTCGCCCCCTATTACGTGGGACTTAAACATAGCAGCGTGGGTGTGTAATACACCTCTGCCTACCCCTTCGGGGAATACAGATTGATGCTATATTTTTTTTAACTGAGAGATTTAAATAATATTTTTAAACATTCATCCAAAATTGTTATTCTTTTTAATCTACAACCACATTTCCACTTAACCTCAAGTAGAATACTGTAATATAGTAAGAACAAAGAAAAGGTACATAACCGCATTAGTTAATACAAGTTTATGAATATCGGCATAAGTACCCACTATTAGTCATAATGTTATTAGAACTCAAATAGTTCTTACGAATTCAACTATAAACTATAATATTAATGAGTATCCTCGTTCCTGCGTAAAAAGGCAAAGTTTCTTAACCCTGTATTAAAATCTATACGGATAATTTAAAATGATATTAAAAGTACAATATTAAGTGAACTGCGAAACCGTTATGCACACATAATATTGGAGGCTGTTCGAGAGAAATGACCTTACTATGCAGCATGACCTATCAGATCGACACTCCCACTGCAAAACATTATCGCGACGGGACAACGACCTCTCCCGCTTGTAATTTATTAATTATACGATTACACTGTATATCAAACATGTCCATTTTATTATGACCCTTCCAAGTACTCTTAATTTCCCCCTTTGGAAGTCCATTCCTAATTGCACAAAGGCAGGGAAGTTCTGCCAATCTGGTCTAGCAATAGCCGAGGCAGACGTAAAATTAAAACTGCGAAGGTCAATTTACTTTCGGCATTTCTAACCTTCTTTGTTGTTAAATGAATATGGTAAACACTATAGTCGTATTTACCATATTCATCAAACTTTGGGATCTGTATATAACAATCATATCAGAGGAAATACATTTGATATATTGAAGAGATATTAAAACAAATGGATTGACCAGGACGGCTATCGATTTTTTTGCTATTAAAGGAAAATTACAAATTAACCACAGGCGGTTTGTACACAATAGTGCATTATTTAATAGTCTGAAATGTAGTTAAGCGTACGTTGAGTGACACATAATGCTGATGAATTCCAGTAATAATCGTGTGATTTCGCCCATGACCTAATAAGTATTTTGTTTTCATTATAAATATCGATAGTATACTCTGACAAATTAGAGAATTTGTATATTGTATTTCTTGCTTTTTTACACGCACGATGACCCTCTACGATGAGATAGCAAACCGTTTGACTTGACTTAACTCGATTGTATAGATAGCGAAATAGTTCGGCCGAATGTTGTAGGTTTGATTCCCACACGGGAAAATCTGAATAATCTGATTAATTTGTGTCCGTTAAATTGTATGCTTCAAAAGTCCCCCCTGATACAAGGATTGTTCTTTCGGGTGTTGTCTAAAAGCATAGGGTTTTGGTTCGAGCAGCCTCTCTCTTAATCGTTAATTGTTCCGTTTTGTTTTACTCGCCTGTTAATTTGTAAATCTACAAAACTAAAATTTTTTACTTTCTTAGACGTCAGTCCAAAATTCCCATTAGGCCAGACCTTACTTCACATGAAATTATGAATGTGTATATCAACTAGAACCGATATACAATTTTAAAGACACCTTTCATCTTCCTTAAACTACTACGTCAAAAATATTACTCACTATGCGAAGTTATGCCTTTAATTATTTTTAAGAATATTATTCTTAAGAAATTATTAGATAATACTTCTAATTTATATTCCTAAATAAAAAGGAAGACACATATTTAGGCACATAAATAAATACCTAATATAGAATAAGAATCTTAATTTAATTTTATATTTGCAAATTTACAAGCTAATTATTTTTGCTTGCAGAAGAGTAACAACATGCAATTACTCGATCTCTTTACCTTTGTTAGCACTAAAATTAAGCTTTCTGAATTTTTCAGGTGACCTTCAACAAACGAAAATTTGGTGTGATGAAGAAAGCCTATGAGCTCAGCGTACTTTGTGACTGCGAGATTGCTCTTATCATCTTCAGCTCTAACAACAAACTCTACCAGTACGCTAGCACGGATATGGACAAGGTTTGTTTTGTTTTATGTAATCCACAATAGTTTTAGAATTAATGTAATATAATAAAACGAGCGATTCTTGTATATTTACTTAATTAATATAATCTACTTTTACGAAATCATCAAAATTATTTTTTACGAAAAACCAAACAAAAACCTATAACGCCATCTCGTGGATTTTTAAGGCTTGGTTGTTGTTATTAGATGTTAGCTAACTGGTACCTCATAATCCTACGAGATGGGGTTAAAATATATTTTAGTAAACGTTTTGCTTGAAGATTGTCTAAATTAATAATTATATTCTTCGAAAAAACAAAAAGAAAAGTCACGCATTCACCCAGGTCTTGCTAAGTAACGTCTGTATAATAAAACAGTTGAACTCGGTGTGTCTGTACATTGAAGTTAAGTACCTCGGTATTCAAAACGATGAGGAGTCAATAAAAAGGAAGATTTATTCAGTGGCACAGGAATCATAGTCCATACAGCCAAAAAGAACTTTATACATTATAACTCGAAAAACAAAAGTCTTTAAGTATTCCAGTTTAGACATAGTTTACTGTCAATAGTACTAATTATTAATTCTATGTGCGGTTTAATTTCTTAATTATCTTATATGTACATATATAAAAAAATTCATAGCAAATTTCATTAAAATCCGTTATCGTTAGGTCAAATTGACCAAAAATAGCTATCGTACGGGAATTATAAATTTTTTGGGACAAAAGCTGTATAATAAATCTTATCTAAATCCGTTCTATTATTTGGAACGCCGCGACGCGCAATATGTGGGTAGGTTTGCTCATAACGCGGTACAAAACCGGATCTAGGACACTAAGGCTTAATATCAAAACATCTTCACAAACTTTCGCTATTATAATATTAATTAAGATTTTATACAATTAAATTGATAACCGTCTTAAGTACGATTTCTTTACGCAGTTTCGTAGTTGTTAAAAAAATAATGTATCTTCCTATTATTGTTTGCGTACCTATGTTTATTTTCATTTATTAAGTTTTTATTTATATTATTAATATTATTATACTTTCTACTGTTTAGTGTTACATAATCGTGAAGATATATAGTTTTGTTTACTACTGGTTATTAGGTATATAATTATCATAATGCCTTCTTAGCTAACTCGTTCTTTGACTAATAATGCCCAGTTTTATATTTTAAATGACTGTCCCTCGCTTTCAACGGGTGCTGTTCACTAATAAAGAAAGTCTCTAGGAATCTTAAACCACTAAAATCTACTAACAAAGGTTTTAAAAATTACCCTTATCATAATAAAATCCACTGTGTTTTAAAGTATTTAGCGGGGAAACAGACAGAGGCGATTGTTTGTTTGTTACTTAAACCATCATCATAAAATTTAGCTTACATTCGTCCTGAACCCAGGAAAGGATATAAGGCTACCATTCATCCTAGAAAATGGGTGGTTCCTGCGAGATAGCTAGATATATAGAAATGCTGCGCCGGAGCCGCGGGCAAAGGCTAGTTGCCTTTGCCCGCGGCTCCGGCGCAGCCAAAAGCTATTTTTTAGGTTATATCTCAGGTTCCCGATATAGTAGCGGGATAAAATGTATACCAGTTTTTAAGCCTAATCAAGAGCTATAAAAAAAAGAGTTGCATCAAAATCCGTTCAGTAGTATTTGCGCGATGCGCGAACGAACAAACATAAAAAATCTAATAACAATAGTTTTGTGTTCAGACACCTATATAGCCTTAAAGTATTTTTTCCTTAAATGACCGAATTCTGAAGTCCACACTGACGAAATCATAGGAAGAATCTAGTATTTATTAATATCAAAACTATATTTATTTCAGGTTCTCTTGAAATACACGGAATACAACGAGCCACACGAGTCGCTGACCAACCGCAACATCATCGAGGTACATTAAGTACGGCGTCATCTGTGTGCTCGTGATCGCAATGCAATGTCCATGCAAAATTGACTTATACTATTAACCGAGTGCTTTGTACTTACAATACCTAATGCATACATTTGTTACTAAAACATTCTTAGAAATCAAGATGACGGACTACGATAGATTAAAGATGTATAATGTATATCTCGTTCGAAAAGACCTTGTTTAAACGATATCTCGGCGATTATATATACACATTAAATAGACAAACACCAGTAATAAAGGAGCATGTTTATTTCCTGTTAGAAAAAGTATGAAGTACAAAATACCAGACACCCAGTTTTATACTAACAGTTTATTACTAGACACCCCAAATGTTTATGTTATTTTTTCCTGTACCAGCATGGGTTTTGTATATATTTGTGTTTATTTGAATTAACCTCGCCTACCTGACTGTGATGTTTTGATACAAGGGTTAAAGTCAGTGTTGCATCATTGCGTTCGACACCACACATATGTACGCTAAAAAATTTACGTACAATATTTTAGTTACACTATAATTTAAGAGCACAGTTTTTATTCAGTACCCTCCTTTACATACTGACATGGATAAAATGTAAATAAACCGAACCTTGTTTATCAATTTCATTGTGAAATAGAAAAAAAATACCCTAGAGCTCTTGGAAATTCGCTCGAATAGCAACCGTGGTGTTCATTCACAATAACTATTTTAATTTCACTGCCCGATTTTTGATGCTATCTGTCGGATGAGTTCGTTTTTTTTTCGGATATGTAATTCAATTTTTAAACAGAATTACAACCGAATAGTAACGCGACGTTATATTTTGAAATAATTAATTTTTCTATTTCATAATATTATCGATGGCTCAGCATGTCATGTGCTTATAATTAAAAAAGAGATTAATTCGATTTTTGAAAACGCTAATAGTGTGTACAGAGGGTGTAATCTAATATAATAACTGAAGTTAATGCATGCAATGTATTAATGCAGTAGAATATATAAGATTTTGGCTCGTCAAGCCCCCTGAGCTGTTTTCGCTGACACTTACAGGCACTAACGAAGAAAGAGCATAAGAACGGAGTGATGTCACCTGAAAGCCCCGAAGCCGAGGCCGAATACAACCTCACACCAAGGACCGAAGCCAAATACTCCAAAATTGATGAAGAATTCCAAATGATGATGCAAAGGAACCAGTTGAATGGAAGTCGCGTGAGTGTAGGCGTTACGGGAAGCAATTATAACCTGCCAGTGAGCGTACCGGTTGGGACCTACGATCAGTCACTGCTGCAAGCTAGTCCTCAGATGCATACCTCTATTAGTCCACGGCCCTCATCCTCGGAAACCGATTCAGGTGTGTAATGTGATCCCACTAATATATTGTGTAACCTGAAACTGGTATATTAGCGAGAACTCGAAACTCATTCAGGCGGAACATACTGAGAACTCAGACTCCAAAATCTGCCAAATACTACAGGGAACCGGGTATTTTCCAACCGGCTTTTTTAATAGTCTATTTTTTCCGAAAAAGAATGTGTTTTTTTTTTATATTACTATTACATACGGGTAAGGTAATTTGTGTATGTGCAACATACTTACTGGTTTTGTTAAAAAATAGTTATTTTTTACATACATTTAAATATTTTTGTACTATATGTATCTAGTCGTAAGTTGCATCAAATTGTTTGTTAAAGAGCAACTACTTTTGATTCCAGTATACCCTAGTGGCGGAATGCTTGAGATGTCAAACGGCTATCCTGGTTCCGGCTCGCCGCTGGACGCCGGATGCACGCCTTCCCCGTCACCGGGACCGGCGCCGTCTCCTCACCGGCACTCCCACAAGGCGCATGGCCACGCACCGCCGCATCATTCACCGCGGCACAATAACCTGCGTGTTGTTATACCCAGCTCCATGCCACCCCCGCAAGACGATATTTCTTACACTGGAGAGGTAGTTTATTAAACTCTAAAAGAAAATACCTTTCTTAGCCCAATTACATACACTTTGGCAAGGAAATTGACTAGTAGTCAACGTTTAGTGATTTACCAAAGTGTCACCGATCCTCCAGAGGCATGTTCTAAAATTGTGTGATCTAGAATTTAAACAAAACAAAAGCCTTATACTTGTCAAAGCTATGTGGCTTTCTGTCTTATCTGTAAAATATTAACTGTTAAATCATATTCAGCAAACCATAACGTTAAGATTGTAGTTAATAAACTTGTGTACCTATATTATTGCTTGCCGTGTGGGGCCGGCTTTAGAATTTTCCCACCCCTCTCCACCCATGGGAGTCGTAAGAGCCGACTGAGGGAATACCGAGGGAGTGGGCAGCAGCGCTCCTTCGAGTATTAACAACAACCACTGCGATCGCCAACCCGCCTGCCAAGCGTGGCGATTACGGCACTATCCCCCATTCTTGGGGAGGCCTATGTCCAGCAGTGGACTTTAAAAGGCTGATGGATGAATGGATGGGACCTATATTATGCTCTACAAAACAAGTCACATGAGTTATGACACCACATCAACTAAATAAATCAGTGTGGTTTCTTCTAGCTTTGTTTGTACAAACGACATTTACTAATTTTTTTTATTGCATGTAGTGGCAGACCGAGTCACGGCCCATCTCATGGTATATGGTAACCGTCGCTCATGGACTCAACTATACCGAGAGTATTGTCAAGCCGCTGCTCACAATTTCACTTCACCGATATGAAATGAAAGAATAAACGGCTATCTCCTGCTACAGCCAAAACGCAACGATGTACTTCATGGCCGGTCACACGGGAAATGGTGGTACCAACCCGCTCCGGACCGATACCAAGTGAGTACTCCCACTTAGTATCCAGCCCTACCACCAGTCATGCAATGGATGATAATTGCTTACTTCCCTTAGTCGCCTCATACGACACCCGTGGGAAAGAATGGGGTTGTGACACTTGTATTCTTAGTCCGTCACCACATGGACAAATTAATTGACTACTAAAATAACTCTTTCCCTAAATTAATGTAGGTAATTGTGAGTATCCACCGGCGTCGTGGTAAATGCTATCTCTTACAATGATATAAGTAATATTGTATTATTGGAGCGTTCATAGAATATAATTGGAATGTATTCATTCCAGACCCCGCTAAGCTATTCTGGACTAGGAAACTTCGGACCGCAAGACTTCAGCATTAATTCGGACATGGGCATCGGACTGACGTGGGGCGCGCACCAGCTTCAAACTCTACAGCACAATAGGTACATGTCTGTGCCCAATTTTACATTACCTTTTTCTATGTGGCTTAGTAGTATAGCTTAATTTTACAACCCTATAAGGTGTACCTTTCCTGCCTATAAGAAATGCTACCGATTTTATTTTATACATACGAATACACTTTCTTATCTTTATTGTTATAGGTTAACTAAATAAATTGAAAATTGTAAGTATTTAGCTCACATAAAATTCAAGATATTAACTAGAAAGAAAAAACCGCGATAAAATCACATACCTTAACCATATGCTTTTTATAAGGCAGGAAAAGAATACCTACTTGAGTTATTTAGCAAGTAAAACCTCTTCAATATAATAGGGACAAAACTATACAATAGAAAGAAATATGGCGCGTAATAATCGCTAATAAAGTTACATTTTCAGCTCTATAATAAATTGTTATTATGAAGTGTGTAGCATTGGCAATGTCTACAGAGGTCAGTGGATGTGCATTGAGGTCAGTGGTGCATTTACTTTTTGTATATTTTTGTCCTTTTCTGGCGTATGAGTGCTAGTTTTTTTATACGTAAGTGTTGTGCTATTTACTCTAATACAGTGCGGTCAACCAAGTGCAGAAAATTATCATTTTATTATAAATATATTTTTCGTCTGTTTTGTAATGCAAATAATGCAGCTACCTATTTAAAAAAATGCAGTTTTTAATAATAATAATAATAATACCATTCATCATTAAATACATGTAGGTACTACATTTGACGGGCCTCGTGGGGTAGTTGATAGTGTAACCGACTTTCGTGCACGAGGTCGTGGGTTCGATTCCCACTCAGAACAATTATTTATGTGATGAACACAGGTATTTGTACTGCGTCTGGGTTTTTTCTATCTATTATATGTATGTATTTACAAAAAAAAGTATTATAATATGTATTATATCCGTAATCGGGTACAATATGTATTATATCCGTAAGCGTCTGGGACAGACGCTTGTGCTTTGGACGAAAATGTCCGTGAATATTTATTCATTTATTATTCTAGCTTGTAGTGCTTAAATCTTTACTTAATATATAAATTAATAGGAATGTGGTTTTGTTAGTTTTTGTGTTGCGCTTTCATGCAACCACTGAACCGATCATCATTAAAATATTGCATATATATTGTCCGTAATCAAGAAAAGGCTCTTTACCCTGGAAAATAGATGGTTTCTGAGCAATAGCTATTTTATGTACCTATGCCTTAAAAAATTATGTTTATAATGTATATTCACGGGGCAGAATCCAGTTATAACAAAAAATATATACACATCACTAATGAATATGTAATTATTATAAATATAGCTAATTTTATTCAAAAAATTGTGACATATTCCAAAAAACAAAAATATAGACAGTTCCTCCGTGACAGTTTAAACACTGCCGTGACCAGGATTCGAACCTGGGTTACTACGGCCACAACGTAGGGTCCTAACCACTAGACGATCACGGCTATCGGAACCGGTGAAAACGTTGCCGAATTTTACAATCTGTTCAAAGGTTGTCTGCTACCTATAAATATGCCAAATAGGATTTTTTGACAATAATTATCTAAAATTCGTATATAAAACTAATTCGGATTATTAAGCAATTTTTGATCAACCATATACAGTTTTTTTTTAAATTCCGAACTTAGTTATAGTGACTAACAACACATAGATAATTTATATTATATGAAATAACATTGCTTATTTTTTTATTGTTTTATTCTCATGCATATTATTTTGCTACAACGTGTTTTGCGACCTCGTGCAAAACAACACGGTCGTAATCTACGTATTACGTAACATTAAAGTGATTAAGCCGCAAATGGCGCGATTTAATTAGCTTTGTAAAAAATATAATTGATTGTAAAAAAACAAATCTCTATAACTAACTTCCCCTTTACTGTTATAAATTATATTTAAGTAATAATTACTAAGATCAGATTACAGTTTTCCATTATACTCGGTATTTCCACTTCGTACTTAGGTACTGATTTATTTTTGGCACACATTAGTGTACAATTATATGGTATGGAGCATATATAATTATCTATATCTGTGTATAATTATAAAATTCGACAGATTTATTATCGAGTCGAAACAGTCCAACATTATTCTTCATAGAATTTCCCTGAAACCGATACATTTTAAAAAAGGAAAATTAATTGTGCAAAATTAAAAATTAATATATTCTATAATCAATCATGCGCTTGTTCTCAAATTTACTTTATATTATGTTTCTTGTCCCTATTTAGGGCTGCTATTATTAAGAATTTCGTGACTTGACGTAAAATTCCAGTATCCGTTTCTGCGTTCCCAGGGTTCGAACTCGAGTCAGCGCGAACACATATCACCCCCTCCCCCTCAGACGAGGCAGGCAATGAGATACCTCTAACAATTAAAAGATTCGATAGAACGTGTTCTAAGCTACGCAGCGAGTCAAATAAAAGAATTTCACGCTCGAACACAGCTAAATTGGATTCGTAAACCAAAAAAAGTTGAATTGAATTATTTTTTACTGTCGCCAAACAAACTGTTGAATTAAGTAGGAAATCAGATTACAAATTAGGTTGAAAAAAATTCAAAGATACGGAATTAAATGGACTATAATAGTAATGGTATGTAGATTTAATAAGGCCCTGATGATAAATGAGAGATAGCCCAAAAGTGTTAAAATAAGGATTATATTGGGGTAAACTGTTCAATCTGCATATCAACATCTTTTTACAATAATTATTTTTTATTATTGAATTATTTTCCACTTTTTTGTTTAAGTAGCTATTAGAGGTGTTTTATTATTATTTTTTTATAATTTATTTTCTTCTATTTTAGTCTTATAACAGCATCAAAAGTACTATAGGACTGGTTTGTAATCAATATATAAAAAAATAGGTATTGAAATTCGTGAAAAATAAAATATCTGATTGCCCAAAGCGAGACAAGCTTTTAAATGTATTCACTGTTATCCGATTACCGTACTTCGCGTACTCGATAGAGGGCACCGTTAGCTTGCGAATGAACGTAGTATTTTCATCAACAGTAGCAGCCTGCCGGTACTAGGCGGGGGAGGGACGCCGCCACCAGCCGCATCGCCTAACAACGTGAAGATTAAAGCGGAGCCTGTGTCTCCTCCACGACCAGACCATATGTCCCACCGCGTGCCGCCTCCACAGCCGCAGCCCGCTCATCTCTCAGGAGTCATTGATGGTGAGATTGACTATTTTTTCAGCACTTAAACCTTTCGATGTTAGGTACAAACTACCAACTCAACCGGGGTAAAAGTAGCTACTTACAGCTTTATACACTAACAGTGCTGATTTTCATGGAGGTTTATTTAAACATTGAGAGATTTTTTCGAGGACTTGCGATGTCTGCCAACCTTCACTGCGCTAACGTATTGCACTATTGCCTAAATCCTTTTTACTCTGAAAGGTAACCTGCGCGCAACAGTAGAATATTAATATGTTGTGAATAATTTTACGAAATGTATTAATATTGTCTGTAGTTTATTTTTGTCTCGGTTCCAAAGTTAGTCCCTTGACGCAGGTAGTTTTAAACTGTGTACTTAGGTAAACAATGCAATATAATATCTGTTAAAACCAATGAGCAGCTGTCTCATTCGGGTGTTGTGTGGTGGAAGTGCTTTAAATAACGATCACCGATCGCCAAGGGTAGTGCGTTTAATTACCACACGTAACAGCTTTGTGTGATCCACAAAATAGTTGTCTTTAAAAATATTCACAGCCTAGATTGTTGTTAAATCTGTTTTGACGTCACCAACCGCTTATAACTAAATTACTAATATTGGTACTAGGTCATAGGTCATAGCCTAGTTGTGCACTTCAATGCAATCGGTAAGGTTGGGCAACTTTCGCTCGGGTAGCATCAGATGGGTGACCAAAAAGTGACACTTAATTTCTGGACACCTGACCTCCTCCATGCTTCGGAAGGCACGTTAAACAGTGGGTCCCGGCTGTCGAATTGTTATTTAATTTATCTCTGGCAGTCGTCACAGGTTATCACAGCCTTGACTTAAAAAAAAACTCTGGTATGTTCTATAGTCGCCAGTTGTCCTCATGTTGGGTCACGGAGATCGGATGGGGGGCAGTCGCTCCGTTTAAGTATTGGTAGATCAGCTGAAACTGAACAGATTGTAAGCCGATCGTGACAAATTTCAATAAAAACTAGTAAATAGATAAATGCTGATGATACTACGAGCACGTGTGTAGTGGTATTAGGAAATGCAGGAGGAGTTGATAAGGGCGAAATTATTCTACTATACTTACTAAACATTTTAATAAATTACAAGATTTATTTAGTTATAAGAAACAAGACAGTGACATTCCAATAACATTAAAAACGTAGTGTACCCCAATTATGCAGGTTCGGTATCTTCGAGTAACATGGGCTCGCCGGCTGGGCAGGACATGAGGCACTCCAACTTGCCTCTGGACTACGAGCAACCGCACACCAAGCGACCGCGGATCGAGAGCTGGGCCACATAGCAAGGATACGAGGCCTTTGGCTCGTACCCGAGGCCCCTGCACCCGCACTGCTAAACAGAACCCAGGCCATCACGACCCCTCCCTGTCGAGCTTCGTCACCGTCCCACTCGATGACTTCTCCAAATCCTTGATAGCGCCCCAGTGCTAATATTTACTACCTAGACACGGTGCATCTAAAAAACGGTGCTTTTTTCATGGCAAGGTATACCCATCTATGTTCTCTATTAAAGAGAATATTTTCGCCCCCGGGCATAAGTTTTTCGTACCTAACCTCTGAATGAATGTTCAACTTTACACTACCTTTCTATTAATACGTAATTAATTATTGTATGCACTCGTCAGTACACTAAATGTTAAGGTTTAATGTTAAAATTAAGTACAATACAGTATAGCGGGAACCTTCTGATCAATTTTGAACGTTAAGTACGTATAGATAGTTATCTAATTCCCTTGTAAATAGACGGCGTTATATGTGCAATCCGTGCCATTGTCTATATAGCTTAAAGTTAGTCAAACAGATTAGTAAGTGTAAAATTGAATTCACGCAAATATACGTAGTACAGTGCGTTGCCAAGATGCGGCCGGAAGATGCTGTTGTGGTGCAAAGTGGTGATGGACACAGCACAATGCAATATTGTGTGCAAGTGCGAGTAAGACTTATAAACAAAATGACTGTTGACTTTTTGTGTTAGTGTTTTAATGAAGTTTTTTGTGCCATTTTAAAAATTATTATTATTATAGTGTGACATCCGAACTTGAATCTGTAAAATATTAGTTAGTCAGTAGTGTCATCACAGAAGATAATAAATTATGTATTGTAAAATCTACTTTATCTATTTCATATTTATACACGAGAATCATAATGATATTTACATAATATGTATACACGTCCCATTAGGAACGAATGTTATGTAAGTAGGTAATATTTAGCTAGAGATGAATAAATAATGGTACCACACGAAGCTTTAAAATTTCTTATGATAACACTGGCACTCTAAGCAGATTTTGTAATTAAACACCGTTATTTACTTTCATTCCAGAGCATATGATTCGTCAAATTAATTTTGACAGTCATTTGTCAACCTTTAAATAGATATTTTTTTAAATCAGAATGTATAAAAACTCTTTCGAAATTCATAAAATAATTGTTCTCAAGTGTTTAGTCTGTCTACGCTTCGATAATTTACTGTAAATTATAAGTATGTTCGTTCGTATGGTCGTATCTCTGTAGACCAAAACGTTATCAAGTCAATTTTGAATATCATAGCTTTGTAATTACTTATTAAGTATGTGTAGATCTATTTAGTGGCTGTAATTGATCAAAAGTAATCTGTGGAACAACTTTGTTGATAGTACATTTTTCAATTTGATTTTGTTAATGTGATCTGAAGTATGTTTTAGTTCTACTTAATTATAAATAGCTAGTAGATGTTATAATGATGAACAATATACCTACAAATCAGCTTTAAGCGCACATACGAAATATATTTTACACAAAATTATTTACACTAAATTAGGCATTACACACGATCCGCCCTATTAGAATATATTATCTAAAACTATACGCATATGTCCATAATTAATAATATTTTAATCACCTCGAAAGTTCCAGAACAAACTACAAGTACTATAATAACCCTTTTCCAAAGACAACCATGAGCTGTAGTTCAAGTTCCTGTTTCCTTCCTGTCTTCTCACTGTAGATGCCTTACTCACAGTGCCTAAATATACCATTTTTTACCAAAATTTGTATGTAATAGCAATTTGCTTTAATATTCACACCCTGGTAACTATAAGTCACTTGTAAAAGTTGAATTATTGTGACCGTTGTTTATTGACACAGCCAGGGGAAATCATTAAAAGAATGCAGGATCTACTGTTGTAGTTAAGTGTACATTGTATATCATAATATTATACTTTGATCCCTCATTCTATCGTTAAATATATTTTGATGATTATAATTTTCCTTTGGCCATAAGGACTTCAGACGATCATTGAATTAGGATGCACAATATTGACAAAGGCCCAAAATATTTTAAATTTGTAAGAAATGATCCAACCAAGTCCTTGTTAACTGCGGTCGCAATGATATCTTTTCGCACATTTGCCAGTAAAACTGTCTAAATGTGTCTAACTATAAAGTAATATTAAGTAACGAACAACTAAGGCATCAAAATATACCATATCTTCAAATCACAATAACAAAATGTTAAATGTACAATTTGTTAAATTTGTACAGGGAATTAACCAGTTTCGAAGTTCAAAAGTCTGAACGAATAAGAATTAAAAAAGTGTATTTTGGCATTGTAAAATAAGTACACAGTTAGTTTATAACGAATTAATATTTTAATACTGGAGCATAATTAATGTTGACCCGTTTTTAGGGTATTATACTGATCACGTAAGTACACCTTGGATGTTAGAAGTAATTGTTGTGATATATATACCTACACTGTTATAACCCTGGGTCCTCTTTAATGTCGTATGTAGGCTGGCCGCGCACACTGTTATTGGACATCCATATCGTTGTAAGGCTTTTGTTGTTGAGTGCGCGGTGTTACTGTCAAAATCTTGCTGGACCCTAATTTGAAATTCTACATTGCGTTATTCTGTCGGTCGTTCGTTCCTAATAGTTCCTTTTTCTGGATGCGTCGATGTGTTTTATATTGAAATTTGCTCAATATGTTCGGCGGTATATCCTTGTTTCTTCGTTCTACACGTCCATTGTAGAATGATGTTATGATATTAATTGTTGCATTGTAAATTATCTAACACATTTGCCTTGTACCTATCACAGGCACACTGGTCGAAATAAATAGCCAGATAATAACGCAATTTTGCACAAACATGTTATTGGATGTAATGTCAATCATTTAAGTGAAGTTTCATTTGTATACGCGATTATCAGTAGTTATTTTGTTGCTTACAAACGTTATAATTATATTGACTCTAATCTATAATATAACGGCATGTAGGCTGGTATTGGGAGCATTAATTCCGAGGTTGTGAGTTTTGCTATCGGGAATGAGTTCAATCATTTATTAAACGATAATATTATATGAATATTATTATTGATTTACGCACACCGGCGTTGTGTGTTAATGTAAATTAATATTTGTTTGTTTCAATTTACTTTGGTATTATATGTGTTTACCTGTATTTTATCTCGCTGTGTGACAATAGCAAAGGGCGGTTCACTTTATTTATAATATAGTTCATTGCATTTAAAAATAAGTAGTTTTAAGTATGAAGAGGAATTCTCTCTAGGTTTCTTCACAATAGTGGTCAATGCGTTATTTATCTTCAGTGTTTTTTGCTATTGCACTACAGTGTATAGTGAGCAATCCAAATAGAATATAGGAAAATAAATACATATCCTTTATGAATACTCAAATCAATAACACATTATTTTTTCTTGAACCAACAGTTGTGCAATACATATATAACAAATGCTTAGGTAGGTATTAGGTGTAAACGTTTGTTTTACAATAAATGCAAAATCTGTTGTATTTTAACGATATTTTTACTGGTTATGCTGAGAATTCACCGGCGGTTGCTTAGGTGCATCTCAGTCATAATAAGTGGTAAATGTGTAGGTTTTTTAAGATAAGGCCGGGCCAAATATTGCATTAAATTAGGTCTCACGGCGCTGTATTTGAGGCAGCCATTTCTGCCCTGTGTATAATAATTGTATGTTGAATGAGAACATCTCAGTGGCTGAATGATATATTAATGTTTATCGACAGTGTTAGAAAATTGTTATAAATTATTTTGATGACTGTTCGAAGAATAATAAAGAGTTGGATGTCAGTTCTGTTTATTTATTTCTGTCCTAAATAGTAATCCTGATCAGTTTTTATTTTGACGTGATAACGTCTTATAAATTGATGAACGCACGAAAAAGTGTCACGTTCCGCCCAGGGTTGCTAAAACATAAAAATAGGTGGCGGTATTTAAAGTAATCTGACTACGTGGTTCATCTGCGGTTCGTAAGATGGGGGATTTACCGAGTTGCTATGTGACCAGCCTATGATTCGTTAAATTGATGATGATTTAGTGTGTACTTATGTAATATTTAGGTTTTTTTTTAATTTTTTTTATTGCGTGTAGTGGCAGACGATCCACGGCCCATCTGATGATAAATGGTAACCGTCGCCCATGGACTCGACCAAGAGAATTGTCAAGCCGCTGCTCACCAATTCATTTCACAGATATGAAATGAAATATAAACGGCGGTATAATCTGCTACAGCCAAAACGCAACGATGTGGCTTCATGGCCGGTCACACGGAAGATGGTGGTACCAACCCGCTCGGGCCCGATACCAAGTGAGTACTCCCACTTGGTACCCAGCCCTACCACCAGATGACTACATGAGCAATGGAGCAGATGACTGCATGAGCAATGGATGACAATTGCTTATTTCCCTTAGTCGCCTCATACGACACCCATGGGAAAGAATGGGGTGGTGACACTTGTATTCTTAGTCCGTCACCACACGTACAAAAATACCGTATGATTAGAAGCTTCGTATTTACATATACATCAAGTAAAAGAAAAATTATAACAGTTAATAATATTAATATTACTTTAATAGTCTTACAACACTGCGTAGTTCGAGATAGCAAAGAGTTAAGAAACTCAGAAAACATATGACGTTATCACGTAAAATTATCGTCCGTAAACCAACTTTACAGACAACTATATAGTTTTTTTCAAATATCTTTGTACAGACATAGCTGTTACAGCTAATTAAATCCATCCATCCATCCATCAACCTTTCATCGTCCACTGCTGGACATAGGCCTCCCCAAGAGAACGCCACAGCGAACGGTCCTGTGCCGCCTGCATCCAACGACTGCCTGCGACTTTGACCAGGTCATCGGTCCACCTGGTGGGAGGCCGTCCTACACTGCGCCGTCCGTTACGCGGTCGCCACTCGAGAACCTTTCTTCCCCAACGGTTGTCGGTTCGTCGAGCGATGTGGCCTGCCCATTGCCACTTCAACATGCTGACCTGCAATGCTAATTAAATATTCTTTATAGCAATTGACTAAGAATAGGTAACAACCCTTACCACTGAAGTAATGTATCTAACATAGTTCCATCCAGTGGCCCACCAATACAGGCGGAGAGATGGCACACGGTGGGTGGATGGGCATTTGGTGGATGAGGGTGAGGGCCCCACACTACCCTGTTTGTTGCCCCGAACGACGGGGTGTGCTGTTAGATACATTTTTTCCCGCCTTAACAAAAAAAGTTTACAACACTTCGCTTATATTCTGCAGGTAGGTATTTATATGTTATTGTCATTAATACCAGACGATTGATATACAAACTTGTCATTTATTGCACGCCTCATAAGTGAAGCGTTGAGGTGTGTTCTACTCTCGGTTTACACGGCACAACTGATTTTTCAAACTTAAAATGTCTCTATTTATCATATATTGCACTTGTAAAATAATATCTACACACACATATAAAGAACAAACACTATTTTTAACACTCATGATATTTTTGATGCCATTTTTGTTATTTAAATTACTTAGCTAAAAAACTGTTTGAAAAAAATCTGGCTTGGACGTCCGTGAGTTGTAGGTAGTGTACCTATGTTAACACGATAACGACCAAAATACTTTACTAATCGAGTCTTTTCTCGTTTACGAATTATTATGACTAGGAATAGAGAGTCCCAACTCCCGCACCTCCGGCTCCACCCGCTGGCCAGCTCTGGCCATTTATTTATTTTTAATTGTTTTTCAGTCGCATGCGAATTATGTACATAGTGGGGTAAGGCCGTAGATTTTGCCACTTTTTGTAAAAAAATAATGTCCTCTAATTTTTTTTTATTTTATAAAATAGTATTTTGTGAATTGTATTGAAAGTATCCTAATTAGCTTGTGTAATTCTTAAACTCCTAGAACGTATTCTAAAAATGATTATAAGTCATACTGTTATTAAAAAATACGATGACTAATTCAACCAAACTCCAAAATTTTACCAAAAAGACGCTGTCTTTTTGATTTAGTCAAACATTCAGCAATATAAAAAATCGTTTTTTTTTTATTAAATACCCTAACTTGTGATGAATATCTAAAAGGTGTATAATTCAGTATACACTCTGAATTTTATCCATTCAAATACGCGTTTTCAAATGATATAACACAGTACAAAATGTTGTCACCTTATTTTTGCTTATACGTTACTATTTTGTATGTTACCAAAATTGGGCATCTAAATACTCAAAACACTTAGGGTAGTATTTTATAATCACGCTGGCAACCCTAAGAATTGTGGACATGGAATATGTAAAAAGTAAGCCGCCATTTTGTATTCTGTGGAATTCGTCAAAGGTGTGCGCGTGTGTTTGGTCAGTGGCGTACTTTTGTGAATTTTGGCGTTTTTAAAGGTAAATAACAGCATTTATTATAAACATCTTATATAATACCATGCTTAAGTTACTAAAAAGGCATTTTAATGTATCTTTGATTAATATTTCGCTCGCATTTAGAAATAATTCTTCTTTATAACCTCAAAAATTACCCTTCAACGTTACTTCTACGTAACCTCTATGTTACTTCTACGTAACGTATTTGTTACTGGTAACGGTTATTGTTACGTGGTAACGTATAAGTGTTGTAAAGGTTAATGCATATTGTTAATTCTAGAATTGTTTCAATATTGTGATAAAAAAAAATATCTAGTCAATTTCAATCAAAAATAGCAGAAATATTATTTTAAATTAAATATACACAGACACAATGCCTGGCCAATTACGTTGCGGCGTCAACAACGACAAATGGTATTCAGAAGAGTAAGTTCAATCCCCGCTCGTGGCTATAATTTTTCATTTCACATTTTCGCACTTTGTTTTGATTTAAATGGTATAACATCTTAATAATCTTCTTTTAAGTATTTTTTTTACAGAAACAGTGAATAAAATGAAGTATTCTAGACATAAAATATGTACTACTGCAAGTTATGATTTATGAGACAGTGATATATTTAAAAATGAAGTAAAATTAATTAGAACTAACAATACTGACCAAACTAACACTGATAATAGAAATAGTGATACAGACAAGAAAAATAAAAAACTATACCAAAGGAGAGACGAAAACAAGCATGCAATATGAAAAACAAGATAATTATGAGACTAGTACATATAAAAACTGATGGAAGCAAGCAAGACCTAAATGATACAGGATTAGAGGATACAAAAGAGGCAGTTATGGTAGATCAATATAATGAAACGGACAAAACAGATTTAAACGAAATGCACCAAATTCAGTATTCAAAAGAAAATGAAAGTTATAACAAGGGATCCAATATAGACGAAGAAGAAAGAAAGCCTATTGAAAATGACGATAATAAGAAGAAGGCGGTCACCTTCAAAAACCAAAATTAATGAAATACGTTATGACTTATTACAATAACGTTTTAATGATCTCAAAAAAAATACCAAGTTACCGATTTCCTGTGATGATTTAGTTTATGAGAAATAATAATCAATATTAAGTTACTGTTTCAGTAGTTTGTGAGTTTTAAAAACACGTTTTTGTAAAAGTTTTTTATCAAGATATTTATCGTTATTTCTAAGTAAAATACTTAATAAATTTTTGGTAGAAGGGCTTTTCCTTTTTTGAAATAAATAAAATTTTTAAAAGAAGATAAATTTTATTTATTCCTTTATTTTTAAAACCACATAGTATTTGATAAATGACCAGATTGTAGTGGTTTTGTGTTATAAAAAAACAGGTATTAGAGCTATAGAAAAAATGTCTTGATTAAAACGCACGTTATGTATTTAGCCTTACAAATACTAACGTTACTTTCGCGCTACTTCTACGTTACCGTAACATTGATATGTCTATGTTACTCTTTGTTACAAAGTGGCAAAATCTACGGCCTTACCCAGTGACGTCGTGTGGTCTATTTGCATTATTTACGCTAACGGGACGCTCTCGTTGTGTAATAAACATGGACGTATTTTAGATAGTGCAAGGCGAATGTACGCAGAATCACAACACCTATTCAAGATCCACAAATACCGAGCACTACTTTGATTTTGAATACATATCAAAGGTGTCGTGTGGGGCCGGCACCAAGAATAGTCACCCTGTCTCTTCCTATGGGAGTCGTAAATCCGACTAAGGGATTATCGGGGGACCGGGCAGTAGCGTTCCCCTGTGTACTAAAAACATCCACTGCGATCGCCAACCCGCCTGCTAAGCGTGGCGATTATGGTAAAACCCCCATTTTGGGGAGGCCTATGTCCAGCAGTGGACGATGAAAGGCCGATAGATGGATGGATGGATATCAAAGGTTAATCGACCGCGGACAATTCCGTCTTCCTAGCCACGGCAGATGCAGAGGCCACCTTTGTCCATCAGTACCTACCCTTCATAGATTAAACAATTATTTGTAAAAAACGTGCTAATTTGTGCTTAGAACAAAACGGTGGGCATTATGAACAATTACTGCGATATCGCTAAAAGGTACATTTTAATTATTTTGTAGACGTAATTAGTCAGTGTAATTTGTAAATAAGTTAATTTCAATCTTTTAAATACGTCTAAAAGTTGGTATGTTGTAGTTCATACTAGTATAAATAGTAGTCTATGGTTCACACATAATATTAGTACCTACCTACCTATTATTTAATTTTATTTATTCCGGTTAATCATGATAATTAATAGTAAAGATTTACATGAAATACAACTACAGCATGTTAGAAGGCCCTAAGCCCTTAAAAGTATGAAGGGAAGATCGAAATTTTTAAAATATCAATTCGGAGTTTTTTAGACCACAACAGTACTTCAAAGGCGTAGGTAGCTATTTACGCAATTTCGTTCATAGGTAGGTACCTACTTTTCATTCATGTGCGTTCGGGCCGTGGTTAAGTTAGTAGGATGCTTTCATTTTATGTATTTTATAGGATTTTTGAAACATTCGTAAATGTAGTGCTAGTACACTAATATTGTCTTTAATAGATTGTATTTCGTATACATAATACACCACATTGTTATCAAGACTGAAAAAGAATTCATCCAGTATACAGAGCCACAATATTGCTTTTTTTGTAAGGAAACTAGCGATGTCTGCGTTTGTTTTCTTAAATTGTTTTTGTTTACAGTATAATAAATTATTCAATTTTACATGTTTATATATATGCACTTATGCAGGTATATATGTAAACTCATGGATTGTTGTTCTTACTAATTGCCAGATGGCGCCTTGCAAAATCACTGAGGTAGACCTGAGACCAATATAGAAGTACTTCTTAAAATTAGCGCTAGATGGCGTATAAGATATGAAACCCACATTAGTACTTTTTGAAATTAGCGCTATGTGATTTATTAAAAACTACTTAGTAAGACCAATACGTTATTAGAATACATCAAATAATAATAAAATCAAATATACAATATATCAAATAATAAATTTTATTGTGAAAAATGAAGATTATGAGGCGTGCAGTTTTGGATTTTCCAAAGTATTTTGGTTTATAATACAATTTTGTACACGTAACTATATCAAATACAATTTTAAATTAAAATACCTATTATATGGGCTAAGGTGCGCAAAATCTGATCCAATATCTAAGTACAGGCCAGTCAAGAGCCTAAAATAACAAAAAAGATTGTAAAAGGAATATTGTGGGAGAATAAGTAACCAGTTTAACTGCCTCTGTGGTGCAGCGGTAGTGTAAGCGACTGCTGATCATGAGGTCTCGGGTTCGATCCCCGGGTCGGGTAGTGTTATTGAGATTTTTCCTAAAAAAAAATAAGATATAATTCTCAGTAGCAGCCCGGAGTTTGGAAATGTGGCCGGTAGACGTCAATAGGCTCGCCCCCTATTACGTGGAACTTAAACATAGCTGGCGAGTCGTGGGTGTGTAATACACCTCTGCCTACCCCTTCGGGGAATACAGGCGTGATGCTATGTGTTGTTATGTAATAAGTAACCACAAAAATATAATATATGTAACCTCCTTGAAGATGAAACTGGTCCGACTGGACGCCAACATACATAACCTACATAATCAAAAGGACTGTTAATACTGCAATTTTTAATTTAACTCTAGCTCAGACTAAATACATCTAGACAGAGCGAAGAAAATTCTTTGACATGTATGAGCGAGCCCACAAGATACAATTTACTGGTGCAAAAAACAGACAAATTCATAGATTTTCGCCTTCGCCTTTGTAGCCGTAGCCAGTTTTTGGTACTTGTCACGATGTCAAAATTCTTTGTCTGTCACGATTCAACTGACATAATCGAACATTTGTATAAAAATTCGGGTTTTACTTATATTTACGTGTTAATCAGTGTTTTGAGAAAAAGACTACGTGATAATAGTGCTTGTAAAATAGTGTATTTCATTCATATGTAGTCGAAAATGAAATCATTTAATGATTGAATGCTATAAAGTGATATAAAATGGGCTTTTTTACTCGAAATTAATAATTGCTACTAAGATACACTCGCAAAACACGTTTTCTAGCTAAATTTATATTACTGAGAATTGTTTCGGTGTTACTTTATTGCGAATTTTATTTGCCCAGTTTTCACTTTACTAATAAATTTATATGTAATTTATGAGATGATGATAAAAAAATACCATTTTAGGTTTTCCTCTAATCCAGATGCCAGATCGAAATGGGTGTATGCTACTGGAAAACGAGGCTATCCACGAAATACCCAAAATATGTTTCACGATATTTTGTTGACGTTTCATTATACATAATAAGAAAATAGTAACGTTGGGAGCAAAATCATTGCCAGTGAATATGTTCATGTAAGTAAAGCTTTTAAAGTCTTTGTACTTCAACTTTGTAAGTAAATTTCAATTCTAGATTATGACTACCGCTGTAGTCATAATCTAGAATTCAGAGAAACTGATTTGCTCTCTCTCTTGTGACACCTGCCTGGGGTTTAAGGGTTTCAAAATAAAACCCAGGAGTAAAACAAAATTAAATAAGATATATTCACACCCCAAATGGTATGTGGCAACACAAATTTATAAGGTCGTGACATTCGTCCTATAGCTATCTTCACTACTTGTAGCACTCTCTCTCCCGCGGCCATGAAGCACATCGTTGCGTTTTGGTCATAGCAGGAGATAGCCGTTTATTCTTTCATTTCATATCGGTGAAATTAAATGGTGAGCAGTGGCTTGACAATACTCTCAGTATAGTTGAGTCCATGAGCGACGGTTGACATTTACTATCAGATGGGCCGTGGCTCGTCTGCCACTAAATGCAATAAAAAAAAGTTCTTATTCAATTAATTAAATCAGCGCTGGAAGGATGATAATTCTTTACTTATTTGACCCAGAAAAGATAATTGTATACTTGTGTACTATTATTTTATTAAATATAACTTATTATTATTTACCAGTTGATATATCGAACAGAACGGCAATTTATGGACAAGCAATACTTATCTTGCATCAAGGCTCAAAGTCTTGGTATTTTTCTACGTGATCAAATTCTTATTACAGAGATCCGTAGAATGTGAATATCCTTTTTTTTTTTTTTTTTTTTTTTTTATTTTAGGTGGGCAAAAATGTCCTACCGCACACCCCGCTGCCCGGGGAGACAACGGGGTGAATGGGGCTCTCACCCACTAAAAACCCACCGTGCGCCTCCACCCGCCCTGCTATGGCGGATCACGGGTACCGCGTCGTTACGACCGCGATCCGCAGGCGGCAGCCCCTACGGGCACCCTCTCTTGAGCGACGCCTCGCGCACTTGGGCGTCGCACCTTCGCGGTAGGCTTCCGCGGACGGCAGGGTACTCCCCGACCCCACCGTCCGCAGCCTCGGCTAGGGCGGCATCAGGCGCAAGTAAGCGCGCGCACGCCGCCCCTCGCGCCGGCGGCGAATCGGGTCCGCGAAGGAGGATTCCTCACGGGCCCTCTCCGCCACCTCCTTCCGCGAGATGACAGCCTCGCAGAAGGTGGCGACCGCGGTCCAGGCCCTGTCACTGCCAACCATCGCTCGCGCAACGGCCGGCAGCGACAGGTCCACGCCTATGACTGCAACGAGTTCCCGGCGCTGCACATCCCAGGCCGGGCAGGACTCGAGCGTGTGCTGCGCCGAGTCCTCGTCGCAGTCGCAGTGGTGACAGCCTGGGGTCGTCTCCCTCCTTGCGATCGTGTGCAGGTATTTGCCGAAGCAACCATGCCCCGACAAAACCTGCACCAACCGGAAGGTGAGGACCCCGTGCTGCCGCCCTGCCCATTCTTCCAAGATCGGCCGGAGCGCCCCAACGGTCCAGAGACCGGCCCGGGGCGTCTCCAGCCGAGACTTCCACTTTAGGACAGTGGCGCGGCGGGCATCTTCGCGCCACGATGACATTGCGCTCGGCGAGGGGCGGCTGCCCCCCGCCCGCGCCGTCGACGCCCGCCGATAGACGTCGGCGAGCACCTCCGCCTCCAGATCCCACGGGGGGGTTCCGGCCAACGCGCAGGCTGCATCGGTCGAGACCGTGCGGTACCCGCGTATTGCCCTGACCGCTACGACCCTCTGTGGACGCCACAGAAGGGCCCTATTGCGAGCAGCCAGGGACTCCGCCCACACGGGCGCGCCGTACAGTGCCATCGACCGTACTACCCCCGCGTAGAGTCGTCGACACGCAAGACTCGGTCCGCCCAAATTCGGCATAAGTCGCCCGAGGGCGGACGCCGTGTTGACGAGCCTTGGCGCAAGACGGCGGAAGTGCTCGTCAAAGTGCCACCGTCCATCCAATACCAGGCCCAGATATTTGATGTGGGCCTGGATTGGGAAGCCCACACCATTGACCGTTATCGAGGCGCTGGCGGGCGGGCCCCGTCGGCGCCCATGGAAGAGTAGGGCCTCCGACTTTTCAAGGGCCACCCTAAGCCCCAGCGCCTCGATCCGCCTGACCACCTCCGCGGTACCTGAGGTGGCCAGCGTTGCCGCCTCCTCGAGGGTCCTGCCCCGGGCTGTGACGAGCGTATCGTCTGCGTAGCAAATTACGCCCAGCCCGGGGGGGAGCCGGCCACGGAGGACCCAGTCGTAGCCGATGTCCCACAGGAGCGGCCCAAGAACCGAACCCTGCGGGACGCCGCACGACATAGCCCTCCTTACAACGTCCCCTTCCCGGTCCACGAAGAGGACGCTGCGGCCGTCCAGGGGAATGTGAATATCCAACATAGCCCGCCGAGTTTGCATGTTGAAGTGGCAATGGGCAGGCCATATCGCTCGTCGAACTGACAACCGTTGGAGAAAAAGGTTCTCGAGTGGCGAGCACGTATCGGACAGCGCAGCGTAATATCCCACTAGATGGATCAAATATTTGGTCAAAGCTGCAGGGAGCCGTTGGATGCAGTCAGCACAAGCCCGCTAGTTCTGGTGCACTCTTGGGGAGGCCAATGTCCAGCAGTGGACATTTAAAGACTGACGGTTGGATGAATAGAAGGGGTGGGTTTACTTTTAAATAATTATTTTGATAAACGTTAAGAAATTCAATAAAATATTTGTTACGAAGAGTTTCTTATTTATGACTAAGTTACAGTACTCATATAGTATACTCATTCTATCGTTTAATTTGCCCAAATATGGTTAAATATTTGTCAACCTGGCAACATTTAAAAAAAATATTGCTCTTTCAACTGCGGCGACGCCGTGGCTCTTAGTCGGGAACTTTAAGCTATTTCCCATAGAGTAACTTATATAGTCTATTTCCTCTTTGTATAGTGGTATAATCCATAAAACTTATTTTAATTATTAATTTATATCCATCTTTTATTTTTTATTTTAGTATACATATAATAGGCATGATGACTGTTTTTCTAAATCTATTCTATGATATTCAGAAGTATCTAATAACTGAAAAATATGTCATATTTCTGTAAAAATATTGTTTTTTTATGCAGAAAAATGAAATTTAAATTTCAAACTCACGTCAAAACGCACGCCATTTGTCATGACGTCACGCATCAGTACGGCAGAGAATGCAAAGAGCGAATGACGTCACGTCTTAGCACGTGACGTCGTTCGCTCTGATTGGTGTTTGAGCTATCATGGCGGATTGTTGTATTTTGTAGGTTTATTTTATCAAATATATTGTTAATCTCACCATTAGAATAAGAATAAATATATTTATCGAAATCCTTGAATCCTTTATTACTGTCATCAAGCCTATTATCTACCCGTAGAATAGCATTACTCAAAACAGCTTTGGCAGATTAATTACCATTATGTAAAAATAGCTATCCCTTAGGAACCATTAATTTTTCGGAGATCAAATGTAGCCTTTGTCCTCTTATGGGTTCCAGATTATATGTATGTAAAATTATTGGTTCGTATTATAGTAGGGTCAGTAGTCAATGCGTAAAAACAAACAAACTCATTTTTGCATTTATAATATAATATACATATAAGGTGAGGATTCTCTACGCCTTTAATTCCCATTACGTCACTCCAGAAAAAGTAAGAATAATAATAATAATGAATAAATATTCACGGACATTTCACACAACGTCCTCTGGTCCCAAACTAAGCTTAACGTTTGTGCTATGGGTACCAGATTACGGATATAATACATATATAACTTTTTTGTAAATACATACATATATGTATAGATAACGACACACCCAGACGCAGTTCAAATATCTGTGTTATTCAAACAAATAATTGTCCTGAGTAGGGATCGAACCCATGACCTCATGCACGGAAGTTGGTTACACCAGGTTACACTACTGACTACAGTGACTACGCCTCGAGGCCCGTCAATAATAATAATGCCTCACTACGAACAAATCTTTTTGGGTATAACCACTAGGAGCAAAGGGCTTTAATCATAGATACTACACACACACACGCACACGCACACACACACACACACACACACACACACACACACACACACACACACACACACACACACACACACACAACTCTATTAACTAAAATACTGTTTTGTCCCTTTTCAACAGTGTTCTAAAAATTGGACAAAAAGTGACAAAACATCTGTCAGTTTAAACAGTGTCTTAAATCAGTGCTAAATTATTATGAATAAGAGGGTTATTCTATAATTGGTACGCTAGTATAAAATACTTGGTTACTACTTTCCGGTTTAATACTATACTCTTTGGTTACTACTAATTAGGTAACACCACTTAGGGATAATCCATTAATCGCGTGATGTGTTTTAGAATTTTTTTACCTCTCCTACCTCCTCCCTCGTACCTATAATGTATAATCCAATTCAATCTCACACGCCGCTTTTAGGTTACTTAAAAATCGCGCGTTAAACGATAAAATAAATACAAATGATATCTCACTACACCGGCCCTCCCTCTTTGTGATATTTCGTAATTTTTATCGAACCATCTCCCCCCACCTCTTTCAAATCCTACGTGATTAACCCCGTATTACATATTAATTCTACGTTCTTTTTCATCCCTTTCAAATATTTCGTGCATCTCATTGTCTAAATCCTCCGAACTAGATCTTCTAGAATCGTTCAGGTTAGAATTGTAGTTGTTATGCAGATCAATATATTCTTGTGTAATATTAATAATTCTTCCATCTAAAGTATCCTTAGAAGCGGCAGTAGACGGTCTTGAACCAATATTCACTGTACTTTCTGCATCATCTATAATCTTCACTTCATTATTGACGTCAGTGTTAGGAGTAGCTATTAGTTGTTCTTTTGAATTATCACTAGTTGACGTGTCAACGTTTCTTGTAAATCGACACTTTCTAGTGAAACCTCCCATCCATTCCGACAACAGAGCTGTAGCAGCTATGAGAAATCCAGCAGCAAGGAGCAGAAACATGCCTTGAGTGTCTTCTAATGAGAGACCTTTTTCTTCAGCTGTTACTATTTTTAAGGTTCCTTCACCAGCCTATAAATGGAAAATATTGGGCAATGTATTGTCTTCAAGATAACATAATAAAAGATTACGCATGTTCATGTAACACCCACTCTACTAAGTACAATGAGATATGTTTGACGCGAAATTATGCAGTTCAGCAGTTAAAATATTACATACTTACTATACGTTTCATATTGCGGAATATAGATTTTATAGAAATTTAAAAATGTTCTGATAGATAGGAAATAAGAATACAAATGTTACTACTCCATTTTTTATCGCAGGTGTTTTACGAGGCCAGTGATCCGCCAATACAGGTAGAGAGATGGCACACGGTGGAGTCATTTCGTGGGTGAGAGCCCCACACTACCCTATTCGTTGCCCTGAATGACAGGGTGTCCGGTTAGGGACATTTTTTCCCGTCTTAACAAAAAAGTTGCCATACGAAGTGGCTTAGAGAAGTCAACAGTTATCATTCATTGCATTACCTACTGGTGTTTCTTACGAAGCGATTAAGTACTCTTATTATCAGTGGCGTAGCTATAGGGTGGCAGGTCTGGCAAAATGCCACGGGCCCCGACCCGATGGGGGCCCCGACCCGAGAGGCCGCAAGCTCACAATAAATTTTTAGCACCAAATTCTTTTGGAGGGAGGTGAAGAAATCTCTGAGTGGTTGGTCAGCCATCAGAATGAATAGAATAAGTTCTAAAGGTGAAAACATTCTTAGGCACAAGATGTGTTAAGCTGATGGAGTGAATAATTTGGAGATATGTATGCGAATGTCCGGGGTGCTGCCGGTGTCACATCATTCACATCTCTCTCTCTCTCTCTCTTATTTAAGAGCTATGCTCTTGTCGGTGGATCTTCTTCCATTCGTCTCGCTTTTCAGCAAGCGCTTTGACTTCTTGATACGACATGACATTAGCTTTTTCTTTTATTTGATCCATGTAGGTCATTCTAGGTCTTCCACGTCTTCTTCTTGCCTCTATTTTGCCTTCAATTATGTTTTTTTATAAAAGAGTCATGTCGTATCAAGTGTCCTAACATCTTTCCCCTTCTGTTTTCTATGGTTCTTAGTATCGATCTCTTCTCATCTACCATTCTTAACACTTCCTCATTTGTTTTCCTTTCCGTTCATCTAATCTTCATCATTCTTCTCCAACACCACATTTCAAATGCCTTCAATCTCTCTCTATCTGTTTTTCTCAGTGTCCATGTCTCACAGCCATATAAAGCTATACTCCATATGTACGTTTTAATTAGGCGTTTTCGAATCTTTTGGGGAATTTTGTTAGTAAATAGTTGTTTTTTGTTTTTAAAAGCTCTTCTAGCCATTGCTATCCTAGCAACTAAGTCTGGTGTGCATCTAAAGTTACTCGTTATTAAACTGCCCAAGTATTTAAATGTATCTACTCGCTCTATTTCGTAGCTATTAATTTTAATTGTATCAGTTATGGGTGCTACTTTTGTTGTTATCATAATTTTCGTTTTTGCTTTATTAATTCTTAAGCCATTCTCTTGAAAAACCTTGTCCATCCTATTTACTAAACATTCTAGCTCTTGTCGATTGTCTGCAATATCATCAGCATATCTAATAAAATATATTTTCTGTCCGTTAATTTTCACACCACCTTGTTCTCCCTCTATCACTTGTCTTATAGCCCCTTCTATGAATATATTAAAGATAATTGGAGACAGTGGACACCTTTGCCTCACACCTTGTCTGATCCTTGTTTTTTCTTTTTCTCCACCTACTTGTATTATAGCTTCATTCACATGTGGTCTAATAAATCGGTACCGGCATCTGTTGATATCAGTATGGACGAAGTTGAATGGGCGATTAGAAGTTTGAAAAATGGTAAGCTAGCGAGTATGGATGTGGTGTCTGCTGAGATAATTAAGCTTGGGGGCTCCTGTGTCCAGGAATCTTTGCTGGTGCTTCCCAATTTATGTTAGAGCTCAGGAATGGTTCTTAAGGACTGGAGAAGAGCACTTATAGTGCTCTTGTTTAAAAATAAGGGTTCACGTTAAACAGTGCAAATTACAAAGCCATAAGCTTGACCAGTTTGCCACCCAAAGTGTATGATGATTATTAAAAGGAGAATGAGTATGGTGTTTGATGGATTATTGTGTACAGCACAAGGAGGTTTCGGGTGTTGAAGGGGATGCATGGATCAAGTGTTCTCTCTGCGCAACATTGTGGAGAAGCATCTGGCTATAGTCCACAGGTATTTCTGCAGTTTTGGAGAAAGTATCTGACACGGTTGTACGAAAGGATCTTTGGGACATTTTGCCGGCATTTTGCTATTAACGGTAAACTGCTGCAAGCAATGCAGTCCAACTACATAGACTGTAGAGCTTGTCTGCGAGTGGATGATGGAATGTCACCCTGGTTTTATGTAAATATCGGCGTTAAACAGGGCTGCGTTCTATCAGCCAGACTATTTATCATAATTATATCTGGATAAATGTCTCCAAAGGTTGAATGAAATGAATGTGTGAGTTTAGATGGGTGACTTAACTCTCTGCTATACGCAGACGATGCATTCTTATTAGCGGAGTCTGCGACTGACCTGCAAATTCTAGTCGACGCAACGACTGAAGATTATAAAAAAGGAACCTACGTGTGAATATGAGAGATCAAATCAAAATAACTTACTTATCATCACGCCATCTCCCTTGTGGCGTAGGCAGAGAAAAAATTTGCGCAAAGGCTCTATCTTTGCACACATCGTTCGCTTCCTCAACATTCATAATTCTCTTCATACACGCTCGCTGGTTTCGAAGACTCCTAACTCTACCCTCTCTCCTTTCTTCAATACATGACCTCTCAGTAGGTGAGTCTCGGTCTCCCCCTGTACCTACATCCTTCCACTTTTGCATTGTATATCTTCTTAACAAGTCGCGCGTTGGGCATTCTTTCCACATGTCCGAACCGTCGGAGCATTACCTGTCGCATCTTTACACCAATACTCTCTTTCATACCTGCTCGCTCTCTTACTTTGTCGTTACGAATGCGATCAGTCAACGTTACTTCACAGATTCTCCGCAGAGGAAAAGCACCAGAAAGAATTCCCAGACACATGAGCTTGATCATCTCAACAGACACCATATCAATTCCCGCTGCCTTACCATTTTTCAAATTTCTAATCGCCTATTCATCTTCTTCCGTACTGATGTCAACAGAGGATGCCGGTACCGATTGCTGATCTGTTAGACCACATGTGACACCGGCATTACACCGCACGTCCACATACATATTCCCAAAATATACACTCAATCGGCTTAACACATCTTGGGTTACATACTTTGATCTTATACTCTCTTCTTACAACTTTTCCGATCTTTATTCTTTGAAGCCCTCCGAAGTGGACACGCTCTCGCCAGTGTGACCACTAAATCTCGCGATAACAAGATAGTGGTCCGTATCAACAGTGAAGCCCCTGTAGGCTTTTGTGTCCAGTATTTTTATTAAAATTAAATTACAAAGTGACGATATTTACTGGGAGGGCCCAATCCACTAAATTTGCCACGGGCCTCAGATGGTATAGTTACGGCACTGCTTATTATATACCTAGGTACCTATAAAGAAACCAAACGACAAAGTTTATGCACTTTTTACAGATACTAACCGCAAGTAATTTTCCAGAGGCACTCCTTTGTATTTCAAAGCGTACCTCGTGAGTAATTTTATCAATGAGGCCACTCTGAACAATTCTCATGATATCCCCACTTAATTTAGCAGAATATAAAGAATTATTTGGAAACCCTATGGTAACTCCATAGGGCACAAAACATTCATCAGAAATATGCATAGCCGCCCGTTTTGATCTAAAATAGTATTCGCAAATGAAAATATATAAAATATAAATAAATGAATCAAAATTAAATAGCTATAAGTAATGAATCAGAATACTAATAATTGTAGCTTACTTAGTTTTCGAAAAATTTGCTTGAACAATATATTCCAGTTCCGCTCGGGATCCTAAAAAGGCGTGAGGCCAAAAGAAAGCATTTGTCGTATTTCTAATACCAGCTTCAACGTTAGGTAAAAGTTCTACCTTTTTTAATAATTTGTTCGTATAAGGATCTGAAGAATTGAGGAACCATCTTTCCCAACCACCGCGATCTGTTCATAAAGGCAATTTATATTTTAAAAATATTGATTCTCCTATTGTTTACCAATTTCGTCATTCTTTACCTAATGTACCGATCCTGTAAAATCCAGCCAGCAATTGTTCTATAGAATCAACAGTTTCAGGAAACACTGGTAATGTTACAAATGCTATAATTGACCCAGTGTAACAACTTGTAATGATAATTGTGAAAATCCAATACCATCCTAGATAAAAAAAAAACATCAAAAATAAACTTTAAAGTACCATAGATGACTAACAACATAATATTTTCGCCATACTTACCAATCAATAAGCGCGTAGTAATTTTGGTGGTTTTACTCCAAGAATTTTTCCCAAGAAAGGTGAAGCAATTGGTAAATGTACCAAATACATACCAAAACATGTTTTCTATCTCCCCACTGTTATGAATAAGATGTCTCAAAGTATGTTTATCCGAGAAGGCAAGTGGAAACATACCAAAAAGATAAGTAAATGTTAATGCTGCCCATACATGCCAATGGAAAGGCCCTAAGATTGCTCGATAACTGAAAAATAATCCAATTTAACAACAATAATTTAACATTCACAAAGCTAGGGTAATTTAATTATTTTCTTAAAATTACCGAGGTAGAGCTGTAGACATAAGTGTAATGAAAACTGCACAGTCTTGAGAGTGTGAAAAAGACATGTCCATGTCCCTAATTCTTTCACTGGTCAGGTACATTCCAGCAATTCCAATGTCTGCTCGACCTATTACTAATTCCTTGGTTACAGCATCACCAGGTCTAATTAGTCAAAAATATATAATTACGATATTTTAGAGCACTTAAATGATTAAAAAATAGTAAGTAGTTTTTTATAGTAAAGTACATTACCCCAGATTCAGTTCTTGAGGCTCAATAATCTCTACCGAAAAGTTATTCCTTTTAGCCAACAATTTGATAAGTCTTATTTCGACACCATCCCAGATTACTCGTGGATTACCACCGTCAAGGTCGGATTTTATTCTGAACATTAAAATTGACTTTAATTCATGTTTTTGAGTATTTATCGAACCTCATAATAACAAATTACCTTAGAGTATAAATAACTACTAAGCAAATTACCTTCTGAATACAAAGGGAGGTTGATGAGCAGCAGCAATGACAAATCTATGGCCTGCATATCCCTCAGTCATTTTTGGAGAAAACAAATTAACATTTCTTGAAAATTTTCCATGAGTCCAAGAAGTTAGTACAACTGGATTACTAGCTCCAAGACCATCTGTATACAATTTATGAGTATACAAAATATATGGAGCTTCCTAAATTAAAATTATAAACATTTATTATTTAATTAATGAGACTAAATTATTACCAGGACTCAGTTTTGAGTCTAAGGCCTTACCAAGGAAACATCATCCCCTTCTTTGAAGCTTTGTCCAATAACAAGCAGATTCACTAACATTCTGGATAAAGGCCCGGATAAAAATTCTCGCACCGCCCATTGAGAAGATCTTGCTACCACTACGACTTTACTTTCAGACTGCTTACCCAACACTTTAGCACTGGTCGTGACATCAGTTAAGAAAATAATATAATGTAAGCATTCAGAAGTAGCATGTAGAAGATTAGACTCAACCAAATCACCTTTTTCGGAAATATAGCCATGAATAAATGTTGATGGAAAATCTTTAAGCAAATTTTGAACAAAATAACTCTCTTTAGATTTTACTTGACTGTCATACAAAATAACAGGCGTACAACCTTTTAAGTAACTTCTCGTTATATTATATAATAATTTTATCAGAGATAATTTTTGATCAAATGCACTACTCTCGTTTAGAAAATGTTCGTTCCACAACTCTTCTCTAGTTTTTGGATAACCATGGAACACAGGATCAATTGCTCTTTTTAATGACATTTTAGCATTGTTTTCATTTCCTACTGTGTTAAATATTCTACATTTAATATCTTTGCTGTTACTTGTAGTTCTAATTTTTATTTCCCTTTTAAAATCCTTACGCATATCTAAAATTGATTGCGAAGGGTAGTATTCGATCTCTTCCTTACAACTGACATGACAAACTAGGAGAAGACAACAAAAGCGAAGTATATTCATGTCAGCTAAATAGCTCTACCGCAAGTGAGGCACCATGTACAGCTTTTTATAAGTTTGCTTGACCCTGAAGTAGCAAAATATCACGCCGCAGGTGCTATGATTGAAATTAAATTTTTGATGCTTTCTACTGAGTATTTGTGGTCACGGTCATAACCATGACTATTTGTGTTTTTAGTATAACATTTTATAAATTGTATTTGAAATGGATTACCAGAAAGTAATTGGTTTATTATTTATATTTATTTATGTTTTATGGGTGAAAACCAATGGCATATTTTTATTTAAATGAGTAGAGTAGTAGTAGTATACTACTACTTATCATCACGCCATTTCCCTTGCGGGGTAGGCAGAGAGAACAAAGTGCCAAGAGGCTCTATACTTGCACACATCTCTCGCTTCCTCAACATTCATAACTCTCTTCATACGCGCTCGCCGGTTTCGAAAACTCTTGACTCCACCTTCCTTCAATACATGACCAATAAGGTCTAGGTAGGTGAGTCTCGGTCCTCCCCTGGACCTACATCCTTCCACTTTCGCTTTGTATATCTTCTTAACCAGTCGTTCGTCCGGCATTCTTTCATCATGTCCGAACCATCGGAACATTGCCTTTCGCATCTTTACACCAATAATCTCTTTCATATCTACTCGCTCTCTTATGCCGTCGTTACGAATGCGGTCAGTCAGCCTCACTCCATAGATTCTCCGCAGAGATCGCATTTCGACCGCATTGATTTTACTCTCATGCTCCTTTTTGTATACCCAACTCTCGCTTCTATATACCTATATAGAGCCCTGCTATCATTTGATATTAGTAGCAGTTTGTAATAATTATGAGTAACTATTTTAAATATGTAAAGTGCAAATACTCCTGATAGAAGCGTGGGCGTCTTCCATAAGGCAGTAAAAACCTAAAAACTAGAAAAATAACATTAATCTACGTTAACTTGCTAATGTAACGGTTACTGAAACTTCAATCTACGTAAATTTGCTAATGTAAACGGTTATTGAAACTTCAATCTATGGTACCTAAGTTGCTACTGTAAACGGTTACTGAAACTTCAATCTACGGAAATTTGCTAATGGTTAACGGTTTGGAATGTATTCACAGAAAGTATTTTTTATTGCTAGTGATGGCAGACGAGCTACATGACGGCCCACATGATGGTAAGTGGTAACCGTCGCTCATGGACTCAACTATACCCAGAAAATTGTCAGGCCACTGCGCATCATTTCATTTCTCAGATCTGAAATGAAAGAATAAACGGCTATCCCTACCACCAGTAATGCAATGGGTGTTATTTGCATTTCATACTTCCCTTAGTCGCCTTGAACGATACCCGCGGGAAAGGATGAGGTGATGATACCTGTATTCTTAGTCCGTCACCACACCAACGAAGTAACAAGTATTCCATCAGAAACATAAATGTGAAATGAAGACCAAGTTCAATATTATGATATAGGTATGCCCTGGTTGTTGACTTCAACGATAAAATAAGTGATATCTAAATGGGTGCCAAGTTTAATGGTCAGTCCTGAAATTTATTAATAACAACATAAAATATAATTTCTTCTTATAACTTAGGATACTATATTGAATTGAATTGACTTGGCTAGTTCTAATATACGAATTATTATTAAGTACCTACTAAAACAGACATGGAAGAGCCCTATTTTCGATGGCTAATTTCTACCAGCCAGCCAAATTTTCAGAAGAAACTTACAGCTTTAGAATTAAGAACTTACAGCTTTAGAATTAAGAACTTACAGCTTTAGAACTTGCAAAAAACAATTAAGAACCTACAGCTTTAGAACTTGCGAAGGCTATACTCAATATAAAGACCAACTGTCATCAATTTTGATTGCTGATTCTTACATTACAGGCACTATAAGTTCTTTCTGATTCTTACATACATTATTACAGGCACTATAAGTACGTGTTCCTAATAAAATCAATTAATTGAAAAATTATAATATAATGATACAAGTTTACTAATTTCTGATTTGTTCCTTTGTATTCACCAACTAGGTACCTTTATGGATGCCAAATTTGAACTTTCTAGGTCATCTGGAACTGAGGTAGAAGTTTTGATCTATAGGTCAGTGATAAAAATCTGTGATAAAAATGACGATTTTTGGACGTTAATATCTAAATAACCGTTTGAGGTGTGTTTATGAAATTATTACTGCTCGCGAATTTTTCGCTTGAACTTGGCTTGACACGCTACCACGTGTCTAGATTCGGATTGCACTCGTAGTGTAATATTTTTTTACAAGATAATTTTGTAGTGTTTAGACATCTAGTAACATAGTAGGTAGTTCGTAGGGTCCATAATAAAAAGAAATGAAATATTCATAGCGTTTTATTTATGAGCACTGATCATAACATCTTTACAATTTTGGTACAATATAAATAATGCTACCGATACAAAATACCATATTCTCACAATATTATAATTTTGTCGTGGTCACTCAGTGCTAAGTCATGTTCGAAACGTTTATTCTAGCCAAAAAAGTAATAAAAAGTGAAACTACTAATTTTAAATAATATTCCTATATTTACAATAAAACCTATTAAATATTTAGTTACTTTTAAATAAGATCCATAGCAAGCGCTTCCAATATCTTTAGTTGCAATAGCAGACTAAAGCATTTAATCTAATAGAAAAAAAAATATTAACCGTAAGAGTCCTGATAGTAATAGAAAATAAGCTGGGAAATCAAGCAAAATATTAGAAAATAATGACTCTAACGGAATTTCGTCTATTAAATTTATATCCGATATGTACGTTCATGATAAGCCTACAGTTGTATAGACATGTGCAACATCACAGATATAAAATAAAGGCGATGTGGTAGACGTCTACACAAAGTTCTTACGACAAAAAAAGATCAACTCCAACGGTATCACCGTAAAAAAATTGAATCAAAAAAACTTTCTCGTAGAAACATAAATTTACTAAAAACGTACATAATATCTATCTTATGCTAATAAATTAATTTCTAAAACTAATCCTATATTTACAAATCGTAAAAAAGCTGTGTCAACTACGAAGCTGGCAAGATTAGAAAAATATATTTTCTAAATTTTAATATGGCTTTCGTTTAAAATTATTCGGAAAATAGTAATAATTTTTACAGGGGTACAAATACCTCGAACTTTATGGTCATAAACATGACTTGTATAAACATATTCTTTTGTGAATTGATTATCACACTGTCAGATACAAGATAATTAAGACGGCTAACTACGTCTCTATTAGTGTAAAAGAGTATTATAAACTAAGTCGAACACAAAATAGGAAATCATATTTTTACAAAAATCATTGCACGAGTATTGTAACAAAGACATCCTGGAGTTAAATGTAATGAAATCGTTGCTATCTTCACACTTAACGAATGAAAGAAAACAATATCACAGTTCCCAATACATTTAGCATCTCTAAATGAACCATAAAATCTAGTATCTTGATAAACATTGAATTTGTCAATCTTTGCTACGTGACCATTGATATCTAAATGGCACTTCTCTATTAGTGACAAAACAGTGTTTGCGATGAGTTTTGTTCAAATATTTTATTGTTTCATGGGCTTTTGATATATTCTATATATCTATGCCTGTAAGATATCTAGGATTTTTATTGTATTGCTAAATTAATGCTTAAATTTATTCTCCAATATCGTTATCAATGCGGGAAGATCTGATTCCGGATTTCCCAGTCCATGGGTACACTTCAGGACAAGGTTGACAAGTCCTCATATATCTGACTCCAGATTTGTGCCACAGATTGCATACCTTAGGGTTGTTACATTTCTTCGGCCGATCCTGAAAACATATTAAAGTTATGTAAGTATAATTTATCGATGTGCAGCATTAACGCACAAAGACTACTACTAACACGAAAGACTGGATCATGGCACTTTGTTACAATATTTATTTAATATTGTTAGTTATGGACAGTTAGGCCTGAAGAATCCTAGTTTTACACTTGCAGTTCGAACGTAGGCAAGGTTAAGCAACTATCACTTGGCTGACAGTATATGGATGGATCAAAAATAGACACCTATTTGTGGATGTCTGACTTCCTCCGTGCTTTGGAAGGCACGTGAAGTAGTGGGTACCGACTGACAAGCTGTAATATCCTGGCAGATGTTATAGGTTGTCAGTGTACTGAATAAAATCTGAATCTGGCCTTGTACTGAGGTGGTCAGTTGTCGCCTTATTTGATTCGTGGAGGCCTATCTGAATAAGCAGTTGCTTTGTAAATACTCGTGGTATCAGCTAAAACCGAACTGGATTAAAAAATCCATCCTCAATAAAGTTTGGAATAAAGCTAGGAAGAGGTGTGTAAATGATATGAATAGATATACCTGATAGTTGCACTGGAAAGGCTGGAAATTATTGAGTCTATTAATAGGCGTAGGATCTCTGACCCATTGTAGCGCTTGCCAGTTAGTAACGATCCACACATCCGGCATTTGATTGATGAAGTCTAGGAACATAATAAAACCTTCTTTGTGATGGGGTTGCGTAAACCACGCAGCATGGTAGAATAGACCGAAGGGTGCTCTGAAATCCAAAACAAAATATTTAATATATGTAGTTTTATTCCACAAGTCTATCACTAATTTCATTTATTGATAATAATATTTTACAATATCCAAAAATAAGAAAAATCTTTTCATTGAAAACATATAAAAAACAAAGCATCACGCCTGTATCCCCAAAGGGGTAGGCAGAGGTGTATTACACATCCACAGTTCACCAGCTATGTTTAAGTCCCACGTAATACGGGGCGAGGCTATTGCCGTCTACCGGGCACATTTCCAAACTCCAGGCTGCTATTGAGAATTTTTATTTTTACGAAAAAGCTCAATAACCTTGCCCGACACGTGGATCGAACCCGAGAATTCATGATCAGCAGTCACACACACTACCAAGGCAATAAAAATAATACCATAATTGTCATTTTGAAATAAAACTTTGAAAATTATTAGCCTTGGACGTCTATCATCTAAGCCCACCCGTGATGATGAATACTGTAAAGTATTCGAAACGTCGGGATAGCATAAAAATCAAGTAAACGCGATAGATTCCGTAAACGTAGTTTTATTTCAAAATGTGTAACATTCGCGTAAATATTAGAAAGTATTATATAAACCATAATTGTCATTAAAGACACAAACAAAATTATATTTTCGTAGTAACGGCATTTATGTAGTTGACAATATAATTGTTAATAATCCATCCATACATCCATCAGCATTTTAACATCCACTGTTGGACATAGGCCTCCCCAAGAGAACGCCACAACGAGCGGTCTTTTGCCAACCGCATCCAACGGCTCCCCGCGGCTTTGACCAGATCGTCGGTCCATCTGGTGGGGGGCCGTCCTACGCTGCGGCGTCCGACGCGTGGTCGCCACTCGAGAACCTTTCTTCCCCAACGGTTGTCGGTTCGTCGAGCGATGTGGCCTGCCCATTGCCACTTCAGCATGCCAACCCGGCAGGCTATGTCGGTGACTCTCATTCTCCTACGGATCTCCGTATTATGGATTCGATCACGTAGGGAAATAACAAGCATAGCCCGCTCCATGGCCCGCTGAGCGACTTTGGGTCTCGATACGAGGCCAACATTCAGAGACCACGTCTCTGTTCCGTAAGTCATCACTGGTAACACACACTGGTCGTAGACCTTCGTTTTCAGACACTGCGGAATATTGGACGAGAAGATCATCCTTAGCTTCCCGAACGCTGCCCAGCCGCGATGGATTCGTCGATTGACCTCTTTCTCGAAGTTGTGCCTACCTAACTGAACTGTTTGTCCCAGGTAGACATAGTGGTCGACAACTTCGAGAAGCACACTCCCGACTAGGACCGGTGCTGAAATGACATGGACATTAGACATGACTTTCGTCTTGTCCATGTTCATTTTGAGATCCACTAGTCGGGAAACCCTGCCGAGATCATTGAGCATGGTGCCAAGGTCCTCCAGCAATTCTGCCATGACAACGATGTCGTTGGCATATCGAAGGTTAGTGATGTATTCGCCATTGATGTTGATGCCGAATCCGGTCCAGTCCAAGAGCTTGAAGATATCTTCCAATGCAGCGGTGAAGAGTATCGGGGACATAACGTCTCCCTGTCTAACACCTCTCTGCAGTTGGATTGGTTTCGTACTCCTGTCCTGAATACGGACTGACATGGTGACGTTTCTATACAAGCACTTCAGCACTTCGATGTACCGATAGTCAATTTGGCACTGCTGAAGGGACTGCAGCACCACCCAAGTTTCGATCGAATCAAAGGCCTTCTCGTAGTCCACAAACGCCAGACACAGAGGCCGATTATATTCCTCGGTTTTCTGTATAATCTGTCGTAGCGTATGGATGTGGTCTATGGTTTTCGGAAACCGGCTTTTTCGGGAGGCTGGAAGTCGTCAAGCCTGCGCGTGAGTCGATTTGTAATGACCCTCGAAAACAACTTATAGACGTGGCTCAAGAGTGAGATGGGTCTATAGTTCTTCAAGAGGGTTCTGTCACCTTTCTTGAAGAACAGCACCACCACACTTCTGGTCCACGACTCTGGAACGTCGCCCCCGAGAACAACGGAATTGAACAACCTCTGAAGAGCTTTTAAGAACGGATTTCCACCTGCTGTAAGAAGCTCTGTGGTGATTTCGTCGTCTCCCTGTGCCTTTCCGTTCTTTAGTTGTTTGAGAGCCATTCTGATCTCGTACAGGCTGACGTCCGGGATATCTTCGGTAAAGTGCCGAGTTAGCTTGGATCTGGGATCTTGGGCCAAGCCGACAACAGGACTCTGGGATCTGTACAACTGTCCATAGAACTGTTGGACCTCTCTCTAGATCTCATCTCGGGATGAAATGACAGTGCCGTCGTTGGTCCTCAGCTTAGTCAACTGGCTTTGGCCGACAGACAGATCTCTTGCCAACACTTTTGAGCCTTGGTTCCGCTCTATCGCTTCTTTAATGCGGATAGCATTAAATTGGCGACTATCGTGTCGCACAGCCTTGGAGATCTGTCTGTTTAACCGCCTTAGGCAGAACCAATCGGCTGAAGACAAGACTGTCATTTCCTTTCTCCTTTCCATGAGCTTGAGAGTATGGTCCGAGAGTTCACGAGTCCTACTATCGCGACGGGCCTTGAAGTAGGTCGGCCTGACCGCGTGGAGAGTTTACACGAACCTGCTGTTCAAATCACTCGCTGATTCGCATTCATCTAGACGTTGGAAGCGATTTTGTAGTTCGAGCTGAAAGCTCTCGGGGTTCTGGTATTGGGCAGGTGTTGGTCGGAGCATAGACTTCATCAAGCGTGACCTCTCGACCTTTGTGCTAATATTCAAGTTGCCCCTGACTAGTCGGTGATCACTCCCAGTTTTAATCCTGCTGATCACTGAGACATCATTGAATATGTGTCGTTTGTCCGACAAGATGAAGTCAATCTCGTTATCTCGTTTTTGACTGAACTATCAGGGCTTATCCAGGTCCATTTCCGATGGGGCTGCTTCCTGAAGAAGGAATTCATCATGTAGAGGCCTTCCTTCTCCAGAAAATCAGCCAGCATCTGGCCCCTGTGGTTCCTCTGCCCGAAATCACAGTGCTCCACTTTCAGCTCATCATCTGTCCTCTTGCCTAGTTTCGCATTAAAGTCTCCCATAACCACCATGAAGTGGGTTTTAGACGAGTGGATGGCCTTCGAGATATCCTCATATAAGGCCTCCACTTCGTCGTCGGAGTGTGTCGAGGTCGGTGCGTAAACCTGTATGACCTTCAACGAATACCGTTTGGTTATTCTGAGTATAAGGTACGCTACCCTACTGGACACACTCTCAATCCTCTCCACGTTGCCTACGAGAGACCTGCGAACGATACACCCGACACCTCCTTGGGACTGGTGGTCACCCTCCCGGCGGAAGAGCAAGTTCCCGGACTGGAGGATTTTCGTGCCCTCACCCTCTCTTCGGACTTCTAACAACCCTATAATGTCCCAGCGGATCTTGCTCAATTCCTCTTCCAGCTCGGTGATTCTCTCGTCGCTCCGAAGTGTCCGAACGTTGTGCGTTAACAGGGCCAAAGGTCGTTGTTTGTGGTAGCCTTTCCATGACCGAAGATTCTTCACACCCCCTGCTTCGCCGTTACCGGGCCCGCTACAGTTAGGCCACGGAATAGCGGAGCTGTCATGACTGGGGGCCATTTTGTTCTGTGTGCTCGTCATGGGGGATAATGCCGTATCGCCAAGCTTGGCAGGTGGGTTGGCGATCGCAGTGAATGTCGTTAATACTCGAGAAAGTGCTGCTGCCCACTCCAGTCCTCTCAGTCGGCTCTTACGACTCCCGTGGGTGTAGAGAGGGGCGGGACAATTCTAAAGCCGGCCCCATACGGCATTGTTAATAATATAAATGGATAATATTCATTCCTAATAAATGCTATATTTTAGTCTGATAGTAACATAATTGTATTTTACTGGTATTTAACTCACCTATTTGTTGTATAATGTCTATCAAAGTTTTTCAATATCATCTTGTAGACATTTTCGGCTTCAGGAGGATTGGCGCATGCGTCACCCATAGAGCAACGGCCTCCATTCAAATCTTGCCACATCACCATAGGGACTTCCCAAACACCTGAAAAACGCATCGCAAACGTGACGTATGAGATATTAACAGTATCTATTGCCAAATATTTATTAAACATTTAAAACTTACTTACTTACTTACTTATCATCACGCCATTTCCCTTGCGGGGTAGGCAGAGAGAACAGAGTGTCAAGAGGTTCTATTCTTGCATACATCTCTCGCTTCGTCAACATTCATAACTCTCATACACGCTCGCCGGTTTCGGAGACTCCACCTTCCTTCAATACATGACCGATTTGGTCTAGGTAGGTGAGTCTCAGTCTCCCCTTGTACCTATATCCTTCCACTTTCGCATTGTATATCTTCTTAACCAGTCGCTCGTCCGGCATTCTTTCCACATGTCCGAACTATCGGAGCATTCCCTTTCGCATCTTTACACCAATAGTCTCTTTCGTACCACGTAATTAAAACTCTTTAAATAATTTAATCATATATTGTAATAATTTACCTGGATAAGATTTAGTTGGGCAAGGCGGGATCATACAGTCATGGAAAAGTTTGTAGTCAAGAGTATAGGGCCAGCTAGGTGGTCTGTTTTCATATACTGGTAACGAAGAATCGTAAGTAAAGTTAGAATCGTACAACATTTTAAACATTTTATTGCCTCCAACGGAAAGGAATGGTGCTCTCATCCCTCGTACATCCTCGAGCTTAACTCCACCATAAGCTGCTAATATTTCTCTTTGGCCTCCGACTTCTCTATACCATTTCTTTTGCGAGAACTGTTCTCCAAAACTATGCCTGAAATAATTATTTAATTAGGGCAATTGAGTTTCCAAGCAGACCATTAAAATTTACACCATTGAAATTTAGAATTCGATAGAGAAAATGCAATAACACATATTAGAGCACAAGAAATATAGGTAAGTTATATAAACCAGAAATTTAAAATTAAAATAGAAAAGGCTAACAATTGTTAGTTAAACTCTGTCACCTATAATAAAATGTGTTGTGCTAACTGTATTAGTCCAAGAACTTACGAAACTGTGTGTGATGCCATCTCGTGTCCGGCAGCATAAAGATTTTGTACTTGACTGTAATCAGTCCATTCGTGGGACACGTAAAATGTTGCACTAATCGGGCAACCATTGGGATTAACACGGCCTTTTTCAAATAGATCTGTGTAAAGTCCTTTGTTCAAGTCGTTTACTGAGTCGTCGAAGGTAAGCAGTACGATCTGCGGTACCTGATCCATCGGCAAGTCGCCTATTATGGTTTGGATGTAGTAATTTGCATGTGGGTGTGTTGGTAGTGCCAGGAAAAAGGAAGCAAAAGATCCAGGTTAAAATCGGATGGAAGTAAGGAAGAGAGAAAAAAATAAAACCATTAGTGATAAGCATTTTCATGTAAATAAATAAAATTAAATATATAATTAATAAAATAACTTGTTAGTGATACACCAACAGTCTACCAAAAGATTCCGATAGTTTCTGAGTGAGAATCTGAAACCCTTTAACTTACGATATGGTATGGGAAGCGAATTCATGGCCGTCTGCGTAAAGATTCTGTATTTGGCTATAATCCGTCCACTCATGGGAGACATAAAAGGTACCCCTTATTGGACACCCGTTAGGGTTTGTTCGGCCTCTTTCAAAAATTTCTTCATAGTACATTCTATTCAAATCATTAACTGCATCGTCGAATGTTATCAGTACCATTTGGGGTACTTCACTCACAGGTAAATTTCCTAAGTTACAAACACTGTTTACAATCGGAGTAAAAATAATATTATGTACCTATAACTGTTGCCTAATGAATTGTATTGTTTACAATTGATATGATCGTTCTTTATTTGCGGTTAAGTATTTCGTAAGCTAATATTATTGTACTTGTTTGATTTTTAAATTTTGACTACATAATTGTATTCGTAGTCTGTATAAGTTCCTTAAGACTATAGCATTAGAAAGTCATCATACCCTTTAATAATTTACCTTTTTCTTGCTAATTTCTTAAATATGATTATTTTTTGTTCATTTTTATTACTTTTACGATTGAGATGATTAGATAGCTGCAGTTTAACATAAAATGGTATATAAAAACCCTAGGTAGACAACAACTTACCAGGAATATCTTTCCCACCACAATAACAATCAGGCAGTAAACAAACATCCTTCCTGCATTTCGCTGCCGTCTTGTCGGGTGTTGGTTGAGGATATACAGGAGCAGGCCTGCTTGCAGGGTATGCATAGATATCCGAGAATTCAATTGATTTAGAGACGATGGCTGTTGATGGCTTCAGAGTAGGACGACTGCGACTGCTCAAACACAACACAAATTTAAATGTCTTTGCACTAGTACAGTACTACAGTAGGAAGCAATAAGATTTTATGAAATGAATGTTTTGATCCAACTTTAACAAAATGAAAATAACTTAAATTTAAGAATCAACTATTTTTTTTCTTATTGCAAACCATGTTCTGGCTATAAATGTATCTATCTTGGTCAAGACTTATAAAAAATGAAACAGCAACGAAATGATTATGATGGATTAGCAAATCATTCTAACGTTGGTGGAGTTCCTCTGTTTGGAGCTGGTTGTGACTGTGATTCTGAACCAGCGCCGCTGGAGTAGTGTGCTGAGCCTCGGCCACGAGTACTCGTCGGCCTGAAATACGTATAAATACCATTCAGTAAATGAATGGTTTTTTCAATTTGACATTAGTTAGTAAGCAGTGTTTTTAGATATAAAGCAAATTTAAACTATTTTTTGTATGCAAATTTAAATTCATTGTTTTTTTATTAACAACAAATGTTGGTGTATTAATGGTTCTGCAATAACGCTTCACTTAATAATTGTTTATAATAAGATACTCAACATGCAGTTGCGAACACATTTCAAATAGACTTAAAGTCAAACCGCACTTAAAATAAAGCAGCGCGTTGCAGCAACTGAGCAGTATAGTTAACCTATTATATTGATATTTGGCTACTCTGCTCTGCTACCTTAACGTGATGCTAAAGCGAGGTTTAGCTTTCATGGTGCACTTAAGTACTAATAATGATTTGCAATGTGGTTCGATTAATGAAGCTTCATACATTGAGGAACTTACAACTACAATTATTTTACTTAACTACGAATATTCCACAAACTACACAAAACTCTAACAGTGTGCAGGAAATGGAAAGGTCGCGTCAGGAGTTAACAATTCAGAAATTCGTTTCAACCGAATGAAGTCCCCCAATGAGAACAGTATGGTAAGCGAAAGAGTTTAGATGTAGGTGCTATTAAACGATTGTCAAATAATATGTTTATCTCCATGCTAGTTACTCGTGAGGCAGAAATTAAAGAGATTTTAATAACGAAGCCTCCACCTTCAATAAGTAATAAAATAACTTCAGACTGCTTAGACTACTGGTCGGCGAGTATTTGTACCTCTGATATTTGATTTCGTTGCATTTTGGATTCTTTTGCAGACTGTTGTCTGATGAGCATTTTGACGATGATTGGTAACTCCTGCGCCCTCCTCCAGGGTTAGCTGCAGCTAACTTTATGGCGGGATTGACACGTGAAGCTCGCGTTGGGAAGGATATACTTTTAGTAGTTGAGGTCATTGGTTCAACGTTTACAGTCACTGTAGCTTTTGTAGTACTAGTCGTCGAAGCAGTTTCACTCTCAATGTTACTAGGTCTAAATCTTACAGGTTCTGTTGTAATTTTGATATTCTCCTCAAGATCTTCATTTGAGTTGATTTTATTATTATCCAATTGGGTAATTTGGTTATTAGGTTCCGTAGATGGACGGACATCGACAAGTTTATGAAATTTGTATGAGCCTTTATTTTCTGGTTTGCTCGTAATAATATTACTGAATTTTGATTGATATGTATCCGTACTTAGTACGTTTATATAATTGTTTGTTGAGTCTTGTACTGTCTTGTGAGTTATAGGTATATTCGCATAGGTGTAAGGACTGTCATTGTAGTAGCTGTTAGTCATGCTTGTCACTGGGGTGGAGGTTAATGAATAATCTTTTGCGTCTACCACATTTTGAGATAAAGTAATTAATTCAACACCGGGACTGGTAAACTCATTTTGATTGTTTTCCGTTAAGATTTGTAATCGATTTTTATTAGAACGCAAAGGTTTTTCGTCAACATAAGTTAATTTATTTTTCTGAAATCCTATATTTATTACATTTTCTGCTTTTGTTTTTAATAGCGTAGAAGGTTTTGGAGTAATTGTAGTTGTAGTAAACTGCCGAACCAAATCCGGTTCTGATGAAGTAGCAAAATTACTTAAAAATGCTTTTATAACATTTCTAACCTTGCCATTAAATAATTCTGTAGTTTGGTCAGGAATCTCTTCGTCTTCTAAGCGATAACTAAAATATGATGGCTTGATATGGGAATGCGTTTGCTTATTTGGTTTGCGTTGTCTTATTCGTATCCTTGTTGTGGTTGTGGGATAAGTAGGAGATATAGTTGTTGTGGGAGCAGGAGTGAAACTTAGAATAGTATCGTTTTGAGTGTTTCGTAAATTATTTAAAGTTTTATATGGTGAAACTGCTGGTTCATTCCATGTATTGTGAAATTTGTCAAATTCTTTAATTTCTTGCGGTTCCTTATACGTATCATTTGACATTGACACACCAGTATCAAGGATTTTTGATCCAATATTTTGTATGCCATCATTACTAATAGCATTCTCTGTAGAGTCGATTATATCTCGATTATTATTTGCAAATATTTGCTGATATATATTCCTTTCAGTGCTTAAATAATATTTTGTAGATGTAGTGGATGCTAAAGTGGTAGTGCTCATTTTAGATTTTTGCGACCGAGATCTAATTGTAGGTCTTATGTAAACAGGAATATCATCATTGTCTTCACTAATATCAAGGCTAAAGTCTTTCCTACGCATTGAACTCTTTGAGGATGTTTTCCCACTTATATCAGATATTGGGTCAATTATTGGTTCAGTAGAAACTCGACTATCGCCAACGTTATCATAATTATACCTACCAGAATGTGGCTGTCTGTGCCTACGTGCTTTATCATAGTCATCTAATGGGCGCGTTAATACTGTTAACGTATATGGGTTATTTTTATTGTTGGCATCACGTCGGATTGAAAACCCTGATGTTAGTGATACAACTCTTTTGTTATTCCTGTTTGACTTGACTGTTACAACATTGACATTATTACTTTTGTTAGTCATTTCAGGGAATTGATTAGGAGTAGTCGGAATCTTTTCAGTTGTAGGTAAAGTCTCTCTTAGTCTATTTGAATTGTCAGTCTTTTCAAAAGGCTTAGCAAGGGAGGAAAAGTTTATGACAGATGATGGTGTGGTAGTAATCAACGAAGAAGATTCGTCAGAAGGTTGTGAAGAGGATGCAGGTAAAGGATTTTCATCTGTGGATGATCTGTTGAATAGAAAGCAAAACAACCTGCTAGTTGAAGCTCTAAAAACTTACTACTTACTCGTAGTTACGTTTATATATATATATTTGTAACAGGAAATGCTATATCCTTAGATAAATTAGTTTGGTTAATGTGATCAATCAATAATATAAATCAATTACTAGTGAGACAGAAAAAGATACCACAAAATCCGATCCAGGTCAAAGTGCAATAGAAAGAAAAAGAGATAATAATATGATAACAGAAAAGTTATACAAATTAAAGTTTAAGCCAGTTAAAACAAAATAAGATCTATTCTTATTTGAACTTTGAAACAGCAGTGCTGCAAGTGAGAAACGATTTGAAATGATTGATGGTGTTGAAATGTGAATGTATTTTAATGACTAAAGCGGGGATGAGTTTACATTCCATTTTTAATCTTTTGTAGTACCTTGGGGTATATCGAGATGGGGTCATTGCTTCAGTGTAGGGTGCTGTAGTAGAGCGTTGTGTAGTCGTGCTTGTGCTGGTAGTGGGAGGAGTAGTGCTTAAAGTAGTGGCTTCGTACAAAGTCGTCTTCACGCTGCTAGGGTTATGATCATAACCCAATTCATTGCCTTCGCCCCTGGATCGTAGGCAATTTTAGTTTGTTAATTTTTTCGACAAAACTTATCAACACTAACTATAAGTAGTAGTACTTAGTAACATAAAAACATTTTCATTGAACATTGCACTAACCTTGTCGAATGACGAATAGGCGCTTGGTATTGGTTTTGAGTATTTATCTGAAATAACATTAGAATTGATTACAATTATTTAATATATTTATATGAAATCAAAGGTATTTCTCGCTGGCTATGACGTAATCGTCAGAACTTCTAGGCCTGCTAAGCACTAAGAGCGTGTGCATTATAATATGTCTATTGAACATGCAATAAAGTAGGTGCAATAAATATCCAGTGCATTTAAAACGTCTAATCATATATATATATTCTTACTTTCCACATTTTTTTATTTTTCAAGATGTGCTATAATCTTTTTCATATATTTATCATAAGTATAATAAAAAATAAGGTGATAACCTGCAGGTACTCAATCTTCTAAAGCGTAGTTCTTGGTTAATATTCATGGTGGGTAGTGGCTTAGAAGTGCTTCAAGTATTCCTGATGAGTGCCAGTTATTACTTACCGTCAAGTGATCAGAAGCCCATCTCCCACCGTAAGTAAAAAAAAATATGTCGAAAGTTACCATAGGCTTTACCTGAGGCTGAATGAGTTCATCGTCATAATCATCAGGTAATGGTCTCGGTGTGTAGGTTTCGACAGGTCTTCTTGAAGGAGGAGGGGTACCTCGATAGGTTTGCTGGACAGCGGGGCGAAGCGAGGCCGTGTTATATTGCTGAACGTAGTCTGCCAAAATTGTTTGTTAAAAGTTAAAATTATAAAATAGTAAAGTTAGTGACTGTTTTTAATGCCAGAATAACCTATTATCTAATTTTTATTTTTTACAAGGCTATATCTATACTGAAAACCCTGACTAGCAGATATTAGTCTAAGCAAACAGCATAAACTAATATCTGACTTGACCGAATTGACGGGAATTTCACGTTACACAAGCATAAAAATACAAAGATAATCTAGAAAGAGTTCAATACAAGTTTCTTAAAGCAACGCAGTATCGTTGCCGCCATAATATAAATGGCTCCTCCAACTTTCTTAACATTAACCTACCAGCTTTAGAATCAAGACGTTTATTTTTTGAAACAATATTCTTGTATGACCTGTGAAATAACAAATTCGATTGCCCTGATTTAACGAATCAACTAGGTTACTGGTACCGCGTATTTTCACTTCAGTGGTCCACGCGGCGGCTAGCCCTGTTGGGCTCCCTGTCTGAGCGACGTCCACACGCACCTGGAGTGTCGCACCTTCGCGGTAGGCTGTACGCGTGCGGAGGACAATCCCCGGTCCAACCGCCCACAGCCTCGGTTAGAGCGGCATTAGGCGCAGATATTCGCGCCCACGCCGCCCCGCACGCCGGCGGCGAGTCGGGCCAGAGGAGGTCAGCCTCCCTGGCCGTCTCCGCCACCTCCTTCCGCAAGATGACATTCTCGCAAAAATTGGCGACCGCGGTCCAGTACCAGTATCGCCGCCGACCATCGATCGAACGACAGCCGGCAGCGACAGGTCCTCTCCGATGACTGCAGCGAGATTCCGGCACTGCTCAGCCAAAGCCGGGCACGACTCTAGCGTGTGCTGCGCCAAGTCCTCGCTGCAGTCGCAGTGGTGGCAGCAGGGAGTCTCCTCCCTCCTAGCGACTACACAGTCGCCCTGTACACACAGGTACTTGCCGAAGCAACCATGCCCCGACAGCACCTGTACCAGCCGGAAGGTGAGGATCCCATGCCGCTGAGCCACCCATTCCTCTAAAATCGGCTGGAGCGCCCCCTCGGTTTGAAGACCGGCTCGAGGCGTCTCCAGCTGAACCCTCCAACGAGCGATGGTGGCGAGGCGAGCGTCGCTTCGTCATGCACTCATTTGACTGGGCGGGAGGCGCACGTCACTTTCGCCTCTAAGTCCCACGGGGGAGTCCCGGCCAATGCGCATGTGGCCTCGCACGATACCGTTCGGTAGGCGCAGATTGCTCTGACCACCACGACTCTTTGCGGTCTCCACAGAAGAGCACTATTGCGGGCGCTCAGAGACTCCGCCCATACGGGTGCGCCATAAAACGCCATCGACCGGACTACCCCCGCGTACAGCCGTCGGCACGCGATGATGGGTCCGCCCAGATTCGGCATCAGCCGCCTAAGGGTGGACGCCGTGCCGACAAGTCTCGGTGCGAGTTGGCGGAAGTGCTCGTCGAAATGCCACCGCCCATCGAGAACCAGACCCGTTAAGACTAGAATAAGAAAATTGTGTAACTATTTGTTTTCCCTAATAAAATCAATTAAAAATAAACATAATAAAGCAAATATTAACCTGAATATTTTTCTTTCGCGATCGAAACCGATAGTTAAGCTACTTAAATCACATAATTTTCTAAAATAGCAAATTTATTGCTCGATGAACATAATTGTTATGTATGTAGTAAATACATTATTAATAAAATACAGAACAGTGTACCTGTATCTTTATACAATTCGCCGTCTTCATCATACACAGCGTAAAATGGATCGTATTGATCTGGACTGTAGTTCTGAGATCCATTGTACAACATTTTGGGTCGAGGACTTGGCGAGTAAGATACGGGAGCAACACTCTCAGTCGGCTCTAAGCTAAAACATCAAATTCCACATAAACTGACTTGATAGAACTATCACTGAAGTATCGTTTTAATGTTGTATTATACAAAGCTTTCAGTCCGTCTTTATACAGTCCGAGTCACTAGTCAGCATTAGTTATGTCACGCTTTAGTTTGATAGAAGATCAGAAAGTAAGTATCAATACTGAAAAAAAATTTGTACAATAGGTGTAGAAGTTAGAGAAGTGCCAACATTCATGATGAATTGGGCGAGTTAGTTCTATAATTTTTATTAATTAATTTACCTGTTTGATTTATCGTCATGTCTAACTTTTGTATATCGAGTCTCTTGGTTGTGACTATCACGAGGAGTTGTCACTTTCATTTGTGCTACAATGTTAGGATGTCTAATTCTTCCTCTTGTTTCATTATGAGTTGGCTCTTTTACTGTAGTCGGCTTAGCTAACCTATGCCTAACTGTATAGGGACGCAAAGTCGTTTCATTTAAGTATTTAGGGGGCTTAACTGTATGAGGACCCTTCTCTGTAGTGGGTTTTCTAATGGGCATAGTCCTGTTTCTATGCATATGATGTACAGTTTGGTACTTCACAGTTTCAGGTCGAACAAGTGTGTTTGATGTTGGCTGACCAAAATCAACTAGTACGGGAACAGGAATTTTCAGACTAGCATTTTTATTAAAATTTTTCAGAGGACGTTTTGTAAATACAGACACATCATTATGGTTTTTAGTAGCGCTTTCCGGTTTAAGCCTGTTGTATTTTATTGGATTTGCTGAAGACTGTGGTTTTATGTGTGATTGGTCACTGTCATCTTCGTAGCTGTCATCATAATATTCTTTATCATTTTGTGCCAATGGAGGGCGCTGTGGTTTAACTTCTGTACTTGGCATATACTTTGGTTTAACGACAGGTTCATAATAATACTGATCTTCGTCATCATCATAGTAATAATCATTCATTTCTGGCGATGGCTTAGGAATAGGTCTACGTTTTGCCTGTGGTTTTGTTGTTGTTGTAATAGAGTCATTACGCAAATATATGCTATGGTTATTTAAAGCTGGAGTTGGCGTCGTTTTTATTACTTGTGCAAACAAATTTTCTAGTTTCTGTAAGTTTGCCGGTGTACTAGATTTAAAAGCAGCTAAACGGATAGGTATGGTATCTGTTGTAGGACTCGTATTCCAATATTGTTGTAATGCTGAAAGTTGTTCATTCGCTATTGTCGTCAGTGGTTTAGGAGTAGACTTTTTTAGCGCTATATATATATCGTGAGGCTTAATTGAAGAAACCAAATACGGTTTAGCGCTGCTTGCTGGCTTTAGGGATATTATGTTTTGTGGTTTAATAATGTACTGATCTCTTGGTGTTGAGAATCTTATAGGTGAATCTGTACCAGTAATTACCAAATACGGCTTAGGAATTTCAGAATTATCTTGCTGTGTGTGTTCTTTCTGTTCGTTATCTTGATAAGGTCGAAGTGTACTACTTATTATTGGCCTATTGAAACTATAACTAATAGGTAACTGACGATCGTCGTTAAAATTTGGCGGTTTTAGTTTTGGTCTAATAGCATCTACAGGTACTCTAGCAGTTTGAGGTAGGTTAGAATTTAATGGTAGTTGCTGCCTTGGTTGTGTTTGAATCTGTTGTGAAAAATCTGGTCGTGAAACGGATTGCTGCTGCGTTTGTCCTTGCTTTACTAGACCTAGTGGTGGTCTTAAGCTACTAACAAAAGGTGCTATGGAACTACCAGGTCCTAACGGCATTATAAATGGCTTAAATGTGCTCATTCCATCATAGTTTATTGTTGAACTTGAAAACCCAGTATTCATCCTATTATCATTTAATGATGTTGAAATGTGAATCGTGGGATTAATCTGTGTCGGTCTTGGTGATGAATTGGAGCTTACAGACATAAACTGACCGTTACTTAGTTTTGATAAGTACGCATCAAAATCAAAATTGGGATTAGCAAATGGATTTTCTATTTCTTTGTATCTATTTAAAGGGTGTCTGAATTCATATGGAGGCTTAAAATCATGCACCGGACGATCATCTTCTTCATCATTATCTTTTTCTTCGTATGATTCATCTTCTTCCTCTTCTTCTGTAGAATTCTCGTTCTCGTCATATTCTTTGTGTTGTTGTGGCCTATTGTCTATCATTTCTTTGGTAGGCTGCTGATTCTTATTTGTTTGTTGAAAATTTTGTAACTGCAACTTATTTCTGGTACCTTCACGATTATTTTCCTGAGGTCTGGATATTGTTCGCAAAGGCACTGGTTTAACCGTAACAACAGTAGTGGGAACATGGGACGAATCAGGAAATGTGACTGGATTGCGTGGAATTAATAATGGTGTTTGACTTACAAACTGGAAATTTTGCCTAGGTGCGTTATTATAAAAATCATCTGCCGATGAACTAAATTGATTATTTTTCAATGCAGATATAGGAGGACTCTTTGTTATTATCTGTGAGGCAGAGTTTAAAGGAATGTGAGCTAATGTTTGACTAGTAGGACCCGATAAACTGGGATTGAAATTAATGTGTTGTTTCACATCCGTTTGGTATGATAAAAATGGATTCGAGTTCGCGTATGAGTTACCATTAGTAATAAAGTGTGGTTGATGATTTCCTTCATAGTGATTATTGTTATTGAAATTATTGACTTCCTGCTGATGATGTCTATTATGTTCGTTGATATTATAATTTGGCTGGTGGTATTCTATAAATTTTACAGGCTTTACATTAGCCCAATTCTTTCCAGCAGCCTTATATCCATTTTTTAAATAGTATCGAATTTGCCTTTTCCCTCTCTCCGTGTCATCTTGAGGTAATCCCTCTTCATGGTCTGTTTCAAACTCAATGTATTCCATTTCCGCGTCACTATCACTACGTTTATCTGCATCTTCTGATTGTTGAGTACTGGTTTCATTTGTTCCTAATTCTATTCCTATTACCGCCCGCTTTTTTCTTAAGACTGGCTTTTCAGTCATGTCATTAGTACCAATTTCATTTGTCTCAATGTCTTTATATTTGTCATGAAGAGAGTCAGTCAAGGTGTCACATTTGTCTTCACTGCAAATAACGACAATGTCAATTAGTTTCATGATCTTTGTCAAGAGTTTGAAGGTGGATTAGGTTTTACTTACCTATACGATTGAGGTGCTGGTGTGACGGTAGCAGTTCTTTTATCATCGACTTGAGAACCAAATGAGAATGATCCAATTTTACCGCTATTTTGGGGAATAGATGCAGGAATAATATTAGAATTTAGAGTTCTTCCGGAGCTAATTTGCTGAATGCCGTAGCCATCTCTATCTTTTTGCACTTGGCCAATCGTAGCTGGTTGTCCTCTATAAACACGTTGTTGCCTGTCACTTTCAATCTCTTCCACTGGTGGCAAATCGTCTACTTCAGCATAAAGTTGTTGTTGCTGTAAAATAGGAACATCTTGTAAAATATAATTCTATTTTATTTATTGTTAATGATTGCAGATGAACCACGGCCCACCTGATGGTAAGTGTTAACCGTCGCTCATGGACTCAACTATATCAAGAGTATTGTCAAGCCGCTGGGCACCATTTCATTTCTAAGATATGAAATGAAGGAATAAACGGGTATCGTCTGCTACAGCCAAAACACACTCACGTGCTTCATAGCTGGTTACACAGGAGACGGTGATACCGACTCGTTCAGGCCTGATAGCTTCTACGACACCCACGGGAAAGGGTGAGGTGACACTTATACTTAAGAGTACACAGATGGACTAAGGTCCGTCACCACACGGACAATAATGTAAAATAATTAATGATTAAATTAAATGCAAAATAATTAATAAATAATAAATGATGATAATTAATGATTAAATATTTCAATCATCACTTAAGCAGACAACTTAAGAATAACATTTTAGAGAGTGACGCCCTCCTGAATAAGCTATAATCAACCGAATTAGCACTGAAAATTTTAATTTCTTTTACGTTTTAAGAAATATTAAATCTTACTTTTTCATATTCTTGTCGGCTGAATTTAGGCTGTCCTCTGGATGTGACCACGGGGTTAGGTTGAGCACGCGGCAGCGGCGGCGGAGGAGTACGGCGCGGAGGAGGAGGTGGCGGTGGTTTACGTTGTCGTTGTTCGGGGACCCGCTCCAACTCCTCGGCAACCGCACTGGTGCCGTCACAGCCTACGTTACGCGGCCAATCACACGTTTGGAGCTCGTGACTGTAACGATAATATAAAAAATAGATTTCTATTTGTATCGTGACGAACTATATCTACTCATTATAATTTCATAGGAAAATATGTTGAGACAAAATTAAAACACGTGATTAATCTTCATCAAAACCCATCTGACAAGTGTAGTTATAGCATACCAATTTCTGAGGATTTATAAGTCTAAATAGGATAATTTACATTTTCGACAAATGCATAATGACGCTCCTGCGTCATTCTGCGACATCAACACTCCTGTGTTCGGCCTTTCAAATTCAGATCTCAGGTTCTCAAGAACTAGTGGAATCTAATTATTTTTACCATTGAACCACGAGATGTCACAGTAGGGTTCATTCATACCACCTGGAGACGATATCGTCTAAGACCTTTGTTTTAATTCTTGTACTTGTGTTTCTCCAGTGCTACAACGTCCTTCTTAAAGCGAGGTTTCAGAAGATAAATTTATTACTAAGGCTTTTTATACTTTGGCTTTGATCTTGTAGTTTTAAAAATCCATTCGTGCAGGTCAGACAAAATCCATTAGGTTGGCCAGCCACCATTGGCAATAAAAAATAATTGGAAATGATCGGATGTAGTTATTCAAATCCAATATGGCTGTTGAAAATAGCCCACCCCAAAACTACAAATAGTAATAATTAAAGAGGAATAATCATTACCTGTACATAAGACCACCAGTGCAGGACTCAAGTAAAGCGCCGCCAAACACGCAAACATAGTACAACGTGCAGTCGGTGGGGTGCGGGTAGTATCCGAACTCTTCAGGGCAATCAAAGTCTACGTCTCTTTTGACATCGGCCGCAATCGGCACACTACGTACCGGGCCGGACCGAGACCGCGATCGATCTGACTGAGCGCCTAAACATTCTGAAAAGAGTAAATAGAATATTTGTTATTAAGGTGTGAGGAAAAAACTTCAAGAAAAAACATGCCTTCCAAATAGAATTTTCTCGACGGCTTATAAAGTTTACTAGATATGAATGTGTAAATCTTTAGATACCCATACCCTCCAATGACACAGTAATGTGTAATAAATAATTGAATAATGTGATATTCAGTAGAAAATGTGCCACTACTGTAACGTGTTTTCTTACACTCTTACAAAGTTTCTAGGGAACAGGAAACAAAATTTGTTTTTTTTTTCTAATTGCAGTAAAATGGACCGATAACTAGGAGTGTATCTAAACCAGTACCTAGTGTTAAAATATCGCACTACGCAAAAGAAAGGTAAGAGTCGAAATAGCATTAGCATCTTTACTTATCTTCCACACACTAAGAAATGTATAACAATCAATTTATTCATTTATTTATCTTCCACACAATAAGAAATGTATAACAATCTATTTATTAATTAATTTATCTTCCACACACTAAGAAATGTATAACAATCTGGTTAAACCCTCTTTTGTTTTTCTTACGTGAGAAACTTGATAAATCTTCGCGTTTGGGCTCAACAACAATTTAAGACTCTCATTCAGTACCAAACCAAGTCACCAGTGCTTGTATCAGTTTTAAGTTTTCATGCAGTTATATTACGTGCTTACTTCTGTAGAACATTTTTAAGTAAATCGCTAGAATTAATGGGGTGGTAAAGTAACTAATTCTTAGTTTAGCCCATCTATCCATCCGTCCATCAGCCTTTCGACGTCCACTGCTGGACATAGGCCTCCCCAAGAGAACGCCACAACGAGCGGTCCTGTGCTGTTTCGCTCAGATGGGGAATAGTGCCGTAATCGCCACGCTTGGCAGGCGGGTTGGCGATCGCAGTGCATGTTGTTAATACTCGAAGGAGTGCTGCTGCTCACTCCCCCGGTATTTCCTCAGTCAGCTTTCACGACTCCCATGGGTTAAGAAGGGGTGGGACAATTCTAAAGCCGGCCCCACACGGCCTAGTTTGGCCCATCAACATAAAACTGTTAATTGATGTTTTATTTTGACCTATACTTTGCTGGGGTCGGGTTTCTAATCTGTTCAGTTCTGTTTTGTTTGTTTTTAACCCATAACCAGTATTTACGCAGTGACTGCCGATCTGACCACTTCGACCTAACTAATGTAAGAATTCCCATGTAGCGATGGACTAAGAATATAAGTGATACGAACCCCTCGGGTGTCGTATGAGGCGACTAAAGGAAATTAGCAATTATCAGTCATTAATGCAATGAATTATTATTGCTGGTGGTAGGGCTGGGTACCAAGTGAGAGTATTCACATTCACGGATGTAACCGGCCATGAAGCACGTTTATGTGTTTTGGTTGTAGCAGGATTAAGCCGTTTATTGTTTGTCATATCTGCAAAATGATAAGGTGAGCCCCGGCTTGACTTTCTATATCATAGGGAAGATTATAAGTTACCATCAGGTGGGCCGTGGCTCGTCGTCCACCATAAGCAATAAAAAAATATGGTGACCAACAATAAGGCCAATAAATAAAAAATATGTTGAAGTCAGACATAATCAGGATACTGACAATTTGTAATTATTGCCAGGATTTTGTTTGACTTCCAAAGCACGGTTAGAATAGGTGTCATAGATGACCAATTCCATTTGGTGCCGACCGAGAGAAAGTTGGTTTTCTTTCCTCATTGTTCGATCGGTAAGTGCACAATCATGCTACGGCTACAATTAGTATGTTTAAAAACAAAATTTTAATATGTATACTATCAAGATTAAAATGAAGTCCTTTGTGAAAAGAAACAGAGAGTTAAAAGGTTTTATCTTAATCGCTAAAAATGTTGTCACGTTTGTATTGTATCACGAGTTACGTGGGATTTGGGCCATAAGAAGTATCTCGCAAATTAGAATAGTATAAGTATGCGCAACGCAGTGATAGCTTAGTGGTAAAACCAAGGACTGCAAAAACAGTGGTAAGTAGTCAGTCCACGGTCCAGGCACAACTCACACCTGTAATTTTTCGATTTTTTTTCTAAATTATTTATGTATTTGTTTACAAATAATCACTGCTAAAATATACCTAGCCGCACACCCCGTCGTTCGGGGCAACGAACATGGTAGTGTGAGGCCCTCACTAAATAAACGTGCCATGTGCCGTCTCTCCGCCTTTATTGGCGGGCCACTGGAACTACGTTACATTGCTTCAGTGGTCAGTGGTGAGGAAACCTGCATGCCTGAAAAATTTTCTCAACGGCTTGTGAAGTCTGCTAACCCGCGCGGGGAACTACATCATCAAAATGCACAACACTGTATAAAAGGATTTTAAAATATAGGTACTGATTGTGTTAGAGTCATTTTTATTTAATAGTAGACTAGATTCTTCTCGAAACCGCTACGGACGGTCCACGTAGATTTTGTTATATAAATACCTCACTCTATGGCATACTAATTATTATCTTTATTCAAAAATAGCTATCCTAGAGGAACTGTAAAGTTTTCCGAAATAAAAAGTACAAAAATTAACATCACACTTTTCAGACAAATATAAATATCTGGTTCACAAATTAAGTAATAGTTTGTCAGTTTTATCTTTTCTTTCTCTCAATGATTATTATCATATTTTTCCTTAGATTCCTCCTCACTGGCCTAATGCATATTGGTTGGCTTTACAAGCCCTCGAGAAAACCTCTTAGCAGGGGAAAATCTCACTCTCTGCTTTGCATAAGATATTTTTCCTTCACTGTGAATTGTGAATTCATGAACAAATAGGGCATATAACTTTTTTGGACCCTTGTGTTGCTATCCTCGTTCTACCCTCTAGACTATTATTATTTTAGTTCATTTTTCTTTGCGAAAACTGAGGCGAAACATGACCTGTTGATATTTTGCAACACTTAGTTCAATCGCAAATTAATGAAACAGAAATTTTGCGAAGTAAAACAGAAATTTCATAGATAAAGAGGCATCATGCTACATAGTTTTGTAATACAACCTTGTGTTCTAGAAGCCGGTACTAGTGAACAATAGTAATGATAAACTTAATTTTCCCACTAGTAGCTAGATCTGCGTCAAAGGTAGCTGCCTGCAATTTACGTTTGCTTTAAAGGAAAATGACACTAATATTCGTGAACGCGAGGTTTTAAGTTGTAACAAGTGTATATTGAAAACCAATGTCGACATACGACCATCAAGATTTGGGCCGTGATCAGCATGCGTTCAACCGATACTTGCCTCAGGCTAATCTGGACATGCGTATGCGCAAGATACTTGTAATTATAAAATGGGTTTTGTATTAATAGCCTAATATTGCATAGTTGCACGATAAATCCAAATTACTGTTATTTTTACTTCACGGTATCCACCGAATATCTTTTTATATTGTATAATATATCTATGATCTTTGAGGTGTAAAACATTGATCCACTGTTCAACACGAGTGTCCTCTCAGAATGAGACGCATTCAATTCAGGTCCACGATAATAATGCAATGTGGCTTTGACCTTCGTCCTTGGCCATTTGAAGAATCTTTTAAATAAGCTATTTTTGGGACCTAAGGAATTCCTTTAATCAAAGAACAGCGCTGAGTAGGTACACACAATTATTGATTAATCGGAATTACGAAAAATTGATGTCGTTCAGTAATTACCATAAAGAATTGCATGGCAGAAGTAACGGATGCAATGTCGTTCCCGCCCATTCTAATGACTAGTTAAACCATGACAAATCGCAAGAATTCTAAAATTACAGAACAACGAAATCGACCCAGATAAGTAATGATGGGCTGAACAGAACCGCCATTAGCTTATTAATCAACTAACAAAGCTTGGCGTCTTGCAAAGAAATTCCTGACTTGCTAAAAAAATCTAAAATTTTTAGCATTAAATAAAATATTGAAGCGTAAGATGCGTATTAAAGTTACTCGTGTGGGTAATGATGGGAAACGGGTGCTTTATTAAGACATCGCAATAAGCGGTGAAACATTCTCCGCGCATTGTGCACATACAAGGTTTTCAATTAACTCGAAACTGTAATTCCCAAATCGTTGACTGAAATTACCATTGATATATAAAAATACATCAATTGCAATTACTGGATATTTTCTTTCTATCTTACGTCGATTGCATTTCCATGTTTGATATCAAAAAAGAACTTAAAAACTATTAACCGATAAATGCAGGAGAAGTGTGGGTAGCGAAACATTGGATATCGCCAAGTATTGTGAAAATATTTGCATTCTATAGACATGTTGAATGCATTTACAACACCCACGTCGATTACAACTTCTGTGAGTCTGATATAAATTAAAGATAAAAACCAAACTAACTTTAATTGAAATTACTTGTTCAAGATAATAAATCCTTGGACAACTACCCAAGGATTTGCTCATAAATTGCAAAGTTGCACATGTTCTACCATCTGGTAAGTCTCTAGGAAATAAATTACAAAAGAATTATGTGCTCAGAAAACTCCCATGAAACATGAGATATGTTTTCACAAACAATACTTGAATTATGTTCTGCATGTCGATGTCATAGATCAAGTAAAATGTATGTGTGAGCACCTCCGCGGTCGTGTTTATCGCTTCATACCAGATTCTCATAGCGAGTAATATTAACATTAATGTAGTCAGAGAAAAGATTCCGTTGGGATATATTTGTGCTTATGTGGGAGGCAAATGGACTAGGAACTTCTGTAGGTGGGTGAGTCAGCATCTAGGATGTGAGTAGGTGCACTTGTGCAGAGTTATTTCAATTGAATTATTTATGATATCTATAATCTCAATGCTAAGAAAATAAAAGCATAAAAATGAACGTATAATTTGTAATCGTGTTATGACAAAATTACAAAACTTGGTCCTTATCGTCTATCATATAGACTATTATGCTACTTATTTAGAAGAAACTTCCTTTAAATTCCCCCTTTCGAGAAATAACTTCCTCTGTTTCTCTACAACTCAATATACGGAAATCATAATTTACTATTTCTAATATTGTTTGTATTAAAACTTGAGTAACATTTGTAGGTTAAATCTTGTTTAAGAACAAATCTTAACTTTGTATATATATGATAACAATAATTACTATTACTCTGATTTAATATTGAGCAATAAGCACACTTTGATTTTTACACATGAACAATGCTTTGAAGTCGTGAAGGCTTGCCCTTTGTAGAGCGTCGACCTTTTAGCTTTAATTCCTATCTGCAGCCTATATCACTTCACCAAACTGCCCGTTCGTGGTTGGCCTGCACAATATACATAATGATACTTGAAAATCAGCCTTGTACCTTTCACTTATAATAAATGCATTATTAAAACAATAGTTTGCGATTTTCAAGAAATTGGTCATCGTTAAATCAGTCAATTAAATTTAGGCTGACTATATATTATTATACAAAGGACTATGACGATTTATAAGTGTATTTTCGAATACAGTATCAGTGTACCATAATTTTGGTGATAAGGAACAACAGATTTACATGTTACTAGATTTTGCCAGCAACTTTGTATGTGTACACTTCAGAATATAAATACGTCACTCTACTAATCATTATTTGTATAAATTGCTGTCCGTTAACTATTATCCGTCTATAGAGCAAGGACACACTTAAGTCGTTTATAAAGCTATGTTTAAGCCTTTTTATATCGGTGGTGTTACTAAGACACTATTACTTATATGTAAGCTTAATCTCGATTTTTGTTTGAATTAATGTAAATTTTATTTACCTGCTGGTAATATCATAACTCATATAATAATGTAGCGATTTAAAGCATATATTTTTTTTTTATAATTAATGTTATAATTAGAGCAAAATTTTGAGAATTCAGTATTCTAGATATTCTTTACGATACTGTTTCAGATTTTTTTATAGTTTTACTTAGCAGTTTTAAACAATTTAAAATATATTTTTTAACTTTACGTCTATAATAAATTACATCTAAAACGTTCTCGTTAAGCGTAATTTATACTGGATTTAAGTGTTGCCTCAATGTTAGTAGCTCGTAGCATGCAATGTATCGTAAGATAGCCATAGGGCATGTTTCGTTAATATCTGCTTACGTCCCAACATCATCATTAATGTTGTTAAACGTCTGTGCGAGTTATAAATATGAACAAATTAATTCCGTGTATGGTACACCCGGAAATAATTATAACACAACTATATCATTAGAATGCTCAATCTAAATGATCTTAGTTATTAATAAATAATAAACATCAGAAATTAATATATCAAGTATAATGAGAGCAGGGTTTAATAAAAAAACTTTAATAATTACAATTTCTTCTTAAAATAATTACCCAAGTCTCACAGACTTTCTGTCGGCTGATAGTTTGGTCTGTTGATCGACTTTGAAATTATTAAAAAAAGCGTAATTTTCAATTTTCACAATAATTTATTGTTGATACTAAAAAAAAATTAGTAGACAACGGAATAAGTTGCAAATACGGTTTTAGATTATGTCACGAAACAGTTGTACTCCAATTTACACAGACACGCTAGTTTTGTCATTAGATGAATTGTTGCAATATTCGTACATAACATGAAATATAAATGAGACATGGAGGCGTAGAAGAATGTGGACTTGTCCGATCAATGCACTGAATTGCGACATCATTTTCCGCGTTTTTATTTTAGACAACGCAAGGCACAAGCTTTTAAATATTCAGTTTTTTTTTGATCAAATAAATTACTATTCCGTTAATAGACAAATAATGAAATTAATTCATCCTTGTTTTATATTTAAACTCGAATATCTCACGTGTCATCAAAAATAAACATTATTTTACTTGCGAGTTCATGATTTAATTGCTATTGCTTAGCCCATGTTTGGAATGCTTGTGCAAACTAGTCAACGTAAATCGAACACGTATGCAAAAAACACTGTAGTGCGACAGGACAGCATAATTTTCAGTTACACTATGCAATCTTACCTAGTCATGTAAGATGGAGCATGTGGACGGTTCGTAACACTTCATAATAGCATTTTTCGTCTTTAAACGAAATTAATTTTCGGGATCGTATGCTTTATTGCCTGATGGCAATATTATAAAAAAAAATATTTGGATTATCTGCGGGACTGTGAACAGAATTTCTCTCACTATGACAGGTGATCCGTGTCCAACTGTGGGACATTAATGAGTTTAAAAAAATCGACGGCACCGATGGTGGAGTGATTTAGATAGCCCGAGTGTTGTTGGTTCGATTTCCACACAAGACAACTCTTTGTGTGATACCCAAATTCTGAGTCTGGGTGTACTTGGTATACGTGAAATTGTATCTTTGTAAAGTTCCCCGCTATACAACTATCATTTCTTAGCGCGTTCGTGAGTGTTGTCTTATAAAAGAAAAATTTCGACAGCTTGTCAAGTCTGCCAACCCACGGTGGACGATAGCCCTATGACAGGAGACCCGTGCCCAATAGTGGGATAGAAAAAGGATTGAAAAAAAAAACCCTTTCTGAAATTGATAGCTACATTCTACAAGTTAACATTGTACAGTATCTTTTATCAGCATAAATAATACTTTAATCTCTGTCCACTCATAACTTGCACCGAAGCACTATTTCTGCTGTCACGGTATATGGTCGCGATATCGCAATAATAGCTGCCTTTTCTTTTTTATTATACACAACTAATCCAAAATATGCCTTTGCGAATGCATTATTACTTTCGTTATTTTAAAGTGTCTCAAGGTTAAATTATTTCACTGTAGGAAATATAATGTGACGTAAATTGCTACTTGTTTTTTTTTATTTTTCATTATAATTTATTTTTAATAATATAACTTATTAAGATTTTAAGGTTGTTAGTGTAAATAATCTTAAAGTAGCAAACATTTCTCACGGCATAACCAATTAAATAATTTCGGGAACGTCCTTAGCTTAGTATCATTATTCTCAAATGACACTTAATATGACATTTTGAAAACTACGTAATTATAGTTGCAGAAATCATTAAATGTTGGCATTTAGAGCATTTTTAATGCCTACATATTATTATAATATACGAGTGACAATAGCCTTGACATTTATAATAAATCACTAATCTGTACCCACGGCTCCGCCGCTAACGAATTAGCTAGTATTAGATTATATCCTAGTTTCCCGATATACCTAGTAGCGGCATAAACCGTGCGCGTACTAATTTTTAAGTCTAATTGAGAGCTACTAAATGATAAAACATAAAATCTATTCAGTAGTTTTGTGTGATAATGCTATCAAACAAATAGAAAAACAGACAAAAATCCTAAAAACAATGTTTTCGTTTTAATGACACCTATATAGCCTAATACAGTTTTTTTTCTTTAATACCTTCAATGTACAGACACAACTCTGTTACAGCTTTAAAATAGTACAGATAAAATATCGACATAAACATAGCATCACGCCTGTATTCCCCGAAGGGGTAGGCAGAGGTGTATTACACACCCACGACTCGCCAGCTATGTTTAAGTCCCACGTAATAGGGGGCGAGACTATTGACGTTTACCGGGCACATTTCCAAACTCCGGGCTGCTACTAAAAATTTTTCTTTTTAGGAAAAAGCTCAATTACATTGCCCGACCCGGGGATCGAACCCGAGACCTCATGATTAGCAGACGATTATTATTAGACGTATATTTTAGGTACATAAGATAATTGAAAAATAATGTCAAATTTCGTATGAACAGTTGAAATCAAGGATCTATGCAAATTATAAATCTGTTTTAGTGATCTAACTACGCACTGCAGTAAAAAACGGATTAGTATCTACCACATACCATGAGGTGGCGGTTCATTTCCTGCTCTATTTAAATTACCTTCATTACTTATTGCGCCATCTATACAAATAAATAAAATTAAATTGACCATTTGTAATATCCAAATAACAACCTTTTATTAAATGCATATGAAAGTTACCTGTAACAACATACCAATTTTTAAAGCTTTTGTCCGTTTGTTCCGGCTAATCTACGGATCAGATCGATAGCTAAGCGATACATGATAAAGTTAAGGTATCTATGTAGGACTGCAAAGACAGAAGTACATAATTGAGTTCGGTTCCCAATGCGAGGTCGAGACCTTGCAAGGTCCGTTTTGCCATTGAATTATCTTTTTTTTCTTCTAAATTATGTGTGTATTTCTTGACAAATTATCACAGCTCGTTGAAGGAAAACATCGTGAGGAAATCATCAAAAGGAAGAAAATAATATATGTAGACTACATTCTGCCGGCGACTCTGTCCACGTGGACTTGAAAATATATATACACGTACGGTACACTAATTATCATTATGACAAAAAGTATTCATCATTTTCCGGGATAAAAAGTAGAGTGCCAGACTAAAGGTATGCAAAGTGTCATGATAATTGGTAACAAACGAACTAACTTTCGGACAAAAAGGATATCAATAATGCACTCGAACACCTAAAGAACGATAAAATATCAAGAGGCTATGTAATTGCTAAAGAGCTTCCGCTGACAGGGACGACGAGTCCGTTCTTCAAGCAGGGAAATTTTCTACTCCATCGACGTTTTAGATGTTTTAAAGCATCCATGATCTAAGGAATATTGACGGGCCGATGTCCGTAATCTGGTACCCATAGCACAAGCGTTAAGCTTAGTTTGGAACTATATAATAATAGACGTTAGGTATGTAAGGTAGGTATTTGTTAAATTTGCTTTGCCTGCATTACATGCAAATGCTTTTCAAGTATCTTGACTCAATAAAATGTCAAGATTCTTAACCGCATTGTGGGCGGTTTGGCCGTAATAATTATTTATGAGGCATTAATAAATAGCTGGAAATATGCAATTTACTAGCCGCAGACAAAAGCTAGTTTTTTGGTTATATCTCTGGTTCCCGATACAGTAGCAAGATGAAATGCATACCAGTTTTTAAGTCTAACCTATCAAACAAAAAATATATTAAAATCGAATCATAGTTTTTGCATGCTGCGATAACATGCAAAAACTACTAACTACTGACTGTGAAAACTGAAATAAAAAAGATTATTTAAAATATTTTGAAGTTATGGGTTAACGAATTATCATTGGCTGGTGAAGGAGATCGTGAATCGTCAATTCGGGAAGCTAAGGAAGATCTTCTCGTCCAATATTCCGAAGTGTCTGAAAACGAAGGTCTATGACCAGTCTGGTGTGTTACCAGTGATGACATATGGAACAGATACGTGGCCTCTGAATGTTGGCCTCGTATCAAGGCTCAAAGTGGCTCAGTGGGCCATGGAGCGGCTATGCTTGGTATTTCCCTACGTGATCGAATCCGTAATAAGGAGATCCGTAGTAGAACGAGAGTGACCGACATAGCCCGCCTGGTTTCCATGCTGAAGTGGCAATGGGCAGGCCACATCGCTCGACGAACGGACAACCGTTGGGGAAGAAAGGTTCTCGAGTGGCGACCACGTATCGGACGGCACAGCGTAGGACGGCCCCCCACCAGATGGACTGACGATCTGGTCAAAGCCGTGGGGAGCCGTTGGATGCGGTTGGCACAGGACCGCTCGTTGTGGCGTTCTCTTGGGGAGGTCTATTTCCAGCAGTGGACGTTGAAAGGCTGATGGATGGATGGATGGATGGTAAAGGAGAACATCGGGAGAAATGCATTGCCTGCATGTCTGAGAGATTTTCTTGACGGCTTGTGAAAACTGCCAATGGGCACTGAGCCAGCGTGGTAAACTGTGACCTAGAACCCTCTGTATTCTGAAAGAAGTCCCATGCCGTGGACAGTGATGGGGCAGAGAGACGGCAAACGGCGGGATATTTAGTGGGTGAGAGCCCCACACTACCCTATTCGTTGTGCGGTTGGAAAAAAAAAGGTATCCGGTTCTTTTTGGTCCTGGTAATACCATGTCCATGTATATCGATTGCCATACCCATTGGGCTTGGCTTCTCTACCTTAGGCAATATTTCTTTTTTTTTTAATGCGACACCCTGAGCTTGGAAATAATCCTTGTAGATACTGTGGGGGACTTTAAAAACACACAATATCACGCACACACAGTACACCCAGACTCAAAACAACCATTTATGGATCGCACAAAGAGTTGTCCTGTGTGGGAATCGAACCCACAACACTCGGGCGGGAGGCCGGTGTCTAAACTACTCCGCCATTTGTGCAGTATATTAATAAATCCTATATTTGCTAAAAATCATAATGTTTTAGTGATAAGTTCTAGATTTTGCCCCCGTGGATTTCAAAATTTATTCAATGTATACAAAAAACCCAACGTCCAACAAAAACCGTCCGATTTTCCGAAATAAATAGTAGCCTGTGTCCTTGTATAAGTTCCAGAATTGTACATATATACGTAACAAAGAAATAAACGCACTTTCGCATTTATGATATTAGTAAGGATTATCATCACAAAGTATTAATCATTTATGTTTGTCTATAAATTATAAAACACTTTTGTAGGTTGTAACAATGCCTACTTAATTTTTTGTATTAAAACTTATTTACTGATCAACAGTAATTCTTAAGCGTTGAATGTCAAGGCTTGACGTTATTATATCCGGGTATACACCTAAATTGAAGCTCTTATAAAAGGGTAGATTGTCTTTCTTCTTAACGACCGGAGTACCTTAGTATAATGAATGGTCTTAACCTACCTGATAATATAACACAAAAGTAGTTTTTCTTTAGAGGTGTCGCACACTCGCGAAATTTACCTTAATAAAGTTTATTATTTATTTTTCTGCCTAAGCGCGAGTACTTTTATGAAAATTTATACCATATATGCTAAAAAACATAAGAGGAGTATGAATTTATTTTCATACACTTTCCGGGCTACCGGGTCTTACTAAAATGATAACATAATACATGTACTTATAAAATATTAAAACAAATTCAAAATTACATTTTTAAACTGAAAACAATGAGAATCAAAATAAAGGCACCAGGCCCCTACTGACTTCTTTCTTCTGTTAGCGGTTCAAGAAGGCATTTCTTCAAAAGAATGGACTTTAAAAATATGTCTGAACCATACTTTGTGAAGATTCATCCATCCATCCATTAGCCTTTCAACGTCCACTGCTGGACATAGGCCTCCCCAAGAGAACGCCACAACGAGCGGTCCCGTCATGGGGGATAATGCCGTAATCGCCACGCTTGGCAGGTGGGTTGGCGATCGCAGTGGATGTTGTTAATACTCGAGGGAGTGCTGCTGCCCACTCCCCCGGTCTTCCTTCAGTCGGCTCTTACGACTCCCGTGGGTAGAGAGAGGGGTGGGACAATTCTAAAGCCGGCCCCACACGGCCACATGTGAAGATTAATTGGCTTATATTTCGATACTAGATACTATATGTCACTAAATAATATTTTTATCTGTTTTTAAAACAATTAATACCTATTATATTGTTAGTAAAGGGAAGTCCATTTTGATTTACATTCACAAATGAGTTACGCGCCAGTCACGACATAATAGCTGTGAAATTATTAATAGTCTTTATAGACAAAAACCTTAAAATAATCAGCTCTTATATTTGAGATTTTATGACTGACAAATTTAATGCTGCCGCTGCCAAATTAATGTGGAATCTTTAGTAAAAAACCATAAAAACTATATCCTATACCGATCAATTACGAAACTATTTATTGTGTTTCCAACCACTAGATAAAAAAAAGAAAAATTTAAAAAAAAACTTTGTTATGTCTTCTAATGATTACTATTAAAATAGCTCAACTCCAAAGACCTCACAGATGATGTCGCGGGCAGAATCTAGTGGAAAAGCCAAGTCCTGCAGGTTCAATAACACAAAGCAAAATATTTACCTGATCCATAAACAGTTGCTCTGAGGATACTTTCTGTACATTTATTATATGTATGCAATAGCCTTTGCCCGCGGTTCCGCCGCAGCCAAAAGCTAGTTTTTGGGGTATATCTCAGGTTCCCGATATAGTAGCGAGATAAAATGTATACCAGTTTTTAAGTCTAATCAAAGCTATTAAACAAAAAAAGTTACATCAAAATCCGTTCAGTAGTTTTTGAATGATACGCGAACAAACAAACAGACAAAACATCTTAAAAAAATCTTTTTGTGTTTAGACACGCCTATATAGCCTAATGCAGTCATTTTTTTTGTCAAATATCTTAAATGTACAGACATAGCTCTGTTACAGCTTTATAATAGTATAGATATTAGAGTACTTATGCAATAAATACTGCTTTTACAAATACGAGTAATGATTTCATTATTCGATTAATAAGAATACAAATAGTTTATTGTTATTTAAGTTCTGTCTCATAGGTCATATAAACAACATTTCATAACCATCGGTCAAGTAGTTACCGCGTGAATACGTAGTAAAAAACAACATAATAACTCTCTTTTATTCTAGAAATTTTTATATATATTTTTAGCATTTGACATGCTTAGCACTATACATTAAACACAAAGTGAAAAATGTGAAATGGAAAATAACAGTCACGAACAGGATTTGAACCTGCATCTCCTGGATACCGTCCAGATGCATGCGTCACCCATGACGTTAAGTATGAATGTATTATCGAAATTAACAGTCAGGAGCAATTGTCACGATGCCTGAATTTGTAAAGCATCTGGACGTTTTGATACGCAAAACTTATTAAGACATTAATACAAGACACAATAGTGTTTTTTTTAAGTTTTCAGTTCTGACAGTCCTCATGACTGGTCTATGTTAATTTTTTTCCATCACTATTATGTTGAAGTTTCTACGAATCAAAAATAATTCTGTAATATATTTATTATCTCAAGAAATTATATGCTTTTTTTCAATTCATTATGTCCCACTATTGGACACGAGACTTCTCTCAGAATCAGAGGGACTTAGGGCGTAATCCACCGGTCCGTCGGTGGTTGGTAGACTTTACAAGCCGTCCAGAAAATCTCTCAGGCATGCAAGTTTCTTCACAAGATTTTCTTTTCCTACACACATAATTTCAAAAATTCATAGGCATGCGCTGTGCAAGTACTTTAGTCAGAATTGAACTTGATACTATTGTCTTCGTAGTCTTTGATTACCACTAGGCTTTAAACACAAAGTGAAAAATGTGAAATCAAAAATAACAGTCCCGAGCAGGATTTGAACCTGCATCTCCTGGATACCGTCCAGATGCTTTGCCAATTCAGTCATATCGTGACAATTGCTCCTGACTGCTAATTTCGATAACACATTCATACTTAACGTCTTTGGGTGACGTCTGCGTTTCGATTTCACATTTTTCACTTTGTGTTTAATGTATAGCGCTAAGCATGTCAAATGCTAAAAATATATATAAATACCACTAGGCTACTAATGCACTTACGAATCTGCTTAATTACTGTTTATCAAAATCTTTTATTGTTTCCTCAAAATTTGAAGCTTCAAACGTAATATCATGAGAAAATCATACAACCTTCAATTAAAATTTAAGAGCCCATCTTCAGCGGTTCTAAGTCTCTGACTATTATTAAATTAGATCTGATATTAAAATAGACGGTTTAAAACGTGAATTCGTTATAACAGATTTTAAATTAGATGTTATTAAATAGATGCGCATGTTCTAGCAATTTCAGTTTTCAATCCATTGTTATTATCTATTTTGTAACAATAGGCGAGCAATATCCAAGATGCCATCCTTGTATAAATTGCGAAGAAATATTGAAATGTGAGAACGGAGAAACAGTCATTAAAAGCTGTTTCGGACCAAAGAGGGCAACACCACGTGCGATAGATGCCCCTGATTGACTAGTTTTATTGTCTATTGTTCTTCTCCGCTGTGTAACTCTTGTATTTTTGATTTTATTATAACCAAAATTTTATTTATCATCTATGAAGTTACCAAAGTCGAGAGAAATTGTGGTTTAGCCAACGCACAAACATAGGGTAGCGGGTATTGATATGGTGTCTGCTGAGATGATCAAGCTTGGAGGCTCATGTGTCTGGGAATCCTTCCTGAAGCTTCTCAATTTATGTTGGAGCTCAGGAATGGTTCCCAAGGACTGGAGAAGCGCAGTCATCGTGCCGTTGTTTAAAAACAAGGGTTCACGTTATGACTGTGCAAACTACAGGGCCATAAGCTTGACCAGTTTGGCAGCCAAAGTGTATGGGAAGGTTATTGAAAGGAGAATGAGGATGGTGTCTGATGAATTTTTGTGTGAGGCACAAGGAGGTTTCAGGTGTGGAAGAGGATGCATGGATCAAGTGTTTTCTCTGCGCAACATTGTGGAGAAGCATCTGGCTGTAGGCCAGAGGGTTTTCTGCAGTTTTGTAGATTTGGAGAAAGCATTTGACACTGTTGTACGAAAGGAACTTTGGGACATTTTGCTGGAGTATGGCATTAACGGTAGACTGCTACAAGCGGTGCAGTCCAACTACATGGACTGCAGAGCTTGTGTGCGGCTGGATGATGGAATGTCACCCTGGTTTGATGTCAATATCGGCGTTAAACAGGGCTGCGTTCTATCAGCCTAAGTGTTTATCATATATCTGGATAAATGTCTACAAAGGTTGAATGAAATTAATGTGGGAGTTCAGATGGACGACTCAGTGGTTAACTCGCTGCTATATGCAGACGATGCGGTCCTATTAGCGCAGTCTGCGACTGACCTGCAAACTCTAGTCGACGTAATGGCAGAAGATTGTAAGAAAAGGGGCCTACGTGTGAATGTGAGCAAAACCAAAGTAATGGTTTTTGAAAGAGAAGAAGCCAGAACAGATGTTAGAGTAGCAATAGGAAATGGTGTGCTAGAACAAGTGGATGAATTTGTATATCTTAGATGTGGATTCAGTCGGGATGGAAGGTACACCGCTGATGTAGAAAGAAGAGTGAATGCGGGAAATAGAGTGAATGGAGCATTGGGACAACTTCTCGGCAGCCACCACCTCAGCCAGAAGGCACGTGTCGCAATACACAACGCAGTGCTTGTCCCAAAGTTATTATATGGAAGCGAGAGTTGGGTATGTAAAAAGGAGCATGAGAGCAAAATCAATGCGGTCGAAATGCGATCTCTGCGGAGAATCTGTGGAGTGAGGCTGACTGACCGCATTCGTAACAATGACGTAAGAGAGCGAGTAGGTATGAAAGAGAGTATTGGTGTAAAGATGCGAAAGGGAATGCTCCGATGGTTCGGACATGTGGAAAGAATGCCGGACGAGCGACTGGCTAAGAAGATATACAATGCGAAAGTGGAAGGATGTAGGTACAGGGGGAGACCGAGATTTACCTACCTAGACCAAATTGGTCATGTATTGAAGGAAGGTGGAGTCAGGAGTCTCCGAAACCGGCGAGCGTGTATGAAGAGAGTTATGAATGTTGAGGAAGCGAGAGATGTATGCATGAATAGAGCCTCTTGGCACTCTGTTCTCTCGGCCTACCCCGCAAGGGAAATGGCGTGAAAAAAGTTAGTTAGTTAGTCACAAATATGCTGTTCTTTACGAGTGGATACAAGCTTACATTATTCCCGCCTTAACAAAAAATAAGGGTGGCTTATTTCGATGGTCGTTTGTCATTGGTGCAGTACCATGAGTACGAGTAACAGTTCCATCCATCCATTTATCAGCCTTTCAAAGTCCACTGCTGGACATAGGCCTCCCCAAGAGAACGCCACAACGAGCGGTCCCATCATGGGGGATAATGCCGTCATCGCCACGCTTTGCAGGTGGTTTGGCGATCGCATTGGATGTTGTTAATACTCGAGGGAGCGCTGCTGCCCATCCATCCTTCCATCCATCCATCAGCCTTTCAACGTCCACTGTTGGACATAGGCCTCCCCAAGAGATCGCCACAACGAGCGGTCTCGTCATGGGGCATAATGCCGTAATCGCCACGCTTGGCAGGCGGGTTGGCGATTGCAGTGGATGTTGTTAATACTCGAGGGAGTGCTGCTGCCCACTCCCCCGGTATTCCCTTAGTCGGCTCTTACGACTCCCATGGGTAGAGAGGGATGGGACAATTCTAAAGCTGGCCCCATACGGCGAGTAACAGTTATGTTAAGGCTAAGTTCTAAATCATGGAGTATAAATGCACATATGCAGTACTTAGTACATACGAGTAGTTCTATCAATGCAATCTACATAAACAATTTTATCCGAGTGGTGACGGACTAAAATAATCACCACATTCTTTCCCGTGGGTGTCGCATGAGGCGACTAAAGTAAACCAGTTACAAGCCATTGCATTACTGGTGGTAGGACTAGGTAATAAGTAAGCAGTAAGTATCTCACTTTTTATAGCGCTGCGTCTTACCGGCCATGGAATACCTTCCTGCGTTTTGGTTATAGCGAGAAATAGCCATGCATTAATTAATATCTCATCACGGAAATGAACCTAAGATCATTCTAATTATGTTCAATGCAAAACAAGTTTATTGGTATCATTCAAACCAAGAATTGCCAAAATGGAGGTAAAATATTCGATTTCCAGTGCGAGGTTGAAAGTACCTATGACTTTTGGCAACTATAATATTTACTGACGGGCCTCGTGGCGTAGTCGGTAGTGTAGATGACTTCCATGCACGAGGTCGTGGGTTCGATTCCCACTCAGGACAATTATTTGTGTGATGAACACAGATATTTGTACTGCGTCTGGGTGTTTTCTATCTATTATATGTATGTATTTACAACAACAAAAAAGTAATATATGTATTATATCCGTAATCTGTTACCCATAGCACAAGCTTTAAACTTAGAGGACGTTGTGTGAAAAAATGTCTGCGAATATTTAAATAGTATCTTTCACAGAATATGGCATTTTGAATTCTAAAGCATCGTTTATTTTGTATTAAGAAATTTAAGTGAAGATTACAAAATCTATTAATAAAAAGATCACGTGTGGGAACTGTTAGTTGGATAACGGTATAGTAGTTTATCAAGCTCCAATATTTTTTTTTAATTATTTCAGATAACCATCCATAGTAAAATAAAATAAGATATTATAATATTGAACACACATCATTAAACTTTAAATATTAAAAATCAAATTATACAAAATGTATTAATTAATTCTAAAATAAAATTTTAAATATGTTTAAATAACTTAAATAAATAGCAAACAAACATTTTAGTTAAATTATACGAGTCAATAAGGATCTCCAAAGAGGGGACGAGATCCTGTTTGCTATAGGGTTGCCGTTTTTTCACGAATGACGACATAAAAACTATCAGTGCAATATAGCACGAACATCCCCAATGCACTACAGAAACGAGGCAGCCCTAATACCACCCTGAAGATATTATGATTAATGACGAGCAAATGAACACAATGCCACATCATAGCTCTGTAGCCATGCTTGTGCATGGCGCAGATATTTTGAATAATATAATTATTAAATAAGGTTAAAAAATAATATTAAACGTATACATTTAAGTAATAACAAAAAAAGGGTAACAAGTTTTCTACAGTCTTAAATGTTAGCAAAATCTATTTACCTGCCTTATTTATTCCAAAATTGTGGTTGATATTATGCTTCAAATCAGTCAGATCTCTTTACGCAATTAATCACATGTCGATGTTATCCTTATTTAGTCAAATCAGACCTTCCAGACCATTGTCCACTCTCTCCTTTTAGAACATTGGTCACGACAAATTCTATTTCGTAACATTACCGAGGCAACATTCCTTTTGACAAGTGGGCGCAGTAACCTGCCGTTTCCTACGTCAGCCGACACTGACTGGAAGCGTGAATATCGCAACAACTATTGCATTAAACAAACGATAAGATTTCGCGACAATGCAAACCTAATTTGAACATTAATGTTAGTGTAAATAGCACGAAGCCTAAGAATAAAAAAACTGATTTTGAAGGCCTTTTTTTTTTTTTGTTAAGGCGGGAAAAAATGTTCCTAACCGCACACCCCGTCGTTCGGGGCAACGAACAGGGTAGTGTGGGGCCCTCACCCACTAAAGAAACCCGCCGTGTGCCATCTCTCCGCCTTTATTGGCGGGCCACCGGAACTATATTACATTCCTTCAGTGGTCGATTTTGAAGGCCTAAGTTCTTTCTTTAGCAAGGAGTTAAATCGGATATACGCTCGTTACTATTGTGAGAATTCGTGTGAAAAAATCCAGTGTTCGTATTTTCTAGAAGTCATCAGTAGTTTGATCACCTTTTAGTACTTGTGTAACTTACTCTGATGATAAACAAAGTATACCCTCGATACTAAACGTGACTTATTTGTTGATTACAAAATAGATTATAATATACCTAAGCCGTTTGCTCGTCTGCCAATAAAAAAATAAAAAAAACTAGCTAAGGATTTCACCCAAACGTTCTGGACTTAGGAAATCGATACAGATACTGTTACGCCTACCTTTTTATATATATCATAACTGGACATCTATAATGATTAATTACTTATACAAAACATTACGTGATAGTAATTTTCTGAATAGTGTGTAGCGCTCGGGTCGCTAGATCCAATACCTGTAACAAAAAACATCTAATTAACAAAAAGCTTCCATTTCTACAAGTTGTAAATTTTACTTTCGTTTATAATTATTATTAGATTATTGAATAATGTTAGCAGGTAATAGATAATCTTATAACAATTAAACTGCAAGGTTCCGCGTTGACCGTATTGGACCGCGTCACGAACAGAAACGTGACAGGACAAGGTGGAAGTGGTATCGCTTTCAAATTACATAAATCACTCGCCCATGCCTTGGACTCTTTAATTGTGCAATAGACTTCTTGCTAAATATTATCTAGCATATCTGCTTGATTTAAAAATAGAACTGCCTAAATTATTATATTTTTTTAAACTACGTGTGAATAAAACGAGAGAGAGAGAGAGAGAGAGAGAGATTTTGATATATTTATATGATATTTTTTTAGCATTTGCCAGACCCAAGGCGTTAGAATGTGTTATCGAAATTAGTAGTCCCGAGCAATTTTCACATCATCATCTGGGACGGTATTCCAGAAGATGCCGGTTCAAATCCTGCTCGTGACTGTTATTTTCGATTTCACATTTTCACACTTTGTGTTAACCGTAGTGTATAGTCTATATACGCTAGCAACACCAGAAGCATCGTTCGCACGTGCGCTAATTCCAAGGAAATAGATAGGAAACACAACACTAGAAATACGCTTTTTTTTTGTTTGTTAAGGCGGGAAAAGCAATAGAAATACCCACCGTTGTTTCACGTTGTTCTGTAAGAGAGACGAGTCTCTGTGATTTTGGTATTTTTATGGATAAGAAAGTGACATCTTGACTTGACAATGAGTCTAACAAGATTATTCGTATATTGAGGTATTCAAAAACATTAAAAAAAATCCCTTTATTGCTAAGGAATTTGCAAAGAAACATACAAAAAGTACACTGACACTCTTAAATCTAATTCTGGAAAGCACAAAGAATTGTCCTGTATAGAAATTGAACCTACAAGATTCCGCGTATGAAAATGCTCTTATATTTGAACCTCTACGCCAATATTTACATTTGTTATATTAAGAGATAGCTAAAATTTATTTCGTGACAAGTAATTTGAAGTTACGTAACAATATTATTACACATTCCCATAATTTATGATTACATGGTGTTCGCAATTGCCCATGTTAATATTATTGACGGCTTTGCGATGAGTAATGGCATTTGGCAAGCAATAAAAACTAAGGACCTTATACATCTACAATTAAGGTTGTTGGTACATAAAACAAATGTCGCCAATTATCTGCACAATTGTTTGGCCCACCGTATTACGATATATATTTTTATACAATACTAGTATATATACATACGTTATAAGAAGCGTCTTATTGTTTAGTACCAAGAACATTTTTTACCGCACAAATATTTGTTAGATATTATTCAACGAGCTTGTTTTTGATTTACAAATTACTGATAGGCGCGTTACTAATTTTGCTACCTGTATAAATATTACGAAAGCTAGACAGCTCCCTTTCCAGTGTACATGAGTCTATGCTATTAAAAAAGTAGTTAAGTGTGAACGTCAATTAACGTCATACTTCATTAGTCCTTTTTAAACATAATGGCGAAGACACCTTTTCGCTTTTCTTGTATGGGAACGTATTTTTTGGATGGCCCCTTAGGTACCAGTAAAAATAAAATACTACGAAAACTGAGATAAAACAAATGTTACAATGTAAAAGGCTCTTAAGTCATCACGAAAAATGATTACTGAGTTTTGAATTTTTTAAGACGTGGTGGTTCAACGTAAAGAAATATGCTCGTGCCTATTGTTTTAGTATTTCCCATTATCACCCTTGGTGTTCACCAATATTTATTAAATTTTAACTAGATTTACAGTTTCTACCCTGAAAAGCTAAGGATAATGTAATAGTCTGTCAAAAGCTGTAGCTTTGACCACTATAAACAGATAAGTATTAATTTTATACCGTAATAAAGTCAATGCCAATGTCTTCAAGATCACTGTCTCTAAAACAAGTCTGACCGCGTTAGCATATATATCTACATAGTTTCCATTGAAGTTGGTTCCATAAACGGTAGCATCATTTTATCAGATTGGATGTGACAAAATCCTTGAATGCCTTTTTAAGTATTATACAAGTTTTTAAAATAGCGAAACCATAATAAGATTTGGAAGTGATGACTGCATGCTGTACAGAGTTGCCTCAACTGCATATTAACGCTAAATGGAAAGATAACAGGGTAATATAGTGTCTGCCCTCGTCCACTGAATAACACACCATGCGCCATCTATTCGCTCCTACTCGGTGGATCACAGCTCATAGTATCACCGAATTTCTTTATTTAGTAACTGCTTTTGGTACCGTCAGTTCTCCTTCTTACTAAACCAGCTAGACCGAATGGATATATTAGTAAGCACTTCCTCTGAAATTAATAGAAAACTATCTTACTGTGAGAAAGCAACCAGTCCGCATTGATGATATGCTTGATATGTTATCGATCAATTTAGGTGTTCCCCAGGGCAGTATTATCGGTCCGATGTTATTTCTGGCCGTGTGGGGCCGGCTTTAGAATTGTCCCACCCCTCTCTACCCACGGGAGTCATAATAGCCGACCGAGAGAATACCGGGGGAGTGGGCAGCAGCACTTCCTCGAGTATTAACAACATCCACTGCGATCGCCAACCCGCCTGCCGAGCGTGGCGATTATGGCATTATCCCCCATGACAGGACCGCTCGTTGTGGTGTTCTCTTGGGGAGGCCTATGTCCAGCAGTGGACGTTGAAAGGCTGATGGATGGATAGATGGATGGTTATTTCTGAATTATATTTATGCTCCCTGCATGAGGAGGGCGGAGCCTTGTTGTGCAGTTGCACATCGAATGATCGGCAAGGTTAAGCGACTTTCACTCAGCTGGCAGTTAGGTAGATAACCAAAAAGTCATCTATCTATGGATACCTGAACTCCTTTGTGCTTTAGAAGGCACTTTAAGCAGTGGATCCCGGGCATCAAATTACATCCGGGCAGTCGTTAAAGTCAGTTCTGATTAAAAAATCTGACTCTGATCTTGTTCTAAAGTCGCCAGTTGCCCCCTTAGTTGGGTCGTGTAGGTCAGACAGGCAGTAACTCCGTACAAACATTGGTGGATTAGCTAAAACCGAACAGATCGGCATAGTCTAAATAATAAGCAGCTCCAAGTAGCTAAAATATTGTTAAACACTACAATGTATGTAAATACTTCCGACAGATGGCGCAGGCGTCACCCAAGACGTTAAGTATGAATGTGGTATCGAAATTAGCAGTCCAGAGCAGTTGTCATGATGGCTGAATTGGCAAAGCATCTGGACGGTATCCAGGAGATGCAGGGTCAAACCCTGCTCGTGACTGTTATTTTCGATTTCACATTTTTCACTTGGTGTTTAATGTATATGACTAAGCATCTCAAATGCTAAAAATATTTATAAAAATATCTAAATAAAATATTGTTATTCAATTTCGAGACTATTGACCTACGACATATGGATGGAAGATCTGACTCACGAGATGACAGTCGTCTAATATTGTAATTTGCAACAGGTTTATGATTTGATATTTACGTTTTGTAATTATTGTTAAGTGTAGGTAATCATATTTTTCAAATAAATAACACGTTGAATCATTGTTTTTATAATTTTAGTGAATGTCTTACTTAAATATGATCATAAAAGAAAACGCTTAAACTAATCAAAGGTGTTTTGTGTTGAATACAAAAAACCACAACAAAAAAAAACCGAAACTTAATAAAGAGGGCACGGCAGATAGTTTTTTTTTTTTGGACACTACTACGGCTTTCGTCGCGGGATAATGGAGGTGGTTGGTGAATTACAGCTATTACAGAAATTTTATTCACCCACATTACGATCATAGTGACCTTATAAAACCATGTCAACAGTAGTATTTTAAAAGCAAAAGATAATTATTTAGATATTTTTACATATATATTTTTAGCATTTGACATGCTTAGCAACATACATAAACACAAAGTGAAAAATGTGAAATCGAAAATAACAGTGAATTGGCAAAGCACCTGGACGGTATCCAGGAGATGCAGGTTCGAATCCTGCTCGTGACTGTTATTTTCGATTTCACATTTTTCACTTTGTGTTTAAACCAAAAGATAATTTGCTAGTCTGGAAACAACCATTTACATAGAATTAGCATAAAAATATTTTAAAATATAAGATACGCAGGACTTCATGTGCATAGATAGGTCAAAGACTTAGCTCTGCATATAGAATAATGAAAAATAATACAACAGAAATTTACTTCATATATTTCTATGTATGAACATTCTAGCTGATTCCATCCATCCATCCATCCATCAGACTTTTAACGTCCACTGCTGGACAAAGGCCTCCCCAAGAGAACGCCATAACGAGCGGTCCAACGCCGACCGCATCCAACGCCCCCCGTGGCTTTGACCAGATCATTGGTCCCATTTTTTGTTGCGTGCTCATTATGGGGGATAGTGCCGTAATCGCCACGCTTGGCAGGCGGGTTGGCGATCGCAATGGATGTTGTTAATACTCGAAGGAGTGCTGCTGCCTGCTCTCCCGGTATTCCCTCAGTCGGCTCTTACGACTCCCGTGGGTAGAGAGGGGTGGGACAATTCTAAAGCCGGCCCCACACGGCAAAGCTGATTAAGGTAATGTAACAACTTTTCAAGATTCATTTCGCGGTTAGCAAAGCGTGAGTTTGTTTTAAGTTGGTTTTAGCCATGCGGTTTTGCAAACATCGCCGCAATCACGTATAAAAGTAATCTAGAATAATCCAGGAAATAGACCTGGAAGCTGGACTCACGTTCATAAAAACCACACTATGTAAAGATCACTGTGGAAAAGATCATGCATTCCATACTTACATCATTATAAATAATGAGAGTCTGAATCAATCCTTCGTAATATTGAGGCTGCTATAATTTTGTGAAACCAAACGATAAAATAACATTTCTGGAGGACTTGGCAGGCATGTCCCGAGCGAAAATTGGAGGCTTGCTATTAGCGGCCCTAGAGTTATAAAGACAGGGGTGAGAGTTTGGAGAGAAATGTGGTTATGTTCAAATCATTTTCGATAAATCATACAAGAATAAGATAAAATAATTTCCGTCAATAAATGAAAATACTGAGTCATACTATGAATCTGCCTTACAGGCACCCACTTAAACACGTTTTTTTATCAAAATCGGTTTAGAAGTAATGCAGTGACAAAGTTCAGGAGAATTATACATAAATAAAGATATTTAATATACTACCTCATTACACTTATGAGATTATATAGGTATGCAACTTTTGCCGGCGAGGCTGAAGCCAAGGTTTGAGTTGCAGGTCGTGAAAATATTGTTATTGAGGATATTTCGTAAAAAAAGAAGAAATATTCTCAGAAGCTGCCCGGAGTTTGGAAATGTGCCCGGTAGATGTCAATAGGCTCGCCCCCTATTACGTGGGACTTAAACATAGCTGGCGAATCGTGGGTGTGTAATACACCTCTGCCTACACCTTAGGCAGAGGTACGGGGAATACAGGCGAGATGGTATGTTTTTTTTTTACTACTACAATAGTACTACGTAGAAGTAGTAGGTAACTATGTGCAGTAGATAAATAGACTATAATAACCCCCTATTACGTTGAAACTTAAGTTATCTAGGTGAAATCTACTCATATTACCCTTCGAGTAAAAATATGTGAGTCATAAAATATTACCAAACTCTAGAACTAAGCTAAATTACAAACACTGAATTTATCAATGTTTCTGTCGTCTTTCATCACTATTTCAATATTAATTCGCTAGCGTCCCTAACTCAGTATAAAACTGATTCTTCTCATGAAATCCTAAAGCTCATTAAGAGATCTCTATGACGCCGGAAACATTCACCAATAAAGGTGCAATGTCTGTGAAATCAAGAAATTTCGCGCGCAACGGTACTGAAATTATTTGTTTCTTTATTGTTACAAGTTATATAGTACCTACAATGCTCTATACACAGTTTGATTTGAATAATGCAGTGTAGTTCTATTACACAAGTTTATTGAAATCAGAAGATGTCTACGTACCTGTATACTATATACCATAATCTGTATCAACAGTCATAAAATCTGTATTATATCTGTTATATAATTATACACAACTACTGCCGTCGACTGTGCACTACAAAAAAAGAAATATTTTATATGTAATGTTATTGTTAAAAATACTACACAGAACCTATACCTATACATTTCCAACACCAACCTTTTGAAATTTGAATATCCAAAAACTCTTAAACACCACATTATCTATTTAGATATTTTTATATATATTTTTAGCATTTGACATGCTTAGCACTATACATTAAACACAAAGTGAAAAATGTGAAATCGAAAATAACAGTAATTAATTGTAATAATAAATAATAGTAATCGAAAATAACAGTGTAATTGTCAGGATGGCTGAATTGGTAAAGCATCTGGACGGTATCCAGAAGATGCAGGTTCAAATCCTGCTCCTGACTGTTATTTTCGATTTCACATTTTTCCCTTTGTGTTTAATGTATAGTGCTAAGCATGTCAAATGCTAAAAATATATATAAAAATATCTAAATATTTAAAGGGTTTGCGTCATTATTAGGTAAAATCTTAATTGTAAAATTAAGTTTACCTGGTCGGTATAATGTATGAAAATACGTCCGACAGATGGCGCAGGCGTCACCCAAAGACGTTAAGTATGATGTGTTATCGAAATTAGCAGTCAGGAGCAATTGTCAGGATGGCTGAATTGGTAAAGCATCTGGACGGTATCCAGAAGATGCAGGTTCAAATCCTGCTCCTGACTGTTATTTTCGATTTCACATTTTTCACTTTGTGTTTAAACCACATTATCTATTTATGATAAATAGATAGTAGAAAGCCATTTCAATTTTCAATGTTTAATTCTTTATTACATTCCATAATGTTATCTATACTATTATAAAGCTGTAACAGACCTGTGTCTGTACATTTAAGAAAAAATACTGTATTAGGCTATATAGGTGTGTAACACAAAAAAAAAAAATTAGATTTTTGTCTGTTTTTCATTTTGTTCGTTCGCGCATCACGCAAAAACTACTCAACGGATTTTGATGCAACTTGATTAGACTTAAAAACTGGTATACATTTTATTCCGCTACTACTTGGAACCTGAGATATAACCTAAAAACTAGAGAGGAAATAGGTCATATTAATTTATTAATTTGTACTTAAATTTATTATAATTTAGTATTTATAAATAAATATAATTATTACTTCCAAAACCTAAGAACCTGAAAGTTGTCATTTTTTTATTTATGGTCAATCATCCATCCATCCATCAGCCTTTCGACGTCCACTGCTGGACATATGATAGGCCTCCCCAAATTGGGGGTATATGTTATGGTCAATACTTAGGTATAATTTAAAAATGAATCTACGTTCCAAATTTGTCGTTTGCTATGCCTCGATCAATTTTATATTTAGGTTATCGAGGGCAGCAGTTTGCTTATGTCCCTGGTATTGCCGTTTCCATGACCGATTACCACATATACACAGGTGGGCCTTTTGCTCATTTGCGCCTTAGGTATTAATAAAAAAAGTATTATATCACAGCATCGACCCGTAGACCTACTTAATCGCATCACGATTCAGCGTAGATAATACGAGTAACTCTGTTAAGTTTCACTTATAATGTCAGCGTCAATCAACTGCAGTATTTACACATTTGACCACGAGGCGAGCAAGATATATTATTATGTTGTATAACCTGCAGATACGTATTGTATTAAGTTTTGGGTATCTGATTAGTCAACCATAGATAAATAAAATAAGTTTTTTTTAATACTACATCGGTGGTAAATAAGTATTCGATGGATGATAAGCGGCAACCGTATTGATGGTAAGCGGTTACCGTAGCCTATAAACGCTAGCAACACCAGAGGCATCATTCGCGCGTCGCCATCTCCAAGGAATCCACCTGGATAGGAAGGATATATATAAAATACTAAGGAGAGGATAGAAAAGATAATAAGGAGAGGAAAGGGAGGGGAATTTGGACTTCCGGCGCTCTCACTTACCATACGAAATAATGGTAGGAGTACCTAACGTTTTTTCATGCTGATCTTTTGTGAGGGGGTGGTACTTCTCCGATCGAGCCGGCCCATTCATGCTGCGATAAGCAAGGCTCTACCAAATTGTTCAATTCGCAAATGTAACCCAGTCTCAAGGTAAAAGGGCACGAATCTGAAGCTAATCTCCCCTATTAGGCATTATTATCAGGCTAGATATATGCCGGCTGGAAAGTTTTGATAGACACACCTTTTTTTTTTGTTAAGGCGAGTAAAAACGTTCCTATCTGCATACCCCATCTTTCGTGGCAAGAAACAGGGTAGTGTGGGGCCCTCACCCACTAAATAAACCCGCTGTGTGCCGTCTCTCTGTTACATTACTTCAATGGTGACGGACACACCCCTAATAAGACCACCACTCGAAATTCGAAACCAAGACCTTAAATGATTGAGAGCTACTCACTCATACCATCTTAAAGCCAGGAGGTAGTTTTTTTATTGATATTATAATTGGTATTTTTTTACTAGATTTTAGACCCACTGCGTAGATAGCGGAGTGGTCTAGATATCTACCTCTCATGCTTGCGTGATAGGTTCGATTCCCAAGCATGACTAGTCTTTGTGTGATGCACAAATGGTTGTTCTGAGTTTAGGAGACCGTGAAATTGTATGTTTGTAAAGTCATACAGGGATGCAGGAGCATTAGTGATCAGGGATTAGGGAATTCTTTGATTTAAAAAAATATTTTAATAATTTAAGTGTCCGATAGTTATAATTATGATAATATTTATAAATAACATTGTTTAATGCTATTGTCAGACATTTTATAAAAGTTAAACACAAAGTGAAAAATGTGAAATCGAAAATAACAGTCACGAGCAGGATTCGAACCTGCATCTCCTGGATACTGTCGAGATGCTTTGCCAATTCAGCCATCGTGACCCTTGCTCCTGACTGCTAATTTCGATAACACATTCATACTTAACGCCTTTGGGTGACGCCTGCACCATCTGTCGGAAGTATTTTCATACATTATACCGACCAGGTAAACTTAATTTTACAATTAAGATTTTACCTAATAATGACGCAAACCCTATAAATATTTAGATATTTTTAAATATATTTTTAGCATTTGACATGCTTAGCAACATACATTAAACACAAAGTGAAAAATGTGAAATCGAAAATAACAGTTACGAGCAGGATTTGAACCTGCATCTCCTGGATACCGTCCAGATGCTTTGCCTTTGGAATTTGGATTGGAAAAAACGCGGGTTCGATTCCCGCTCGTACTAAAAATCTCTTTTTCCTTATTCACAAATAATTTGTACTTCAGATACCTATTTACTCGTATGTTGTTGTGCTAGGCGAGCGTGCAGCTATGTCCACGAATATTAGCGCGATAATAATTTTGATCTGTATTTAGCACTTGTATGCTCAGCTACTTTAAATAAGAAATAGAAAAGAAAGAAAACTTTTTTAATTGCCACTTTGTACAATTTGACAGCCAAAAAATAAACTTATATGTGATGACCTTAATTTATAGTGACAATAGGGCCCCCGATTAAACTACGATGTTGCAATGCCGCAGTCAAGATACACTGCAACGCTAATTTTCAATTTGTAAAAGTGGAAAAATATAACTTTACTGCGAGCAGGATTCGAACGTGCGTCCCATTAAATTCGGGGAAGTGCGCTAGACCGCTAAGCTACTGCGATAGCTTGAAAATATCATATAATAAAGTAAGACAATAGACAAACGCAAGCTTAAAAAGTAGGGAGTAGTATAGAATTAATACAATTTAAACCATTCATTTCAAAAGTATACCTGCATAGATATATGAATCATGATATTATTTAAACGCGATTGCGTACTCGTAATATTGATAGCGATAAAAATCGAATAATCTAGGATCTATTAAATAAATTATTACATTCCAGCTGATCATAAATGTCAGGATGCCAATATAAATAAAACAAATAATTATTCACTTGTTAATATTCATAATAAAACTGCTATTATTTAATAGCCTGTCTTAGATGCTGCTATATATGCATGAGCCTGCTTATTTTTACAGAATTGTTGGATTACAATCTGTTAACAAATCTATACAATACGTCTCCGACGAAAATATGTTTACGAGATCAGTCTAGTTGTTAGGCGTTATTCCACAATAACTCTCTCACTCTCCAAAGTGATACCTTATCAAAATATTACACAGGAACCTTTTTAGTAACTTTACTATTTATTACTTTACTATTTTTTTAACATAATAAAAAAATCTAAACCATTTTTTTGTACAATTTTAGCTCTTTTTAACCAACCGTAAACCGTGGTGTGTTTCTATTCTAATTAAACATTTTGATCTGTATTGTAGCACTTAACATGCTCAACTACTTTTAAAGAACAAATTATGTATATTGTGAATGTGAAAAAAGAAAACTTTTAGTGCGAACGGGACTCGAACCTGCGTCCCTTCCAATCCGGGGAAGTGTTCTAACCGCTAAGCAAAAGTTCTCTTTTTCCACATTTACAACTAATTTGTATTTAAACATATAAAAAAGACTTACTTCTTTTTCGACTTTTTACTTTATTTCTTTCTAATTTTGAGTGGGATATGTGGATAGATGAGTTCATAATGCGATACAAAACCGGACCAGTGTGTCCCTTAGGTTAATTACCTGAAAAAATACAAATAAATATTTGAAATACAAACATATTTGCCTATATAAACATACAATTTAAAAAATTGAGTATTTAATTGGTAATATCGGTTTGTTTGAGGTACTGTCAATAGTACAAATTATATTTGAAGAATATATTGTTACTATTGATATATTTTATCATCAATATAACCCTTTTGTGTACCTATATTCTGATAGTTATATTATCAAAGTATAAAGTACATGTAGTATGAGTATTTATAACTATAACATAGGTTTTATATCTACTTTTTTGTATAGCAACAAAGCTTACAAAAAAAACAAGCACTAAAAAAGATAAATGACTATTTTCACACGCCTACATGTATTAAGTAATCTACTAAGTTTGCAGCCGCACATTTTCAAAAGGATGTCAAGTTAGAATTCCAAGGTTCAACAACATACAAACATAATGAACTTTAAACATCCTCAATCCTAGTTATATTATACAAGTGAAAGTTTTTATTTGGATATTTGTTACTCAATCGCGCAAACACGCCTTAACAAATTTGGATAAAATTTAGCACACTTGTATATAGATAATTAACAAACACGATTCTTTTTCATAGTGGATAAATGTTAGATTCCTGCTCTTTTCGCGTATATGCTTATGTTGTATGTGCTTATAGCCTATATATAGAAATACTAGCTGACCCGGCAAACGTTGTTTTGCCATGTATATTATTTGTAGGAAAAATTTTTTTAGTTCAATAAAAATAACTATCTACTATAAGTGTGCGGGGATTTACTTATAATCGAAAGCGTTGTAGACAACGAAAGTATGCTTTATTTAGGATGTACTTTATCCCAAATAAATTTTTATTGAATGTAAAAAAATATTTATTAAAATTGTGCTCAAATAAATTAAATTATTAATAATTAATAAATCCTTCTATCAGTGTATTGGTGAAAAACAGTGAATTAATATTGTATTCGTTTGCCTATTATTTTACTTACTTTTCACAATAATAAAACAGGTATATTTATTAAACACGTACACGTTTTCGTTTTGATTTAAAACTATTTCCAAAAAATGTTAAGTACAATATATACAGGTACGGTAATGGCCGTTGTTGGCGGGAGCTCACAACACGTGTTTATTTACATGAGATCACTTAATTAACTAATAGTTAAAACTGTCTTTATCAGTTATTAATAAATTGCGAATAAATTATTATTGCACTGGAAATTAATAATAAATTTACGATCAGAGTAAAATTAACATGAGTTGCACAGAAAAATTAAAATAATACGTATAACAGTCACTGCTACGATCGATACACAAATAAAAACAAAAAAAAATGGTCGAAAACTGTATAGTGAGTTAGACAGGAGACCGACTTCGTTCTCATCCTTACTCCGTGATGTTTGGTGGATGAGAGGTGACAACGGTAGACATCTAGCGGGGATAACTGATCGATTGATAGTTGATCAGTTATCGACCAGTGAAGGCGGAAGATCAAATTGAATTGAGAAAAAAATCATAATTAAAGGAAATAATAAAAAATAAAAAAAATAAAAATCGCGATGGAAAAATAGGGGTTGATCGTAAAGGGGTGCAAAATCGAGAGTAATATATTTTTTTTTATTCTAAGTCATGACAAAATAAGATTAAAAATCTTGCCAAAAAAATTAAAGTTTAAAAATAAAATAAAAGTTCAAAAAAACAAACAAATAATAGGGTTTGATTGTAGAGGGGTGAAAAATTTAGAGTAAGTATTAGTAATTTAATATAATATTTTTTATTCTAAGTTATGACAAAATAAAAAGATTGCCAAATAAATTAAAGTTTATAATTAACAAATAAAAAATAGGGGTTGATCGTAGAGGGTTGAAAATTTAGGGTTGTATGTATTTTTTAATGTTGTATCATAAAAAAATAAAAATTTATCTAAAAATAAAAAAAATAAAAATAGGGCTGGACTACCCTTAACATTTAAAGGGATGGACAATAGATGATGTCCGATTCTCAGACCTACCCAATATGCACACAAAATTTCATGAGAATCGGTTAAGCCGTTTCGGTGGAGTTCAACCACAAACACCGCGACACAAGAATTTTATATATTAGATTAAGGCCATCCAACACTGTTATTGTGTATTACCTTTTAGAAATTATACGTGATGAATTTAATCGAGTACCTATGTCTACAAATCTGGGGAGATCGTGCGACAAATATTTAAGCTTAAGTATTTAGAAGATCGTATTCTCAAATATCAAATACCCTATACTTACCCATAGCTGCCCTATGTACAAATAGCTGGATCACGAATCCAAGATCGCAAATTACAGTGCGCGTGCGCACAATCTGAACCGGAGGTAATAAATCATTGGTGGTTACAGCGTGAAATGGACAATGGTTTTAACACGTTGGGTGCTGGTTCGACGTGTTGTTCATTTATCTCTTTACGAAAGTGAAGGCATCTTTCTAGCAAGATGTAAATAGGCACTATATATGATATTGCATAAGTTATAGAACAAATAAAATATTTAAGTTGCAAGTAGAATCTAATCAGAATACACCTAATGATCTTAGAAAGTTAATAAATCAAAACAACACTGTTTTAATAGGTAATGTTTAAGGATATCTTTATTTTTTTATATTATTAATAACTAGATGATAACCGCGGAACAACGAACAGAAAATACATATCACTTAACACGTAGGTAGGTGCTTATAATAATCGTTGTCTCATAACGGCATTTTTTCCGTGTGGTGACGGACTAAGAATACAAGTGTCACCGCCCCATTCTTTCCCACGGGTGTCGTATGAGGCGACTAAGGGAAGTAAGCAATTATCATCCATTGCATGACTGGTGGTAGGGCTGGGTACCGAGCGGGAGTACTCACTTGGTATCGGGCCCGTGCGGGTTGATACCACCATCTCCAGTGTGACCGGCCATGAAGCACACTATTGCGTTTTGGCTGTAATAGGAGATAGCCGTTTATTCTTTCATTTCATATTTGTGAAATGAAATTGTGAGCAGCGGCTTGAGTTTGGCAAAATTTTATATGCATAGATTAAAACGAATACTCACACCAAATGAAACCTTGTCTAAAATTCATTATTTAGTTCTTTTTTTTCCAAAGCTACTCACATAAACATTATTTATTTATATAGTACTTAACATAAACGTTAATACTATTAAACACAAAGTGAAAAATGTGAAATCGAAAATAACAGTCAGGAGCAGGATTTGAACCTGCATCTCCTGGATACCGTCCAGATGCTTTACCAATTCAGCCATCCTGACAATTGCTCCTGACTGCTAATTTCGATAACACATTCATACTTAACGTCTTTGTGTGACGCCTGCACCATCTGTCGGAAGTATTTTCATACATTATACCGACCAGGTAAACTTAATTTTACAATTAAGATTTTACCTAATAATGACGCAAACCCTATAAATATTTAGATATTTTTATATATATTTTTAGCATTTGACATGCTTAGCACTATACATTAAACACAAAGTGAAAAATGTGAAATCGAAAATAACAGTCAGGAGCAGGATTTGAACCTGCATCTCCTGGATACCGTCCAGATGCTTTACCAATTCAGCCATCCTGACAATTGCTCCTGACTGCTAATTTCGATAACACATTCATACTTAACGTCTTTGGGTGACGCCTGCACCATCTGTCGGAAGTATTTTCATACATTATACCGACCAGGTAAACTTAATTTTACAATTAAGATTTTACCTAATAATGACGCAAACCCTATAAATATTTAGATATTTTTATATATATTTTTAGCATTTGACATGCTTAGCACTATACATTAAACACAAAGTGAAAAATGTGAAATCGAAAATAATAGCAGTCAGGAGCAATTGTCAGGATGGCTGAATTGGTAAAGTATCTGGACGGTATCCAGGAGATGCAGGTTCAAATCCTGCTCCTGACTGTTATTTTCGATTTCACATTTTTCACTTTGTGTTTAATGTATAGTGCTAAGCATGTCAAATGCTAAAAATATATATAAAAATATCTAAATACGTTAATACTATGTTCCAGTTTCAGTTAAATTACAGCCATAACATCTGTAATTTCGACCACACTGCCCGAAGCTTACAAACTACTCAGTATTGCTCAGTATAACAAGACACCAGCAAGCGTTGAATATTCTTATGCAACAGAGTGTGTTTATGTACCAGAACTAAATTCTAATCTTGTTATTTAGTTCTAATTTATGGTTCATTTAAACTCGTTGGTCCAGGGACACAAGTATGCAACTTGTTTTTTTTTTAATGCATGTAGTGGCAGACGAGCCACGGCCCATCTGATGGTGATCTCAAACAAATATTTACTGATGCGGTATCTATTAGGAGGTAATCTGTGCAATTACCACGATCTCATTGTCCACCACCAGTGTATACTATTATGGTTACTAACCGATGTTGTTAAAATATTTTCAACTGAAGGCGACTCTGTGTGCATGCACTTTAGTTTATACATACGTCACCATATATATGTTTACACCCTAATTATGTTTATTTAAAAGTAACTATCCCGCAGGAATCAATTTTTCCAAGGCTACTATGTCCTTTTTTTGCTCCAGACTATAACTGTAAGTACTATTCAAATATAGTACTTTAAATATTTCTTTTTATTACGTTTGATAGCAGACGAGCCACGGCCCATCTGATAGTAAGGTGTAACCGTGGCTCATGGACTCAATTATACCGAGAGTATTCTCAAGCCGCTGCTCACCATTTTACCGATATGAAATGAAAGAATAAATGGCTATCTCCTGTTACAGCCAAAACGCAACGATGCGCTTAGTCGCCTCATACGACACTCATTGGAAAGAATAGGGTGGTGACACTTGTATTCTTATACCGTCACCACACGGACAAATGTATACGGAATACCCATTTTTTTTCTTTTCATAATTATTCACAGTCAAAATTCCTTTTTATTGTATAAAGATGTACCTACTCGTACTAAGCAATAATCTCAGTATTTTCACAAACATACAATTAAATATCATAGAACAAATATTTGTGAAACACACAAATAAAGGGAATCGAACTGAACAATACTTGGCTTAGTTCAGTATTATAATCACCATACCATCTAAGTCAAAGTTAATGAGTAAAAGTTTATTAAGCGGTTATACGAGTAACGAGTTTATGTATCATAATAAAACTATCCAAATGTTGGCTTCCCTACTTTTAATGATACTATATTTTTTTTCTAAATTAGAATATTTGCTAAAAGTGGTTCTGTGAGGGTGTTTTTATATTTTAATATGAGAAAAAATATAAATATTTTGATCTGTATTTTAGCATTTGACATGCTCAGGTACTTTAAAGAACAAATTTTTTGTGAAAGTGAGAAAAGAGAATTGTATTGCGAGCGGGATTCAAACCTGCGTCTTTCCAATCCGGGGAAGTGCTCTAGACTGCTAAGCCATTGCAATCACCGAAGGTGGTTCCCAATCTCTACTTTACATTTGTTTTAGATGTCTTTACGACCCATCTTTAATCATAAATATACTTAAAAAAGAACAAAACTCTGCCAACAATTCCATTATAAATTCCATAATATTACAAGATTGTATTATTTGTTTATTGTAAATTGATGTAATAATAAAATTGCACAAATCAATGTTACTATGTATATTTTGTGTAATATCTATAACTGCTTTATGCAACATTTCTTTATTTTTTTGTTCGTGATAGAGCCTTGCTTATCCGAGCATGGATAGGTACCACCATCTCACAGAAGATTAGCGTGAAACAATGGTAGGTATTCCTGCCGTTGTGTTTCGTATGGTGAGTCAGAGCGCCGGAGACACGAACAATCTCTTTATCCTTTCCTTATTATCCTTCCTCTCCACCTCCTATACCTTTCCTTAAAGATAGTGACGCGCGAGTGATGCCTCTGGTGTTGCTAGCGTCTATAGGCTACGGTAACCGCTTACCAGGTGGGCTGTATGCTTGTTTGCCACCCACGTTGTGTAAAATAATGCAAAAAATGTACAAAGATATTTAATGTTGTGATCTTCTACCTATCTATAGTAACCATATTAGTTTGACGAGACAAAGCACATTACAAGTAAAAATCCTAATCTTAGAATAAAATTGCTTGCTACTGATCAGCATGTGCAAACGCATTTATTGTATCTGATAAGCATGCATTGCAATCTAAACTATTATAATGTTATAATAGAGTTATGTCTGTAAATTTTAGATATTTGAGGTATTTGGCTATTTTGGCGACTGTTTTTTTTGAAGATTTTTTGTATGATTTTTTTTCGAGCATCACGGACTTTACTGTACGAGTTTTTATGAAAATGTTTTTGTTTGGTAGGCTTAAAAACTGGTATATATTTATCATGCCCCAGCGGTATATATTCATCATGTCTCAGGTTCCCTGTGTACTGGAAACCTGAGAAATAACCTTAAAACTTTTGTTCCATCTTGATAATGTTTTCACCACGAAGAATTGGTTTAAAGATTTTCTTGTCGTAATCAAATCTTAACCTTCCAAAACTCTCTAACTTCTTAGCTATATGCGAACACTTCGGGGGCAACCTCTTTCTATAATAAAAAATGATTGGTTTGGTGACTAATAATTATGATGAAACTATTTCTGCCTATTCAATTCTTTTGGCGTTTTAATGCTCACTAAGGATTTATTTGTGGACGATGAAAGGCTGATGGATGGATGGATGGAAGGATTTATTAGGCATTTAATATAAATGAAGATAAGAATCATTTGAGATTTGACATTGATGAGACAATTATATTTATTCTAATTGATTATATTATTGACAGCTTGGCCCTTCTCTAACGGCCCGCACTGACTTGTTAATGATTTTGCTTCCAAAGGACACAGCTAATATAAAAGGCAATATGAACATTTTGGACCTATACTCCTTGTTCTGCCAAGCCAAGTTATTGTGACTTCAAAAAAGGAGGGGGTTTTCAATTAATTTTGAATGTTTTCTTCGTACGTATTTATCGTATATCTTCGCTGTCTGTAAACGGATTTAGATGTTATTTTTTATTCTATTGCCAGTGTAAATTTCAAAGTTTTTTTTTATCAATACTGGTATATTAACTAAAATTAAATAAAAGTTTAAAAATATAATTATTTAATATTTTCAGTATTATAGGCACAAGAAACTTTTTTATCTAAAAGCAAGTAAAATAAAAAATATCTGTAGAAAAACTACATTCCTAAAATTTTACAGTACAATATAAATATCTTATCTTATCTTCTTGTTTAATGGCTTTTGTTGTGAAAATATAAATGTCCATGATTTCTGTTATGCATGACCTATCAAAAAACCAAGAAAATATAAATACTTGCAAACATAATATTTCTGAGAAAAGCGACGTGAAATTAATTACTTGATACTTTCTGATATTTACGCGAAAGTTACACATTTTGAAATAAAACTACGTTTACGGAATCTATCGCGTTTACTTGATTTTACTCCTATCCCGACGTTTCGAATACTTTACAGCATTCATGATCACGGGTGGACTTAGATGATAGACGTCCAAGGTTGATATGTTATTTCAACGGTTTCATCTACCCACAGTATATGATTTTACAAAATTTTTGGTTTATTTATTTTAACCCACCTAATATTCGTTTAGAAACACAGTGAAAATATCTACTTCAAATGTTTATGCTTACAATGTATGAGATGTCATTTTAATATACTACATAATTTAAAGTCTCATACATTGTAAGCATAAACATTTGAAGTAGATATTTTCACTGTGTTTCTAAACGAATATTAGGTGGGTTAAAATAAATAAACCAAAAATTTTGTAAAATCATATACTGTGGGTAGATGAAACCGTTGAAATAACATATCAACCTTGGACGTCTATCATCTAAGTCCACCCGTGATCATGAATGCTGTAAAGTATTCGAAACGTCGGGATAGTAGTAAAATCAAGTAAACGCGATAGATTCCGTAAACGTAGTTTTATTTCAAAAATTAATTACTTGAGCTCACATAAAATGTACGTACCGCATAAATTAGTTTACTTCTTAATTAATAGCTATAAATGTTATGTAAGCTTAGTAAATTTATTTAGATCTAAACCTCCATCCAGATCGAGTTGCAGAACTCCATTTAAACTAATTTAAGTTTATTCAATTTGTAAATGATAGCCACATTCATTAAGATTTATGAAGCTATATTTGTGCTCTGTAGTATAATGGGTTTGTTTACAAAACAAGGATCCATGATTCATGGCACACCCAGTCATTCTGTAAACTGTCTTGGTATACAATCCTAATTGACGAGGTAATTCTATTCTGTACTGTGAATAGTATAAAAAATGAAAAAAGGCGAGTTAATTAAAACAATATTGTCAAAATTTTAATACTCTTAACACAAGTAGGTATATAAACATTTTAATGTTACAAAACCTAAAACTCTAATCTATTATTATGTTTAACTATAATCTATATAAACAGCTTTTCAGAGAGCATGAACTTATCTATCATTTTGGTACATTACAGATCGCAATAAAACTCACGCAATTCAAGTACTTGCTTAACAAAGAAGCGATTAGTTTATATGATAGAGTTGAGATCAATAATATGGTAGAAATATTTTAAGCATAAACATAATAGATTTTTTTATAACTATGGAGGTGGCAAGCAATCATACGGCCCACCTAATAGTAAACGATTACCATTGCCTATTTAGACGCTAGCAACACCAGATACATCATGGAGAGGGAAGGAAGGAAGGGAGGAAGGATACTAAGTACAGGATGAAGGAGGGGCTTTAACTTCCAAAGTAATGAACTACGTTTTATAAAAATATAAAAAATAAATATTATCGAAACATTTCTTGCATTTGATTTACTATTCAATCGATGCATTTATAAGGCCTTTCTCTACACTGTCTTTATCGCCTTATCCTATCAAGAAGTCTATTAACTAGATCAACTTCTTACGTGTTCTCTTACATAAAATCACTTTATACTGCAAACAATGTTTATAATCTACCATCGATAATATAAAGTGGTCAGCCATGACTCGATTTAAATAAACGTTCTTGTGTAATCAATATTATTCCATATCTATTTATGTTATTATTTAGTTTAAATTTTGTGGTTGTGATACATTACGTTTATTAAGCAACAGACTATAAACAAAATTCTCATAAAATACCATAAAAACGTTCTTTATCAATCGATCTTATAATTTCAGAATGTCTATTTCATATTTTATTTTTCTATATAGATTATAAGCATACCATTGTATAAAGTACTGGTGGGCACTATACTTCCTACATTGAGAAAAGATTTGGCTTTTTAAACTAGTCATAATAGTCAAGGCTTTCCTTTCAAATATAAATTATTTTGCTGTGACAATATCTAGTAACTTTTATTTCAACTACCCTACTCGTTTCGATTCTTGCGACACCCTGCTCAGTGGATGGGATGCTACTTTGTATTTTTGGTCTATCATCAGAGGGACTGGATTTCATCAAACATTGGTTATCTGAAAATACATGTGAGCATTGTCACTGGAGGTATATATCAAGTCATATTACCATGGTTAGCAGTTAGAGAAAATGCTATGTAGGTACGTGTACTTTATACACACACATGCACTCACTAACTTGTTTAGTACCTGTACTTTGATAATAAACACATAGTCATGCTTAACATAATATAACCACTGTATACAACACCGAGTATTCGAGTTATTCGATAATAAATATGGTTGCAACAAAACATTATTTATTGCAAAAATGTCACGTCAATCATAAGTTTGATCAAACATTGGCCTCTATGTAAATGCCAACATCGATCGATTCTTAATAATAGGCTTATCAACATAACTTCAAACGTATAGACACTGTATTAGGGATAAGCTTTTTTTCCATGGTCCGAGTAATAGCTGTGTAACTGTGTAGTGGCATCTATTTTTATGAAGAGCATGTAGTCTAATATCTTTCGTTGTATATATAACTTCTTCTAATGTTATAAATTACTTACCCATATAACATTCCTTCAAAACAAGATTATACTTCTGTATGTTAACTGCCTCTGTAGTGCAGCCGTAATGTGAGCGATTGCTGATGAGGTCTAGGGTTCGATCCCCGGGTAGGGTAGTGTTTTGAGCTTTTTCGTAAAAAAAATAATTCTCAGTAGCAGCCCAGAGTTTGGAAATGTGCCCGGTAGACAGCAATACACACCTCCTACTACGTGGGCCTTAAACATAGCTGGCGAACTGTGGGTGTGTAATACACCTCTGCCTACCCCTTCGGGGAATATAGTCGTGATGCTATTTTTATGTATGTACGGTTCCCATTCTGTTCAACTTTAGCTGATCTGTCGGATTGACTGCGTATCTGACTTCCACGACCCAACTAAGGATACAACAGCTTTACGACCTTAGAACAAGACCAGAATCAGGTATCACAGCCAGAACCCGCTGCTTAACGTGCCTTCCTAATCACGGAGGAGGTCAGGTGTCAATAAATATATTTGTTAATTTTTGGTCACCCATCTCTTTGACAGCCGAGTGAAAGTTGTTTAACCTTGCCGATCATGCAAACTTCAAGGTAACAACTAGGCTACGATCTCCTCCGAATCTAACTTATTCAAGCAAAATACAGACCATGTTAAAATACAGCAAATAACCAATAAACATAATATCGACGATTGCAGGTACAGCCTAAATATAGAATTACATTTAGGAGCATTTTATTGGTCTACTACGAATCACGTAACTAAACTGACGGAAGACATTTGATCGTAAGCGTAAGGTAGACAATTTGAATATTAGGACTCAGTAGGTTTGTTATGTAAAATGTACGCGCTCTAGATAAGCTGTAATTGTATTAAATAGATGTAAAATAAAGGGGTATAGTGGTGATAACTTAATAGACATATAATAATCTTATACAGAAGTCTCTGGTTTAAGCCCAAGAAATTGAGTGCATGTCATATTATAAATAACTTTATTCTTCTAGTGACATCGTCCGCGTGAATTTCAAAATGTAAATACATCACTCTACGAACCACTAATATCTGTGCAAAAATCGTAATCCCACAGAAACTGTCCTACTATTTAGCGTATGTTATTTTCTGGATCTTAAACTATATGGATGCTAAATTTCACGATTGTCGCTTGTGTAGTTACGGCGTGAAAGCGTAATGAACAAACCAAGAAAGGCATTTACAATATTAGTAAGGATTGCTTTAGCAGAGATTGTGTGAAGGATGATATAGCTAGAAAGGGAGTGAACGCAGAGGTGACATTTGACAGAAGCAAATAGTCTTCATTTGTCAAACAGTTCTTTTTTCAAATATGGTCCATTCTTAGAAACCAATATATTTCATCGGGTTGCTATGAGCAGATTTGAAATGAGAGAGAAGATCGACAACAATGCTTGCATCATTCAAGCAATCGTGAATATAACAAGTTGGTAATTCATATGAACGGGTAAAACAAAAAAAAAGATGCGGTGTGACATTCTCATTTTCGCAATTCACTAAGTACATCAACAAGCCCTTTGTTATCATCAGTCCCATCATGGTAATGTTGGCACACGACAGCCCTAATATACTTATCTCACTAACTACGCGTGAAAATAATGCGACAGATGTAGTTCAAGTGATACCAGCAGGTTCACGTAGGCATTTCTGCGTTTGCGCAACGCTATGCTTGTACCTGTTACGGCTTATGTTAATTTTAAAACACTCTGTATATAATTTAAGTATTAACTAATCAAAAGCCTTTGGTAACATCATGATGCAAACTGAAGTTCTACGATTATGCATTTAGTTCTGGAACATGGTAATATTTCTAATACCTTCTACAATATATGTAACGGAGTGCACACTAATATAAGTAGTTGGTAGTTCTTATAATTCAAAAGTAATTGCTTGCTTCCAGGTTTCATAAAATACAATGATGTTTTTAAAATCCGAATTCAGAATTTATAAAACAAAAACATCAGAAACTAGATAAAAAGCGCATGTCCTACGAAATCTCGGCAACTGATTGAATGACTTCATGTCTCTGTATGTACATTTCGTTCAATTTTTTCTTCTATTTTTGATATTTTCTTCCACCAACAATAAACTTGACTGCACAGATGGCGGAATGGTTTAGATACCGGCCTCCCGCCCGAGTGTTGTGGGTTTGATTCACACACAGGACAACTCTTTGTGTGATCCACGCATGGTTGTTCTGAGTCTGGGCGTACTTGTGTCCGTGAAATTGTAGGTATGTTTGTAAAGTCCCCCACGGCTAAAGATACGATTATTACAGAGAGCAGGGTGTTGTCTTTTGAAAAAAAAGTGTGTGTGTCCTTATGTACACGTGTTAGAAGTTATACTTCTTTGGCGTAACAAGATAAAAATCTTTTCAAAAATTTTATCTTTCGCCTTATTCTACGTTTGTAGAAAAAACGACACTCACAATAGAAAAAAGGTATTTAAAACATCGAAAGTTTTATTATAACGCATTATCTAGTTAAATAAAGTTTATTTAAATATCACAAAAACTAAAACGTTGCCTACTAACTTCTAACTAGCTAACTTCAGGGTGTCGGTTTTTCGTGACGGTGTGCGCGCGTATCGTAAAAAAATACTCTCATCATTTTTTCCTAACGCGCCAAAAGAAGTATAACTTCAAAAAAAGCTAAGGAAGTTAATATTATACCTACCTATTTTAATACAAATTGCAAATTAAAAATACACAGACTAATTCATCGCATTAAGTTTCACCCAATTTCTGAGCTATAAGTTAAACAGCAGCTGTTTCTATGAAAGGATAAAACAAGTGAGCGCTGGAGGTCCAAACTAGCTTCTCTTCTACTTTATTATTTATCCCCAACTCTTTCTCTTTTGTTCCTTTCTATCTCTTTTCTGATGGTTCTTTGAGTGATGCTCCTGTCATTGAGTAGTCGTTTATGTATACTATTATAAAGCTGTAACAGAGTTGTGCCTATACATTCAAGATATTTGAGAAAAAAATACTGTAATAGGCTTTATAAGCGTGTCTAAATACAAAACATCTTTTTTAGAATTGTTGTCTATTTATCTGTTTGTTTGTTCGCGCGTCACGCAAAAACTACTGAACGGATTTTGGTGCATTTTTATATTTGAAAGGCATTGTTTAGACTTAAAAACTGGTATACATATTATCCCGCTACTATATCGGGAACATGAGATATAACCAAAAAACTAGCTTTTGGCTGCGGCGAAGCCGCGGGTAAAGGCTAGTTGTGTTATAACAGTTGCATCATTGTTCTCTTTTTTCCTTTCAAAATATTTAGTGGTAGAACCTTGCTTATCACATCATGAATGGTCTGTCACCCTCACTGGAGATCAGCGTACAACTATGGTATGTACTTTTACGGTTATATATTGTATCTTGAATGAGAATGGTGGATGGTCCCAATCCCCTCCCCATTATTTCATTATTATGCTTCCTATCAACCTCCTATCACTTTCCTTTGATTGGTGACGTGTGAGTGATTGCCTGGTGTTGCGTCTATAGGCTACGGTAACAGCTTATGAGCTTACCATCAGGTGGGTATGCTTGTTTGCCAAAAAGAAATATTTTTTTAAATTACATACATTCTGAAGTAATGCTCACCTAGTTTCCAAGCAACCCATATCTCTTAATATGAAGACCAATATACACGTTATGACAATACACTTCCTTGTATGTAATATAAATCGCCTGTTACTTCGCTAACGTAATAGCACCAATCTAATAAATATTCCAAGCACTTACAGAAATAACATAATACAGCTGCACTGTAAAATTACTTAATAACCTGCTGTTATACAATGAAAATGTAAGAAAATTATGCGTTTACAATTAATCGGCATTGGACTCTCCCGTTGACAGTGATCGGTAATTATTTATTAAAGGCAACAAGGAAATGCGTTCTTCCAAAATTTAATTAAATATATGTAAACACAAATATATTTTAAACACAAAGTGAAAAATGTGAAATCGAAAATCGGTCAGGATTGCTGAATTGGTAAAGCATCTGGACGGTATCCAGAAGATGCAGGTTCAAATCCTGCTCCTGGCTGTTATTTTCGATTTCACATTTTTCACTTTGTGTTTAATGTATAGTGCTAAGCATGTCAAATGCTAAAAATATATATAAAAATATCTAAATACACAAATATATTGTTTTTAATTATTTCAATTATAACCTTACCTTGTAATGATAATTATCGGTATTTATCAACGTGATCAAATCCGTGATACGGAGGAGAACAATCCTTACTTAAATATTATGAAGATGAAAATGAGTTTGTTTGTTTGTTACCTCTTGATTCTATAACTACTTAATCAATCCTCATGAAATCACAAACATATAGTATAGAGTACCTACGGATAATAGGCTACTGCTTTCCCCCGAAAAGCAAAGGATTCCTGTGGGTTAACTATTATAGTGTACAGATTATTTGTGTCAAAAGCCGATGTATTTACATCAAACTTGGCTTTGGCCTAATATAAATTATATAATAATATTTTTAAGACTATATACTCATACATGTAATAACAAGAAAGAAAACATTTAAATAACATTTACTATATGGGCTGGTAGAACGACGACAGTCGGCGGTTATAGGCTAATTCGTGATAGACTTCTTATAAAAAATTTAATCAAATATTTTACACGCTCTATAAATACAGAATTCTTATCTTAATATTAATACCGCTCATCTTGATAAACATTATCCGATTAGCTGGCGCAGTAATATAATAAATGCCTCATATTATTAAATATTACTCAAGACCTGAGCAAGCAATTATAGTGACCTAGATATTAATATGCGTATATTCAAAAATATTAATTCACATAGATGATCTGCATATTGCAAAAAACACAAAAATTACTTATATTATGAAATTAAATATTTTTTTTACAAATATCCCCTGTATCGCGGATTTTACAAACATACCTATAATTAACGGTCCCAAGTACACCCGCACTCAAAACTATTATCTGTGACCCATACAAATAAGTGTCCTGTAATATATCTAATATACAACGATTGCCACTCGGCAAGCCGCTAAGCCATCTGTGCAGTCGAAATTAAAAGTATTTAAAAGGACAAATTATTTGTAATGTGAAAAAAGAGAAATTGTAGTGCAAACGGGATTTAGCACACTAAACTTTTCTTATTCCACATTCACAAATAATTTTTTCTTTAAAGTAGCTGAGCATGTCAAGTGCTAAAACACAGATCAAAACTATTCGGAAGATTATTTCCTCTAAAATAAATATGTTAAGTAAATACTGAGCACAGTTACTCAGAGATCTTAATTATAGCTAATCTCAATCAAGGCGATTAAATTAAAACATTGGCACACTTGAGCACTCGACTGTACGATAAGGGTCTTGCCACATTACGACACAACGTAACCGCGTTTATTACGAACGTTTTGTTATTGCATTCACGTGTAGAGAAAGTTTGCGACAAACGGAAGGACAAACAGGCTTATCGAACTATAATGTACGTGATCTGAGGCAATTTGTATTTGAATCCTGTCTTGCATAAGCTACTGTTCTAGTTAATCAAATTTAATCTTAATTTTCTGAGATATAAGGTGGTTAATGAAGTTGATTGCAATGGTTTTAATTTTATATGGGCATGCACTGAATCTGAACTAATGACTGTTATCTCAAGCAATATCTAAGTTGTTAATGTTGTGTAAAATGTAGGGAATTTGTTGAACAATAATATTTTATTGTTAATAAATAATTTTGTGCTCTGCTCAGTGAAGGAAAATGTCGAGAAGAAACCTGCATTTCCAAGAGATTGGGTGTGTCAGCTGCCAACCTGCAATAGGCCTGCGTAAACTATGGCCTAAACCCGTACCCAATATTGGAAATATTGAGTAGAAAAAAAAACCCCAAGCTTTTTTAGGTACTAAAAATAACATTGAATTTTATGACAACAGCTCGTAGAGTAAAAATGTTCTGTGGACAACAGCGAAGTATCCTATCCTGTAAAGGTATTTTACTAGTGGTAGGGTTGGTAAACCACCGAAGGAATGTAATAGTTCCAGGGGCCCGCCAATAAAGCCGGAGAGACAGCACACAGCGGGTTTCTTTAGTGGGTGAGAGCCCCCACACTACCCTGTTCATTGCCCCGAACAACGGGGTGTGTGGTTAGGAACATTTTTTCCCGCCGTAACAAAAAAACAATAAAAAAAGATATTTTTATATATATTTTTAGCATTTGACATGCTTAGCACTATACATTAAACACAAAGTGAAAAATGTGAAATCGAAAATAACAGTCACGAGCAGGATTTGAACCTGCATCTCCTGGATACCGTCCAGATGCTTTGCCAATTCAGCCATCTTGCTTGCTTGTATCTTTACTGCTTTATACAATAATACTCATTATTGTATAAAGTAGTCGCATAAAGATTACTTTTGCAAAAACAACGTTTGTAGCAATTATTTTAATCGATCAAACTCGACGCCGTAGTAATCGCAAATATGGTTTCAACCATTTCTACTGTATTTGACTGTTTCATACATTTTAGGCTATTGGGGAAGAATCAAAATATTTTAATACAACACAACATACAATTGATGTAACTATTCTTAAAATCTTTGTTAAGTTTGGCGATTACTTCTTTTATGGTGGATGAGATCATATATTTGGAGAAGATGGTAGTCAAGTAGGAATTGAATAAAACAATGAAATTCTAGAGAGTTCTACGTACCTAATATATTGTTTATAAGTCCAATTTTCTGCACTATAATTACTTAGTTCATTTAGCTGATTTCAAATGTATATCATTCTCAATGTTACTTTGTTGGTAATTATTTCTATCGAGCAAACTTATAATACAAATTATGAGAAACTTGCATATTAAGTTGGTTAATGGTTATAACATGTTCCTGTAATGATATCGGTGTGAATGCAGTAAGTCTTATTTGTCAATAACTAGATCTAATAAGAAATTCCCGTGAGATTTACATACTTGCATAACATTTTTTGATTGATCAATATGTAGGATTAATACAAGAAACATTAATCACTAACAAATATCCAACTAGTACATGTATTTTTTGTAATTAAGAATATACATATATAGCGTAATAGTTTAGACATTGACTTCTGATTGCGGGTTGAATTCCCATACTTACGTAGGTAGGTAGGTACTATATTTTTTTTAAATTGGAAATTATAATTCTATTTACTAGAGTCATAACGACGCTAACATGTCCTACAGTCTTACGATATTTCAATTTTAATGATATTTTCTTCGCTGTAATAAATAATAGGTCATAACTTATTTTTCAGCCCTTTTGCTGTGTGTGTTCATCACACAAATAATTGTCTTGAGCGGGAATCGAACCCACGACCTCGTACACGGAAGTCGGTTACACTACCGACTACGCCACGAGGCCCGTCAAATTTTATATTATTTCATTTATTTTATTGGCATATTTTCCGTGTTATTTATCACCAGATTCAACGCACAAACAATGAAGTTTAACAGAATTTAATCGCAAAGAACAGTGAAAGTACCCGGCTACATTTTTAGAATATTAATTGTTGCATTTATCCTACAACTGGTTAAGTACTTTATATAAAATTACAATAGGATTAGAATTAAGTAATACAGTTACGTCACAACGTCGATAAGTATTGATTGGCAGTACATATCTAAATAAGTACTAATCAAGATTTGAGAGAGAGTTCCTTTATATTCTAGTTGCATATCTTCTTGTATGGCAGTATAAAGTTTATATTGCACTGGAATATAAAAGTACAGAATATCTTGTAATGGCAGTTTTTATTGTTCAAACAAAATAAATCTTATTTTTAAAGCTAAATACATTAATAATAATTTGACGGGCCTCGTGGCGTAGTCGGTAGTGTAACCGATTTACGTGTGGTCGTGGGTTCGATTCCCACTCAGGACAATTATGTGTGTGATGAACACAAATATTTGTACTGCGCCTGGGTGTTTTCTATCTATTATATATGTATGTATTTACAAAAAAAAAAGTTATACAAGTAATGTATTACATCCGTAACCTGGTACCACAAGCGTTAAGCTTAGTTCGGGACCAGAGGACGTTGTGTGAAAATGTCCGTGAATCCATCCATCCATCAGTTTTCATCGTCCACTGCTGTACATAGGCCTCCCCAAGAAAACGCCACAGCGAACGGTCCTGTGCCGCTTGCATCCAGCGACTGCCTGCGACTTTGGCCAGGTCATCGATCCACCTGGTGGAAGGCCGTCCTACACTGCGCTGTCCGTTACGCGGTCGCCACTCGAGAACCTTTCTTCCCCAACGGTTGTCGGTTCGTCGAGTGATGTGGCCTGTCCATTTCCGCATGCTAACCCGGCAGGCTATGTCGGTCACTCTCGTTCTCCTACGGATTTCCGTATTACGGATCTTATCACGTAGAGTGATCCCAAGCATAGCCCGCTCCATAGCACGCTGAGCGACTTTGCGCTTTGATATAGGCCAACATTCAGAGACCACGCCTCTGTGCCGTAAGTTATCACTGGCAACACACACTGGTCGTGAATATTTATATTTATTTATATATACCTTTTTTTAAGGCGAAAAATAATGTAGGTACCTAACTGCACACCCCAAAGTTCGGACCAACGAATAGGGCTGTGTGCTTTAGCTCACTGAATATCTCCGCCGTATGCCGTCTCTCCGCCTTTACTGGCGGACCACTGGAATTGTGTAACATTACTTCAGTAGTTTACCTACCTACCCAACGCATCAATTATATCAATCACTTGACTTAGGTATATGAATATAGCCACCATATGGCTCTAGTATTCAGCACAATTATATTTACGCACACACATACTTTGTACCGCTCATTTTATGTAGATACGTATAGTGAGCGAGAGCGCCGGAAGCTTGTACAGGGGGTACCCCATCCTCTCCTTATTATTGTTACTATCCACCTCTTGTATATTTCCTTTAAATTGGCTTTGCGTGAGTGATACCTCTGGTGTTGCTAGTGTCTATAGGCTACGGTAACCGCTTACCACCAGATGAGCTGTATGCTTGTTTTCCATCCTCGTAGTATATAAAAAAATAATAGACGTCGCGGGACGTCTACCAGATGTGGAACATCGAAATTATTTTCTAAGGATAATGAGTAGAAATAAAATGATCTTATTTTTTTTTCAATGTGTGCTTGCATAAAATTATGATATGTGTAAAATAGTGGAAATGGACATAATCAGGCCCTGGAAATCATTTAGGACTAAAGTACTCGTCAAGACGAAACGAACAATTCCAACCTCGATAATATTGAGTAGTTTCATTACAGAGTTACTGTGGCCACCTTCTAGCTCCATCATCAGATTCTGGATACTATCTAAAGACAAAGTACTCGTCAAGACGAATCAAACGAGTCCAAACTCGATAGTGTTGCGCCGTTTCATTATGGATTTCCTATATCCACCTTCCAGCTCCATCATCAGATCAGCTGCATGTCATCATAATATTAAAAAATTTGGTCAAGACTATCTAAATTCAAATTTTAAGGAGAACACTTTTTCTATAGAGTATGTGTTTAAAAGATTTAAAACTGATAAAATCGATTTGCGTAAACTAGAAATCTATGCGGTGTCCGAATACCAATTAAATTCCAGCGGTAGTCGCGCAAACATAAAAGTCTGCATTACACAGCCTACTAAAAGTTGCAAAACTAGATTGACAATTGCTGGCATTGACCGTTGGCGAAAGCTTAGTTTCTGGTTTTCAATGCTTAGCACTAATTTAGTAGTTTGTAGTAACACCAGCCGCTAGAGGTCCTTGTAGTCATTGCGTAGTTCTCAAATATTATTGCGTATACTTTGCCAATCTATTCTCGACTGTATTACATTTTTCTTTTATATGTAGACAAAATATTAATAAGGTTTCCATTGAATGACTTCCTCTTTGGTGCAGCGGTAATGTAAGCGACTGCTAATCATGAGGTCTCGGGTTTGATGCTCGGGTCGGCCAGTTTTATAGAGATCTTTCGTAAAAAAAAAGAAAAATTCTCAGTCGTAGCCCAGAGTTTGGAAATATGCCCGGTAGACGTCAATAGGCTCACCCCGTATTACGTGGGACTCAAACATAGCTGGCGAATCGTGGGTGTGTAATACACCTCTGCTTACCCCTTAGGGGAGTACAGGCGTGATGCTATGTCTTTTCTTCTTATTTTTTTGCCTTTTTAAGACGACACCCATTATTATATCTCTGCGGCGGGAGGTTTTACAAAACATACCATCAAGTAGCATAAAGTACACTCAGCCTGAGAACTACAATTTCTAAAACGCTTATCAAACCCGTAACACTCAATATAGAAGGAAGAATGTTTAACTACTGCACTATTTGTGTTACAATTAAAAACAAATTATACAACAAACACGCATAATGTTAAAACAGTTATCTTACTATCTTACAAATATTGTTGTTAAAAACCTGTTTCATTGAATTCCCAAACTGGTATGCATTTTATCGTAGTGATATTAAAAATAGTAAGGTTATTAACATCAAATTTCTTGCACACCACTTTCATTTTCAGTGGAAAAATTATACAAATGGTGAATTTAGCTAGTCACTTTCGACTCCTGCTTAAAACTTGCATTTTGTTGTTTTATTCAAATATATAACTAGTGTTAATACCTAGTAAGACAACTCTGACACATCGCCTAGCGTGGTGGACTATCGAGATGAAACCCCGTACCCAACAGTGGGATTTTAATGGGTTGTGATTAAAAAAATAATGTCTAATACATACAATTTTTCTATTAATGCTATTTAGACGTCTTTAAAAACAAAAAATTTTTTTTTTTAATTTTTGCTGTTTGTTTGTTCGGGCATCAGATAGAAACTACTGAACGGACTTTGATGCGACTTTTTTTGTCGCTACTATATCGGAATCCTGAAACATAACCGAAAATCTAGCATTTGGTCACGGACAAATAGTATTATATATTTCTTGAAAAACTTTTTTAAGGGCTTTTCCCTTCTCCTTAAAGCCACCAAACAGGTTTCTAATTAAGTAATTTCATATGACAGTTCTAAGGTAGTAAAGTTGGGTATCTGTTAAGGTCCATGTATTTGGTTGTAGCAGAAGATAGCCATCCATTCATTCATATACTTAATATTCACGAAATGGAATGGTTAACACGGGCTTGACAGGTTCTGGTTCTTAGTTTTGTCGAGTCCATAGGCTGCGGTAAGCGTTTACCATTCGGTGTGCCCTGGTGCAAATTTTCTTGATAACATGTACCTAATAGTCTAAATTCCTCTAACGTTAAGAGGAGACTCGTGTTTTAGTGAGGCAGTAGGTACCTAATGGATTGGAAATCAAGAAATCATTTAATCAAATTTCAAACAACAGGTCAGTTCAGTATCTGTGATTAAAACTTCGTATTACAAAACGATAAAATTTAACCAATATAGCCCTATTGACTAATACTGTTTTAGTAGCTCTACTTAGAAACAATTCACAGAGAACAATCGGCTCGCAGACATCACGACCTGCTGCGCGTGCACCGCCGTTGTGCACGTTTTCATAACCGCATTTATACAAAACTGGGCCATTTGCACGCTACTGATCTCGATTTCATATAGTATAATACTGTAGATTAAAAGTTACGATTCATTACGCGGACGTGAGGTTAAAGCTGAAATGAAAAGTGACCTTAGGATGTGTAACAAGGTTAAAAGGATTTATGTAATTTAACGCCCTTGCTGTAGCTGATTTAAGTGTTGCGTAAGACTATTTCTACGTAAATTTATTTCAATAGGATGATACTAAGGTAAATCCCTTGTGACATGATAGCCACAGTCACAACTGGCTCAATAGAATAAAAGATCTCGCGTAAATGGCAACACATTCACATTCATAAGGAGTATTTTATTCTGCCTGGAAATCGAAACCTTTACCTCGAGGTTTTATATAGTTTCCAGTGGTCTCCCGTGAGGGCTTATATTATAGTTCCAATTTCTACCATTCTACCACCATCATACTTTAACTATAACCATGCTAAATCCGTAGAAAATCCATTTCTTTAGAATATAATTTCATCAAAACATACAATAATTTCCGTGTGGTGACGGACTAAGAATACAAGTGTCACCACCCCATTCTTTTCAACGGGTGTCGTATGAGGCGACTAAGGGAAGTAAGCAATTATCATCCATTGTATGACTGGTGGTAGGGCTGGGTACCGAGTGGGAGTAGTAACTCGGTATCGGGCCCGAGCGGGTTGGTACCACCATCTCCAGTGTGACTGGCCATGAAGCACATGCGTTTTGGCTGTAGCAGGAGATAGCCGTTTATTCTTTCATTTCATATTAATGAAATGAAATGGTGAGCAGCGGCTTAACAATATTCTGAGTACAGTTGAGTCCATGAGCGACGGTTATCATTTACCATCAGATGGGCCGTCGCTCGTCTGCCACTACAAGGAATAAAAAAAAACAAATGCATATCAGGGGGGTTAGAATGTATCTCAATAAATCGTATCGACATCGCATCGTGTCATTGTGATTGGTTGGTGATTGGCCCAGGAATTATTGCGACATCACGCGTCAGTTTTTCTACCGATACGATGATTTGTGAGTGAGTGAGTTACACTCTTGGGGAGGCCTATGTCCAGCAGTGAACTTTAAAAGGCTGATGGATGGATGGAGTTACATTCTACGGGCCCTGAATAGACTTAGTAGTAATACCTACGAAAAAATAGACAGAAATTACGGAATTGCACTTACTCTCTATTTTACTTCATTCATTCTCATCACGACATTCATTCATTAGTCACGTACAAGTATATTACTTGTCTAGCACTAACTTTCGGAACTTTACCGATGCCTAAATGTTGCCTAGAACAAAATACTATATAAGGATCCCAATTATTGAAATCGCGATTTTCAAAATAGGTTTCCTTAATATTCATTTAAGGCATTACCAATAATTTTCAGAGTTCACGAGAAATTAACCAGAAACCGTTAATAATTAGATATGAAATATTAGTTACACGCTGATTAGCATTGCATCAAAAGTAATTTTGGATTATTATAATCCATCAAATTAATACTCGCGCTATGGAGACTTAATAATCTGAAGTACTTACCTAATGATAAAATTCAATTTCAAAAATAATTAAATGATGTATTATAAATAGCATTCTTAAATTCAATTTAAGTGGTAGTACATAAAACAGATTTTATCAATCGAATCATAAGCGTTTTTCATCATCTATTAGAGTACAAATTTCATCATAAATTAATTGTTTGCGCACGCGTTTGTACAAATCAAGCCGGCCTTGCGCAGCGCCACCCCGGGCATTATTAGAACTAACGCCGTCATGTAGATTTTCACCTTCGGTAAAAACCGGTGGAAATGCGAGGCCACTGTTACTTTCTCGGCCTTTTACTCACTTGACATAAGGTTCTATAATTGCGTAATGTAATAACAGTTGTAAAAGTTTGATAATGACGAAACGCTACCCAAATTCAATTTGTATTCGGACGAAATTATAAGAAGTTTAGTAGCGCGACATGCGGCTCGATGTAATGCGCTATATGTTTCAACACACTCGTAATATTACTCTTTAAATTAAGAAATGTCTATGCGTAAAGTATATGTTTTAAAAGATTTATTCTCTAGACAAACATTAATGACCTGCTTGGAGATCTTGTTGAATAATGTAATAACAATATTTGCGGTTAATAGAACCTACTTTTAGGCTGTACTATGGTAATTTAATTTGAAGCACTATTTTAACATCATGTTATGCTCTTATTTCATCATACTTTATTTGTTAATAAAGGTGTTGTTGTATACGTTAATTACCTGTTTGTTTATTTTACAATATATTACGCAGGGGATACACAAGCAAACTGCCAATCTAATGACAACATAACTTAGGCTAGATCGTATGTATGCGAAAAAAGAGCGCCAGAAACATCCTGTATTAAAAGATATAAATATATTCAGCATGGCAATGCATACTCTAGTCTGTATATACAGCCTCAAAAAGCGAAAACAGCGTTGAGGACAGCATTGACACTTGTAGTTCGCCGGCATTTGCCATACGTACCATTTAAAAACCAATTAAAAAGTAATTAAACTGGTTAATTTCATGAAATGCAAATGAAAACAACAACGGATATCAGGGTTACAAAACTTTCCGCGTGATTGAATCTAATTTACCATGTTGTAATAGATAATGGGATATGAAAGACGTGTGTGTCAATAAATATTAATTTAGCACCGACCTTTGATAACACATATAAACCATTGTAATATACAATACGACATCTCTTTGCTGGGTGTAAACGATATCATACCGATAACTCCGGATAAAGATGTCATCAATTAATTGGAATAATACGAACGAAGGGTAACAAAGTTAGTTAGCCGCCATCGAATCATTAATAACGCGACTAAAAAACATGACGAAGGTTTCTATTGTGGTTTTTTTAGGACAATTAAACGATTTTATCTCACATTCAAATTAAAAACAAATGAAAAAGAAATTGATATTTCAATGAAAATACCAATGCTATTTGCACCATCAGGGTGTTCAGAATCGTGTACTGAGCCCATGATATCAATTATCGGTACGATGTCATTTACACCCTGTATAAAGTATTAGGTATAATTTATTCGTATTGGTACTAATGTTATAAAAAAGAAAGATTTCTTTGTTTGTAATGAAACTGCTGAATATGTAATATTGATCAGATCACTGAGACGATAGCGTAAAAAGGTACCTTATACGTATTCAATTAGATTAAGAGCAAATTATGAACGTTCTACATATTGGTCTATTTCAATAAAAATATGTGCTTTAGTTAACAGTAGTAAATATTTAAATATATGAAGTTGTGACTACTATCTTATAGGCACCTATTTCATTAAATGTTTTTTTTTAAAGACAACGCCCTGCACTATGGAATAATCTTTGCATCGCGGGGAACTTTACAAATATAAAATTTCACAGACACAAAATACACACAGACTCAGAACAACCATTTGTGGTTCGCACAAAGACTTGTCCTGTGTGGAAATCGAACCTGCAAAACTCTGGTGGGAGATTGGGTCTCTAAGCCACTCCAGTATATGCGCAGTCAATTTGATGTTATTTGACGGGGTTACTCGATCGCTCACTAAAATGACCAAAATCAAAACGGTCAGCACGTAACACCCTTATCGCTTGCTTTCTTTGTACACATAAACACAGACCATAAGCAAAAAAGGAACCGGTATATACGGGAAAAATGTAATAGGTATATACAGGTGAAAATGGAATAGATATACATATATAAAAATGGAATAGGTATAGGTATACACGTTAAAATCGAATAGGTATATACAGATAAAAATGGAATAGTATAGGTATACGCGTTAAAATAGAATAGGTATATACAGTTAAAAATGGAATAGTATAGGTATACACGTTAAAACCGAATAGGTATATACAGATAAAAATGGAATAGTATAGGTATACGCGTTAAAATAGAATAGGTATATACAGTTAAAAATGGAATAGTATAGTTATACACGTTCAAACCGAATAGGTATATACAGGTAAAAATGGAATAGGTAATATTCTTTTATTAGCTTATTTATTACCACATCCCATAACTAATGCCCATAATAAAACCTATTTATTTACCTATATTTATGTGTAATTTCTAAGAAAGGTATTGCTCTTGTTATCTGAAGAATAAATCTATGTGTGAAATAAAAAACAAAACTAACAGACGTTCAACTATGGATAATCTTCATTAATTCAGTAATCTGAACTATTGTGGAACGTTGTTCCCACAGTAACATTAGGCTAGTATATGTATTTGATTTACTTACGCCATTAACTTGGTACACGGGGTTGCCACATCTAGTATGGTCGAGTGAATGAACGAACAGCGGGATAATAAAAACTATGTTGACATCACCAGGGAAATTTCTCTGTGTATTAAGTTTGCGATCTTACTATTTTGGTTATTAATCAGTATGATTTTACTTTTGGGGACAGTGCATGTAATTTTAATGGTTAATGTTTGTTTATGTTTTTATTTGTGTATAATATTGTTATTATTAATCAGCTGTAAATGTTATTTTAATCAAGGCATTGTCAGCTTAGACCTTTAATTATTTGTTTAAACTTTTAAATTTTACATAATAGAGTTTACTTAACCTTATTATTCAGAATCCATTTTTTTTGTCTAATTGTTTATAGTTAATTTGTTTTTTAAAATGTATGCATAAAGGCGTAGTGTAAAGAAATCCACTGTTTGCATCTTACAGCGACGTTATTGTTTTTTTTTTTTTTTTATTGCATTTGGTGGTTGACACCTGATGGTAGTCTGAAGTGGTAATCACTGTTCATAGACTTAACAATACTTTCTTTTATACTACGCAGGTGGCAAACTAGCATACGACCTACCTGATGGTAAGCGGTTACCGTAGCCCTATAGACGCTAGCAGAAGCAACCTCGAAGGAAAGAGACAGGAGGTGGTAAGCATGGACCTGCTACGCTCTCACTCACCATATGAAACAAACACAACTATAGGATTACCCCCTGTTGTTTCAAGCTGATCTTCCGTGAGAGAGTGGTACTTCCGCGATCGAGCTGGCCCATTCTTGCTGAGATAAGCAAGGCTCTACCACTAATAATACTAAGGGCACTGTCACAACAGCGCACACTTTCTTAGCTCACTTAAATTTCCTTTTAATTCTTACTACATAGCAACTAAGAGTATGAGAATTCAACAGTAACTATAGATGCGGTAAAATATTCCAAATTACGTACATAGTTTTATTCTGCGGACCACTGAAGTAATGTCCCACAGTTCCAGTGGTGTGAGGGATGATGAGTGGGAGGGATGGCACACGGCGGGTTTATTTATTTAGTGGGTGAGGGCCCCACACTACCCTGTTTGTTACCCCAAACGATGGGGTGTTTTCAAATAGGTACATTTATTCCCTCCTTAAGAAAAAAAAGGGGTTATTTTTATTTAATGATGTATGTCTGCAATATTAAAGGTAATATAAACATAACATATTTAACATAGCATCACGCCTGTATTCCCCGAAGGGTTAGGCAGTGGGTGTGTTACACACCCACGGTTCGCCAGCTATGTTTAAGTCCCACATAATAGGGGGTGAGCCTATTGCCGTCTACCGGCCATATTTTGAAACTCCGCGCTGCTACTGAGAATTTTTCTTTTTACGAAAAAGCTCAATGTCACCACCCGACCCGGGGATCGAATTCGAGACCTCATGATCAGCAGTCATTCACACTACCACTGCACCACAGAGGCAGTTAAGTAAGGTAAATCGCTCAAATATTTGATTGTACCACACAACAAGGGTCAGTACACACGGTCATCAGATTGCTTTGGTGTTGATGCAACCGCAAATGCATTTTATTGAGGGCAACGAACCGGGATGATCGGGAGATGAGTTCGACGCATCTAGCTCAATGCGGAGATGCATTCCGATCAGATGCAATCATATTAAATGAGGTTTTTATAATTTTATAAGACATGTTATAATAAAATATCTCAATAAAAGGCAAACGGGTTATTCCCCTGCTAATTTTTAATTTCATAATATCTTTAGATAACGCTACAATATATTTGACGTTTCTTTTTGCATTAACGATACAGATATTCTAGGGTGGCAAATGAAGATACCTGCTTATGTCAACTTGACTGGACAATTATATTAGCTGTTGTATAAGATGTTCTATCAATCTCAATCAATTATGACACACATTCTAATATTTTTTTTTTCAATTGAATATTAAATACTTACTAGCTTATAAGGCCAAGGTTAGCCACTTCTACAATACGTCACCCTCCAGCACAAAAATGGCCATTCGTCCAACAGAACCCTATGTCCTTTTCTGTACTCCGGACTATATATATGACAAATTTCGTGATGATGATTAAGTAGTTACGACGTCAAGAGGTAACAACAACAAACAAACAAAATAACTTTCACATCTTTACTAATATTATAAGACCGCAACATCGTCCGTATGGACTTGAGAATATAAATACATCACTTTACGACACTTTAAAAATATCTACTTAAAAAAAATAGCATCACGCCTGTATTCCCCGAAGGGGTAGGCAGAGGTATATTTATTACACAACCACGGTTCACCAACTATGTTTAAGTCCCAGGTAATACGAGCCTATTGCGTTCCACCGGGCACATTTCCGAATTCCGGGCTGCTACTGAGAATTTTTCTTTTTACGGAAAAGCTCAATAGCACCGCCCGACCCGGGAATCGAACCCGTGACCTCATGATCAGTCGCACAATAATTATATTTTATTTTTTTATGCCCAGAACCAGAACTCCAGGCTGACAAAACTCTCTTTAGGATCCTTACTTAATATTCTACATACGATAAATTTGATTGTTTGCTTGTTTATTACGCTTTCAGGTCTTAACTAGAATTTAATTCCTCATACCAAATCACTATTGATATTCGATACATCATCAATAATAATATGAAATCGCATTCAAATAAAAACAAACACAACAAGCCAATCACATAATCTTAAGTTATTGACAAGGGGTATCGATTCATCGAATCGAATAATCGATCATATTTACATCGCTTGGGTCGTTGGACTATAATAAATGTTTCGCAGTCGCCACTTCGCTGTGATTGTTGCAAACAAGGAAATTGTAAATTTAAAATTAGAAATGGTATGAGTGAATGAGTGAATGTGTAATAATTACCATTCAATAAACTTACATTTATTTAGCACAACTTTGTCGGTGATATGATTGGACATGGCTTATAGATCTATATATATACGACTACGTGAAGAGAAAACTTTGTACTCCTGTTTAGCACATTATGCGCACCAGGAAGTGTGAGATTTGGTCCAGAATGCAAATTTTAATGTTTTCTATAAGTATAGTTCCAAATTATACATGATATAAAGCATGGAGTCCACTAATTCACTGAGTCCAGTGATAGCACTATTAAGTTCTAAAAATAAACAAAAATATTTGTAGTATTCATGCTTAATTCGTGTTTCTGTTAAACTGTTGCAATTATTTTGCAATATGGATGAGATTCAAAGTATTACTTCGTTTTATAATTATTATGATCAACTCTTATATCATGACTAGACCAGTTTTTTACCATAAGATCATAAGGAAATTGGCGAACTGATATACTCGTATAAATCAAAACTGAAATACTTTGCTCGCTACTGGATAATTGATTAAATTCTTTTTTCCATTGGTCTGATATTTTAAGAATGATTGATAGTAACTTTTTGCTGTACAAAAGTCCTTCTTGAAGTCTATTCATCAACTAAATTATAAGCGATTTTAGCCTGGTGGGCTTCGGATTTTAAATAGAAATCCTTACTAATATTATACTGCCTCTGTGGTGCAGCGGTAGTGTAAGCGAATGCTGACCATGAGATCTCGGGTTCGATCCCCAGGTGGTTGGGCAGTGTTTTTCGTAAAAAGAAAAATTCTCGGTAGCATTCCGGTGTTTGGAAATGTGCCTGGCAGACGGCAATAGGCTCGCCCCCTATTACGTGGGACTTAAACATAGCTGGCGAACCGTGGGTGTGGAATACACCTCTGTCTACCCCTTCGGAGAATACAGGCGTAATGCTATGTTTAATATTATAAATGCGAAAGTGCGCTTGATTGTATGTTACGCATTAACGCCAAAACTACTTAACCAATTTTGCACACGCCGCTCTACGATACCTTAATTATGTTACCTTTGTGTAAAACAGCTATCACATAGGAACATATTTTTGGGACCAAAGTAGTCTGTGTGGTTTTCGGGACTAAACTACATGTACCTTTGCAATATTTTATGATAATAATCGTTAAGTAGCTACACCATTCCGCAAACATGTTATTTTTGTTAAAATAAAGTAATATATTTTAGATTAAGTCCCCATTCATTTAAATATGTATTATATAAATACCTACTAATAACTTTACAGTTAAAACATTAGTGTTATAGTAATTATATAGCTTCGCATAAAACTTATCAAAGATAAATTAATTACGCAGAGATTACAATTAAATTAGAAATAACAAACTACTTAAATAAACGATTAACATATTATCATTATAACATTGCAAAATATATTATGATGTATCAATTTAGGCACTTCTTTTACCATTTTGAATCTTGAGCAAGGTTAGATTGCCCCACCAATATCGTATATGTAATACTTAGATATTTATCGTGAAATGAAATGAAGATACTGAATATTTTAACAACCAAATTGAAGAAAGGAATGTGATTATTGATTACGTCTTGTTTTAATTACTCGTAATAAGGTGTAGAAAGAAAATTTAAAATTGCGCATTAGTTTCTACTGTTAATCTCGGTTCTAAATGGAAATTAAACTTTAAAAATATTGAAAAATCCCTATGGTTGGCTGGTTTTTGTACCAGTCCAAAAAACATATTTTAGACAATAGAACCAGCTGCGCCATTTCTCGCACAACTTTTTAGAAAAGTTAATATATATTTTAAATGATTGTAGTCTAGTTCTAATTTTAAAACGCTTACATTAATTGATAAGCTTTTCTTTTTTTGTTTCAGAGTCAAAGCGTGGTGTTTATTGGCCTATAACCTTCTTGATATATATCCTTAATCTTCTTGACCTAGCCTTTAATCTTCTTGATATATTCTTGTTCTGAAGTTTTATAAGTAAACTCTTCTGTACTCTTATTAATAAGCTGCCATGCCAACAGTTACAAAACTGTATGTGTCTTGATGCCTCGTTGATCAACTTTTAATTACGAAATCTTGACTAGGTCAGAAAGTGTTTGTAAGTTTCCCACCAAGTAATTTTCAGCATCAAAAATTAATCTGGAATCGTATCGTGTAGACGATAACTGGCTCGTCGTTTGTTATATTGCGATTGAGTTCTAATAAGATCTAATGTTACACAAACAACAATAAAACAATTCACACCGGCGCTTGAACTATAAAACTAACCTTGCCTTTTGCACTGAAGCATCCACGTAATAGTATCCACGCGACATCGATATTAGGTAATAGGGTGCCAAGGCCCTGTGTCGCAACACTAGTGACAAGGTCGAGGCTGCGCGTGCGGCTGAGGTCGTCTCGACCTCATCTCTAGTCGATTATTCGATAAGGCTTTCTATTTTCGATGAGTTACTTGTATCGTTTCCTGCATTCATTTCACTTTCGTTTATGCGATCGTTGCTAGGTAATGTTTATTTATGTGTGTTGTCACTACATAAGCAAAAGTAACGGTCTGATGAAGGCTTTAGTTCAAATTAATCATTTTCAACAGTTACTAACAATGAGCTTAATAAACAAAAAAAAACATAGCATCACGCCTGTATTCCCCGAAGGGGTAGGCAGAGGTGTATTACACACCCATGACTCGCCAGCTATGCTTAAGTCCCACGTAATAGGGGGCGAGGCTATTGACGTCTACCGGGCACATTTCCAAACTCCGGGCTGTTACTGAGAATTTTTCTTTTTAGGAAAAAGCTCAATAACATTGCCCGACCCGGGAACCGAACCCGAGACCTCATGATTAGCAGTCGTGTACACTACCGCTACACCACCGAGGCAGTACTACAGCTTAATAGCATTAGTTCATTGTTAGTTAGTTTTGTATATTTGTTTGTAATTTTTCCATCAACTCATGCTACTATAATGAATATTATTTTTATAATGAGCAACTAAAAAACACACGTCCATGGGTGAAGTAAAATTCGACTAAAAAATCTAAAGGTAGACACAAAAAAAGACAGAGAATTAAATAACACAATATATATATATATATATATATATATAGATAAACACATAATACAACATAACAAGTATTTCGAAAAGACACTTGACATAACCAAGTCTTAAGCTCAGACAAAACTCAATATTTCTGTATTGGCTATCTTCGGTCATAACAATTGATCTTATATACAATTTTTGGGACTCCTTATATCGAATCTGCAGCTAAAGATAACCTATAATAAATTCTTTGAAATTCAACTTCATCATAGCATCAATCAAAATACTCAGTAATAAATAGGTAACGTGTAAAGACGTCAGTTAAACGTAACTTTCGTCTATCGGGACATCTGAATTGAATTTCACAACACATTCAAAATTATCTGTCGTATCTTGAAGAAATGGTCTTGGTCGGTCGACCTTTGATTGCGCCGGCGCCGATGCATCAGTCCAAGTGAAAGTTAACGATTACTGCAATCGAATTATTAGGTGGCTTGATGTAATACCTTGTTGCACTTTTTATCGATTGCTATGTTGTTACGATTTAATGAGATGTACTTATACTAATAATCATAACAGTGCGTAATAGTTTTTTTCTAGATAATAAATCGTTCGTAATTACCCAAATCTGATAAGATTGGTTCTAATAATTAATCGTTATTTAACATTATTACCGCATTAGTTAATACTAGAAGCGCCACTGTCCCATTTTTGTCCAATACGCAAGTTTTATTGTATGCAACTTTTTTATTTGTTAATTTATGACGATAAGACTTTTAGTAATTTTATACATTTATATAATATAAAATATTTTTAATTTTATATCAGTAATACTTTTGGGAAAAAAATACGTTTTACTTAGAATTGCCGCTGGGTCATTTTTGTCTCTTCATTACCTATTTGAATCAACAATACTAAAATTAAACGCAGAGACTTTTTATTGCAATTGGAAGAAAAGTATTTAACTAGTAAAAAAACTACAATTCCTATGGAAATTCTGGAAAACATACCGGAGAGACACGAAAAAAGGTGCCAGGTGAAGTCAAAATGCTCAAATAAGTCATCTATAAAGCGTCACATGTGCAAAAAAGCTGCCTAAAAGAAATGCACTGATAAAGAATATTATTTATACATTACTTGTTCTAATGATAATATTAAATAGTGTAACTTAAAATTTTATAAGAATTATTATGTAAGTTGTCACGATTTTATTAGATACGAAACCAAACAATATTTGATTTTTAATTCATGATTTGTTGTTTTGTTACTTTTATGTTTTTTAAGCAATATGAATTTGTTTTAAGTTGATTATAAAACGTGTTCTGAATATTTCACGAATCGCTTTAGTAATAACTTTCATGCCTTATGCCAAGTGCTTAGCGGTTCACCGGATTAGAAGGGAGGCAGGTTCGATTCCCGCTTGCACTAAAGTTCTCTTTTTCCATATTTCACAAATAATCTGTTCTTTAAAGTAGCTGAGCATGTCAAGTGTTAAAATAAAAAAAATACTTACAGCGTATACGATTTCTATTTTGTATTGAATTAATGAGACGAGTATTACCTGAAAGAAAAAAAAATCATTAACGTAATGAAAATTAAAACGTTCATTACTTATTTCAACAGTTCTGCTCTTTTAAGTCCATGGCAATTTAAATAACAACTTTGCAAAAAGCAGCAAATTTAACATTTAATTAAAAATGTATTATTTATACGTCGAGCATTATTATAAAGAACAACATTTAGCGATCATTAATTTTCATTGATTCATAGAATAAGGATAACAAACTTGTTGCAACCACGACTACGACAGAGAATATGACAAATATATTCTTAACTCAGAATGCGTATTCGTGTAGGTACTGCTATACGACATTTTGGTACATCATCGTATAAAAGGTCGCAGTCGTGACTAAAATGCAATAAGATGTTTTTAAACAACGTAACGGTACCTAAGCAAACTTGCCGTTTGTTTCGAGGTCGAATACGACCAATTTACACAGTAAAATATTACCCCAAGACAAGTTAGACAGAGGTCACAATTTTGTACATGCTTTAATTACAATTATTGTAAAATTACAAACGTTTAAAAATTATGGAACTTAACTTGGAACTAATTCGGTTGTAAGAAATATAGCAGGTGTGGATAATGTAAATTAAATGTAAATATTTGCTGTCCTTAACGGTTATATAAGATAGTTGCGGTACCTTAAAATACAAAAGAAGATAAATTTACACATGAATAATTCAATACATGAAAAATAAAAAGGATATTTAGATCAGAATACTGTTTTTGGATACATGATAAGTCCTTCACTAAGGATGTCCATTTATCATTAATAACAGACACACTTCAAGGCGAAATATTTGATGCAATTTTAAGAAGTGTGAGTCATAAAGTCGTTATATATAATCGATTTGTTACGAACGAATGTTGACGGCGATAAATAGCATTCTTTTTTGTGTACCACATACAACATATATTTAAATGACAACTGATTCAACAAAGATGCTTTAGAATTGTTACGGCAAAATTTTATTTATGAGCATGGCAGCAAACTTTATAAAGATGAAAGAAAGCAAAACTGCATGCATAGTTGAATATAGGAGAACATTGGCACATGCAGTTTTTAAATAAGATGAGCAGAACACGATAACTGCCTCAGTGGTGCTGCGGTAGTGTAAACGATTGCTGAGCATGAGGTCTCGGGCTCGATTCCCGGGTCGGTTATTGAGTTTTGTTGTAAAAAGAGAAATTCTTAGTAGCAGCCCGGAGTTTGGAAATGTGCCCGGACGTAGACGGCAAAAGGCTCACCTCCTATAACGTGAGACTTAACATAGCTGGCGAATCGTGAGTATGTAATATACCACTGCCTACCCCTTCGGGGAATACAGGCGTGATGCTATGTTTTTGTTTTGAGCAGAACACGATAGAAGTTTCCATTTGGTGAAGAATTATATCATAATAAATAGAAAAAATGCTGCACTGCAGTGCTATGTGGTAATGCTTTTTCTAGTGATAGAGCCTTGCTTGTTATTAACAGGCCGGCTCGGGGACGGACCATCCTCTCACAGAAGATCAGCATGAAACAACGGAGGGACTTCTACTGTGGTGCGCGAGTGATGCCTCTGGTCTTGCTAGCGTCTTTAGGCTATGGTTACGGCTTACCATCAGGTGGTCCATATGCTTGTTTGCCACCCTCATAGTACCTATAGACAAATACCTACAAACAACTAGCACTAAATTTTTTTCCATGACAAAATACATGTGTAAATACTTACTCATCTCGTCAATAGTTACTAAACAAAAAAAGAAAATAAACGATTGCCAAAAGAGTACAAAAAAATACTTAACTCTTTTGTGTTTACCTATTTTTATAAAGAATGACTAGGCACTTATAGTAGATTAATACAAAATACTTTCAGCCGACATGGTAGACGGATCGCTTAAGTCAGATGTCATTGAGATAGGCCGTCAATTGTTCGTATCGTGGACTCCACCAACAATGGGTCATGTGTATGCATTGTACTGTCCAGCTGAAGAATACCGGAGGAAACTGAGGCCATGTATTTAAACCTTGGCGGTTGAATAGCAATTAATGATCCTACATCCCCGTAGGTGCTTTACATACAATAGTCATCTCAAAATAAGCACGATTTAATTAATACGGCAAGATTGGAATCGTGTAACTTTGGAAGCGGAACTAAATTAAAATGTCCGCTCTTATACTTAGACAATGGCTCATTACAGATGTTGTATAATACTTACAGGTGCTAACGTTGTCTCCTTTGCTATTTCAAGATATTGCTACATCGGGAAAATTGCGATTCATTTTACGATTTGACACGCCAACGTCGGTTAAACATTAGATAACAAACACTATTATTTCCAAGCTGTCTACTCAATGATCTTAATTCATTGCAAAAACAGTGACAATTAAATTCGTGCTTTATTTTTCGCTACAGAATAAATTGTTCCGGCAGACACTATTATGGTAACTTCACGGTTTAAACAGTAGATAGACGTTAGCGCTTTGCATAAGCGTATTGGAAAATAATGTAAATTTAATTTTACTTTAATCTAATTCTCGCTCATATAAGTACATAAACCTACTAATACTACGGCTTATATTATCTTCAATGTTTATATAAGCATTTAGCGAATAAGCACAGACAGAACAGTGAATTGTCTGACTGTATACTAAAACTTTAAACGTGTTTTAACCCGCTTCGTGCGGCAAATTGCATTAAATTTATTGCAAAAATGACAAGCTACTAACACTAACAATATATTATAACAATAATATTTGTCAAGGTAAACAATCCATATATTTGCTCCAATATTCTATGACCTTTGCCAGTTTACTTTCAAAAAGTTCATGTCCAACCTTCAGACATGAAATATACACCACACCTGAAACGGAGTGTAACGAAGTCTTATTAAAAATGTTAAGAATTCAAGAAGTATTAAGCTGAAGGTCGTATTACAAAATTTCCACAGTAAGTATATTTTTGCGACTCACATAAATGATATTGCTCTGATTGCATGCAATGACGTGTGTTACGAAACATTGATAAATTTTATTTATATTTATGATAAATAACAGCTATAGTAAGTATTACTACAAAATACAGGCTTAACAATAAATCCTTAAAGTACAGTTTGCAAATATCACTTACTACATATTCTTCGTATTACTTACTATATTGATATTATATGAAGGTACTGACAGTAATAAATAATATGTGTTATCCGGTAAGTGGTTATATTATAAATTTATATCGGGTATATATAAGGATATATATGTCAAAGCGGTCATTGCATCGATAAATAATACTAATTTAATCAATTAAATTGATTAAGTAGTACAGTTAGGTTGAGACGATGCCCATATTACTTAACAGTTGAGTAATATTTTTAGGATCAATTATTTTATTATTTTCAATTATATCGGAGAACAGCTTGCACTAGTTAAATAACTATAGACCGATACAGAATATTGGACAAAACATACATTTAGTGTATATAAAGTACACCCAAACTCAAAACAACCATTTGTTCCATGCAGTAGTTAAACGCACATTCATGCAGTCGGTATTTAAATTATCGTCATCAGCCTTCCGTTAGCGCAGTCTATATAAGAACTCAATTCCATCTAATTCGGCTGCTCAATATCTCAGGGTGACAATAACATTAATTGAATCATTGATAGCGAAGCCTTTTTTTTCACCCCTTTACAGTTCCCTTATAGGGACAGGTCTCACATGGTGAGAGAAATTTAGACCGTAGCCCACCACGCTGGCCCAGTGCGGATTGGCAGACTGCGTAGAGGAAGACGCGCAATAGGAGCTCTGGACCTCGGACTGGGGATAGAAATTCATTCATTTTTGATTTGTAGAGCACACAAAGAATTGTCCTAGTGGGAATCGAACCTACTACACTCGGCTTGAGAGTGCGCTATCTAAACCACTCCACTATCTGTGCATTAAAATAAAACTAGTTATCATAGTTATGTAACACAAACTATATTTGACAGGCAGTGTTGCAATAGTGTCGTGGGAATTGTGTGGTACGTATTAATTTATAGACACTAAAATTAGCATTAAGTTCTCTAAAGTTTTGCCACTTAGATGTTAGGAGCCTACGCTTTTAGTCGACGTATTGTGCCAATCACATTTTATTAATCATCTTTGATTCCTATATCATGAAATGTAAACTGATTTGCCACATTTTACAATTGCTTTTAGGTTAGACTGGTGAAAACGATTAGAATAGTTTAATTGCTCGTGTTTTAAGACAATATAACACAATAGTTATTTGTGCAACAAGAGAGCAAAGTGCTTTTTTTGCTGCGAGTGCTGATTTTGAATCCTGAGCAAGCGAAGGATTTAACGATTGAATCACGAGCGTAGCGAATAATTCCAAAATTTAATCCTGAGTGTGGCGAGGGATTTAAAGTCACGAGATGCAAAAAACTTTGCTCTAGTGTAACACACATAACTTTTCCCTTCATCAGCGAGAACACTTTAGGAGATAAAATAATAAACAGGAATAGATTGATATAACTATTTATTGTGAATAAAAATAATTAACATTTTAGGTAGAGGTACCAATTCAATAAATTTTAATTACGTTAAAAGACATAATTTTCTTTTTTTGCAAAATTTCTTTAGTTAGTACGAAATTCTGAACGAGTTTGTCTTTGAAGTCGAATTCAAAATCGGAACTTCGAAAGGGCTGGTCTTTGTCTCTCTCTCTTTCTAATGGCGGGAAAGACATAGAGTGTGAATGTTTCGAATTATATGATTAACCCAAAGAGTAATGCGTATAACCAGAAAGATGAACCCAAGGCTGAAAAAATATTCGCGGCTATCTCAAAAAAATAATTAAAAAGTTACTTTGTCTCACTCAGTGAGCAAAACCGCATTTTGCTCTCTGATTTAAGGCAGCAAAACCTACATGTTTGAGCTACTGAAGTGAAAAATTCTTTTCGGCTAAAAAATTAACAAGCTTCACGAATTAAGATTACACATTTTAACACTTAAAATCTAGTAGTTTACCATTCCAACGTGAGTGCTTAGTCTTGTATAGGAAATATAATTACGATTATTCAGGCTCAAGGGAATTCCTGTAATACGGGGAACTACAAATATACAATTCACGAACACAAAGTCAAATCGTTTGTGTGAATCACGAAAAGAATATTGTCCTGCGCGGAAATCGAACCCATAACACTCGACACGGGAGATGGGTATCTAAACTCTTGCGCAATTTGTATGTGACATAATATCTGTAAATATGATTGATAATGACAATAAAATTGTTGACTACACATATGCAACTAAGAAAGAGTTCGTGTATAATACTTAGAAACTACACTACAATAATTTGACTTTCTACTTCAGAAAAGGTTTTAATGAAATAAACACTTTGTTAATTGATATTTAATTATCAGTCATCAGTTTTATTCATAATTCATATAGCGAAAATCATAACAAACGTTATACAATATAGCATCAAGTTCATTGCCGTTGGGCTAATGTCTCCGTAGAAGGTGAAAGTGCTCTGCGTCGAGGTAACCCAACTAATTTACGTAACAGTCGAGCAGATGGTCAGCTGAGGTAACTGCGTGCTTTATGAATTAGTCGAGTTATGTGACATATGATCGTGAACTTTGTTTTACAATTGTTTAGTTTTTTTATTATTAAATAAAGGATTTATGTTTATTATTACTGGGACGAGTTTCTTTGAGCATTCGTTTTAAATATTTGTTAATTACTTACATATGTCACAAATAATAAATATTCACGGACATTTCACACAACGTCCTCTGGTCCCAAACTAAGCTTAACGCTTGTGCTATGGTACCAGATTACGGATATAATACATATATTCCTTTTATTATGTAAATACATACATATAATAGATGTAAAACACCCAGACGCAGTATAAATATCTGTGTTCATCACACAAATAATTGGCCTGAGTGGGAATCGAACCCATGACCTCGTGCACGGAAGTGTAACCGACACTACCGACTACGCCACGAGGCCCGTTGACATCCATCCATCCATCAGCCTTTCGACGTCCACTGCTGCCTCCCCAAATTGGGGGTATACTGCCGTAATCGCCACGCTTGGCAGGCGGGTTGGCGATCGCAGTAGATGTTGTTAATACTCGAGGGAGTGCTGCTGCCCACTTCCCCCGGTATTCCCGCAGTCGGCACTTACGACTCCCATGGGTGGAGAGGGGTGGGACAATTCTAAAGCCGGCCCCACACGGTGACAGAGATACTAGATACAACTCGTAGAATTAATTAAGGTTGCCTGGTTGAGATTATTATTAGTAATAAGGCCGCCCATTGTACTCTTCTGAGTTAATTATTTTTATTTTTTACATTGATTTTACTGGTGTAAAGAATATAATAAATAAATAATTATCTCCGGGAATTCTACTCAAATGTAAAACACTGACAAATCGCCTTAAAAAATAAAAAGACTTATCAATAAGGGCTTTTTGTGGTGGGAAAACCCAGTACAATTTTTTGTATAATCCAGGATTCGAAACAGGGAATATGTGTGTAAAAATGCCAACGTGTGTTGTGACGTAATATCACTAGAACAATGAGAGAACCCGTAACAGAAATTAATTTACATAATGAATGGTAACCCAATATGTTTCATAAAATAATTTGCAGAAAAAATATTAAGGTTCAGGTAAAACATCGCATGTAAAAAATTGTGATTGAATTTTGTATTCAAATCATTATGGAAATCATCAAAGTTACTACTAATCATAGACACGTTTCTTTAATTCAAGCACAAAACTTTCTTCTTATACGTATAATTTACAAAGTTAATTGTCAAATAATATTAGTTTCTCTTTTATACACATTATAAATATCGGTTATCACCACTTTCTCGATTATGTTCTTGGGCAGGGTATATTTCAAAATATGTCCACACCATATTATGTCCCGGATAAGGTATGCGACGTACCAGTAAAGACACAGATCCTTGATTTTCACGTTAATCCGCCTAAAGTATAACATATCTCTAAAGCTGTGAGTAGTTAATAAATAATAATATATCTCTGGAAAGTAATATCGTTATTAGAGATAATTGGCCTTTGCAAGATACTAGGCATAGACACGGTTTCGAAATAGGCCTGTTTTGTTTTTATCACATTTGTCACACAATCACACTGCTCAACTGCTCATCAAGGCCGTCACTTATTTGAACTATTTTCCAAACACGGCTTCGCCTGCGACTTGTGTTTGTAAAAGCTATCAGGTTACAATTATGATTAATATGATTATATTAAAAATTATGGTATTAATTTCTAGATTAACCTCATTTTGATGTCTCGGATTCAACCTCCGGGTCGGTCAGTGATATTGAGCTATTTTCGTAAAAAGAAAAATTTGCAGTAGCAGCCCGCAGTTTGGAAATGTGCCCGTTAGACGGCAATAGGGTCGCCCCCTATTACGTGGGAGTAAAACTTAGTTAGCGGACCATGGTGTGTAATACACCTCTGCCTACCCCTTCGGGGATACAGGCGTGACACTATGTTTATATTAATTTCCAGATTTCATCAAAATCTTTCTCGTATCTTGCCAGCATAAAGATAAATTTTCCGGATACTAACTATATCTCTGTACTATTATAAAGCTATAACGGAGCTGTGTCTGTTGTACATTCAAGATATTTGAGAAAAAATAACTGTGCTATATAGGCGTGTCTAAGCCCAAAACATTTTTTATTTAATATTTGTCTGTTTTTTTTTTGAAAGGCTTTGATTAGGCTTAAAAACTGGTATATATTTTATCCTGCTACTGTATCGGGAACCTGAGATATAACCAAAAAAACTAGCTTTTGGTTGCGGTGAAGCCGCGGGCAAAGGCTAGTTACATTATGAATCTGTTGTTACAAGATAGTCACTAACCAACACTTTCCTAAATTATTCCTAAATACTCGTAAGTGTTACTCGTTTTCTTACAGGAAATCACTCCGTATTGGGAATGAGATGTAATAATCTAAATCTATTTATAATTCCAGGTTACCGTAACCATTATTAAATATGGCAGTCAATTCCACAGACAAACTAGAGCAATTGTTTGCCAACTGTGTACGTAGTAGACACCTGTTTAGAGCTCAATGAGTAGACAGAGGATATAACTCTGTCTATGACTATGTAGAAATTAAATTAGAATACGACCAGAAATAACGTTCAAACAAAAGACAACCTCTATGTAGTTATCTATCTGTAAAATGTTGTTATTAGAGATAGAACAATGTAAAATGTGTGTCAATTTAAATAGGCATGATATTTTATGTTTTCTTTACTTTAAATAATGTTTTAGTTGCGAATCAATTAGATATCCGCGAATCAAATATCTATGACCGCGAAAAAAACACTTTTCACCTCAATTTTTTTATGTTAACAACACATTAAAGTTCACTACGGTGATAGAGATCCGCTATGATGTATGTCTCAGATGGTAATTTCCAACTGGGTAACCACAAAAATTAATCTTTATAAGTCTTTCAACAAACAGATTGTAAATTTTTGTTAGAACAAATAAATTCGATCAACGTTATTGTACTTAGTACGACGTTGTATGAACACTAATTAAACCTCGTTCATTTTTAACTCAGAATCGTATTGTTAGGTAAGAAGTTATATCATTGTAGATGAGCACCTACTTACATAAATTTTAACAATTACGCGCTGGTGGAACTGTCAGTAAATGTTCCACGTATATTATGCGAATGTAGCGGTTTTCGAAAATTAAGTTACGTTTATTATCCTTACTAATATTATAAATAAATAAAGAAATAAATAAAACTACTGAACCGATCATCATGAAATTTTGTATACATATAGTTTGGAGCTCAGAAAAAGACACTAGGCTACTTTATAGAGCAACGTATTTAGATTTTGAAGACACGATGAATTCGCGAGTAGAATCTTATAATGATGATGAGTAATTGATAGATAATTATAGTTTAGGTACTATTTTATGTACGATTATATGGTCGTTGCTTTGATATACACACCAAAACGTAGAATAGCCAGCCAACATTTCATAATCTATAAAATGCACTTGTAATCAAAATAATACAATTTCTTTTCACGTGAAAACATTTAATGCGGTCGCCACGTCAATTTGTTAATTATTTTGAATGCCATCTGTTGTTTTTTTATTGCTAATGATGGCAGACGAGCCTCGGCCTACCTGATGGTAAGTGGTAACCGTCGCTCATGGAGTCAACCACACCGAGAGCATTGTCAAGCCGATGCGCGCCATTTCATTTCTAAGATATGAAATGAAAGAATAAACGGCTATTTCCTGCTACAGCCTAAACATACTGACGTGCTTCATGACCGGTCACACAGGAGACGGTTGTACCGACCCGTTCGGTCCCGATAGCAAGTGTGTACTCTCACTTGGTAGCCAGCCCTACCACCAGTCATGCAGTGGGTGATAATTGCTTACTTTCCTTAGTCGCCTTGTACGACACCCGCGGGAAAGGATGGGGTAATGAGACTTGTATTCTAAGCCCGACACCAGACGGACATAAAGCATAAAAGCATCTAACTAGTAAAGTATAATGTTAATCAATAAACCAATAACAGTTTTAATTAGTCTATGGATAACGAGAGGGCACTTACCAAGGATTATATAAGACTCGAACAATATTTGAAGAAAGAAAGAAATTCGATGTTTTCACATCTGCGAAACGTCCAGTGACTGCTCATTTTTGTATTTTCTTAATACTATCAGATGGAAAACAACACCAATAGTTTACGATTTAATTGAGCACTCGTTTAAAAAAACAAGTATGTAAAGAAATATGAATACTTTGAATAGACCTTGATATTTATAATATCAGTTGCTCTTAATGTTGTACCGATATAGATATCGATATCAAGATTTTTCCATGCAATGCAAGTATTGAAGGCATATTAACAAAAGTGGGCTAGCTGGCTGGTGCGGTGAACGGAGTAGGTGACCTCGCCACACCTTGTAAGGGCTTGTTACCACGCGGAAACTTCAACAAAACCTCTGTGAAAATGACCGCGTTGAAATCCTATTTAATATTTTTGTTAGTACATACCTATTAGTATTATATGTTGGAATATTTATGAGTTTTTATATGCACAAGCTTGTTTGCGAAATTAATATCGACGTATTTTTAGATTCACAGTATAACTCATGCCCTCGTAGCCGATATTTACGGTAGAAATATGTTATTTTAGTTGCTAATTAATCGGTTTCTGTATACTGCAATAGATATTAGATCTGTTTAATGTCTTATTTTCCTGTAAAAACCATAACGGTTCTGCGTAGTCACATTAGTTGTACCAAAACCAGTACCTTAATGTATCTTCGCCTTCTACAATTTACAACAGAATAAGTGTATATTTTACAATAATTTGTAAGTTTTGTTACATATAGCTAATATTGATAACAAGTTACGTGGTGATAGGTACTATTTATTTGCATACGAAATACGTTCGTTTCTATGCATAAATTGAACTTACGACGCAACCTAGTAATGAAAAAAAAACTCGAAAACATTACGCTACTTACATTTTCTGATATTTACGCGAATATTACATTATGAAAATTACACTTCATTTTGTCAGAATCTTAGTACAATTAATTTATTTAGAAATTTTTATATATATTTTTACATTTATTTTTATATATATTTTTATATTTATTTTTATATATATTTCTAGCATTTGACATGCTTCGCCATATACATTAAACACAAAGTGGAAAATTTAAAATCGAAAATAACAGTCACGAGCAGGATTTGAACCTGCATCTCCTGGATACCGTCCAGATGCTTTGCCAATTCAGCCATCGTGACAACTGCTCTCGACTGCTAATTTCGATAACACATTCATACTTAACGTCCTGGGTGACGCCTGTGCCATCTGTCGAAAGTATTTACATACAAATTACATATAATTGAATTGGCAAAGCATCTGGATGGTATCCAGGAGATGCAGGTTCAAATCCTGCTCGTGACTGTTATTTTCGATTTCACATTTTCCACTTTGTGTTTTATATACAATTAATTTAATTACTTTAATTAACAATTATTGCTTAAAAATTTTGTATTTAGATATTTTTATATATATTTTTAGCATTTGACATGCTTAGCACTATACATTAAGTAGCAGTCAGGAGCAATTGTCAGGATGGCTGAATTGGTAAAGCATCTGGACGGTATCCAGGAGATGCAGGTTCAAATCCTGCTCCTGACTGTTATTTTCGATTTCACATTTTTCACTTTGTGTTTAATGTATAGTGCTAAGCATGTCAAATGCTAAAAATATATATAAAAATATCTAAATATTTATAGGGTTTGCGTCATTATTAGGTAAAATCTTAATTGTAAAATTAAGTTTACCTGGTCGGTATAATGTATGAAAATACTTCCGACAGATGGTGCAAGCGTCACCCAAAGACGTTAAGTATGAATGTGTTATCGAAATTAGCAGTCAGGAGCAATTGTCAGGATGGCTGAATTGGCAAAGCATCTGGACGGTATCCAGGAGATGCAGGTTCAAATCCTGCTCCTGACTGTAATTTTCGATTTCACATTTTTCACTTTGTGTTTAATAAAACTTCTGTTTTAACGTTCATATAATTATTTAAGCCTTTACATATATAGATCAGCCAGTGATCTTTACATAAAAGTGGATTGATAAAACTGTAATTACATAAATAAACTCGAGTGAAAGGTTTGGAAATGAAGAACATGACCTCCATACGTCTAAAGGCCCAAGGCCAAGTCTAGACGACTGTCATTAGCTACCGGACCCCACGTCTTCCGCATGCATATCTGGTACTGGGTAGAACTTGAAACTGCTAAATGGAATTAAGGTGCCTACGTGCTTTTCTACATCTCACCAGTAAGTGAAGTAATGTTTGCTTGGAATTATATAGACCTGTTGATTCTTCCCTTAACACTAATATCGTTCGGGAACACCAATAAAGAAATAGATTCGTAACAGTGAACACAATTGAAACAGCAATATGTACAGTACCCAAATAAACATGTCCATCGGAGATCGAAACCATAACAACAGGTGTATGCACAGTAGTATAGGTAATGACTACATGTAGAGTTTAGAGTACTGGAAAACAAATAAATATTGCTAATTCATTTAATGGAGTTGGATTTTTGACCTTGGGATGTAATTACTTCGAACGCGTTGACGTAAAACCTTCAGAATTATCTATGCTATACCTACTAACTATTGGCTGACTTTATTATGATATTTGCGTCTCTAACCAGTAGGCTTTATTAAAATTATTTGTTTTGACATCACGCATAAACTACTGAAAGGGTTTTGTTTGGATGTTTTTGATTGGACTTAAACACCAGTATACAATTTATTTCGCCACTACATTAGTCGAAGACATAACCAAATAGCATTTGCTTGTGGCAGACCCGCGTACAAAGGCTAGTGATTTTATATAATTATAGGGGTAATTAATTCTTGGTAGTTTGCAAACCTCTGTTATATAGTTAATGTATTAGTACTAACTAGTATATAATAGTACAGTCATTAACACAATGCAATATACTTGAAAGTTACTTTAAGACAAATAATTAGATTCTGAAATCTTAAAACATTTAAACCTTAATAGCACTCCACTTATACGACACTCAAAACGATGCCATACTCTTAATTAACTTTTATCATATCACCTTCACAATATTTGTGACGACGTATTAATTAATTTGAGATGCATTTCAACTTACCGCGTGCCAAATTTAACAGCCTCTTGACTGTGTTATCTTTATTTAATCGATGTAACTAATTACCTGTAACGAAAACAAATTGATTAACATTTTATCGATACAATGATGTCGACATTTAACTAAGTAGGACGTTGAATTTTATTCTAGGCGCGCGTCCTTTCGACAAGCGGCCTTACTACGTAACGTTGTAACGACGTCAACTCGCATACCAATTTGTCAATACGTTTAAATTGACTTTCGGCTCATCTGTTCCTTTTTAGTTATGTCAACTAATTATAAAAAGAATGTGACTGTTGAGTGACACATTTCATGTCTAATCATAATACGCAATGTGTCATTTAATTATAATACATCCGAAAATCGATTAAAGCCGTGAGAGTTGATTAATATAGTATTTTTTAAGATTCTGTTAATTATGTTTATGTATAAAAATAATTTAATTCATTTATTTCCTTCACAAAGGTTTTAACATAGGTTCAAATACTAACATAAATATTATTAGGCGTTGTTTTTACCGCTAAGCTACATTACGTCTTTTTTATAAACGACGTGGGTGGCAAACTAGCATACGGGGCCCACCTGATTGTAAGCGGTTGCCGTAGCGTATAGACGGTAGGAACACCAGAGACATCACTCACACGTCGGCATATCCAAGGAAAATGATAGGAAATGGATAGGAGGGATAATAAGAAGAGGATAGAAGGAATACTAAGGACAGGAGAGGAAGGATAATAAAAAGAAAATAGGAAAGATAAACAGAAGAGAATAGGGAGGGTTTTGAGCTTCCGGCTCTCAATCACCATAAAACACAACACAGCATCAGCACGATCTTCTGTGAGAGGGTGGTACTTCTGATCGAGCCATGCTGGGATATTCAAGGATCTAAGCACCAAGCGTTAGTTAAATCCATAGTATATTGGCAAAGCCAACTATATAACTGAGTTATTTTGTATGAAATCAAGATAGTGACAGGGTCGTGATATTTACACCCAGTAAAAGTCATGCGAGATTTAATAGTAAAATATGCATTTGTGGCCATGGACCGTCAAGCCGTAAATATTAATTACCAATATTTTTCGTGCACCGACGATTTTTCAAATAATAAAAAGTTATTAATTAATCATCTATAAAAATATTTTTTATAACACAAAAGACCTGAGAATGGTGAGCAGATGTTTTATTTAGGTAAATATGGCTACAATTCTTGCTACTTCCCCGAACACGGCCATAGTTACGTAACAATGGGAATAGTAAGTTTATCACTATAAGTAACACATCAACAGCAATTGTTTTATTTTAACTTATAAGTGGGCGATCGAAATCTGTTATCTATTAACATCAAATTTTGTTAACAAAGACGATGTTGCAAGGCCAATGCGTCCGCTTCATCTTCCGACAGAATATAAACTTATATCAATTACCCTTAATGTAAGTGTACGGCCTCGCATTGTGCTTTCAGTCTCGTTCACATAGGAAGTGTAATCAAAGTAATAAAACTGTAGAATAGTAGTTCTAGCACGTTCTTAATTGCATCTAATATGTGTATGCCGTGATTTTGTAATAAATCGATTGGAGAGATATGTACAATTTGCATTATGGATCTCTCATTTCTTAGATTAATGGAGGCCTTTTTATTGCCCACATTAAAAATAGTAGGGTGCATCAGGTCAAATGCCTTTGTTTGTGTTTTTTTTAATACCTTACTAGATAATGATTACATACATCGAAGCATGGACAATAAAGCCTCCTAAACTGACAAAAAAAACATTATTGCAGTACAACATTATTGCTTACAACTTTATTGCAGAGCATTCTCTGTTATATATATTATATAGTAAGCAAACCCATAACTCTACACTGGAGGTCGCTACATAAATCAATGCGCTATTAGTGCAGAGAAACGTAACTTAAATAGGTTTCATAGGCATTTTTTTTTAACTCGTGCGGTTCTCCTACTTGATATTTAATGCTAACGAGGTCCGGCTAGTTTTTGTCTAACAGACACTTCTATATCACATTGCCTTCCGCATTATTATATTTATCGGTAGTAAGTCTCCTTTAAATGTGTACTTATTTATAGTATTCATGTGTGTTATTTTATAATTCTTGTTTATGTGTGTTTGTTACTGAACTCCTCCTAAATATTTTTTTTTTTTGTGTGTGCTTGACTATCTAATAGTAATCTAATATTGTAAGTTGAATTATACAATAAGATTAATTGCAATGTTAAATTTCTGACGTATTTGAGTAACTTCGAATTTGCGGTTACTTATAATTTTTTATTAATCGATTTTGGGTAATGTTCGCTACGTGGATAGTTTGTTTACTTGATAAATCAAATACTTTGGAAAATCCAAAAGTGCACGCCTCATAATCTTAATTTTTCACAATAAAATAGATTATTTGATAAGTGACTAATAATGTATTGGTCTTACTAAGTAGTTTTCAATAAATCACATAGCGCTAATTTCAAAAAGTACTGTGGTTTTCATGTCTTATACGCCATCTAGCGCTAATTTTAAGAAGTACTTCTATATTGGTCTATAGAAGTAGTTCTCACGAAATAAGGATAGCGCTGGTTTTAGTGTCGAGTCGAGCGTAAATATTCACTATTTTTTTGTTTATTTAATAACAATTAAACCACATCGAATCAGACCATGAAAAGTGATAGGGCTCTATTCGTAATTATACAGAATAGTAAAAGAAAAAAAATACTCAATTAGTAAAGTATTTTGGTCATTATCGTGTTAACATACATTATCCGGACATAGCTACAACACATGGACGTCCAAGATAGAACTTTTTAAACAGTTTTTTAACTAGTTTAAATAACTAAAAATAGTGTTACACAATACAATACAGAATAGCTACTAATACGTAGGTATACGGCATGCATTATGCATGCAAACTAGTGCCATGCACGACTATTACAACAAACGCGGGTAGGTATATGCATTAAAAGGGTGTCAAGTTAAACTTATCACGCGAATCTGGGATTGCATATTTTACAAATCATATGCAATATTTCAAGCTTTTCAGACTTGGTAATTCAAGTCGAAGTAACCCGAGAATACCCGAGTGGACACGAGGTAATTTCGTAAGACGTAAACTCATGCGCAAGTTTGAATAGGGTTGTCACTTGACGCTCGTGCTTTGGAAGCCTAACTTTGAAACTCCAGAAACTACAGAGTTTTCTAACCAGATACTAGTGTACAGTTACTATTACAGATTTTATTTAATTATTATATTAATAACTTCAAATATATTTTTAAAGAAGTGAAATTATTTGTAAGATTATATTTGAGCTTTTATTCCTATTACTGTAACATAATTGGACCCATAAACGTACATATATAACTAATGAACAGACACCTGGTACACCACCTGGCCACCTGGTGGTAAAGAGCAGAGTAAAAATTAATTAATTATACTACAAAAAACAGTCAGCACGTCCCTTATATGCCCTTATCGAGTCTCCTTCGTTTTTTTTAGTATTAAGTGTTTAATTCCATGTGCCGCGTGGGGCCGGCTGTGCCGTGTGGGGTCAGCTTTAGAATTGTCCCACCCCTCTCCTTCCATGGGAGTCGTAAGAGCCGACTGAGGGAATACCGAGGGAGTGAGCAGCAGCACTCCTTCGAGTATTAACCACATCCACTGCGATCGCCAACTCGCCTGCCAAGCGTGGCGATTACGGCAATAACCTCCATTCTTGGGGAGGCCTATGTCCAGCAGTGGACTTAAAAGGCTGATGGATGGATGGACGTTCCAGTATTTTGTGTTAACGATTTTGGCAACCCTCAACTACATGTTCAATTTTAATTAATTAATTAAAATAATAATAAGTCCACTGATACAGTGGGCGAATGAATGGTGTTAGAAATAATTGGAGATCATGTGAAATCGATTGGGTGTACACAAAATGTATGATACATCATTAGGAAGTTGTCAGTTCATAATAATAAATGTTAGAAGCCCTGTAATTTGAAACTCTTTTATTTGAATTAAGTAAATTGTAATAATCCATTCATTTTCTGAACAACTAGTTTTTAAAAAGAAAGTATTAGCGAATTACAACATCTTTATGGGGAGATGTAAAGATTAGTGTATGTAGGAAAATCGATCAGATAGGACCATCTACCACTACTCTGTGTAAAAATATACTATTAACTTTTTTGGAAAGTAGCCTATATATTTTTCTGAGCTTCACACTATATATATGTAAAATTTCATGATGTCGGTGATCATTAGTAGTTGCAGCGTGAAAGCGTAACAAACAAACTCAATCTCGCATTTATAATATTAATAAGGATTGACCCAATTCTACTTCTACTTCCACGCAGACGAGGTCGCAGGCAGCAGCTAGTGTAGATATCATTATTACTAACGATCTGATCTTTCCTGCTTTAAGAAACACCGGAGCTAACCTTTTTATATTACTATATAAAAAACAATTGCTGTTGGTTAGTCTCACTTTATATTATATATTTATTATATATATATAATATTTTTTTGTTTTGTTAGCTCTAATACAGGATGATTTAAAATTATAAAACCCTATAAAAAAGTATAAAAATTAAGAAAAACTCAATATTGGTATCTTTCTATGGGTATTTGGCTAATAGATGACAAAATGACAGCTACTGTAATTATTTATAATTCATTTGCATTACAAGTAACCCCTCAAAATTCCAATATTAGACGATAGAAATTGGTTAGGATTGATAATCGCTGATAAAATAAATTGAAGGTGATAGGAAGTTCACCGGGTCTTCTAGTAATAAATATATTTAACTACCATTCCTATAGTGTGCCTGTTAGGAAAGATGACGTAGATTGTTTTGTTGTTACTATGCATTAAAGTTCTGGACTATGGCGTCCAGAACGGTAGCATATCGAGTATTTCCTCATAGCGTGGGATATTATCTTCCTAACAAGAATACTAATAAGCCACACTTCAGTGCGGTTAACCGCCGTTTCAAGATATCACCACGGAAAAGTGGTGTCGAGATACACTGGCCAGTGAAAATGCATTCCTTATGAACGATGCGGAAAGAGAGATCAAATTCGTTGATGCATTCGGTCTTGCTTTATAGTTAATATAATCTTATAGTAGATAATCTACAACATGATTATCTTTATTTTAAATATAGAAACATAAATATTTTAAATTTAAAAACACTATAAACTATATTTTTATACCTTTGAAATGGTTTTTACTAATTTTTTGAAATTTTTACTGTAATAAACAATTGTAAATCTAGTAAAAAAGTAAAACCGGTCGTATTCAAACCCGTAGTGCGTTTGAATACCATTCCAAATGCTTTAACAAATAAGCTACGGACTTCTAAAAAGTTGCATTAAAGAATCGTAAAATATCATCAATCAATCTAAAATACCGTATTTCTAACTCACAGTTAAATTATTCATTGTGTATTTTTAATTAGTAATTATTAGTATGCTAAAAACAAAAAGTATGTTAAACAAATATCAGCTTTTAGTAATTTATACTAATATATATATTTCCTTTTACTTGTTCTATTTTATTACATTACTCTTATTTATAACGTGTAGAAAACACGTTATAAATAAACGCAAATTACGTATACAATAGGCGTGTTACGATGCGGAAGGCTGACCGCTGATAAATGAAACTGAAAATTCCTCAAGAGAAAAACATCTATTATACTAGGTGATGGCTGGAAATAGATTTTATTTTTATTGTATACTATGAGAGAGCATTTCGCATCACATACTAAATATAAAATAAATAGTTCCTTTCTGAGCGACATCTCGAATAACACTTTTAATAAGTATACAGGATTTGAACTGAGGACCTCGCTGCCACTAGATATTATTCCAATAAAACATGCCGATGAGAGACATAGATAGTATATTCACTGAGATCGGGTAAATTTTACTACAAATTATAATGTTTCAACACTCATTCGTGTCTAATAGAATTATAACTAAACTTGAATTATGAAAATATATCCTAAGGCTGTAGTACGAAAATATATCCTAAGGCTGTTGTGCACTAAATTTAAATAGCAGTTTAATGAGCACGTAATTATAATGTATAATTTTGTATACTCGGACTATTCATGAGAAAATTTTAGCCATGAGCTGGATCGGCTTACAATTTGCTCAAAAATTGGGCCAGTAAACTTGTGACTATTTACGACAATTTTTATTAATGCAAATTAAGATATTGTCAATTTTATTACATTTACTGGCCTTGGCTTGTGACTCCGCCGTAGCCAAAAAAGATAGTTTTTGAGGTTATATCGCAGGTTCCCGATATAGTGGCGGGATAAAATGTACCTATAACATTAAGAGCTATCAAACAAAAAAGTTTCATCAAAGTCCATTTAGTAGTTTTGGCGTGATGCCCCAAAAAACAGACAATTTTTTCAAAAAAAGTTGTCTTATACTTAAATAGCCTAAAATACATTATTTTTTTCCAAATATCTTAAATGTAGAGAGCTCTATTACAGCTTTATAATAGTATAGATTTAATTTAGTATTAAGCCAGTTCTTGCTTACAACACTGACTTACTTGTTGTTTGAATATATTCTTTAATATAAGATTGTTTTTTTGTAAATAATATCGCTAGTACATGGTCATTTCCATGGAACTAACCTTCCTCATGATGCAATTAAATAGTTATCAAATCGAATCAATTTACTTGCTTATCATCACGCCATGTCCTTTGCGAGGTTTTGAAAACACATATCTATATACATACCTATATATCCGATTGTTTTCGTGTGGTAACGGTCTAAGAATACAAGTGTCACCACCCTATTCTTTCCTGTGGGTGTCGTACGAGGTGACTAAGGGGAGTAAGCAATTAGCACCCATTGCATTACCTACTTATAACCTTTTATTGCTATTGCCATTCCTCCAAGAATCTCTCTCCAAGAATAAATATTTAACTGTATTATGCCGATGAATTTTTAAGCTATCTGTGAGAATGATCATGATAAATTTGATGGACAAAGTGAAAAATAGTGTAATACGAGAATGCTCGTACATACGTTTTTGTCACTACATCTTCTTTCAACAAAGAAGATGTAGTGACAAAAATTAAGAAAAGAAAGCTTAGGTGGATCGGACACATAGAGAAGATGGATGAAAGAATATTAACGAAACAGATATACAAGGCGACTGTGAAAGGGCAAGTTGGTAGAGGTCGATATAGGTGAACGTATTTTTACCAGATCGGAGACGTTCTTAAGAAAGGCCAGGTTAAGAGTACTCGGAACCGACGAGCATGCATGAAAGCGCTGATGAAAGTGGATGAAGCGAAAGATCGAGAAGAGAGGCTCGTAGCAAGTAGAGAGAAGTGGTCTCTGCCTATACCTACGGGAAAAAGGCGTGACGATATATATCTATGTATGTATCTGTGAGAATTATACTGACTGGGAGCTTTGATGTTGTGAGCCGCAATCAAAAGAGTTATAAAAACTAGCTTATGGCGTAACTAATACATTTAGGTTAATCACTGACAATATTTATATAGAAGCAGTCTATGCTTCTCCAATCTCAAATCTTTCTATAAAACTATCATATCATAAAAACGTTAACATTTCTATCGGTTCAGATTTTACGAGGTGTAGCTTAGGCTGCCTATTAAAACCAGTCCTACACAGGTACCAGTAGAGGTCATGATCAATTGGTTTCATAAATGGCATTCGGCGTACGTGTTGACGTAAGTACGTTAAATATTCTATGGGTATGATTATTGCATAGGCACTTAAAAGAACTTAAAAAAATAATGTTTATGTTTAAAAAACTATTTTACCTTTAATCAGTGTTAGTAGATGCTTATATAGAAACACTATATTCTGTCATAAACTAGGTATATTCCCTATTTTATAATTAAAATTAGGCTGTTAGAAAGTTTAATTGGCTGTACGTCCACCTATGTAGAGTAGGTAAACTTTTTTTTGCTAAGGCGGGAAACAATGTAACCTCACCGGACACCCGTCGTTCGGAGCAAGGGACAGAGTACTGTGGTGCCCTCACCCACTAAATAAACCGGCCGTGTGCCGTCTCTCCGCCTGTATTGGCGGACCATTGGAACTTAAAAAATGTTCCTTACCGCACACACCGTCCTTCAGGGCAACGAACAGGGTAGTGTGGGGCCTTACCCACTAAAAAAACCCGCCGCGTGCCGTCTCTCTGCCTTTATTGGCAGGCCACCGCAACCATATTACATTCCTACAGTGGTTAGCTAAACCTACCTCCATAATAAAGTAGGTGTTTTATTGTACTTGAATAAGCAATAAATAATTGTTTATTGAATTGCGAGAACTACAAAACTATTAAAAGTGAATTTTATGTGCAATACAATAACTGCAATGTCATACAACTTATATTACGTATCTAAGGTGTATTGGCTTAGTCTAACACTTCAGATTGGCATAAGGCATTCAAGTGTGGTGGGCTTACTATCATCATCTATTGTTCCTTTTATATGTATACCTACGCATGTCAAAAATTATCTCTATGCAATAATAGATCATCATCCATCCATCCATCTAACATTGCCGAAATAATCCCTATTGTTAATATAAGTAATAAACTATCTATTCAACCGTTTTTGAGTGATTGAATAACAAAAATCCAAACATACAGGTTTTTCACATTTATCATACAATACTTAGGACGCTAAAGAATACAATAATGTGGCAATATATGTAGGTAGTAAACTAAGCAATTACTATACCGTAATTAACAAAACTAGTTGATGGATATAGCTTATGATTATCTCTAGCTTAGTTATACTTCTAGAATATGTCCTCGATTGCTTAAGTTCACCACCAACGATTACTTTAATCGATTTTTACTACACATCAAAAAACAGCTATAAAACCTGGTTTGCTTAGCATTCGTAAGTTTTCGTTATGATTATAGATTTGTTCGTTAAAACCAAAGCGGAACAATATTTAAATTGTTTCAACAAGGTAGTGATTGAAATGGATTGAAAACAAAAGTGTTGATTAACCATTAATTAGACACGGATACGGACCAATTTGTACGTGAATTAATGTTGTGAATAGCGTAATATTGTGCAGTTTTCTAGTAATAAGTCATTTGTAAATTATATTGTTTGATTCAACAAAATAAGTAGGGCAAACCGCAGAGGGCCTCATCCACGTCGACCGTTGTCTAAAATCATCGACAAATCGAGATCCCTTAGGTCGAAAGTCCTCTTAACGTCATGTGTTTGTTTTGATAGAGAGTGGCAAATAAGGCCCTTCGGATGGTAAACGGTTACATGTTCTATAAATTTATTTATGGGTGCCTTATAAGTCAACTCTTTTTTCAAACCGATTATTTTGTGAAAAATTAGAGATTTATTGCGAATCCTGCATTCGATTTTACCTCCCTTCCTATCCAGTAGAGTGATGTGAACCGCTATGCTATCGTAGACACCCATTGGTGATATTACAAAGAGATTAAATGTAAGATAAAAAAAAATTTGGCATGTTTCCGTATCTAAACCACTGCTTTCACTGGATCCATATTTAATGGAAAGATGCACATGACTCTCAAGTCACGACCAACTTAATTTTGTTGGTTTAATTGCTTAAGAAAATCAGCTTACATTTTATAAAATAAAACTACTCTTACGGAAGTTGTCATGTTTACTTGATTCTCGTTTTACTCTAGACTCAAGTTTACTGAGGTCTACCTAATCTGTGCAATACTATCTGAACAGGATTCATAAGTCTTTGATTCTCAACGGTCAATCAGTTGTTTTTCTAACTTAAGCTCCTTTTACCCACATTTATAGAGATTTTGAAAACAGAATATCAGCTCAGCCAAAAAAAAAATATATTTATTTTAGATTCCTTCAATGATATAGTAAAGTGCTTATTTTTTATAGTATTATTCAAAAAAGACAAAAAACTGTAAAAATGCGTAAAAAGTTGGAATTTATCATTTGAGATAGAGTATTTTATCATTTGCTATAAAACATTTACGATATAAGAATATAGATCTAAATATTAAAAAGTCACAGAGTAGCCTTCATCAGAGCATCAAACTAATGAATCTGATAAAATAACTACCGCACGATTTTGGTGGACCACTTTCATGAACAAAATGTCGATTGCTCCTATAAATACTTGTAATGTAACCTGTCCGATTGCCTACCCACAGGCACACTAATGTTACGTAGTTAAGCAAGTCACAACTATTGGAGTCAAGTCTTATATAGACAATCCTGTAAAAATTATCTGTATGCCACGTTCACGTAAAACATTTTGTAAACTGAACATCATTGTATGCCACGTCACAAGCATACAAATGATTATGATTATTAAACCAGTACGAACTAAAACAACACAAGTATTATAAGAGATTACGAAATCTGTCATAATACTTATGCTATGTTAAACTCCTACATAAAAGTGACCAGTGTAGTGGGCAGTGTACTTGAGAAATATCCAATAAGGTTGCATACGTAACAATGTAACTAGATCAATTGCAGCAGTTAGCGCTTACACCACCTCACTTCAAAGGGCTAAACTTAGGTCGCTTGAAAGCGCTGTAATTGCATAAATAAAAATAACCAATATTATTAAAATTTTGACGGGCCTCGTCGCGTAGTCAGTAGTGTAACCGATATACGTGCACGAGGTCGTGGGTTCGATTCCCACTCAGGTCAATTATTTGTGTGATGAACACAGATATTTGTACTGTCAGAAAGTGCAATAAACCTTACCAATTAATTGCTGCCGAAGGCATGGCCATTTAAGAAAGAGAGGAGAGCTATTGTGGGCCACTAGCTTTCCTTTTAACCACCAGGACTGATATCCTACATATACTAGCGCTGCATTCGAATCTACCTATAACTCGGTCATATATTTTCAAATTTTAGGTAATTTTATGTAATACTCTAACAAAAATTCCTCCATTGTAGACACAATCTGTGTACTTACCTAGGCTGTATTTTAAATGCGCTGCATTGCAACACTCCCTTTCAAATCTAATATTCATACCAGGTACACAGAACATGATCTGGATTATATGCTTTCAGAATATTAAACTATATTTTGAAGAACTAATATAGATGATGAAATCCCGTGGAAAGTGTTGAGACTTTTACAACCATCGATATGTTTTAATAGATCGAAGCTCAGGAAGAATTTCTAAGTTCCACAAATAGTGTTTGCTATGGACGAAGCTTTGGTGTTGCGACAGAGGTCTGAGGTTCGATCCGGTCGGGCAATGTTATTGAGCTTTTTTCCTAAAAAGAAAAATGCATAGTAGCAGCCCGGAGTTTGGAAATGTGCCCGGTAGACGGCAATAGGCTCGCCTCCTATTACGTGGGACTTAAACATAGTTGGCGAACTGTGGGTGTGTAATACACCTCTGCCTACCCCTTCAGGGAATACAGAACAAAATCGAACCCGAGATCTCATGATCAGCAGTTGCTCGCACTGCCACACCACAGCGGCAGTTAAAGCATTGCTGGTATTGGGGACTAAGTAGGGTTACTCAATTGTTAGGTATATTCTGGTCCCAGTGGCGAAGCACTTCGGACTTCAATGTGTTTTGGATGTAACGAGAGATAGCTATTCATTAATTCCAATCCCCGATATGATATGGTGAGCAGCGGCTCAGCATTCTTAGTTCACCATAAGCAATAAAAAAATTATTTGTGTTATTATTTTTTGACTGTATTGTGCATAATATTTAGGCGAAAAGCCATTATAGTTTATTTGAAGAATAATTATTATATACATAATCCTTCAACTTATTATTTCTTTGTTATATTTAGAAACTAACTTCCGTAACAGAACCGCAAATAAAACAATTTATCAGACTCGGTGAACTAGATCAATGATTGAAATAAATAATATTTCGCAAGAATTTGTCAATCGAATCAAGTATCATTCGAGTACAGGTTAATTGGAGCAAGTGCAATTCTATTTTCAAAGCGTTGACCATATCGAGGCATAGTGAGGTACTTCAATGTACTACGAGTACAAATGTAATCGATTTGGTACAGAACTGGTATTTCTTGTTAGTAAATAAACTAAAGATTAAGTGACAACTGGTATATATAATTGAAACTATCAAGTACTTATGTACTAAATATGAGTGACCGAATGTAATATCAATGTATTCGTATATTTTGAACTTGGGCAATATCTTATTTGAGATATGGGTATTTTAGTATATACCTTAACGACAAATTAATAGTTGCAGTGTCCTTATTGCTAAGTAGGTCAGGCAATTGTCTTTAATAAATACCTAACAAGCACCTGCAGACCTTGGCTTCTGATAACGGATACTGGTAATGTGGCAGGGTGGATATATTGTCCAGTGTATAATTGAATACAGACTTACTTAGACACTAATATAAATTACGCTTAGCCTATGTACTATAAAATGTATTCTTACTGTATAATAAGTACAAAACTTTATTTCTCTCTGTTTATGAGATATACTAAATATGAACATACACAGTATTATTCCTCTTGTACATTATCAGTTACGAGATATTATTACTTTGGCTTTTCTTTTTACATTACCACATAAAATAAGAATATAAAACAACATAACAGCTTGGAAACCTAACCTAGTTACTTGATGTCATAATGCTTAGTGCAAGAAGGTTAGATTAATTCGTGTCTTGTCAGAATTAAAAGAGCTGTTACGTTTAGTTGTTCAAACTTCATATTGAATTGATTTATGAGCTAAAACAAAAGAAGCTGTATCTGTAACATAAAACTATCAATGGGGCTCTTGTTTTCATCTTACGAAATAGTAACAGATGTGTTTTGACTTATTACAAAATCTTACGCCAGTCTATTATCTCTATAATTAAATTATATTTACATATTATTGCAATAACTACTTAAGCTAAAGAGATGTAACCTATTCTTTTAAACGTAGAATTGGCACGAACTAGTTTTCCTTAGACATTATCAAACATACATATTAATCCCATATACATGTATAAAAAAATAACTGACTGACTGGTTAATATATCAACGCACAGTTCAAACTCCTGGCGGATCCTGGGATCGTGAAAATTTGAATATGGGTTTCTTTGACACAGTAGGTGAGCATTAAGAAAGGATTTTACGCAAATCCTATGAATGAATTATCACTATGACGCGAGCGTAGCCGCTGGCGATGTACTAGTTAAATGACAAAACATAGCATCACGCCTGTACTCCCCGAAGGGATAGGGCAGGGGTGTATTACACACCCACGATTTGCCAGCTATGTTTAAGTCCCACGTAATAGGGGGCGAGCCTATTGCCATCTCCCGGGCATATTTCCAAACTACGGGCTGCTACTGAGAATTTTTCTTTTTACGAAAAAGCTCAATAGCACCACCCGACCCGGGGATCGAACCCGAGACCTCATGATTGGCAGTCGCTCAGACTACCGCTGTACCACAGAAAATTAAATGCCACTTAGATTATTTTAATAATAACACGGTATATAAATTTCAATCTAAGAACATTGTTAAACTAAGTAATATTATTTTATTCTTTCTATATCCATGTCTTTATAATCTTATATACTAACTCGTAAATATTGCCAAACACACGATACTAATAAAAATCATAACATAGTTAAGATATAATCAATATAAGACAGGAGGTCTATTAGAACAGGTTATCTTGAATCGAGGTTATTAAAATAATATAGCATTGATCTATTTTATATTATCTGCATATCAATCTGACAAGCGCATAATAAAAACAAGCGTAAAAAACGATTCCAGTAACTATTTTCTTATACATAATAGTTTATACAATTTTTGTATATACTCGTAATTTGCTTAGTGAAGTTTTTTATCATATTTTTTAAAGGTAAAGTCAATATACGCGGTCACTTTTTATTTTAATGTACAACCACAGATCATTGTTACTCAATGTCGTTATTCTAAAAAACTAGGTTTCTAAGCTTTGGCAATAAACCGTCAGGTGATATTAGCACTGGTCGCTAATGATGATTACCTGTAACAAACAAAATGTTTTTTAATAACAATAGTAATAAATATTTCATGTAGATAGTTTTCAGGTGTTCTTATGAGGTTGAAGGATAAAAAAATCCGTAAGGAAGTACCTATTACCAATTATTGTTCCGATTTTAGGTTTCATTATTTCTTTTCAATTGTAATATATTAATATATATAAATTATATGTAATATATTAATATTGCGCCGTGTGGGGCCGGCTTTAGAATTGTCCCACCCCTCTCTACCCACGGGAGTCATAAGAGCCGACCGAGGGAATACCGGGGGAGTGGGCAGCAGCACTCTGTCGAATATTAACAACATCCACTGCGATCGCCAACCCGCCTGCCAAGCGTGGCGATTACGGCATTATCCCGCATGATGGGACCGCTCGTTGTGGCGTTCTTTTGGGGAGGCCTATGTCCAGCAGTGGATGTTGAAAGGCTGGTGGATGGATGGATATAATTATATTCTAGACAAAATAATATATCATGCCCGGTCAGCTGCATCCAATAACTGAGAATTTTCTACGCTATTCACATCTCGTACTTTTAGTAAATAGTTTTTATGTAAACATCACAAAAAAAAATACTTCACGTTAAGTACTTATATGGTTTTCTCATGGATGCCATTGTCAGAACCAAATTGAAACGGGACCACACGGGAAGCACCCGCTTTCAAATAAAAAAAGAATCATCAAAATCGGTTTTCTCAGTCGAAAGTTCTGAGGATAAAAAAAAATATAGTCGAATTGAGAACCTACTCCTTTTTTTGAAGTCGGTCGATAAAACTGAAACAATCGTTTTATGAAAGAGTCCATGTTTTACTATTATTCCGAATAACATAACAAAATTCACAAAGCTTATATTTACTATTATAAAATAAATCAACAAATTTTGTAAGTAAACTTTATGTTATTATAATTTCCAAATATCTTTCAGCCATTTAGTATCTAGCTATTATCTCAGATGATAAACGACCTTCTTACATAACATTTCTGCACTAGTTTTCGACCGCATTTCGAACTCGAAGCCATCAATCGCTGTCACCAATTTTGTAAATCGATTACAACCTTCTTAATGAGTGTTTGTTTAACGATCATTAATGTTGCAATTGTTTCAGATAATTCAATTAACACCGAAATTAATTGATTTATCTTCAAATATTTAACACGAATGGCCAAATGACTGATTTAATTAGTAGTTGTTATATGAAGTTATAAATAATTATTTATGCTTTGGGTGTTCTTTTGCGACATTGGTAATTTACTAAGTATGTCAGGATACAACCCTTTTAGTTTAACAGTAACTCGTAACAGCCACAACATCATCTATAACCAAATATTTCTAATATATAATATTTAATTTGCTCATTTATTCTGTTATGCTTTTGAATCTACATACAAACTTATTTACTCCTAAGTTTTTTCTCTAATAGCCAATGACAAACTCTTTAGTACTTAAATCATGAAATATTATTAAAAAATAAACGGAAAGACGAAATTTCATCTTTATAACTTTCAAGTCTAAATCATGTTTATTGTGTTCTTTAAACCCAAAACAAATGCTTTACTTTTTCCGTGTGGTGACGGACTAAGAATATAAGTGTCGCCACCCCATTCTTTCCCACGGGTGTCGTATGAAGTTACTAAGGGAAGTAAGCAATTATCATCCATTGCATGACTGGTGGTAGGGCTGGGTACCAAGTGGGAGTACTCACTTGGTATCGGGCCTGAGTGGGTTAGTACTACCATCTCCCGTGTGACCGGCCATGAAGCACATAGCTACACTGATACGGTGTTTTGGCTGTAGCAGGAGATAGCCCTTTATTCTTTCATTTCATATCAGTAAAATGAAATGGTGAGCAGCGGCTTGACAATATTCTCGGTATAGTTGAGTCCATGAGCGACGGTTACCATTTACCAACAGATGGGCCGTGGCTCCTCTTCCACTATATGCAATAAAAAAAAAAGTTTACAATTAAATGTGTGTACATATTTATAGTTCTGTACAAAATAGGTCTTGTTCTTACAATTTCTAAGACCAAGGCTACGTGAAGCGAGATCAATATTCAGCCTTGGTCTTCTTGGCTAAGACAAAAGCTTTAACCTATAGTAACGGTTATTGTTTATGTTAGTTATAAATTTCATTAGTTATCTACCTATATACAGATTACTACCTACTATTTTGCTTTACGGAACACCTATTTTTGATGTGCCCTAAATCTACTAAAACAATGTAAAGTGTATGTTTTGACAAGATCATTAATAGTGATTTTGTCACAGCATACACTTGACATGGTGGTTCATTTTAATCAACTATAGTATAATGTTGACTATACACAAATTGTTTGATTTAATAATAATAATAAAATAATAAATATTCACGGACATTTTTCACACAACGTCCTCTGGTCCCAAACTAAGCTTGACGCTTGTGCTATGAGTACCAGATTACGGATATAATGTATTACACTACTTTTTTTTGTAAATACATACCTACATATAATAGATAAAAAACAACCAGACGCAGTACAAATATCTGTGTTCATCACACAAATAATTGTCCTGAGTGGAAATCGAGCCCACGACCTCGTGCACGGAAGTCGGTTACACTGCCAACTACGCCACGAGGCCCGCCGATTTATCAGTACCAAGCAAAAAACACATATCGAAATAAACAAATAACGTTATAAGGAATGGTTATGCATCCTTACTAATATTATAAATACGAAAGTGCGTTTGTTTGTTTAGTTCTTACGCTTCCACGACGTAACTACTCAATGACTTATTTTTGCACATAATTAATGTGCCATAGATTTACGTTTTAACATTATATCACCCCCTTTTTTTGTTAAGGTGTGAAAAAATTTACCTATCCGCACCTCGTCGTTCGGGGTAACGAACAGGGTAGTGTGGGGCACTCACCCACTAAATAAACCCACCATATGCCGTCTCTCCGCCTGTATTGGCGGACCACTGGAACTGTGTTACTTCAGTGGTAATATTGTTTGAGCCTGAAGATCACGCAGAGACGAATTTGAGGGCTAAATCTAATTAAATATATTTGAAAGTAGATGATGTATCTGAGTATGAATGATACGATCAATCGCAGTTCTAACAACAATATAATCATTTTCAATATACTAATATATCGTGACTAACCTTCTTTAATACACCCATTTCCGTTATTAAATTTCGTAATTGCCATATGCAACACGTAAAGAACTTCCATATTTACATTTCATCTAGCCTGTTATGACTATTTACATTAACTCAGTCAATATACCTATTACAAGAAAAAAATATATCTGAAGTGTCTGATGTCATAGTTTATTCGTACCCACGCAAAAATTTCAACAGACTTTGCGGTATCTTTGCTAATATTGGATAGGTCTTAGCCGACCACGTCGATGGCTAAATTCACGAGCAATTCCCTCAGGCAGGCAGTTTATCTGACTAAGATTTCCTTCTTCAAGTAGTGACAAATTAAACGTTATTTTTTATACTACTTAATAGGAGCTGACAATAAGGAGAGGATAGATAGGATACTAAGGAGAAGATAGGAAGTATAATAAGGATAGGATAGGGAGGGGGTTTGGGCCTCCGACACTCTCACTTACCATATGAAACTCTACGGTTGGAATCACTACCGTTGTTACACACTGATCCTGTGTGAATGGGTGGTACTTCCCCGATCGAGCTGGCCCATTCGTGTTGGGATAAGCAAGGCTTTACCACTGGAATGTATAGATTAAGTTGTTATACACAATAACACTAAACTACTGAACGGATTTTGATGCAACTTATTTTATTTGATTCCTCTTGATTAGACTTAAAAACTGGTATACATTATCCCGCTACTATACACCTGAGATATAACTTAAAAACTAGCTTTTGGCTGCGGCGGAGCCACGGGCAAAGGCTAGTACACTAATAAAAATGTCACTGAAACCCATAAAAGAAAAGAACAATAACGCTTTCTTTTCGCAACTTCCATCTGTTAGATGTAATTGAATTGTCTTTGTGCTATGAAAAGTCTGTATTATTAGGAAATAAAAAGCTCTATTATCAAAGAATTAAGTATCACAATAGCAAAAGACCTCTAAATATCCAAAAACCGCTTAACTCTCAGATCATAATCAGTTGCGCAAGAGTTTTCGCTGCGTGCGTATGACACCTGCCTAAACATACCATTGTGACAATGGGAGGCGTCTTAATGGCGGAAAGAATGGTTTAATAAGACAATTAATCAACCTCTTGTTTCATCATGATCACTTTCAAAGCACTTTCAAGTGCTCAGTTGTTCAGCTTTCAAGGCATTAGTCATGTTTTCTAGTTGTGTGTGAAACATTGACACTGAAAGCAAAAGTGAAACGAAATCCAGTTTTGGATTGTTTCAAAGTTCAAGAGACAAGAACAGGGGGTTACATAAAGCAAGCTGCATCTTTGCATATAAAATGCAAAATCTGTTTAAAATGTTTTGCAATGCTTTTCAACTAATGTGTCATTAATTAGTTTATGATAAATATATATGAGTACTCCTACTCGTATAATTTTACAAGTTAAATCATATTATAAGTGGTAGTTTTTCCTACCGTTGTGTTTCGTATGGTGAGTGAGAGTGCCGGAGGCCCAAATCCCCTCCCTATCCTCTCCTTATTATCTTTCTCATACCTTCCTTAGTATCCTACTCCATATTATTCTTCCTATCCACCTCCTATCCCTTTCCTTGGAGATGGCGACGCGCGAGTGATACCACTAGTATTGCTAGCGTCTATGAGCTACGTTAACCGCTTACCATCATGTAACCTCCCATCGCCACCCATGTAATAAATAAAAAAACAAAAAAAAACGAGTGTGCTTTACCCACGACCACACGACTGAAGTAAAACTTAACAATAAATATATGTATATATATTATTAATAATGTTAATATCTATTAATAATAAGAAAGAGAGAAAGAAAATGTGAGCTCGCACCTCTCTCTCCTACCCCTACAGTAATATACGAAACGTAACTCTCTCTCTTTCTATCTTCACAAACTTATATCTCCCTCTCAACTTCCGTTCGCCTCGCCCGATCACACTTTTCGTAACGCTCACGTCACGCATTCACCAGCTTACTCCCCAAGTCAAGCGTGCGTAAAGAAGTATTTACTTCAAAAATGTACCTACTTTGCGTAGTACTATTATTGTTCCATGACTATTTCACATATTTAGACCTCAGGTGGGAGATTGAACTCAACACTACTGTCTTTGCAGTCCTTAAATTTACCGCTAAGCCATCACTGCCATGCTTTTCACTTATGTAATAGTAATTTAAATGCTAGGTTTTAGTAAAAGTAATCATTCATGTAGACCCATTGTTTACAATAATTATTTCCTTATGTTCTTTTACATTATAGAAAGGCAATACTTATTTTTGTAAATACTATTAATTGCAATAATAAGTAGGATCGTGCTTCGTGAACCTCGTGTCAGGGCTGCAATGAAAATTACAGAGATACGAACGATCGCTTGAAGGTTGATATCTAAGAGTTACTTCTAACCTCGGACGCATCCTGCCTTTTCTCTATAATAATATCAATTATGCAAAGAGAAATCAAATGCTTTGGGTTGTATATACCTAATCTTCAAATTTATTATTCAAAATAGCTTAAAATGGAGGGGTATTACGTGTATGTAATTACTACACCATTAAACATACATTGCAGTTACAGCTGTTTCGAAATCCATGCAGTAAGATCAAGTAACCTTAGTAAAATTCTAACCTTTGCCCTGGCTCCATCACAGGAAAATCCTAGTTTTATACTCAGGTCATGTAGACAGATGGTTATATCTCAGGTTCCCGATATTAAACCACGATAAAACATATACTTTTTTAAGTCGAATCCAGAGCTCAGAATAAAAAAGTTTCGTCCATATCCGTTTAGTAGTTTTTGCATGACAAGCGAACAAAAATTCTAACAAAAATATTTTCCGTTCAGTCACCTTTTTTTTTGTTAAGGCGGGAAAAGATGTTCCTAACCCCACACCCTGTCATTCGGGCCAACGACCAGGGTGTGGGGCCTGCGCCCACTAAAGAAACCCGCCGTGTGCCATTTCTCCGCCTTTGTTGGCGCGCCACTGGAACTATGTTACATTCCTTCAGTGGTCTTCCGTTCAGTCACCTACATAGCGCAATATGTTTTTCTAAAATACTTTCAATGTGTGTACATTTGTGATACAAATGAATACTCTCACCAACTGTACCACCAGTAATGCAATGGGGATAACTGCCTACTTCCCTTAATCATCTTGTATGGCACCCATGGCAAAGATTGGGTCGTGACACTTTTCTTCTTAGTTCGTCACCACAAAATTACTTAAAGAAATATGCACTTACACTGCATTAATTCTACAAAGGCTTGCAACGCTATTTTTAAGTCTTCTGTTTCAATTAGACATTACCAGACTTCTATTTTGTAGGTCAAAGAACTGGCTCAATCATCTACTAATGTTATTTGTAAATAACCAGTTTTTTCATTAGCAAAGCAACCCAAAAGATATTTAACACCAATAAAATTGCCTAAATAAACTCAAAACACGATACAGAAAACAGCTGATTGCTATAAATAGCAGTACAAAACTTGCCGTTTTTCGTAACCAGTTATATCCAAACTAGATACCATTAAGAGTTCATCCACATTTACACGTTTTATTTTTGTTTGTTTGAGTAAATAAGAGTAGTCTAGCTGTAGTGTATTCAACTATAGATCACGAGGCCTTGGGTTCAATTGCAGACTAGCAAAAAGCTATGTTTCAGCGAGAAATTTTCTATAGCAGATCAGAGTTAGGAAGTCAGTGGTCTGTCACTCTCGTGCGGCTCGTGCCTCTGAAAGTACACTAAGCCGTTGGTCCTATGTCTGTGGAGGAACAGAGAATGCACTAATGTTAGCGCACGCACTAGTGCACTATAATATCTCATGCGTACATAGCTAATGTCTTTCGATATTTGCCAAGAAATTACGGTTTAAAGATCATATAACCATAGATTAAATAAAATTTGCTTACAACTCTTAATTATAATATAGTACAGCATATTTTTAACAATAATAATTATAACTAGCCGAACCGAAAAGAAAATCTAGGATGAAACAGAAGGATCTTCAAACGCGTGATTATTTTGATACTTATATTATTTTACAAGCTGACGCCCGCGACCAATGGCGGTCCTGTCCCAACTGCAATCAACGGATCCCTAGTCGATGGCTGTCTGGTGAATGGCCGTTCTACATGCGAGTAATTATGCTGGAAACCTAACTCTTTCTAATCATAAAAACTTCATTAAAATCAGTTTAGTAATTTCAGATAATTATGTGCTCTAATAGACAGACTCAACAAATCGTTATTTTGTGTTTCCATTTTTTTTTGTTCCGCCGGGAAAAAAATTACCTAACCGCACACCCCGTCGTTCGGGGCAACGAACAGGGTAGTGTGGGGCCCGCACCCACTAAAGAAACCCACCTTGTGCCGTCTCTCTGCCTGTGTTGACGGACCACTGGTATTGTGTTGGATTACTCTGAGTCTGGGTGTACTTTGTGTCCGTGAAATTGTATGTTTGTGAAATCCCCCGCGATACAAAGATTATTACTTAGTGCAGGGTGTTGTGTTTAAAAAAAAGTGTGCTGGAGCAGCTATAAACGATTAGACCGGAAGTTGACTTCAAGATGGGATATAAAGGGATCAAGATACAACCAATAAAGTGAGAACTCTAATGTCTAACGTACCCATAATTCCCCAAAAGAATCTTAATTTTTAAATATTGCCAATTGCACTTAAATTAGTCCTTATACCGGTACCGGCTATACATGACTGACACCAAAATCAGTACCTACTAGAGACTAATAAATTAATGAATATTCATATTGTGATGTATTTAGATCGTTTGCAAGTATCAAAACCGTCTGGTTTGGGGTATTCGATTGGTCTCACCTAAAATGTGTAATGATTGCGTACCTAAAGCATCTGACCTTTTTAAGCAAATTATGACAAGCGTTTCCGATGCCATTATGAATAATAACAAAGCACATAGTCCGTTTAATTGGCAGAGCTGGTTGTTAATACAAATTGACTTTACTTAGAATCTTACGTGTTATGAAGGACAAGTTATTGCAATAATTTAAGTTAAAGTTAAACTAAGGAGACATATCAGTGCAAAAAAAATGCCAGCCCGTCTAGACAGCGTGGCACTATAAGCCAATTTCTTTCCAATTATATGAAGGCTCGAGACCAAGCAAGCAACGCTTGTTGAAATGTACATTTAACCCATCAATTAAATAGTCAATCATAATTTAATTAATTCAATCAAGTTCAACTCTGAGACAAACGTTACGAAAGCTTTTTATCTCATCTTTATTTTTCATACTAAAATATTAACATGGATGTTTTTCGGACGTTCACCCTGTCACCAGACTTCAAATGAGACCGGAGATGCAGGTCCTAATAACAGGAAAAAAAACGTTGGGACACATTTCATAAATCTCTGCGTGACTGCACTCGCCCACAAAGTTAATTGAATATTACTTAGAATTCTACGCAGCCTTAATTCTTTCAAAGGGTAAGACATACCTTATATTTTTAAACGTAAAAATAACACATTTATCTCATCATCTGTAGCCTTTTATCTTTAAGCACAATTCAATTTCTGTTATATCTAAGATTGTGTTTTCGTATATGATTTAGAGCTTTTTATACATACCAAACAGTAAGGTTTCTCAAAGAAAAAATATAATTATATTAATAATAATCATTATTATTTAATCTCGTTTCTGTTCAATTAAAATCGAATTTCATGCTAAAATCCGTTCTGAAATTTGAAAAACAGAAATCATCAATTTTTCAGGGTATAAAATAAACTATGTTATTTTCTGTAAACCAGATTATATTTTTGTAAAAGTTCATGGCAATAGGAGGAAGAGTATGGCAGCATATAAGATGTCAACAATCAAACATTGAGTTTTAAATAGACTAGCTGACCGACAGATGTTGTCCTGTCTAAGCTATGAATATTCAACTATTTGCAAACTGCCAAACCCGCGATGTTAACATAGTAGTTAAGTTTTCTGAAAATACCCAAATCTCTCTTATTTTTATTTTTTAGTTTTTCGTTCCGTAAGAACTTTCTACAAAATATTAGGAAACTTAAAAAGATGATTGGTAAAGTCGTTCCCAAGTTATGGCGTAACCAATGATTCATTTTTATATATAGACATTATTTTCGCGTACCGTCCAAGAGGTTTTCAATTCGTGGTTTAGATTTTATCAAAAAAGTGTTATACCTTAACAATCGTAGTATTTTTAAACTATAACATAACATGTTTTAAACTATATTGGTTTCCATTTAGAAGATGACCTCAGTGTTCTAGTGAACAAATATCTTTTTAGTATGAAATAAGAAATGTTTGCTCAGCGACGAAATATTGCTAAATGTTATACGCTTGAAACATTATTTTTTGCAATAACTAACTGCTGATGTCATACCAGTATTTATTGTTAATAGGAGTTTTTATTACTTCTTACTTATTATTAATCTGTTATTATGTCTTATTTATGACTAGCTGTGCCGCTGCCATGGCTTAGCGGTCTGGACACTTCCTCGGATTGGAAGGGACAGGTTCGAATCCCGCTCGCAATAAAGTTTTCTTTCTCCACATTCACAAAAAAAATGGTTTTTGTTTTAGGCATAGATGTTCACTTCGATTAAAATCAAAGCTTAGTTTGTTTAAAAAATAGAATAAGTAACCTTAAATTTAAAATTATTTAACAAAAATTTATTAACTTTTAAGTAAATTGACGGTATTTTAGTACATTTAGAGGAATCTGTAATATTAATATTTGAAAATCCACGAATGGCGCACATGCAACCGACGGATATATAGCTTCAATTTTATTATTGAGGATGACTACAAGTGGGCTTGGCAATTAATATACTATTATCAAATGCATACACAATTATAACGATTATGACTATTATATCATAAGTATTTTGAATAGGTTTTAATGGAAACAGGTTTGATTCCGACTAGACCTACAAATTATTATCAAACTCGTCACTTGATTGGTGTGCTTAAAAAATCTCACTCGTATAGATTTCCTATTATGTGAATAAAGTAAATAAGCGGCGTTGACGAGTGATAAAATTCGTCAGACCTACTTGATAGATGAGACACCAATGAAACTACTATTTACTATGTTATAGTCAATATATTGGACATTACATATCACTATACCAGTATCTTAAGCAGAAAAGAATGCGTCAATAGATTAATAAAGGTACAGGTGATAAAACCCTTTAAAAATTTTTCTTGTAAGGCGCACCGAACACTGGTACACGGGGTAGTGTGGACCTCACCCGCTAAATAAACCCACCATGTGCCGCTCGATCATTATTGGCGTACCACTGGAAAATTGTGACATAATTTCAGTGACCGCCTTGCTAAACTGGTTGGCTAGATTAGTACTACCTTCTCACAGAATATCTCCATAAAGTTTTGGTATAGCTATTATACCGACTGTTATGTATCATACAGTGAATGAGAGCGCCGGACTTGATTCCATTCCCGACCCTCTCTACTTTGACTCCGTTTCCTATCCCTTTTCAACCGACTTCGAAAAGGAGGATGTTCTCAATTCGGCTGTATGTTTTTTTTAGGATGTGACACGCGAGTTTTACCTCTGTTATTACTAGCATTGGTAGCCGCTTACCTTTTGGGGTCGTATACTTGTTTACTACGCTTGAAGAAAATCTGTTATACTATTTTGCGAATAGTTTTTTTACGTTTTAAATGTTATAAGGTAGTGACGGTCGCTAATACCATAAGCGGAACTATTTCGCAATACATCCAAGTACAACCTCAATTCTTAAATCATTACCTAAAGTGGCCTCAACTGTGACAATACGTAGGTGGTATATTATTCATTACAACAATGTCATAATTTGATAAACAGCAGCTCATCAAGTACGTTTGCATGTTAAGTAACGTCCATGTTGTGACGAACTAAGTATTCATAATATCGAATACACAGGAAAATGTCAATTAATAGTCCAGAGAAAGGAGTCTTGATACAAAATAGAGCCGTTATGGAAGTGACAATACATGGTCTTGCATTTTGGTTCTTCACCTCTAATCTATGTAAATATAATGATAGAGGTATGTCGTTTGGACCGTGTGGGGCCAGCACTAAGAATAGCTCCACCCCGTCTCTTCCTATGAGAGTCGTAGAAGCCGACTAAGGGATTACCGGGGGACCGGGCAGCAGCGTTCCCCTGTGTACTAAAAACATCCACTGCGATCGCCAACCCGCCTGCCAAGCGTGGCGATTATGGTAAAACCCCCATTTTGGGGAGGCCTATGTCCAGCAGTGGACGATGAAATGCTGATGGATGGATGGATGGATGTCGTTGGGCGCGCAACATAAAAATTACTGTATACATTTCAATTAAGTTTCCTAAGTTTTATTCCTTAGACAGTTGGCCCTTTTCTAAAAAAATATTGCGTTATCTTCGTTTAATATACGCTTATTAAAGTTTTAAGAAACAATGAAATTTTATAAGCACTACGTATTTAGTGATGTACGAATAATATATGTCTTTTGTTATTATAAAAAGCAACGCATACAGTCACCGGTGTCAGCTAATGAGCTCTAAACAAATTAATATATTTATTTACACGTTGCAAAATATCTGTTTCTGTTAAAGATATATTTCTAAGCCTCGTAAAAAATACTTTTGACAATGACGAGCATCACTCTGACGATTACGCTCGGAAGCGAGAGATCGCCACCTATTGCCATGCATGCTACCTTGTTATCATCAAATAATATATTATATCATCATCATCGTCTCCCTAGCCTTAACCCAATCTTTTTGTTGGATCAACTGCCAATCTGAGCGCCGCGAGCCAACTCAGGAGCCAACCTTAGCTTTAGAGTCCGGTCCAGATTTTTATTCAGAACTGACAACCTGTAATGACTGCCAGGATGGTATTTGATGGCAACGGCATGGAGTCCTTACCTTCCGACTCGTGCAGATGCTGTCGGGGCATGGTTGCTTCGGCAGATACCTGCACATAGTCGCAAGGAGGGAAGCGACTCCGGGCTGTCACCACTGCGGCTGTGACGAGGACACGGCGCGGCACACGCTCGAATCGTGCCCGGCTTGGGCCGAGCAGCGCCGTGAACTCGTCGCGGAAATAGGGGGGGACCTCTCGCTGCCGAGCGTCGTCAGAGCGATGCTTGGCAGTGACAGGAATTGGGCCGCGGTCGCTGCCTTCTGCGAGGAGGTTATCTTGCGGAAGGAAGCGGCGGAGAGGGCTAGGGAGGAGGATTCTTCCGCTGACCCAAACCGCCACCAGCGACCGGGGCGGCGCAGGCGCAGATACTTGCGCCTCATGCCGCCCTAGCTGAGGCTGCGGGTTGATGGACCGGGGAACGTCCGCCACCCGCAAGGCCTCCCGCGAAGGTGCGACGCTCTATGTGCGGATGCGTCGCTCAGTAGAGGGTACCCGAAAGGGTAAGCCGTCGGCGGACCACCGAAGGAATGTAACATAGTTCCAGTGGCCCGCCAACAAAGGCGGAGAGACGGCACACGGCGGGTTTCTTTAGTGGGTGAGGGCCCCACACTACCCTGTTTGTTGCCCCGAACGACGGGGTGTGCGGTTAGGAACATTTTATCCGGCCTTAACAAAAAAAAAAAAATAGATGGTATTTGATAGCTAGGACTGCTTAACGTGCCTTCCTAAGCACGGAGTTGGTTAGGTATCCACAAATAGGTGTCACTTTTTGGTCACCAATCTGATACTACTACTAATTACCAGCCAAGTTGATTAACCCTTCCAATCGTTCGAACTATAAGTGCACAACTAGGCTACGATTACGTATTCTGAAAATAAACAAATGCCTCATTTGATGAAAATAAACATTACTAGCATTTTATACCAATGACACAGTCAGGAGATTCATAAAAAAATGTTTACTTTAGGTTTGAGTGTTCGTTAATTATTACCGGTAATGCAATAAGCGTGTGTTATTAAAATATGTATTTAATATTATTTATTCCTTTCCTTGTTGTATGAGATACTCTTGAACGCAGTTTTTTTAGGTTTTAAACAGTTGAGTTGTTTCACAGTGCAAACACTGAAATAAACTCTATAAATTATTGCCCAGAATTATTATGTAGAATTGGATTAATTACAGGACCAATGACTCTGAGACAGCCTAAACTGCTTTACACTGCATTCACGAGGACCAGTTATAGACAAAATTGTTTCAGTATACGTGTTTGTAATACTTATAACGACATTTTTTCTAATTTTGACCTAGATTTGTTCTGTACTAATGTTTCTCAATTAAGAAATATGTTAGCAAAGGACTTCTTTTCATAAACAATTGTTAAATAATATGTTTATTTCACATCTTAGCGATTTCCGACTATAATTTTTTGTAAAATTCCTATGCTACCTGTGAAAACTTTTAAATGGCCCTATATATTAAATTACATTCTGTACATTTACTACTAGCTGTTAGTTTTCCAAATAAAGTAACATAAAAAATAAAATAAAATATTACACATACAAATTTAGTGATAATTTTTAACAATACATCGAAATATAAATACATGGTGTTACAATATTATTTAATGGTTGTGGTAAACACCTTTAGTAAAAAAGGTAGATGATACCATTACAGGAAAGGAAAAAAAACATGTAGCTCTTATAGGAAGTTTGTATCCAGCACTGGGACATAATTATAATATGTGTGTATTTAGATTTTTTAATTAGACAAATAAAGTTCAAACAGCGGTAAAAGTGAATTGTTACTATTGTAACAAACCATTGCCTACAATGATATTAACCTACAGCAAACACTTATATAAATCAGTCATTAACACTTCTTTACACAAAGTGTTAATGGTCATTAACATACAAAATATAATTCACAAATAATAATCTAATAGCTCGACGATACAATTCACAAGTTACTTAGTTTTCACTTCTATCGGCAGTCTCCAAAGACTGCCTCGCATGTTCTTTTTTAAAGCGTCCTATGTGTTAATCCAGTATCACATTCTATTAAAAATTGATGATGATTTTAATCAAAATCCTTGTACCCTTGTAGTAGTTTAGGCGTGATTGATATATAAACATATGATGAATTAATGCATTTAAATGCATTCCGATAGATGGCGTTGGTCATAAAGACAAATGTAATGAGGAGATTGGAATGACCAAATAGGTCAGTACGATAGCTCAGTGGCTTAGAGGCACTTCCCCGGATTGGAAAAGACGCGGGTTCATTTCCCGCTCGTACTAAAAACCTCTTTTTCTTTATTCACAAATAATTCGTACATTAAAAAGTAGCGGAGCATGTCAAATGCTAAAAAATATAGATAAAAAATGATATATAAACATTCAAAATTGTTCAGATATAATTACATTTCTAAAATAAGTATAGTTTACATAGATTTAAATATTAATATTTTATTATGTATCACGGAACTATAACACATTAACATGTTTACGTGCATTCGCCCGATCTAGTCAATCGAACACAATTGACAATTTAGTTAGATACATATCGATACATTTTCCTGCAACACGACTTTATGAATATGGATTTTACACGCTTCTGTGATTATTATGTACCATAAGCACTATTTACTTGCATGAATAAATAATCTTCGAAACGTGTACGTGAGAGTATATATTATGTATACGTTACCTATAATAAAATATCTACCAGTTTTTAAAGTTTTTGTCTGTTGGTTACGGCTAATCTCCGGAACAGCTAGACTGATTTAGACGGGACATTCACTGGCAGATAGGTGATGTTATAAGGAGTAAGGCTACTTGAATTTGGGAAAAATAATTAGGGTTCCGCACAAAACTTGGAGGCGGAGGTGTATCGGCGGGCGTCGCAAGAGCGGGAGGGGGGCGGACGCCCCCTACTCAGGGAGGTGGCCAGGCGGCAGGGCGACGCCCGTCGAGCTGCCATGGCCAGGTGGAGGGCACGGTTGGAGGCGCCCCGGGCCGGTCTTTGGACCGCAGAGGCGCTCCAGCCGATGTTGGAGGAGTGGGCGGGGCGACGGCACGGAGTCTTTACCTTCCGACTGGTGCAGTTGCTGTCGGGGCACGGTTGTTTCGGCAGATATCTGCACATAGTCGCAAGGAGGGAAGCGACTCCGGGCTGTCACCACTGCGGCTGTGACGAGGACACGGCGAGGCACACGCTCGAGTCGTGCCCGGCTTGGGCTGAGCAGCGCCGTGAACTCGTCGCGGAAATAGGGGGGAACCTCTCGCTGCCGAGCGTTGTCAGAGCGATGCTTGGCAGCGACAGGAATTGGGCCGCGGTCGCTGCCTTCTGCGAGAAGTTTATCTCGTGGAAGGAAGCGGCGGAGAGGGCTAGGAAGGAGGATTCTTCCACTGACCCAAACCGCCGCCAGCGACCGGGGCGGCGCAGGCGCAGGTACTTGCGCATCATGCCGCCCTAGCTGAGGCTGCGGGTGGATGGACCGGGGAACGTCCGCCACCCGCGAAGGTGCGACGCTTCGTGTGCTGATGCGTCGCTCAGTAGAGGGTACCCGAAAGGGTAAGCCGCCGGCGGACCACCGAAGGAATGTAACATAGTTCCAGTGGCCCGCCAACAAAGGCGGAGAGATGGCACAGAGCGGGTTTCTTTACTGGTTGCAGGCCCCACACTACCCTGGTCGTTGCCCCGAACGACAGGGTGTGCGGTTAGGAACATTTTTACCCGCCTTAACAAAAAAAAAAGGGTTCCGCACAAAATAGAACATAGAAAAAATTCCACAAGTTTACAATAAAACATATAAATACACTTAGTCTTTACAAAATCATAATGACTTATTAACAACTTTTATTTTAGCATGATAATTTCATACCAAATAAAATTAGTGTTGATTTTTTTTTTCATTTACTCTTACATCGAACAATTCGTTCATAACATGTTTATAAATATACAGAATACAAAAGTATAATTTATGTTACAGGACGTACTACGACGTACAAGAATAAATTGAGACTGCGTAAAAACTAACGTCCAAGAAATGGGTAGAAAGTATATTCTTAAAAGAATTATAACTATATACATGAGTACTTGGCAGGCTACAGGGCTACAGGCTAGAGGAAAACAAGAAACAATAGATGAATATTGGGAAGAAGAAAGAGAACACGAAACAGGAAAGAATATAATAAAAATTAAATCGAGTACATATTCAAATGCAAATAGTAAATAGATAGAGCATTTTAAAAGAGATTATATTCTCTGCTATATTCAAATCTGATCTCACACATATTACTCAGCATCTTCCAAATTCATTTTAGCTATATCTCCGCCAGTGTTTAATTAAACCCACGGTTGAATGTAATAATTCCCTATTGTTTACAACTACTCACCAGCTAATTTTTCTCACAATCGTTCGGAAGTTACCTAATGAACTAAAGTTTTTCTTTAGAGTAGCTTACAGGAAGCGAATACATAACGAAACAATACTTGTTGTGAGAACAACTCATTATGTTGACTGTGGGGAAACAACTTCTTGGTATTTGTGTCGGGGCTCAAATTCCGTCAACGATGGCACCTAAACTCCTAATTTGGGATACGTAGTGTAACTATAACCAGATGAAAGCAGGCTTGCTATTCCAGCACGAAGGGGCCGGTGCGATTAGGGAAGTAACACCCTCTCACTGAAGATCAGCGTAAAATAATGGTAGGTCCTACCATTGTGTTTCGCATTGTGAGTTAGAGCACCGGAGGCTTAAACCCCCTCCGTATACTCTCCTTATTATCTTCCCTAACCCCTCGTTACCCTTATTTGCTTTGTCTAGGAGCAAGTGATGCCTTTGGTGTGACTAGCTTCTATAGCCTACGGTTACCGCTTATCATAAGGTAGGCATGCAACTTGCTTACCCACGTAGTATATAAAAACAGTTGTTCTGCGTGAAGCGAGAGTAGTACACACCTCAAAGCTTCGCTTATGAGGCGTGCAAAAAACATATTAATTATTTTGATCTGTATATTAGAACTTGATACGCTGACTTAAAGGCATCTAAAACAAATGTGAAATAGAGGTTGGGTGATACTATTAGCGGTAGCCGTGTGGGGCCGGCTTTAGAATTTTCCCACCCCTCTCCACCCATGGGAGTCGTAAGAGCCGACTGAGGGAATACCGGGGGAGTGGGCAGCAGCACTCCCTCGAGTATTAACAACATCCACTGCGATCGCCAACCCGCCTGCCAAGCGTGGCGATTTCGGCACTATCCCCCATTCTTGGGGAGGCCTATATCCAGCAGTGGAGGTTAAAAGGGATGGATGGATGGACTAGCGCTCCAGAGACTTCGATTGGATTGAATGAGACGCAGGCTCGAATCCTGCTCTCTCTTTTTTCCACTTTCACACAAAATTTGCTTTCTAAAATAATTATTATCACACGTAAACTTTACATCTCTTCCAACGGCAAACACAAAACTGGTGTTCAATCTTCTCAACCTGCTAATCCTCAGCTTCACGAGTAATCTCAAAGTTATCAAACTTATAGATACGAAGAAATTGTCACAAACAATTTTTTGGGTAAAAATAATATTTAAACCATAGTCGATTGAGATTAAGCAAGAAATAATTCCAGTAAATAGTATGTCAAATACTAAAAAATACAAAACACAAATAAAACTGTTCCCGTTTAAGAACACGAGAGATTTTTCAATCAGGCTCGGACTCATAGTACTGAGAGGAGACTAGTTCCCTACAAAAGAAAAACAATAGTTTAATGAAACAAGTAACTACTTATAAAACAAATACATAAGTATAATAATAACATTCCTAATGCAAACAAATACTAAAACAATCTTGTAAAAGGAGGCTTGTACCCGTGTAGAAGATTTGCAGGTAATATCATGACGTCACTAGGTTTCGCATTCGAAACGTAAATATCGATGTGTTCCTGTCCCGACTGGATTGGTCTTTGGGATGTCAATGATCTTTATTGGTGATAACTTTCAGGAGGGTCATGCACGCATGTTGTTTTCAATTTACGTGTAGCTTTTTGTTAATAGTATCATTATAAGCTCCCTTTGGGGTATTGGGATTTATATTCTTTAGTATTGTTTATATAATGACTGTGTATAATTTTAAAAACAGTGATATATAGGTATGTTTCAAACATAAAACACATACTTTTATGGAATTGTTTTTTTGCACGTTGCCTTTATTATTATGCCTGAATACGACGAGCATCTTTGGCAGTATGATAAATTTAGTCATACGTGTAAAATATTTATAAATATACAGCAATGTATAACACCAAAAAATTTTCTGATGAATTCCTCGCCCACTGGAGACTGTGTTAATTTTTCCTTTCCTGATTTATATATTCGAGTAGTTAACCAATCTAATTAACCAGTCGTTTGATGTGGTGTTATTATGTTAATAAACAAACACTGTTATCAACATCACATATAAAACTGGGAAAAATAGGTAACTTTACAATTTATCAACGTTTGGATCATACTCATCTCATGTGGAGACAAAAAACAAACTTAGATCCAAGCGACAGAGATTCTGGCTTAATGTGAGTCCTTTGGCATTTTAGTCTAGAATTTACGATTTCTACAGTGTTGAAACAACCTTAAGTGTAAGGCTAAACACTGATGAGTAGTCACAATTACTTAGGTAATAACTAAAACAGGTTAAAGCTATGCAAAGCTTTTAGAACTTACATCATTAGGCCATGTAACATACTTCAGAAGTAAATGTTAGTCACCGAATTTCATCCAATTTCCACCTTTTACCACTTTTAATAGACGTAATAGTGTAATATTATTTGCATTATTAATTTGAACACAATGCCTTTTTATCGCATCTTTTTTATAAATTATCAAAATTACTAATTAAGATTCCATTTAAATGGTAATCTCTAATCAAACAATTATTACTAAGGTTATTCAAATGAAGAGCTTAAAATAAATATATTCGTATGTTAATTTCAACGCGTACAACACTATAGCATTACCACAAACGAGCATTAAGACACTCCATGTAAGTTAGACTTGCCTATAAAGGTTTTATTTGATCTGAAATTTTATTTATGGAATAAATTTATGTATCTAATTTTATACTACATTAATAACTAGATTATAACTATCTTATATTGTAATTCTCAGTCTGTAGCAGCCCGGAGTTTGGAAATGTCCGGTAGACGGCAATAGGCTCGCCCCTATTACGTGGGGATTAAACGCAACTGGCAAACCGTGTGTGTGTAATACACCTCTGCCTACCTCTTCAGGGAGTACAGCTGTGATGCTGTGTTTTTTTGTTTTATATTATTTTCCGTGACAATATTTACAATTGAATAACATAACAGGTATAAAGAGCCGCTACTAACCGATAAGTTCTACCATTCAGATCTGACTAGAAATTCATCTCAATTAAGTCAAAATGAAAAAAAAAACAAATTATCCAAAAAAACTGTTATTGACACTAAATGATGGATATGGTATATGATAAAAAATATTTGTAAACCAACCCTATTATACGTCTAAAAGCTCCATAATTAGAACGTAATTTTCTCGAAATCAATTTTGTGTAGTAGGTATGCATTTTGACATACCTACGAGTAGCTATGATCAAATATGTAAAATTAAATACAATAAACCAGTATTACAAAACATAAGCACGCATCAGACTCTTAGCTCTTGCTGACGCTCAGCGTTGACCTGACAATGAATTAATAACACAGTGAGATCGAAAGTCAATATCACTTTTAGAAGTTTATCTGGCTTGCATATCATAATCTTCTTAATTTTAAAATTAAAATGTTGACATTTAAAATTCATTGAAATCATCATTAACTTTCAAACCAGTATTTTTTTTTGAGTGCTTGTAAAATTTATGTTCTATCATAATTTATATAATGTACCCCTAACATTAATACTCAAAAATCTGTGGTTTGAAATATAACAATATTTGCAATATCTAAATTACGTTTAGCACTCTTACACTTAGAGCGATATATAATTGGAGTGATAATACCTTATCTTTATAAATGTATATTTACTTGTTCATTACAAAACTATTTTCTATTTATGTGTAGATACTTTTCGCATGTGCATCTTTTTATACAATCCATTATTTTTCTACTGGCCAAACACTACAATCCATTATTTTTCTACTGGCCACAGGCCAAACTTTAGAATGATCCACACCATGTAGATTAGAAATTGCCTTGTTTATTCCAGACCTTTCTTAGAATATCGATTACATTTTATATTTTAAAGTGAGGACGCCCCAGAGCATCAGGAGAATGCTTAGTCTTTAAAAATATAAAACAAAGTAAATTATACTTTTTCCAGCCACCAACTTCCAAAAATTACAAAATATCAATTTACTTCCAACTTACAAAACAGCGCGTCTTCCTAATTGCATCACTGACATAATAACGTGTTATTAAACGATAATCTCAAACTATTAACCTTTTGGATGGGAAAATGTTGGTGGATACATCATGTAGAGGTTTCAAAACTAAGTATTTTACAAACCACGCACGTTGCCTTTATTATTATGCCTGAATACGACGAGCATCTTTGGCAGTATGATAAATTTAGTCATACGTGTAAAATATTTATAAATATACAGCAATGTATAACACCAAAAAAATTTCTGATGAATTCCTCGCCCACTGGAGACTGTGTTAATTTTTCCTTTCCTGATTTATATATTCGAGTAGTTAACCAATCTAATTAACCAGTCGTTTGATGTGGTGTTATTATGTTAATAAACAAACACTGTTATCAACATCACATATAAAACTGGGAAAAATAGGTAACTTTACAATTTATCAACGTTTGGATCATACTCATCTTATGTGGAGACAAAAAACAAACTTAGATCCAAGCGACAGAGATTCTGGCTTAATGTGAGTCCTTTGGCATTTTAGTCTAGAATTTACGATTTCTACAGTGTTGAAACAACCTTAAGTGTAAGGCTAAACACTGATGAGTAGTCAGTTAGTATTACTTAGGTAATAACTAAAACAGGTTAAAGCTATGCAAAGCTTTTAGAACTTACATCATTAGGCCATTTAACATACTTCAGAAGTAAATGTTAGTCACCGAATTTCATCCAATTTCCACCTTTTACCACTTTTAATGGACGTAATAGTGTAATATTATTTGCATTATTAATTTGAACACAATGCCTTTTTATCGCATCTTTTTTATAAATTATCAAAATTACTAATTAAGATTCCATTTAAATGGTAATCTCTAATCAAACAATTATTACTAAGGTTATTCAAATGAAGAGCTTAAAATAAATATATTCGTATGTTAATTTCAACGTGTACAACACTATAGCATTACCACAAACGAGCATTAAGACACTCCATGTAAGTTAGACTTGCCTATAAAGGTTTTATTTGATCTGAAATTTTATTTATGGAATAAATTTATGTATCTAATTTTATACTACATTAATAACTAGATTATAACTATCTTATATTGTAATTCTCAGTCTGTAGCAGCCCGGAGTTTGGAAATGTCCGGTAGACGGCAATAGGCTCGCCCCTATTACGTGGGGATTAAACGCAACTGGCAAACCGTGTGTGTGTAATACACCTCTGCCTACCTCTTCAGGGAGTACAGGTGTGATGCTGTGTTTTTTTGTTTTATATTATTTTCCGTGACAATATTTACAATTGAATAACATAACAGGTATAAAGAGCCGCTACTAACCGATAAGTTCTACCATTCAGATCTGACTAGAAATTCATCTCAATTAAGTCAAAATGAAAAAAAGAAACAAATTATCCAAAAAAACTGTTATTGACACTAAATGATGGATATGGTATATGATGGATATGGTATATGATAAAAAATATTTGTAAACCAACCCTATTATACGTCTAAAAGCTCCATAATTAGAACGTAATTTTCTCGAAATCAATTTTGTGTAGTAGGTATGCATTTTGACATACCTACGAGTAGCTATGATCAAATATGTAAAATTAAATACAATAAACCAGTATTACAAAACATAAGCACGCATCAGACTCTTAGCTCTTGCTGACGCTCAGCGTTGACCTGACAATGAATTAATAACACAGTGAGATCGAAAGTCAATATCACTTTTAGAAGTTTATCTTGCTTGCATATCATAATCTTCTTAATTTTAAAATTAAAATGTTGACATTTAAAATTCATTGAAATCATCATTAACTTTCAAACCAGTATTTTTTTTTGAGTGCTTGTAAAATTTATGTTCTATCATAATTTATATAATGTACCCCTAACATTAATACTCAAAAATCTGTGGTTTGAAATATAACAATATTTGCAATATCTAAATTACGTTTAGCACTCTTACACTTAGAGCGATATATAATTGGAGTGATAATACCTTGTCTTTATAAATGTATATTTACTTGTTCATTACAAAACTATTTTCGATTTATGTGTAGATACTTTTCGCATGTGCATCTTTTTATACAATCCATTATTTTTCTACTGGCCAAACACTACAATCCATTATTATTCTACTGGCCACAGGCCAAACTTTAGAATGATCCACACCATGTAGATTAGAAATTGCCTTGTTTATTCCAGACCTTTCTTAGAATATCGATTACATTTTATATTTTAAAGTGAGGACGCCCCAGAGCATCAGGAGAATGCTTAGTCTTTAAAAATATAAAACAAAGTAAATTATACTTTTTCCAGCCACCAACTTCCAAAAATTACAAAATATCAATTTACTTCCAACTTACAAAACAGCGCGTCTTCCTAATTGCATCACTGACATAATAACGTGTTATTAAACGATAATCTCAAACTATTAACCTTTTGGATGGGAAAATGTTGGTGGATACATCATGTAGAGGTTTCAAAACTAAGTATTTTACAAACCATTGTACGAGTAACCCGCTGAATGACGTGAGAACCTTGTACAACAACAATTATTTCGTACAATTAATTACCCAAAGAATGAGTCTTATGGCAAACTAAAATCCTTATATTCAATCACATGAAAATAATAGTTTTAAGATTTCAACTACATGAATATGGTTTCTTAAAAAATGGGTTTATATATTTACTGGTTTATAGCACTTACTACTTTCTTAGTTCTTGGGATACGCGTAATAATTCTAAATTACTCGTATAACTCATTTGTACTGTGTACATTCTTTTATCTACATTTTCCCAAATATTATTCAATGCTATTCTTGTGTATTATTTTTAATGATTCAAAGCGTTTTGACTAAACTAATAAAGTATCTATAACTTAGAATGGCAGCTTACGCATTCATCTGGTGGTGCATTTATCATAATAATATCTACAAGTAAGAATACTTTCTTATTTCAAAATGTACAACTAAGAATTTCAACTCAATCATTCATGTGGTGCAATATCGAAATGAGGTATAAAAACTCTTCAAAATAAAGGATTAATAACATGCCCACAATCGAACACATAGTGGCTCTAACAAAACTGTAGTTAATACGTAGTACTATATTGCTTTGTCTTACCCGTTATTTTTTTAATTGTCATCTTTGTAAAGTGCTTATATAATATCTGTCACGATTTCTGTGTCATCAGTGTATTTACCTGGAATAAAAAAAAAACTTATTTAGCACAAAATTTATATTAATATAAAAAGCTTAACATTTATTTTGTTTGTTACATGCGCTAGTCTATGGAACCAGTAGTACCGTTTGGTAATTTTTTTTTTAATTTTGCTAATGGTTGCAGATGACCTACATACCTGACGGTAAAATGGTGACCACACTCATGGGCTCAACAATACTATTACTGCTAAGACCCTCGGGTCCGATAACAAGTGAGCAGCATTAGAAATCATTTGGTTTGAAAAAAATCTTGTCGCTATATTGCTAACTAGAGATGCTAGGGTAGTTCGGACGTTTCATGCTGGAAGAAGCAAGACTGTAAAGACTAATTTAAAATCTTCTCGCAAAATTAACTGGTAAGCAGCGGCTCGCTATGTTGGTTAAGTCTCTGTATTGCTCAGTTATTTTATGGACTAGGGTACTACTTACCGTCAGGTGGGCCGTAACTCGTCTGTAACCATAAGAGATAAAACGCTCATTTCAATTTACAAAGATATTTTTACAATTATATTCACGGCTTTTAGCAATGATTTTAAAATACATATTTACGAGTCAAATATTCATTATGGTAAAAGTGTAATTACTTGCATTATTGCAAAAAAGATACCAAAATCAATGCACATAAGAAAGCCCTATAAATATAAGTGACATCAGACAAAACATAATATACCTACTGACTCTAATATAATTAAATTGCATAAAGACTAAACTGTGCGCATAATTAAGATGTGCTATTATCAGCAAATAAGAGTTAGCCAATTTAAAACACAAAATAATCGTTCATGCTCCACAGACTCGCAGAGCAATATCTAAAAACAAAGACGCTCAGATTACCTGACTAACTCCATATTTCATACACAAATTACTAGTAATTTACAGGCCACAACTGCCATTTCTAATGAGAAACGGCTGAGCCATAGAAATAAGAAACTTTACACTAGAAGATGCAAAAAAGCAGTCATGAGGACTGCCGACAGAAGTGAAAACTTAAAACATACAAATAGTTGCTATTTTTTGGATATCCAAATTAATTGCTGAATCAAAACTATACATTCGTTCATTAAAAACTAATTAAAATTATTATTTAAAATACTTTGGTAAATCCAAAAGTGCACGCCTCATAATCTTCATTTTTCACAATAAAATTGATTATTTGATAAGTAACTAATAATGTATTGGTCTTACTAAGTAGTTTTCAATAAATCACATATCCATCCATCCATCAGCCTTTGGACGTCCACTGCTGGACATAGGCCTCCCCAAATGGGGGATAGAGCCGTAATCGCCACGCTTGGCAGGCGGGTTGGCGATCGCAGAAGATGTTGTTAATACTAGAGGAAGTACTGCTGCCCACTCCCTCGGTATTCCCTCAGTCGGCTTTTACGACTCCCATGGGTGGAGAGGGGTGGGATAATTCTAAAGCCGTTTATTTAATAACAATTAAACCACATCGAATCAGACCGTGAAAAGTGATAGGGCTTCTATTCGTAGTTATACTGTATCATAAAAGAAAAAAAATACTCGATTATTAAAGTATTTCGGTCGTTATCGTGTTAACATACATTACCTACAACACACGGACGTCCAAGACAGAACTTTTTTAAACAGTTTTTTAACTAATTTAAATAACAAAAATGGCATCAAAAATATCATGAGTGTTGAAAATAGATTGTTTTCTTGATATGTGTGTGTATATATTATTTTACAAGTGCAATATATGATAAATAGAGATATTTTAAGTTTGAAAAATCAGTTGTTCTACGTGAAACGAGAGTAATACACATCTTAACGATTCGCTTATGAGGCGTGCAATAATTCATTTCTTCATTCACAGCTGGCCCAGCGCAATAAGTTATACTAACAGGAACAGATACAGTGTTATCGTTAACACGTCACATGATCATGTCGATGACGACTTACATGAATTTACTCCCTACCCAAACCTTCGTGTTCACTTCAAAAATTAACGCCGATTACACTTTAACAATTTGACAAACATTCTATTAAACTGATTCTTACATAATGTTAAGTTTTATTGAAATTGAATGTGAATGTTTATAACAAATTAACCTACATTATCGGCTTTGATCTTTTGAATAAGAATGAGAGCTAAATCATTTCTGTCTCTTAATTTTTCGTTGCTATGGGTTGCACTTGGTTTCACGGACGGAGTGGGTGAAGGGATAAGTGCAGTACCGGTCAAGGGTGTTGTACCTACAATTTACGGTAAAGGTGAAGAATTCGTACCATTAAACTACTTGAATGCAAAAAGATATTTATAGTGAAATAAGGATAACCACCCGTATTCAGAAACAATTTAACAATGATCTCACATATGGTGCAGTGGTTAGATACCGACCTCCCGCGCCGAGTATTGGTTCGATTCCCACATAGAACAATTCTTTGTGTGATCTACAAATGGTTATTCAGACGTAGGCCATTCAAATTAGCATACATCCAGTACATAACATAAACAAAAAGTTTTCGAAACTTCACAGTCTGTACTGAATACTCAGTATTGAATATTTGTAAACCATCAATGTAATTCTTGAATAAAACAGCATCACACCTGTAATCCCCGAAATGTCGTCCCCGAATGGGTAGATAGAGGCACTGGCGAACCGTAGGTGTTTACCCACGGTTCTCCAGCTATGTTTAAGTCCCACGTAATAGGGGGCGAGCCTATTGCCGTCTACCGGGCACAATTCCAAACGCCGGGCTGTTGCTGAGCATTTTAATTTTAAAAAGCTCAATAACACTGCCCGACCCGGAAATCGAACCCGATACCTCATGACTGCTGATCATGCATCATCGCTCGCACTACCGTTGCACCACAGACGCAGTTAATAAAAATAATTGTTATTTTTGTATTGAAACTATCGTGAGATTGATACATATTAGAAATATATCACCGGCAATAACTCACGTTGAGGATCGATTTAGTCGATGCTCACTCGTCCTGATGATGAGCATAGAATATGCTCGAAACCCGGTTGCCATATATATATTTCTAATTATTGTTATCTTTATTTTAGCAGATTTACATAATTTCACTGGATCCGCGTTGTGCTGTCACATATATTTTAGAATATTCTACTGAAATTTCTTACATTATACTAGCATTATCCAATGTAAGCAAGTCTTAGGGGAGTCATGATAACTTACAATTACTTTTAATGCGCTTCCGCTTAAATATATTATGCTTTAAGAAACATAATTATAAGCTAAAGTAGGTACACGTTTTATAATACAAAAAGTACAAATATTTATAGATTACGTAAATATGTAATACGATTGAAACTACCGATGTACTCCTTTGGGATATTACGTCAGTACCAACATGGCAGATCAATATTCAAACTTGTACCACGTCAAGGTTGGAAAATGCGTGAGAATAGCGAACCAACTAATTGTACTTTCGCAACCTATGAATTCTATGTGAATCTAAACTGATCGGTTAGCGCTAACAACAGTTCTAATTGATGAATTGACTATTCATATCTAGTAAAATTTTGCAACTGTGTTCTCTTTTCAAATATTTGATTAAATATTTACCGTTTTTTACCTGATTATAAATTGTAAGCCTAATTGTTATATTTTTTTATATATAACTAGCCTTTGCCCGCGGCTCTGCCGGAGCTTAAAGCTAGTTTTTAAATCTCAGTTGCCCGATATAGTAGTGGCATAAAATATATAATAGTTTTTAAGTCTAATCAAGAGCTATCAAATAAAAAAAGTTGATTCAAAATCCGTTCAATAGTTTTTGCGTGATACGCGAACGAAAAAATAGATAAACAGACAAAAATCTAAAAAAATATTTTTGTTTGGAGACGTCTATATAGCCTATTACAGTATATTTTTTTGAAATATCTTTAAGGTACAGGCACAGTTCTGTTACAGCTTTAAAATATGTAGTCAGGAAGTAGTAGTAACTAGTACTCACGGGATAAAAAAAAATAATAACATTTATATAAAGAAGTGGACTATCAAATGGACAGTTGGTACTGAGCCAAGATCACCGGGTATTGTACTAGTAGTATTCGCATATAGTATAGGTGTACTTATATAGGTATATGATAGCAACACTAGAGATATATCACTCTCGCTTCACCAATTCCAAGGAAATGGATAGATGGAGGAAGAATAATAAGGAGCGGGAAAGGAAGGAGTTTGGGCCTAGGGCACTCTCACTCGCCATACGTAACACAAAAGTAGAATTACCTACCGTTTTTTCACGCTGGTCTTCTGTGAGAGGCTGGTACTTCGCCGAACGAGCTATTCGTGTTCGAACAAGCAAGGCTAACTAGCAAATATTAGATTATTCTCTAAAAACAAAAACGTAACAATAAAATTTAGATTCATTACTGGTCAAATATGCCATTGAATTGTCTGTTTATGTTCTTTGTTAAGATTCGTTGGCGAAACCGCCGTTTATTTTTAGAGGTGATTACCAGCGTATAATTTATATTAAAAGCTTTCTTAACAATTGCATCATCGACATATAAATCAGTAAATGTTTTGAGCTCATCGACACAATACAACATAAGGTTATAACTAACTGTCTATTTGATAACGCAAATTATGGTCTGGTGACGTCATACACCTCATTGGTCAATGTTGGGTTTTTATTGTTTTAACCCGTGTCTTCGCGGTTACTTAGATGAATTGTACTACATACATCATCATGTTTGTCACAATCATGTTTTGTGATTAACATTTTCATCGCTTGATGTATGTCTCAGGATGAGAGGGACTTAGACAGTTTCTACCACGCTGACCTAATGCATGCTGATAAACTTCACAAGCTGTCGAGAATAGCTCAAGCATGCTGTTTTCCCTTATCAAGCAGTGATAATTTGTCAAGAAATATACATACATAGTTTTGAAAAGTCAGAGAATCGAACTTAATACCACGGTATTTCTAGTCCTCTGTTTTACTAATTGACATATAAATTTAAATTTACTTATTATTTACTTTAAACGTTTAGGTAGGTATCTATGGTGTTGGATATAATTTGTTATTGAAATCGATAGGTCATAAAAAGAATAAGACGAAGAATCCACGAAAACTAAGAAGAAAACCTTTTGCCAAAAAGATTACAGCGTGGAGTAGATCTATTTCCATCTCTTCGAAGGCTCGTGACCTAGCCACCTACCTACCGACCTAGCTGGACATACAATGAACTGTAAAGAACTAAAAAAAAATATACCGCTAACCATTTACTCTATGCTTTGAGAAAAAAAACATTTTATAAGAGCACTGATGTTATTATTACTCAGCCGTTTTTAAGCTAAAATAGAGCCTTCGACGGTATATTATAACTATACAATAACGAAAGTGCCTAAATACCTTTCCAACTATCAGACATTGCATTCAATAACCAGTCTTATTTCAAAATCTATAAGAGCTTTGCACATAAATAATGTAAAAAGAAAGCAAACATGAGCATATATTTTTATAATCTGCTCAATAATATATGACCCGCGAATCGGTCGATCACCGAACCGGATTTTGTAGCAGTAAGTCGATATAATATACTATTTATATAAAATCTTGAGCTATGATATAGAATATACAAGTTCTTTATGTTGATAACCCTCAAATTACGTCAAGGTGGTCATCTTTAGATCTCATATTATTACAACGATATAATACTTTGCACATGAATCATCTATATTTACTTATGCATTGCAAAACGTGTCATTGTCAAATTTTTGCTTCGATTTATTTAGATTTTTCAAGCAATTTGTCCGAAGATTGTCTGAAAAAAAATTTTAGTGCCATCACATCATCACTGTATATTTCGTTATGATAAGTCATAGTATTTTAAAGTAGTTATAGAAACTACAGGGTAATAGAAAATTAAGTAAACGCAACAGACTTAGCAAAAGTTTTATTTCAGATAGCGTAAATATCTGAAAGTATTTTTTAGTATATCGTTATTTAATCCTTTTAATCATGATAACAATCTATTGCACAAATATATAAATCACTTATTTCTACCTCTAAAAAACTCGTTAAGGAATTTTATAAGTATGAAAAAGTGGTTTAGACGAGGAAGCATACCAGGCTTATATTCAATATACAGTTCCTAGTATAAAACGAGGGTTTGAGAAAGGCGTGATATGTGACATCGCCATAAGTCGTTGTATCGTAACATTACGCTATTCACAACTGTCATCTAAGTACTAGTTGGTCTCGTAATCTTTAGTAGTTTTAGCACCATTGTTATTTCAAAAAATTTAGCCTAAACATAGAATTTGTAGCCTTTTTTATAGATAATGGAGAGACCAACCAGCCACCTTACCAAGAGGGTAATGTGGTGGTAGGAAATTCATATTAACTTAAAATTACAATTATGATGTCTTTAGGGGCAAGTGATAATGGATAGTAAGCCGGAGGTATAAAGTATCATATTGTCTGTCGTGTTTGCCGAATTGTGTACATAAAATACTAAAGAGACTTATATATTATTTCTCTAGCCCGTTGTTCTGTCGGTTCGCGACATCTTCTTTATTCCTTTATCAAATTCCTTTATTTACCCCTCATTTTACAGCTTATCATGCTGGCTAATGACGAAGAAGACCTACGGTCTAAACATGTAGCACTTCTATTAAATTTGAGATATAAAATCATCTAAGAAAGTATTCCTTTAATGGATGCGGAATTCCGCACGGGTCGACTAGTTTTCTTTAATTCTTTAAAGTTTAGAATAGTATAAATTTGAAACAATTTTGACTATTTTTCACAATGGTTACACAAAAGATGACGCGTATTATAAAATCTATTAAATTTACATTTTTATTTAATTAAAACTAACAGAATTATGTAAATTATTTCATCATACACTGACCCGTGTCGGCAAACTGTCATAAATTAAATTATAACAAATTTAAAATGCAAATTAGTAATTCCACTGTGAAGAAAATATTAAAAGGGACAGGTTCAAAACCTGTGGTAAAATTCATAATAGAGCAGCATGGACACTGGGGCTGAGCCAAATTAAATGAGTGTTTTATAAACTTCACCTCAAAGATGTATTAAAACTTTAAAAAAAATAGAGAAGCTAAGAAAATACTTGCCATGGTTGCAATTAATCTTACATATAGGTATGTATATCCAATTCAAAACGCTGAGTAAAACGTAAAGATTTATACTCAAACGTAATAGCGCACACAAGCGTATCGTAACACACTCACGTTTTTTACCAGACCTCGGTAGTCTCTTTCGTCACTCCACGTTGCTACATATATTACATTTCTTTACATTTCTTTGTTTGGCAGTCAACTTCAGGCAAAAGTCGTCAATGATGATTTTTACAATCCGTTATGATGATTATGTTTACAACCCGTTGTCCCACTGAAGAGCACGGAATTTTGGTGACAGTCCACTATCGTGGCTATTGGGTTGATAGACATCACCGGTGATAGGCGTTTTCTCACATTGTTCTTCATCGGGCAGTGATAAGCCTTCGAACGCCAAGGAACCGGTTAGGTGTGCACATACCCACCTAACACGCTTAAGAAGTTGATCAAATATAAACTCAATTACGAAAAGTTAGAGATGGGTGGCTTGCGATATATGCGATATTCCGGGTGACTGGGAATAGAATTCAATACCTCCGTGTCAGTTTTCAGTGTACATGTTATCGCTGCTATGAAAAATTGCCCAAACATAACAGACCATCTAAACTTTTTCAATTTCAACTGTTTCTTTTTTCTATCAAAAAATAAACCTTAACCAACTTCATCCTTGAGGATTAATTATAAAGTGAAAAATGGTTTCATTTCTACTACGTTGTCAGAAACGAATGTGACAACCCTTTTCTTTTTTTTTATTAAGGCGGGAAATAATGTACCTAACCGCACACCCTGTCGTTCGGGGCAACGAACAGGACCCCTGGCATCAGCTTTAATTCAAATATTAACCACTAATACAACCGTTGATATTGCTAACGAGCACACAAATTATGATATCATTAGTAGTATTTAACTTCCTTCCCGTGCAGCTAAATTTAGTTTCTTTCCTTCATTCAATATGCACAGACTAATTAATCACGGAAATGATTACCAAATACAGATTTTTACATAAGAATCATCTTGTTTGATATTGGAACTGCATTATTGGTACCCGTAAATTTGAATAGAAAAAAATACACGTATTTAAATAGAGCAAAGTATTATATTTAAATGGAGAAAAGTATTATATACCCGTGAATATAAATGTAGAACATAATATGCAGAAAAGTATCATAGCTTGACAGATGGTCTAGTACTAAGTGAATGCTTGATTCTATCAGAGTCCTCGTGTGTACTAACTCTGCACTTATGTTTTAATAACCTTCATCATGTAAACCTAGACGATTAAGCGCTAAACTATTTCTATAGTGAGTTAAATAAATAATATCTATATTTTAATATCTATTTTGTTTTATTACGCACTCAGAATGGTCCATCCTATTAACAATTATTATTTTATTTTATTTTTTTATTAGCTAGCCTATTTTATCAAGATTTTAATGTTTCACTGTTATTTAATCAAAAACAGCTGTTTTCAATACACAAATAAAATTGTAAGTATTTCCTGGGAAATTATTGCACTGCAACTTAGTATAAACTTTTTGGTCCTTACACACGTGTATCTTAAAGTTGTTCTAGAAGTGCATAAGCCACTGATATTTAAATATTGTCTGCTACCGTATATCGGCTTTAAGTATAAGAACATTTTAGATATATTTCTTAATGCTCGATGATTATAGATACAGTAAATTCTGATCATCTTAATTTTAGACAAGTTATTCAATCATTCACATGTAAACTTGCCCGTCACGCGAAACATCAAAAGAGAGAGCATATATACGGATAAGTACCATGATAAAGCTAATAAGATAAAAAATTGAAAAAAAAACTAGTGGTTAACATACTTATCCCAGCATGAATGAGCTGGCTCGATCGGAAAAGTGCAACCCGTACACAAAAAAACAAAAAGTCAGCGTGTAACAACCGTTGTGTTTCGTATGGTGAGTGAGAGCGTCTATACTCTCCTGACTATCCTTCCTATCCATCTCCTATTCCTTTGCTAGAAGATGGCGACGCGCAAGTATTGCTTTTGGTGTTGGTGTTGCTAGCGTCCAAGGCTACAGTAACGGCTTACCATCAGGTGGGCCCGTATGCTTGTGTGCTACCCATGTAGTATAAAAAGAATTAGATCATCACATTTGTTTTAAATTACCTATTCCACAGTTGCATAATCCAATAACCATTGAGACATCCAAATTTCTGCACATACCCAGTAATTAGACGACAACTTATGTAAGAAGTGAGCTCAAGAAATGCGAAAGTTGCCATTTCACCGGCGCGTCGGACACCGAACGTTGATGTTATGGGTAACGATTTCTCACTGACTCTGCATACACAGTACATGTCCGAACTACAAGCTTACAACAATATGGATGATACCATACCGACGAAAACTCACCTTGTATTTTAAATCTACAAATTAATTATCATATCGGAATACGACAGTTAATTGTATACCCCTCTATATATCAATTACTGGTAATTATCCTGCTTCCTAGCCAAATTTATCAAACTAAAAACCAAAGCATTCAAGAGGATTCTCTATATCATAATAGACTACTAACTTAAAATAAAGTAGGTATTAATTACTTCGCTTCCTTAGAACAATATCGGGGGGCAGCAAGGTCCTCGCGAAGATTTAAATAAAATAATCTCAAGAAACGAAGATAGGTATAAATTCCATACCTCAGAAAGCACTTTAATTCGCTCTTCCCGGCTATCACAAACATAATGTTGTCGTATCCGAGTATGTCCGTGATATTTGACAGTTGATTTAAGAAATCATTGGCGTCAATGATCCTAAAATTTGATCTAATCTTTGAATATCGTTATTATTTAGGTTTTTGAATTCGGAGATTTATCAGTCGCTCCGTAAGGAATTTAATATTTTCTCCAGTCTCGTTAAAATAAAGAGACGAATCCTAATACAATAGGGAATTAAAAAAGCTAGGGTCTTCGATAAGGTTCATCTTGGCTATTCCATCAATTTAACCCAAAAATAATAGTGAAGATAGAAAAGACAACAATGTTTTTTTATCACGAGTACTACTAGTTTACAGATTAAAGCATTAGAAACATATAACCTAAGTGCCAACTCACACAGGATTAACGAGTTTTTATTTTTTCAATTGTTTTCTAGTAAATAGTTCATCGTATCAAAATATGCTTATAAAATATATTTTTTTTCATTTCATTTGCTATTTGGTTAACCGCTAGTAGTAAAAAAACTTCATACAACTTAAGTATTACAAAGAGTTACGAGTACGCAGTTATAGGCGATGTTGTAATATAATCGATTTATGTGGATTCACCCGTGAAATATGATCGAATCTGACATTGAAGGTGCAGCCTTGGTGCCGATTTTTAAATATAATATATCAGAACAAAAAAATAATTACAAAGACGGAAACATTTGTAGAGTTTGTTAGTGTTTATTCAGTATTAATAATAATTTTAACAATGTTTATAAATCCGTCATGATTTAATTTTGTGGTAAATCATAAAGCACCGACTGACATATTTAATAACATACACTAGAGATAAAACTGAAAAAACATCATGAAATTACTATATTAATTTCTCACAATATTTACCAAAAAAAATAATAAAATAAAATTTAAAACCAAACATAAAATACCAAACACAAAAATTTAAAACCATTTTTTTATAATACCCGTATATAGTCTGTTAAACAGCGCGGTTCTAATCCTACATTTAATTTTTACGCGCTTTCAAAAGATATATCTACCATTTTATTTTTTTTAGTATTTCAATGTTGTGCTTTTGAGATGGTTCTAGAACTAGTTAAAATTATCTTGTTGCAGTCATCTCATTTTAAAGTATGTAAATACACACTCTTTAGTTTTGTATCAGCACTATTTTTCAGCATAGACTAGGTTAGGGCAAAGGCTCTCTCGCGAAGGAGCGATGTTTCGATGCGGAATAGCATCGCTCGCCGGCGGACAACTAAAGTAATATCACACAGTTCCAGGAGTTTGCCAACATAGGCAGAGAAACACACACGGTAGGTTTACTTATTGGGCGAGGGCCACTACCCATTAAGCGGTTAGGTACATTCATTTCCCGCCATAACCTTACGAGCTACGGACTTCCGTATATTTTCTAATAGCAAACTAATACAAATAATTAAACCTTGAATGGATGTACATCTTCTTTACTCAGTCATTTGTCGTTAAATGACCCATCGCTTCGCTATTAACAGAGCAAACAATTTATGATCAGTGTTACACGATTCATTAGCACTTGGCAACATACTTGTGACTTTATGTAGAATATCTAAAATTTTAAGATAAAATACATGATTTTGATTATAGGTATTTACGTAAATAACGATTCTTTTCTTTTTATTTAGCCTATATATTATGTTAGCCTTGTGGGGCCGGCATCAAGAATAGCTCCACCCCTTCTCTTCCAATGGGAGTCGTACAAGCCGACCCGGATACCGGGATTACCGGGGGACCGGGCAGCAGTGTTCCTCTGTGTACTAAAAACATCCATTGCGATCGCCAACCCGCCTGCCAAGCGTGGCGATTATGGCAATACCCCCTTAGGGGAGGCCTATGTCCAGCAGTGGACGATGAAAGGCTGATGGATGGATGGATGATATATTATGTACCACCTGATGATAAGCAATTGCAGTTAACAGTCGCTATGGAACTCCGACACTCTGAACGAAATCCATCCATCCATCCATCCATCAGCCTTTCGACGTCCACTGCTGGACATAGGCCTCCCCAAGACAACGCCACAAGTTGTGTTTCGCTCATATGGGGGATAGTGCCGTAATCGCCACGCTTGGCAGGCGGGTTGGCGATCGCAGTGGATGTTGTTAATGCTCGAGGGAGTGCTGCTGCCCACTCTTCCGATATTCCCTCAGTCGGCTCTTACGACTCCCATGGGTTGAGAAGGGTGGTACATTTCTAAAGCGAGCCCCACACCGAACGAAATCCAGTAGTACAATAATGACAACATGACAAGATGATACCTATATGAAATAAAACAACTGAATATGGGGGATACTCGTTTGATTCAGCCACAGAAAGATTATAATTGTCGAATTTAGAGCGCTTTATCTTCTATGAAAAGAGCATCATTCTATTTTGCTTTATCACCTCTCTAATTTGCTTTATCTCTCCCAAACTTTGTTGTGCTCGGCATCCGATCTATTCGGTTTTAGCTGATCCTCTAGTAGTTACATAGAGCTACTGCATATATTACCTCCAGGGCCCAACTAAAGGGGACAATTAGCGACCTTAGAACAAGGCCGAAGTCAAATTTTTTATCCGGACTGACAACTGCCAAGTTTTTTTTTAAAGACATCACCCTTCACTAAGGAAAAAACCTTGTTTAGCGGGGGACTACAAACATACCATGTCACAGACACAAAGTACACCTCAGAACAAGCATTTGTGGATCACACAGAGTTGTCCTGTGTAGGAATCGATTCTACAATAATTGAGTTGGAAGTATCTTAACCACAGCACCATCTATGCAGTTGCCATCTGTGCTGTCTGGTAATCAGAGCCCACTGCATCTGCTTCATATAAATTTGAAAAACTACGTAATCGACTATTGACATTTCTAAATTTATTAGTGGCATTGTGTACTAATACCTCTTTGACACAAGATAAATATTTAAATATCCTAATAAGTTATCGATTCGATTTATTTTACATAAACGAATTTTAGCAGTTCTATTTCATTAACAACTTGATGAATAAATAATTATGTAATCAACATCTGTGCTACGTGTTAACCTTTTGACTATACATTTAGATTATAATAATATTTAGATTACAATATAAAGAAATGATAACACATAGGCTTTTTAATTTATTAGTGATTTACAGCAAAACAAAACTTACATAATGATCAGTATAAGATAATATATATAATACTAGTAAACTCGGTAAACTTCGCACCGCCATATTTATTTTCGTGAATATTTTGCAATTAATTAACAAAAAATACTTGATAAAAACTATCCTATCGTGTAATCCTAAATGTGTGTTGTCGTGCCTAAGCACGACAGCAAACATTTATTAAAAAGCTATGTGAAAATCGGTTAGATAGTTTCGGAGTTCATCGTGAGCAACAACGTGACACAAGAATTATATATAATAGATAATCCCAACATTATTATATGAAACCGAGAGTTAGGAATGCAAAAAGGAGCATAAGAGTAAAATCAATTCGGTCGAAATGCGATCTCTGTGTAAAATCTGTGGAGTTGGCTCAGTGATTGCATTCATAACGACGAGGTAAGAGAGCGAGTAGGTATGAAAGAGAGTATTGGTGTAAAGACGCGAAAGGGAATGCTCCGATGGTTCGGACACGTGGAAAGAATGCGCAACTAGCGACTGGTTAAGAAGATCGGACGGGTATCATGGCGTAGTTGGTAGTGTAACCGACTTCTGTGCACGAGGTCGTGGGTTCGATTCCCACTAAGGACAATTATTTGTGTGATTAACACAGATGTTTGTACTGCGTCTGGGTGTTTTCTAGCTATTATATGTAGGTATTTACAAAAAAAAAAGTAATATATGTATTATATCCGTAATCTGGTACCCATAGCACAAGTGTTAAAAGCTTAGTTTGGGACAGAGGACGTTTTGTGAAACTGTCCGTGAATATTTATTTATTTATATACAATAAAAAATACGAAAGTGGAAGGATGTAGGTAGACGGTACCGCGGCTTCACTAATAGTAGATGGTCGCTAATATTGTACACTACTGTAATAGTAACAACTATATATGTCCATTATTAATACAGATATTCGTTAATTTCAGCTTAAACACTATCTCTATCTCTAAGTTCCACGTGAAGATTCACCCAAGGAAAGTGGCAAATTAAGACAATGAAAACTCTAGTCAAATCGATATCCCTCGTGGATATTGTCTATCGGCCTCAGAACTACCCTACCAACAAATTATCTATCTCAACTATCTTTAAACAGATGTTTATATCAAGTTGAGGTTGGGTAATCAATTACATAAAGCAACACCACAATGATTAGCCAAAATAATTACTAACGGTGACATTGCATCATACGGTCTACGCGCCTGTTAAACACTTGTTAGACTACGAACAATGTGCCCGCGCAAAAGAAAGTCACCCACACACTCATGACCGTGAAAGCGCACAACTCAACTATAAAACAAAATGCAATTCCGTGAGTTTACGTCGGACGGCATAAGCTGTTACGTAATACGCGTAATCGGACATAGATGTGATTTGTTACAGACTTCGCGGAGTAACAATTGAAACGAATGAATAAATTTCATTATCGTTGACATGTACCGTTGTATCGTACGTGGTGTCTTGCTGTAAACCATATATTATATCTTCATATACAATAATTTATAATAATACTAGCTTCTGTCTATAATGTATCTATATCACTGAATTAATGTTACACAGTGCAGCCAGTGGTCCACCAATACAGGCGGAGAGACGGCACACGGCGGTTTTATTTAATGGGCTTCTGCCCATACTATCCTGTTCGTTTCCCCGACGATGGGGTGTGCGGTTAGGTACATTTTTTCCCATCTTAACAAAAAAGGTATTTATCCATATACTAAATAGTTTCAGATACTGTTAATAGTTAGGTATATATACAAAGATATCTCCAAGGTAAATTATTCATTTTTTAGTATAATAAGTGTGTTGATTCAGCGACTAGAAGATAGTCACTAAAATTCATCAAATCCGTTTAGTAATTTAGGTGTAATTCATCTACAGACATCTAACCATCTTCACAAATGAAAACCAAAGCTTGTAAATACAATTATGTAGCCTTATCAAAAAGAAATTAAGAGTATTGGTAACGGCAAAATGTACGTATTTTCGTTTTACAGATTCTATCTGTTATTCGAACACCCAAAATGCTGCGCTGGCAAACCTTTATTAGACTCTTGACGTTGCGTCAATGACTAACCATAAGTCAAGATGGGAATATCCTCATATCTTTATCATTATCTTTAACCTTCGATCAACTATCTTTAACGAAATAATTTAAGGGCCAGTTTCACTAAGTTCAGCTTCGATCAACAATTGAAATTGTTGATCGAAAAAGTTCAGTAAATTAAAAGATTGAAAACATTGCTATACCATACTCCCAGTCAGTAGTTTAACAGTTAAACATAAAAGACTTCCATAAAATCGTGTTTTTAATTCCACCTTTCTATTTTTTTAATAATTTCATCTTAAGTTGGTGACAGAATTAAACACAAAGTGAAAAATGTGAAATCGAAAATAACAGTCAGGAGCAGGATTTGAACCTGCATCTTCTGGATACCGTCCAGATGCTTTAAGCATCAGCATGGTGCAGGCGTCACCCAAAGACGTTAAGTATGAATGTGTTATCGAAATTAGCAGTCAGGAGCAATTGTCAGGATGGCTGAATTGGTAAAGCATCTGGACGGTATCCAGAAGATGCAGGTTCAAATCCTGCTCCTGACTGTTATTTTCGATTTCACATTTTTCACTTTGTGTTTAATGTATAGTGCTAAGCATGTCAAATGCTAAAAATATATATAAATATTTACAGGGTTTGCGTCATTATTAGGTAAAATCTTAATTGTAAAATTAAGTTTACCTGGTTGGTATAATGTATGAAAATACTTCCGACAGATGGTGCAGGCGTCACCCAAAGACGTTAAGTATGAATGTGTTATCGAAATTAGCAGTCAGGAGCAATTGTCAGGATGGCTGAATTGGTAAAGCATCTGGACGGTATCCAGAAGATGCAGGTTCAAATCCTGCTCCTGACTGTTATTTTCGATTTCACATTTTTCACTTTGTGTTTAATGTATAGTGCTAAGCATGTCAAATGCTAAAAATATATATAAATATTGGTGACAGAAGTTTTAACTTCACGCTTCTCTTAGAAACACATACATGGTTTGTCGAAGATTTTGAATTCTAAAATGCCATTTCCATAATATCCGAAAAAGGATTATGTCATGACATCAACGTGGGCTCGTTAACACGCATAATAAGTAGCTTAATAACAGAATTTAATGTATGAATTACGTACGTGTGTAACCGACCTTAAATAAGGTATGTTACACAATAAAAGTAGCTCAAATGTGTTCTGTTATGATCTGTTTTGATGAATGTTATTACGTAGGAAATTAAACTTTCTTTAAATGGTGGTTTATCGTTCCGATTTGGATTATGGATGCAATTAAAAATTATATAATCGTACTTAAATGGAACATCTCCTATGCTGCAGTAATGTAGTTAATAGAGTAATTAATCTGCTCTTTCAACGTTTTTTTAACGAAATCTATCAATGGTTGTAAACGTACTGTATGTACCCGCCTTTACTCATTTCTTGCTACTAAGTGTTGCAATATAATGCTAGTTAACATATATTATAAACTTACAGAATAAATAAACTGGAGAATGCTAAGTTAAATAATAAGAAATAACTACTACTAATAATAAAATTTTGTTTAAAACATCATAAATAATATAATTTATAAATATAATAATAGAATAATGAGGCATTAGATAAGTTAAATAATGCATTATTATTTACGCCTGTCATGACATAATCATTTCAAGAGCCCGTACAAGTATGGCGGCCATTAAGCAAACTTCAAATTACTAATATCACAACTTTAGCAAATTACGTCTACAGATTATTTTTTGAATTATTTTTAATAAATAAAATGTTACACCTTTTTATGTAGATTTATACAAGTGCTCGAGCTTTCTGTGAGAGGTTGAAGCCAAAAATTATACCTTAATTATAACTACTAACAAATTATACATTCATTAATTTTTCACTCAAATCCTGATTTAATTATTTCTTTCCCAGTGGTTTACATCAGTTAGTAAAATATAAACAATGCATAGATGATAAAGTCGTTTTAGTACCACAAATAACTGTTATGTTCCAACTTGGTATATAGGAACATATACGATAACGATCTTCAAACACTGTCTTGAAGTTCAACAGTACATTCTCACATGTTTTATAACTTCGACTAATTAAATTGATGTTTTGAAATATCTACCGTTTACGACAACGCAAGGCAAGACATCTAAAGACTACATTGACCGCACATACCCTACAATGTAACAATAATAGGAAGGTCATGCAAGACTAATTCATTGCGTTAGCTACCGTCTGGGAAATTGAATTAATAGTAATTCCTGTCTACAAATTACTATATGCTAAATAATAAATTCATCCTGAACTGTCGAACCTATAGTAAAATAAGGCACCGAAATCAGTTAAATCATGTTTAATTAAATTGGCTGGAAATAAAAACTAATTGACTGACTGCACAGATGGCGGAATGGTTTAGATACCGGCCTCCCGCCCGAGTGTTGTGGGTTCGATTCCCACAAAGGATAACTCCTTGTGTGGTCCACAAATGGTTGTTCTGACTTAGGGGTACAATGTGTCCCCCGCGATACAAGGATTAGGTATTCCTTAGTGCAGGACGTTGTCCTTTTAAACAAAAAAAAATTTTACGTATAGAGTTTAAAACACATGTAACTTCATATATTAGCAAGTACCTCACCTGAAATTGTGTTAATAAAACCACAGTCTTGCTAACTATCAGTAGGCAAACTACTACATATAGAATTTTAAACTTTCATGGTCACTTATAATTCTAAACGTTTTTTCGGGATTTATACCATGTAAATTTTTACTTACGAGTTTCCGATATTTCGGCACTGTTGCAAGCGCCATGAATCCCGAAAAAACGTTTAAAACTACTACATAATGTAATGTGTACATAACATAAATCAAAATGTTGACAGGTGATAACAATCGGGACCGCAGTCAATTCAACCTAACTTACGATGGAAGATAAAGTAACGTGTTTTAAATTAATGTGTGCTTATATTTTCGTATATAATTACGTTGTTAATAAGGACACCAAGAGATCATAAAATATAAATCACAGAGAAGGTTAACTACCTTTCTTTATCAACTACATTTACTTTTTAAGCAATTGCATTCAAATTGATTCAGTGACACATTTTCTAAATTTCTTAAATGTACAGACATAGCTCTGCTGCTTTATAATAGTACAGACGCACATGAGAGTATTTAAGCCTATAACCATCCATCCATCCATCAGCCTTTCAACGTCCACTGCTGGACATAGGCCTCCCCAAGAAAACGCCACAACGAGCGGTCCCGTTATGGGGGATTATGCCGTAATCGCCACGCTTGGCAGGCGGGTTGGCGATCGCAGTTGATGTTGTTTATACTCGAGGGAGTGCTGCTGCCCACTCTCCCGATATTCCCTCAGTCGGCTCTTACGACTCCCTTGGGTAGAGAGGGGTGGGACAATTCTAAAGCCGGCCCCACACGGCCACGCCTATAACAAAACACCGATATTTAAATTTTTTTTCTGATTGTCTGTCTATTTGTTACTAATCTCCGGGACGGCTGGACCGATTTGGCCGGCAATTTCACTGCCATATAGCTGATGTTATTTATATAGTAACAACGCAAAAACCTAAATACTGGATAAGTATATGTTTATTTTGAATAAAGAAAAATACACAAAAGCCGTAGGTAGGATTAAAATTGGTAGAGTAGTGCGAAATTATAAGAATACAGAGAATAACCTGAAAAACGCAAAACGTTGCAACACTGACCTCATCACCAAGACATTAGCTTAGATAGCCACACCATAATGTAGCTCGATGTTGATAAATCACTCCACTTAGGTTATAGTAACCATTTTAGCAAAATACTATAAAATAAATTAACCTATACGCAACCACGATCATTTCAAAATTTCTCTGTATTGTTATCTAATTCTGTGAGAATAGCATATTTATTGATATTCCGATAATTTTTATCGTCATAGTACAAATCATATACTCTTACCTGTTCACCTCAACTGAAATCCGGTTATTGCTTATTTTGTATTTCCCCTTAGCCGATGTTTTGTTTGGTCTATAACATATTTGTGACTGAAATGGATAAATAACAGATTCTCTACGATTACGTCACATTAGATTTGTTTATTTTGCAACTATTGAGCATTGCGTAGTGCGTGGAAATTTGTAGGACAATTTGCGTATCTACTATACCGCACTGGCCAAATAGTGCCGGCATGTTTACTTCCTGAGTACTTAGTAAGCACACACAGTAGTACTATAGTGCAGTGCTAGCTTAGTGATAAGACTAAAAACTGCAAAGATAGTTATCCGTTCGATCCCCAGTTCAAGGTCCAGACCATCCACACACCCCTGATATTTCAGATTTTTTATAAATCATGTGTCATCATTATTGATTGGTAAAGGAAAACATCGAATGAGTTTTTTCGACGGTTTGTGAAATCTGTCTACCTGCATAAGGATAGCGTGGTGGTCTAGAACCCTAAATCGTTATCACTCCGGGAGGAGATACATGCCCAACAGTATATACATATACGAGTATGTGTTGATATTACAGTATTAGTTGGTATATAATTGATGTAAATATGTTATACTGTCATGGATTTAAGACATAGTCATATGTTTAAGACAACATCCTGTACTAAAGACCACTCTGTCATCTGTCAATTAAATGGACCTACCACTTTATCTCTGCTCTGCTCCGGGTAGACTGATAGAGAATGCCGAAAAGATTAAGTCTTTTTTGTACTTCTTTTATGCAAAAGTTCTTGAACAAACAAACAGTGAGACGACAATGAACGGACAAAAAATGCTATCGGAACGTCGCATGAAACATTGAGCACTTAATACCCTATCTCAACATATATATTTTAAATTAAAATATTTCGCTAATGATTTTAAGTCTCAGGATTATAATTATTATAATTATTTTATACTTACATCATACCTTAGTACTTTCAATTATGAGATACGAATTATTTTATATTCTCTCTAATAGATTTGTGTCCAAGTCGTATCAGCTAAAGCGATAAATGAAAAGTGACAACATAATAGCCTAAAATATATGTCATTAAATTGACACCTTTTGACTTTACATGTTTTGCTGATTGAATGTAAATTATATAAATAATAATAATAAATAAATATTCACGGATTTCACACAACGTCCTCTGGTCCCAAACTAAGCTTAACGCTTGTGCTATGGGTACCAGATTACGGATATAATACATATATTACCTTTTTTTTTTGTAAATACATACATATAATAGATAGAAAACACCCAGACGCAGTACAAATATCTGTGTTCATCACACAAATAATTGTCCTTAGTGGTAATCGAACCCACGACCTCGTGAACGGAAGTTACACTACCGACCACGCCACGAGGCCCGTCAATACATGCGAACAGTTAGTATGGGCATGTAATGTGGAGGAATAAAAGTCATTTAAAAAAGAGTACCAGGCATCATGGCAATAGCTGAAAGAGATGGTGGATGGATTAGACGAGACGACCACCGATGGAGAGGAATGGAAAAAAACGCATGTTGTGCCGACCCCAAAAAAGTTGGATAAGGGGTGTGATAATACATAAGGGTAGTTTCGGCAGTGTGGCAGTGTGGAATAAGCAGATATTCTTCATTACTCTCCCACTTTCGGAGAAAGATTCTTCGTTGAAGAAGGAAATACTTGACTTAATTTCGCGTTGATACATTTCACAGCATTAAGAGAAACATAACATTAATAATACTTTGGCATAGTAAGTTAAAATGTAGCCTTTGCCCGTGACTCCAGCGCAGCCAAAAGCTAGTTTTTAGGTTATATCTCAGGTTCCCGATATAGTAGCAGGATAAAATGTATACCAGTTTGTAAATCTACTCAAGAGCTATCAAATAAAAAAGTTGCATGAAAATCCTTGCAGTTGCTTTTGTGTGATGCACGAATGAACAAACAGATAAACAGATAAAATTAAAAAATATTGTTTTGTATTCAGACACGCCTATATAGTCTAATACAGTATTTTTTCCCAAATATGTTAAATGTACAGACACCGCTCTGTTACAGCTTTATAATAGTTAAGACTTCACAATGCATTTATTTTTATGTTCATACATGTCTACACTATTAAATCGGTATTATAGCCTATATATAGTAATGCAAAGAAATATTCTGTTCGCTATATCTAGCAATCGTGGAAATCTTAAGTGTCAAGACATTTGCAGCTAAAAAAGTACTTCGATGTATTCACCACGTAATGTTTCATACGTTCGCATACATTTAACCTACATTGTTATGCAGATCAACTGTTTAGAACTAGAGTTTTGAATAAAATTTTATGTTAACGTACCGTAAAAAATAAAATAATAATTTATATTTTATTACGTACATTTTTTTTCACCATTTCCTGAGGTAACTTTTTGAACTTTGTATTTATTTCATGCAAATTCAGAAGTACTTATAAGTACTTATTATTGCCTGTTAGAAAAAATAAACACCTATATCTACAAATATCGAACAATTTTGAAGTGAAGCGCCCCTAGACAATCATATTCACCTACCAAAATAGGTAGGTACCTAATACGAGTAGCTATAACAACTATCATATTTTAGAATTATGCAAAAATGTAAATACTAATAAAAATTCAATTTGTAATTAAATTTACTATGTATTTTATGCTATTAATATTCATTTACTATGTTTCGGAGTGGAGTTTTATTTCTTTTTTAGGAAACACTGACCTAGTTTCTTTGTTCCTAGATGTGGCCTAGGACAGGCGAACAGATAGACACAATATGTCGAATTACTAATACTTCGTTTGTGAAATTGCAGACAACCTTGGCCGACATTATCAGACATCTATTGTCAGATTTATGGATATAAAGCTGATGACGCAAGTGTAGCTCAAACTGTGGATTTGTTAAGTATACTTATGTAAATATTGATTTTGACATAAATATTGTTGTTTAAATGTCAAATTAACGGTATGTTTCAAATAAAATTTCTTACTTTCCACTCGTTTTTCTTTTTAATAAAATTACTGCAAGCTAGGTGCGTTTTTTCAAGTTTTTTAATTTGCATTTCAAACTACTACTCGTTTTAATAACATAAATACCAAACGATGTGTATTTATATTGATAAGGTCATTTAGTAATTATAAAACTGAAATGTACTGCAATTATAAAAACAGTAGCTTAAAATTAATGATAGTTGAAACAATTAAAAAACACGCTTACTATTTACTAAAGAATAGAAAATAATGTCATAATTACTAATAATAATTGTATAAAAGCGTGGGGTGATTTTTATTATAATTTAATATTCAATTTGATATCAATGACTTTCTTCTTTTTTAGTTCCCAAATAGCAAAAAAGTATTTCTAGTTAAAAGACCTTCCTTATTTATCGTAGGACAATAGTACTGATTTTGTAATAAAAAAGCAACAAAAGAATGGGCAATCCTCTCAAATTATTGTATTGTCATCAGTCCTTGATAAGTGTGCAAAGTTTCAATATAATCCGACTTTTAAAGTGGGTCAAAATCACGTTCTAAGATTCCATTACATACATTCCATTACAGACATAAGCGAAGCTACTAGAAGCATTTTAAAAAACTCCACTAGCACTTGATCATACATGATTCTTTCCGTGTGGTGACGGATTAAGAATACAAGTGTCACCACCCCATTCTTTCCCACGGGTGTCGTATGAGGCGACTAAGGGAAGTAAGCAATTATCATCCATTGCATGACTGGTGGTAGGGCTGGGTACCAAATGGGAGTACTCACTTGGTATCCGGCCCGAGCGGGTTGGTACCACCATCTCCCGTGTGACCGGCCATGAAGCACATCGTTGCGTTTTGGCTGTAGCAGGATATAGCCGTTTATATTTCATTTCATCTGTGACATGAATTGGTGAGCAGCGGCTTGACAATACTCTCGGTATAGTCAAGTCCATGGGCGATGGTTACCATTTACCATCAGATGGACCGTGGCTAGTCCGCCACTACACGCAATAAAAAAAAATGACAATAATTTCCATGAAATTTGTTTGTGTAAATGTTTTGTTGCAGAGCTCTGGTCACACAATAGGTCTGAATACAGTCATTTTCACACATTAACCGGTTACATTTGTATACATTTGTATACAATATTTATTTCAATGTATAGACCGCAACGACTACGAAAAAGACGGCGTTACGTCTTAAGTACCAAGTGCCACAAGTACTAAGTTTTGTCCGTGTGGTGACGGACTAAGAATACAATTGTCACCACCCCATTCTTTCCCACGGGTGTCGCATGAGGCGACTAAGGGAAGTAAGCATCCATTGCCTGACTGGTGGTAGGGCTGGATATCAAGTGGGAGTACTTACTTGGTATCGGGCCTGATCGGGTTGGTCATACCATATCCCGTGTGGCCGGCCATAAAGCACATCGTTGCGTTTTGGCTGTAGCAGGAGATAGCCGTTTATTCTTTCATTTCATATCTGTGATATATCTGTGATACGAAATGGTGAGTAGCAGCTTGACAATACTCTCGGTATAGTTACCATTTACCACCAGATGGGCAGTGGCTCGTCTGACACTACATGGAAAAAAAATGGAAGCGATTCTCATACAACTAACTTATCATCACGCCATTTCCCTTGCGGGGTAGGCAGAGAGAACAGTGTGCCAAGAGGCTCTATTCTTGCATACATCTCTCGCTTCCTCAACATTAATAATTCTCTTCATACACGCTCGCCGGTTTCGGAGTCATCTGACTCCACCTTCCTTCAGTACATGACCGATTCGGTATAGGTAGGTGAGTATCGGTTTCCCCCTGTACCTACATCCCTCCACTTTCGCATTTTATATCTATATACAGCGCAGTTATTTGTACATTACACCAAAAATTAATTAAATGTAGATAAACTGTAGTGTCCATTTATTGTATCTAAATAGTCACTAGCCACGCAGTCTATAATTCTATATCTTAGTTTAAGATTGTCATTGTCATAAAGTACTGGCAGTAAGCAACCCTCTGGTATTAAAAGTTTCAATAGACTACTTTCAGATCATATATACCTATTAGCCACCCAAAAAGAAGGGTCTAATGTGTTTAAGTCGAGAATGTGTGATTCGCATTTAAAAAAAAATATTACACTATGTTTTAATGATCGATATCATTTGAGCTTACACGTGTATATATATTTAAACCTGTAAGCATAAAGTTCATTTTATATCAACAGCATGTTTAGAGGACATTATTTAAAAGTCTTGAAAATATTTATGTCAAATCTAAACATAAAAATATTATTTTTGATCTATATTTTTTAGCATTTGACATGCTCCGCCACTTTTAAAGTATAAATTATTTGAGAATAAGGAAAAAGAGATTTTTTGTACTAGCGGGAATCGAACCCGCGTCTTTTCCAATCCGGGGAAGTGCTCTAAGCCACTGAGCTATAGTACAGGTACTTCGACCATCCCAATCTCCTTATTACATTTGTCTTTACGACCAGCGCCATCTATCGGAAGCATTTACATGCATTAAACCGATATAGTAAGTTTAATTTTGCAATTAAAATTCATACTATTTGATAGCGTGATTTTTTAAACATTTTTGATCTATATTTTTTAGCATTTGACATGCTCCGCCACTTTTAAAGTATAAATTATTTGAGAATAAGGAAAAAGAGATTTTTTGTACTAGCGGGAATCGAACCCGCGTCTTTTCCAATCCGGGGAAGTGCTCTAAGCCACTGAGCTATAGTACAGGTACTTCGACCATCCCAATCTCCTTATTACATTTGTCTTTACGACCAGCGCCATCTATCGGAAGCATTTACATGCATTAAACCGATATAGTAAGTTTAATTTTGCAATTAAAATTCATACTATTTGATAGCGTGATTTTTTAAACATTTTTGATCTATATTTTTTAGCATTTGACATGCTCCGCCACTTTTAAAGTATAAATTATTTGAGAATAAGGAAAAAGAGATTTTTTGTACTAGCGGGAATCGAACCCGCGTCTTTTCCAATCCGGGGAAGTGCTCTAAGCCACTGAGCTATAGTACAGGTACTTCGACCATCCCAATCTCCTTATTACATTTGTCTTTACGACCATGGCGCTGGTCAAAAAATCACGCTATCAAATAGTATGAATTTTAATTGCAAAATTAAACTTACTATATCGGTTTAATGCATGTAAATGCTTCCGATAGATGGCGCTGGTCGTAAAGACAAATGTAATAAGGAGATTGGGATGGTCGAAGTACCTGTACTATAGCTCAGTGGCTTAGAGCACTTCCCCGGATTGGAAAAGACGCGGGTTCGATTCCCGCTAGTACAAAAAATCTCTTTTTCCTTATTCTCAAATAATTTATACTATAAAAATATTAAACAAAATTATTGAAGATTCGCTGATTTATTTATTTTGTTTGATTTATTTATTTTAATTTCAAAGATGAAATAACTTTTATTTTATTTTCCTACTAGATAAACGTTATAATATGCGTAATTACGTATCTTAAAAATGATACGCATTCATAAAGGTTTGTGTTTTTTTTTTCAAATAATAAGTGAGTTTTTCTTTTGTAAATCTAAAACTGCCATGTCCATTTCAATGTATGTAGTTTCTTTGTCGACCTGTTCTAGCTATGTTGCGAAGATATTGTGTAATTTCTACGGTGTTTTAGTTAGAAAGCCGTAACTGATACACAAAGAGGTTGTACGTCCGCAGTAAACAGTTGTCAGAATTTAGAAGGATTTTTGGATTTTTTTATTGAAGGATTTTATGTATTACGTTCTTGACATCCTTTTATTTGATACATTTTTAAAACTAGTTAGATATATTAATATTAATCAATTGAGTGATTTACATTTTAACCTTCACTTAAATTCAATAATTAATTAGAGTTATTGAAAATACGTCACTAAGACTAACTCCTAGAATATACGTACTGTTACATATCCCTATTTTTTATGTCTTGTCAGCAATTATGAATCTTCATTATAAATACTAATTAGAATGAGTTCAATTCGCATCCATCATCCACGCGCGTGACACTTGCCCTTAATACGAGCCCATTTTTGTATTTTCATAATTAAAGTAACAAGGTTACTTTTAGTAATAAATCCTTTTTTTGAAAAGCCCTTTGGGTGAATCCTTATGTATATATGCGTATATACGTATGGTACTCGTATATATGTTCATATACGATTTTTTTGTTATTATATAATTTAAAATGTTACAAATAAACCTATTGCAATATTATACAACCTTGCATTTCATTGCAGATATCTAAACACTGTATTACCAAGGACAATAATTATTTAAATTTTAAAATATAATACTCCATATATACGAACGCTAGATATTGACGTTGCGTGGGTTCATAGCACATTCGCATCTATGCTTTTTGGAAACCGGACTTTTGCGTAAATATGCAATAATTTATTGATTTATTCTTTGTTACAACAGTAATAATTTATTATTATAGAATTCTATAAATGTAGTTGAAATACGACGAGAGACACGTTATTTGAAGTACAGTTAGATTTTTATAGTTTTGTTTATTTGAATAGGTATATAATTATGTAGTGAGGTACTAGCTGAACCCGAAAGACGTTGTACAACCTGAAAGCTGGTTTATCCGCAATTAGCAGCATTATAGTTATCTCTCTTAATTTTTTTTTGGGTTGGTTTGGAATTTTGTGGCTTACGTGGTGATCGATTCAGTAGTTACTATATAGTTACTGTTAAAATGTAAAAACTTAACAAACAAATCAACATTATTAATATTAGTAAGCATAAAATAACTGGGAAGCAAAACTAACAATATACAATAAATACGATTTTTATAAACTTCAAAGACAAGGTTGGCAATTTCCGTTGTACTTTATGTACGTATATTCTGCGCGGGTATTAATATTTAAACGATTATTTTTTTATGAAAAACTATTATAAATATTTCAAGTTTAGAATGTTAAATTTTAGAATGTTCTAGAATATATCATATCAAATATATTCTAACCTCAAAAAACAATTCTTTGCCACGTTTTGTAAAATAGATTTTTAAACCTGTTCTTGACTTCCTTTAAATACATTTTTTTACCAACTAAATGTATTAATACAAACACATAATAAAGGCGCAGTCTTATAAATCAGTTTATTGTAAATTTATATTTTATTTTTATATTCACTATAATATTTACATGATTTATAAATTAAAATACAAATTTAACAATAGATCTGATGCGATGTTGACCTATGGTTTCCATTATAGCTTTAATAGTCTATTATTATGACTCATATGATTGTCTATTGTCGGAGAGGAATTAATTTAAATTGTTTTTTTTTTAATTTGAATTATATTTACAAATTTTTTTATCTTATTATTCAACACAGATTTATCCAAGCAAAGTCTCGCCCAAGTGGTACCCCCAAAAACATAAAAATTAACCATATTCTTGGGCAGATCCTTGTTTGATGGACAAATGAAAGCTGTATTTGAAAACCTATCTTAAAATAATAATATATAATCGACTGTTGTTTTTTTCTGCCTTATAATATTTTACTTAAAATATTACGACAAGTAACTCAGCAGATTTTACTATGTAGGTTGTATATGAATACTAGATTCTGCCTGCGAGTTTGTCCGCGTAGACTTTATATTACAAATAAATATCCCGTCACACGGGAATTATTGATTTCTTTTATTCGATGAAAATTAACGTGTCCTTTTTCGGTTTCTGGACTATTAGATCTATGTTCAATTTCATAGTAATCATTTGAGTAGTTATGATGTGCATGCGTAACAAGCAATCACACACAGTATTTATAATATTAGTAAGAATTTAATTCACATAATTTTCCTTACACAGTGTTTTTAAATTCCCGGTGAAGGACTACACGGTGAAACTGCCCAACCGCATTAGGCTAGCGCAGCGGATTATGCATTTTTATCTTGTTTTGGCCTATGCTTCATAGAAGCCTAGTAATTGTTTGGTAAATATCTATATTATTTTTATTTCAATGAATAATTAATTATTTCATAGGATATACAGATATAACAGAAGCGCCGTTTAAAATATTTTCTTGATCCATTATAATAACATTATAGTATATTTATTCTACAATGTCTCTGCGCTCTGTACTATACTATAAATATTCATAACATCGCGGCATCACGACTACAAAAATCACGCAAACATACGTTACCAGTAAAATTGATTTATATATGCTTCAATAAGGAAATCCACAATTAAACCGTCAGTAGTTCAACTAACTTTGAATTGTAATCGTTATATAATATTCATAACAATCAATTGAGCGATCCAAATATTTTTAAGAAGGTAAACTTGTTCAGAATTAAGATAACTGTTTTATTTACCGTCAGTTTCAAGGGAATTATTTTCATGTGCCGGAAAAGATGGTTATGCAAAAGATGGTAATTACGTGCATGCATACAGTAAAATATATGTAAATTGGACGGCACTAAACTTATGACAATCCTTTGTGTGACCCACAAAACTTATGGTTCTGGTGTAATTTTTATCTATTAAAAATATGTTAGTAAAGTTCCCCGTGATACAGGGGTAGTCCCTACTTAATATTTGTAAACAATAACGGTACTCATGGGCGTACGCGCATGCAATGAAAACAACACTCAACAGAAACGTAACAGGTCTGCGAGAACGAAAGTGTTTAACAATAACTTTACTTGTAAAAAAATCGAGAGTGGTTCGTTGTCATTTAGATTAGATAGCGTATTGAGCATACGTACATTTGTATTATAAATTCATGACTACCATTAAAAGCTACATGTTAATGACCGCAGTAGTATTAAATTATGTAAACTAAACAACACGAGTATTTCGATTGCAAATATTTAAATTAATTAGTATATTTCACAGATTTAAACATGATAATTACAAAATTTGTTTTTTATGTTTGGAAAGTTTTTATAGCGCGAGTAAATAACTATAGATTTAATGATTTCGCGATTTAGAATCCATACATATTACAAGTAAAAATTAAGGGCGGTAAATTTTATTATTTAGAATAAATCTCACCTGTTATGATCGCTAAAGTAAAAAGCGCCGCGGCGCCGAAGGACCTCATGTTTGTAATATTTCGCTCACAGATCACGGTGTTTGTAAAACGATAGTACACAACAACACTTGCCACTTGTCACCACCGACGCATGTTACACAGTTCACGCGCGAAAGCTCAGCGCGCGTCCGCGGGAGTGAACGTTGCGGAGACTTGCGCCCGCGACGTCGCCGTGGTGGGGTGATTGCGATACAATTGTTAAACTTGAAGGCTCCAGGGTCGGGTGGTCGTGACAGCGGCATTTATACACTAACTACTATTAAAATACCTCGTTACCATACTACTACAAATCTCATTGTTTGGCACGAGTCTTTCAGAAAGAGATTAAAACTTATAATCAAACCCCTAAACCCAAAGTTAATTCAGGCATGTAAGATTACTAATAATAGTTTCTTTTATTTTACAGTCATATTAAAGAATATATTTAAAATTTTGTAAAATAGCAGTCTTTCTTTGTTTTACCTTACAATATTCCATACTTACCAAAAGCAATATCTCTATTAAAAGCATATTCAAATAGCAAAATTTTAAAAACTCGCTCCGTGTGAGCCCGTACCTCAAGGGTTACGGAAGTGAGCTAAATGTCAGGGATTTAGTATAAGGCGGATATCGACTGGGCAGGGTAGTGCAACACATTCCAAACTGCCCAATCGTTCCATTACTGAAATAGGTTTTTTTGCGAGCGTTTAAACAATGACTCTTTGATGACAGGACATTTTTTTTTGTATTGACGTCGTATAAGGACGACTACTAGGCTCTTTATTGAAATATGATATATGACTAATTAATCCACTTTAACATGCAATTTCTAGATGCGAGAACCCAGCTTGATATTCTTAGTTTTTACTTCGGTGACCTAGCGGTAGCAAATTCGACCGCCAATCGACATTCGCACCAGAGCCAGCAGTTCCAGTAGCTTTCAGGAGTTCTCAATAATAGCTTGGAGCTGAAAGTTGCCGGTGTTACTACCCCGTGCCTTACTAAGCACATAAAGCCATTGGTCCTGTGCGAGATTTTTCTCCAGCAGTATCGTTGAAATGCCGTCCCATCGGATTATGAGAGTAAGAACATAAAGAGTGTATAACACAATCGTGTTATATAATATCTCCTGCATAGTTGGTTATTGTCTATGGACACTAGCTGCCGTGAAATTGAAGAAAAAAATGATCTGATGATCAAGCATGATTCCTTAGTCAATTAAAATTATCTACTAGCAAGCTTTTACCGTTAGGAGATTTCTACTAGTAGCGCGGATGGAAATTTTTCGGAAAAACATTAGTTGTAATGACGTGGGAATTATTGGGTAATATATAGATGGTTTTGAGCAGAACTGCCTTAAAAATACCTCATTAGTTTAGTGACGTAAGTCTGCAAGTCTGCAATTTCTAATCTCAAGGTTTGAATCGGATACCACTGAAGTAATGTAACACAGTTCCAGTGGTCCACCAATAGAGGCGGAAAGATGGCATACGACGGGTTTATTTAGTGGGTGATGGCCAAACACTACTCTTTTCCTCACCCGGAATGACAGGGTGTGTGGTTAAGTCCATTTTTTCCTGCCTTAAAAAAAGAGGTGAATTGACTAGAAAGCAATCAGAATATCGCCCGTTTCGTGTTCTGCACTAGATTACCTTACTTCCCCAAGTTACTAATAAACTACGTCCCGGCAAACAGGAGACGTTCCCGTCATCCCCACACCATTCCCCATCAGTAGATTGTGTTGATTGATTGGGCCAAAAACTACGTATTTTATAAATTTCACCAAATATTTCTAAACGTACATACTATTAGACATAATCTGGGATCCTTTTTCGGGGTGAGTCGAGTAGTGTGGGGCCCTCACACCCAAAATAAACACGCCTTGTGACGTCTCTTGGCCTTTAGTGGCGGACCACTAGAGCTGTGTATCATTCCTCAATGGTCCGCTGGATTGTATTCTAGAGATCTAGAGCTATAATATGACCTGAAATGCTGGAGACTTGCTGTGCCAGCATGAATGGGTCGACTCGGTCAGGGAATTACCACCAATAGAAGACCAGCGTCAAACAATTGTAGATACTCCTACTATTGAGTTTCGTATTGAGAGTGAGAGCGCTGAAGGATCCTCAACCTTATCCTCTTTTTACGATACATCCTCCAACCAACTGCCATCCCTTCCTTTGGAGTTGGCGACGTGGTAGTAATACCGCTTACTGTCAGGTGTGACCGTATGTTTGTTTTCCAACGCCTTAGTATAAACAAAAACCATCTGGACAGCAAACATTAAAAATATATGTATTTATGTCCGTGTGATGACGGACTAAGAATACAAGTGTCACCACCCCATTCTTTCTCACAGGTGTCGTACGAGGCGACTAATGGAAGTAAGCAATAATCACCCATTCCATTACTAGTGGTAGGGCTGGGTACCAAGTGGGAGTACTCACTTGCTATCGGGTCCAAGCGGGTTGGTACCAACATCTCCTTTGTGACCGGCCGTGAAGCACATCGGTGTGTTTTGGTTGTATCAGGCGATAGTCGTTAATTCTTTCATTTTATATCTGTGAAATGAAATGGTGAGCAGTGGCTTGACAATACTCTGAGTATACATTAAACACAAAGTGAAAAATGTGAAATCGAAAATAACAGTCAGGAGCAGGATTTGAACCTGCATCTCCTGGGTACCGTCCAGATGCTTTGCCAATTTAGCCATCCTGATAATTGCTCCTGACTGCTAATTTCGATAACACATCATACTTAACGTCTATGGGTGACGCCTGCGCCATCTGTCGGAAGTATTTTCATACATTATACCGACCAGGTAAACTTAATTTTACAATTAAGATTTTTACCTAATAATGACGCAAACCCTATAAATATTTAGATATTTTTATCCTAACCTGCATCTCCTGGATACCGTCCAGATGTTTTGCCAATTTAGCCATCCTGACAATTGCTCCTGACTGCTAATTTCGATAACACATCATACTTAACGTCTATGGGTGAGTTCAAATCCTGCTCCAGACTGTTATTTTCGATTTCATATTTTTCACTTTGTGTTTAATGTATAGTGCTAAGCATGTCAAATGCTAAAAAATATATATAAAAATATCTAAATACTCTTGGTATAGTTGAGTCCATGAGCGACGGTTACCATTTACCATCAGGTCGGCCTTGACTAGTCTGCCACCATAGGCAATAAAAAAAATATCATACCTAACCACCGGTACAACGAATGATAATGTATAATTAGTTATACAACCGCCTTAGGTCATAATTAACTGTTTTACATTTTACGCAATAATGTTCTAATACGACATATTTTTAATAAGTATTTAATTTATTTAATAAATTGTATCATTAGTTGGAATAATCACAAATTAAATCGTAGGCCATTGCAGTAAGGTTAATTATTTAGATGTACCAACGTTTGTGTGATTTCCTCCATTAACTTATATAATGAGGTTCTCTTTGGATGTAAAATACAAAATGGCTACTAAATAATGTAACCTTTATAAATAAAAGGAATGTGACCTTTTTCCGGTTTACACATAGTACATATTTTATTTACTTATCTTATCTTATCTTACCATGTTATTACAGTTATACCGTACAAATTGTTCATTAACTTACAAACTAATATTATCACGAGTCTTACTAAATATTTTTAAGCATAAATTTAATATTATAAGGAAATAAAATATTAAATCTCCCACACGATATAATTATATTTATTACCTACATTTTTAGTCTCGGTTCGTTGATGTCTTTTGTATGGATGCTTTGTAAGTACTCGTTTCAAATTTAATAATAGCTGCTATTTGTCTGGTCGTTGAAATTAGACTCTGAATCACTTCTAAGAATTTTGGGAAAACTGGAATAATTTTACATGTTTTTTTTTATTTTTTCTTTATTGATAACACTAAAGCTTCTCTTTTTTTTCTTTGCCTATATAATCATATCAGATCTTGATCTACTACACTATTTAGATATTTTTATATATATTTTTAGCATTTGACATGCTTAGCAACATACATTAAACACAAAGTGAAAAATGTGAAATCGAAAATAACAGTCAGGAGCAGGATTCGAACCTGCATCTCCTGGATACCGTCCAGATGCTTTGCCAATTCAGCCATCGTGACCCTTGCTCCTGACTGCTAATCTCGATAGCACATTCATACTTAACGTCTTTGGGTGACGCCTGCACCATCTGTCGTATAAATATACGTCCATGGATTTTCCCTACTATTTTATCAAAAAAAATTATAGGTACTATTAGCCTGATATAGCCATTTATAATCTTGCGTTTATTGTGTTTAGATGGTAACATTTTATTATATTTTATGATAACTAAAGAAATTTGAAAAAGCTAATCCACTTGTCCTTTTCAGAACTCAGGCCTCACTACTACAAGTATATCGTGATAGCCACCGGATTTACATTGTGACTGATATTTTTTAATATTTTGATCTGTATTTTAGCACTTGACATGCTCAGCTACTTTGAAGAACAAATTATTTGTGAATGTGGAAAAAGAAAACTTTACTGCGAGCGGGATTTGAACCTGAGTCCCTTTGAATGCGGGGAAGTGTTCTAGACCGCTAAGCCATCGCAGTGACGAACGTCCATGCCCAATCTCCACATCACATTTTGGCTATTTGTTCTTTAAAGTAGCTGCGTATGTCAAGTGGCTAAAATACAGATCAAAATAATTATGATAACCACTGTCTTTGCAGTCCTTAATTTTACTTTAAATAGTAAAGTATGCGAGATAATTTGAATTTGTTCGGAACCTGCTTGGTTTAGACTAAAAAAATGCACTGATCATTACTATCGCCGTCCAACCTGAATATAAAACTGCTTTCGTGCACTGCAACTGTAGGCCGATAGTGCAGTAGTGCAATATTACGTAAGTGCCCAAAAACGCAATTTGGGCCACGGAACACTTTCGATTTTGCACGAGTCAAACGCGGCCGGCGGCGCGGCCGCAGGCGGCATGCTGCTCGAATTACTGACCTACATTGCTGCACGATCTTAGCCGACCTGCTGCATACCCTAAGCATAGCTGACAAATTGTTATCATTATTGAGAAATCTATAACATTTCCTAATACATAAGGAACAAATTATTTGTGAAAGTGAAAAAAGGGGAACTTTACTGCAAGCAGGATTCGAACCTGCGTCCTATCCAATCCGAGGAAATGCTCTGACGCTAAGCTATTGCAGTCGCCCCTTAGCCTTTAGTTTAGCGATCTAGAGCACATCCCCGGATTGGATGGGACGTAGGTTCGAATCCTGCTTGTAAAGTTCCCTTTTTCCACTTTCACAAACAATTTGTTATTTAAAGTAGCTGAGCATGTCAAGTGCTAAAATTCAGATAAAAAAAATACATAAGTAATTATTTTGTTATATGTTAAGCACTTAACATGCTCTAACGAGAATGCAGAATGCGAAGATTTGAAGTAGAAAACGATAGCAACGAGCTAAGTCTAAATTGCGACTTTTGAATTATCGTTCCACACACTTTGTCAACTGCAATATTTTGGCAATTGCTCTGGGCCATCAATTTCCATATCACATTATTTCTTACTATCTTCAAAGGAATTTACTAATACAATTAAAATACTACTAACCCTAAATGAAGAAAGCGTAGATTTAAATTTATTAATATGTCTTAAGGGTAAGTAATTATCATTTGTACGGTAAAAATAATACAAATAGTACAGGGGAATCATCGCCAAAATATTACAAACAATCATTTATAATTAATATAAAACGGGAAAGCTTATCTGTTTTAAAGAGTTTTTAAGTAGTAAATTACAGGCCACATCGCTCGACGAGCCGAGAGTCATTGGGGAAGGAAGTTCTCGAGTGGCGACCACGTATCGTAAAACGCAGCCTGAGCAGCCAGCATAAAATCGCTCATTGTGATTGTCTCCTAGGAAGGATTGTTAGGCATTAGACGGCAAAATGTTTATATAATATTATAAATGCAAGTGTGATTTTGTCTGTTCGTTTGTTTGTTAGATACACTTCCACGCCGTTACTACTGGACCAATCATCATTAAACTTTGCATACAAATGCCAAATGATGTTCTTAAATTGCAATATTCATTCAAAAAACATATTTTTAATTAAAAATAAATTTAGGACACTTACGATATATTCTGATTTATGTTTCAGAGTGAAATAATTATATTTACAACATACGTGAAGCGTTTAAGTAACGCTAACATTGTCGGACATCACCGAAATATTACAAAGAATGAGATCGTGATAATGAAATAAGTTTGTAACTGCCTCCTCAATTTAAATTACTAAATATCATAAGTAAGCCTTACAAATTATATAATAAATATTAATGTAGTTCACATAAGTAGGTATTTTTTTTAGCTCAAACGATACTTTATCACAGTGTGAAAATGTGAAATCGAAAATAACAGTCATTAGCAGGATTTGAACCTGCATCTCCTGGAATACCATCCCAAATGCTTTGCCAATTCAACTATCGTGACAATTGCTCGGGACTGAATTTCGATAACACATTCATTCAACGTCTTGGGTGACGCCTGTGCCATCTGTCGGAAGGATTTGCATACATTATACCGACTAGGTAAACTTAATTTTACAATTAAGGTTTTTGCCAAAAAATTACGCAGCCCTAAAAATATTTTAATGTTTTTGTATATTTTATTAACATTTGAAATACATGGCTATGCATTATATGGCTTTATAAATTAACACAACTTATGAACATGTGAAACGCTTCAAGGACAGGCAGAAGGTAATTAAGAAGGATATTAAGGAGAGAATAGCAAGGATAATAAGAAGGAGATAATGAGGAGGTATGGGCCTCCGGCGCTCTCACCCACCATACAAAACACAACGGTAGGGCTACCGTTGTTTCACACTGATTTTTGCGCAAGGGTGGTACTTAATTCCCCTATCGAGTCAGCCCATTCATCCTAGAATAAGCAAAGTTCTACCCCTAGAAAATGTGTCTGTGAAATATGAAGTCGCGTAAGCAATATAAAATATTCAATTATCAATTTATGAAATATTAATTACCTACATTTTGATCTATATTTTATTACTTGACATGCTCAGCTACTCTTAAAGTACAAATAATAATTTGTGAATAAGGAAAATGAGTGTTTTGTTGGTCGTTAAGACAAATGTGATAAGAAGATTGGGTATTTCTAAAAAAATTGTACGTTAGCTCAGTGGATTAGAGCACTTCCCCGGATAGGAAGGGACGCAGGTTCGATTCCCGCTCGTACTAAAATACTCTTTTTCCTTATTCACAAATTATAATTTGTATTAATTACCTAATTATAAACATGATCTCCTTTACTTTGTCTATAATAGCAAACCAACGAAATACAAGGATACTTGCACTACAGTTGGTTTCGATAGACTTAAAATCAGCTAGTAATATTTAAACTTTCACGTTTTATATTCATTATAATTATAAGACATGTAGGTAATAAGTCTACCTGTAATTCAGCTGAAAGGTCAATGTTACTCAAAATAATATTATATTGATAAATATAACGGGCGTGTAAACCCATTACATGTGTTACATTCAATGACAACGTTGCGTTAAGGTAACGAACAAAAATAAGTGGCAAGAAAAAGAAACAAAAATCTAAAGGACATTTTGAACAATTGTCACTATTTCTTAAATGTTAATTACAAGACAACTTATTATACATATAAGTTTAAATTCACCTTATGCTAAGCTAAATATCACTTATGTGCATATGTACTTCAATAAATACAGAGAGAAAGTAAGCTACTACAAGGCCTAACGATATTGTAAATAATGCAACTAAAATCGAGGGCATGGCAGTGCTTTAATCGTAAAATATCTTTTACTTCTACAGTTTATTGATCAATTTATTGAATTGAAAATTACTTTAATGTTGACAATAACATCATATTAGCACGCAATATATGTCATTGATTGAAGCGATTGTGGTCTTGCGCAAACTGTTAATATAATCTTTATAGTGTATGTAATACCATTCAACATTAGTATGGCTTAAAATGGAATATTAAACTCATTTTATTGATTGGTTCATCCGTAAGTTCGCAATTTGTAAATGTGAGGTCCCGGGTTTGAGATCCTGGGTAGTTAAAAAGTGTAAATAGCACGGAGATACATAAGTACGGCATGGAATTACGTAAGACGTGAGTAACAAAATATTTGTATTTTATAGCTTAACTAACTTTCCTCAATATCAATTAAGTAGATTTTGAGTAATGCGTGGGAGAATATTGAGAAATACGACCTTCCCTTCTTGGCCTAATACACTTGCAGTTTGAAAGATCGGTAGATAGCAACTGATGGGTGACCAAAAAATTTACAACTATTTTTATGCATCTAACTTCTTAGTGCTTCGTAAGGCACGATAACTAGTGTTGTAAAATAACATCTTGACAGTCGTAGCATGTTGTCAGCCCTGAATAAAAATCTGACTCTAGTCTTGTTCTATAAGCTCGTCAATTGTCCCCTAAGGTCTTGGAGGTCAGATAGGCCCCGTGTTAATACTGGTGGATTAACTAAAACCGAACAGATCTAGTGTTAGCCTTGCTTGAACAGGCCGGCTTGATCGTGGAAGTACCACCCTCTCACAAACGTGAAACAACGGTAGATACTGCTAACGTTGTGTTTCTTATGGTGAGTGAGAGCCCCGGAGGCCCAAACCCCTCTCTCCATCCATCCATCCATCAGCCTTTCGACGTCCACTGCTGGACATAGACATAGAGAACGCCACAACGAGCGGTCCTGTGCAGACCATATACTTTTTTTGTGTGCTCATTATGGGCGACAACGCCGTAATCGCCACGCTTGGCAGGCGGGTTGGCGATCGCAGTGGATGTTGTCAATACTCAAGGGAGTGCTGCTGCCCACTCGCCTGGTATTCCAACAGTCGGCTCTTACGACTACTGGGGGTAGAGAGGGGTGAGACAATTCTAAAGCCGGCCCCACACGGCTCCCCTCTCTATCGTTTCCTTAGTATCCTTTCTATCCACCCATACCTTTCCTTGGAGATGGCGATGCGTGGGTGTTATACCTCTGGTGTTGCTAGCGTCTATAGGCTATGGTAGCCGCATACCATCAGGCCGTATGCTAGTTTGTCACCCTCATAATATAAAAAAGTTTAATCTTTTTTATACACAATGTGTGCGACAAGGCTAGGGAGATGATGACAGCTCTATTACTGTTTTAATAATAAATAGATGTAGACGTTTGCATAAGTTCCTAAAGAGAATAACTAAACACAAATATGCATAGCCATTTTTATTTTTGTTTAACCGATTACTATCTCTGTTTGGACAAGTCTCCTCTCAAATTAAGGGAGGTCAGGCCATAGTCCACCAAGCTGGGACAGTGTGGCTTTGCAGAGTTCACAAGCCGTTGAGAAAACCTCTGAGGCTTGCAGGTTTCCTCACAATGTTTTCCTTCACCGAGCATTTTGTCAAGAAATACACACATCATTTCGAGTATTTCGAAAAATCAGAGATATGTGCCTTTCGCGGTCTCAGCCTCGGACTGGGGATCGAACTCCATACCACTGTTTTTGCAGTCGTTTGTTTTTACTGCTCACACATACTCTATAATAAAACACTGAGTCAAAACTTAGTTTTAGTAGTAACGAGCCTTTCCCCTCTCTCATCCTTGATCTCAGTTCTAGACATAGTAGCGGGATAAAATGTATATTATATATACCAGGTTCTAAGTCTAATCAAGAGCTATCAAATAAAAAAGCTGCATTCAAAATGCGCGATGCGTGAACGAGAAAACAGATAAAAAGACAAAAAAAATTGTTTTCTTTTCAAATAGCCTAATAAAGTAATTTTTCGCAAATATTTAAATGTACAGACAGCTCCGTTACAGTTTTATAGTAGTCAGGATTCGGTTGAAGGCTATTTTCGAAGCAAATTATTAAGCGCACTTGTTAAGTTATTGAGTTATTGTTACTTTAATCTACCACTTACTTATTAAATAAATTGGTTAGATTGACCTCCGGCGTTTAATTTTGATTATCTCTGATTTACAGTCGATAATGCACTGGATGAGCGGATGTTGTCTTACTTGCGAAATCAATAGGTAATCCTAACAATTGTGTTATATTTACTAATATTATAAATGCGAAGGTGAGTTTGTATGTTTATTTAACGTAACTTATTGTAATTACTGAACCAATCTGTACTGTACCATAGAGTGATGTATTTATATTCTAATTTCCATGGGGACATAGTCGCGGTTACAGTCTAGTAATTTATATTTGGCATGCAACTTCAGGACACACTTTAGTTTTACCAACTTCCCCACTCCTATGTTAAAATTGATATCACAGTGACTCTACTCTACCGAGCAAATATGACGACAGTTATAATGTACACGATATGCACGTGCACGCATTAGTACACAATCACCTATCAGACATTTTAGAAAAAGAACAAATGCAATTGTGGTCTGTATTTTAGCACTTGACATGCCCAGCTACTTTCAAAAAGAAATTATTTGTGAAATGTGGGAAAAGAGAACTTTAGTGCGAGCAGGAATCGAACTTGTGCCCCTTCCAATCCGAGGAAGGGCTCTAGGCCGCTAAGCTATCGCACTGACCAACGGCCATACCCAATCTCCATATCACATTTGTCTTTACTTCCCACGCTACCTATCGGATACATTTACATGCATTAAAGTGCCGCTCGCACTAACTTTAAAAGCAATTGTCTCAAAGTTTTCAATATGTACGCAAAACCATTAGATTTTTCAATTAATCCGTGGCCAAAGAAGAATCTTTAAAAAGGAAGTCACTTCAGCTAGACCTGCACAGTAAACGTATGACCTGAAGACAATCCATTTTGAGAGGATCCCAATTAAGGAGAATATATTTGACAATATCAAAAGGAGAAATGAAAAAATGCTGAGAAAGCGAGAGATGTATGTAAGAATAGAGCCTTTTGGCACTCTGTTCTCTCTGTCTACCCTGCAAGGGAGATGGCGTGTTGATAGGTAAGTAAAAGGAGGAAAAGTATGTACACATTGCCAAGAGTAGTTTGGATCTTATCTACCTAGTATAATCCTATTGTGAAATTTTGTTTCAGCATAAGTCTAGGTAGTGAAGCTATTCCACTGAAGCTAGTCCACTGAAGGAATGTAATATGGTTCCGGTGGCCCGCCAATAAAGGCGGAGAGATGGCACACGGTGGTTTAAAGTGGGTGAAGGCCCCACACTACCCTGTTCGATACCCCGCAAAACGGGGTGTGCGGTGGCTAAACAGATTATTTCCAGCCTTAACAAAAAAAAATAAAGATCCACTTGCCGACAGGTAGAGTATAGACTTCCCGTGCTGAACGTAGTGCTTTTGATTACCAGACTGTAACAATATTTGTGTGTATTTGTACTTACTTATCATCACGCCATCTCCCTTGCGGGGTAGGCAGAGAGAACAGAGTGCCAAAAGGCTCTATTCTTGCATACATCACTCGCTTCCTCAACATTCATAATTCTAAAATAACTCAATTATTTATAATAATTGGTAATAGGTACAATGGAGTAGTTTTGTAGAATGATTTATTAAAACTACAATGAAATTATAACAATACAATTTAAAATAGTCTAAACTAGAGAGAGCTGCGTAATTTAACTTTGGAAGTTTAACCGGGGATCTTATTATTTGGTCGCACAGAGATGAGGTCGAATGATAAAAAATTGCTTAATTAATATTTCAACAATAGGCGCTAATGTATTTCAAGCACTCCTGCGTGATTGGATCCCTTTCGAAATATACCAATAGGAATGTGCATTTCTCTAACAATTAATTTGTTGCAATATTATTAACTATACTGTACAAAGCACCAAAGTTAAAAATATAAAATTTGTTTCAATAGTACCTATAAGTGAAATGGCTGAACGGATTTGCAATTTAGAACATAGCTTGTGACAAGTTCAGTTTAAGTGCTCTAAGCTCCAAATACACAACAAATAACAAACAGTGTTAATAAATTTATCCTGAATTGATTAAAAACTGTTTAAATAATAATAATAAATAAATCATATCTAATAGTTTATTTCAGGTTTCTTGGCCAATTTTTTTGTTAGTACTTGTACATTAACTTTCCAAAACTAGTCTTAGTACGGATAAACAAATTACTATTGAATTAAACCCTTTTTTTTATTTTTTGTTAAGGCGGGAAAAAATGTTCCTAACCACACACCCCGTCGTTCGGGGCAACGAACAGGGTAGTGTGGGGCCTGCACCCACTAAAGAAACCCGCCGTGTGCCGTCTTTCCGCCTTTATTGGCGGGCCACTGGAACTGTGTGACATTCCTTTGTTGGTCCGCCGGCGGCTTACCCTTTCGGGTACCCTCTACTGAGCGACGCATCTACAGAGGAGCGTCGCACCTTCGCGGGAGGCCTTGCGGGTGGCGGACGTTCCCCGGTCCATCCACCCGCAGCCTCAGCTAGGGCGGCATGAGGCGCAAGTACCTGCGCCTGCGCTGCCCCGGTCGCTGGCGGCGGTTTAGGTCAGCGGAAGAATCCTCCTCCCTGGCCCTCTCCGCCGCTTCCTTCGAATCGAGCGTGTGCCGCGCCGTGTTCTCGTCACAGCCGCAGTGGCTGTGACAACTCGGAGTCCTTGCGACTATGTGCAGATATCTGCCGACGCAACCGTGCCCCGACAGCACCTGCACCAGTCGAAAGGAAAGGACTCCGTGCCATCGCTCCACCCACTCCTCCAGCACTGGTTGGAGCGCCCCTACGGTCCAAAGAGCGGCCCGGGGCGCGTCCAACCGCGCCCTCCATCTGGCCATGGCAGCTCGGCGGGCGTCGCCCTGCCACCTGGCCACCTCCCTGGGTAAGGGGCGACCGCGCCCCTCCCGCTCTTGCGACGCCCGCCGATACACTTCGGCGAGCATCTCCGCCTCCTTGTCCCACAGGGGGATTCCGGCCAACGCACAGGCCGCCTCCGTCGACACCGTGCGGTATCCACGTATGACCTTGGACGCAACGACTCTTTGTAGTCTCCACAGAAGAGCCCTATTTGGTCCGTCCAGGGACCCCGCCCACACGGGTGCGCCGTACAGCGCCATTGACCGGACCACCCCCGCGTAAAGCCGTCGGCACGCATTGTTGGGTCCGCCCATATTCGGCATGAGCCGTGCAAGGGTGGATGCTGCGCCGACGAGCCTCGGGGACAGTTGGCAGAAGTGCTCGTGGAAGCGCCACCGCCCGTCCAGCACCAGGCCCAGATGCTTAATCTGGGCCTGCACCCCAATCTGAACCTCGTCCACTGTGATCGAGGCGCCAGCAGGTGGCCGACATCGGGGCCCATGTAAAAGTAGGGCTTCCGACTTGTCCAGGGCCACTCTAAGCCCCAGCGCCCCGATCCTCCTGACCACCTCCGAGGTCCCTAAGGTGGCCAGGAACGCCGCTTCCTCGAAGTTTCCACCCCGGGCTACGACCAGCGTGTCATCCGCATAGCAGATGACCGCCAGCCCGGGGGGGAGCCGACAGTGCAACACCCAGTCGTAACCGAGGTCCCACAGGAGCGGCCCCAGGACTGAACCCTGTGGGACACCGCACGACATGGGTCTCCTCACAACGTCCCTTATGCGGCTCTCATAGACGACGCTGCGGCCCTCTAGATAGTCCGCCACCAGCCGCCTCAGGTATCCAGGCACCCCGTGATACCGGAGCGCCTCCCTGATGCAGCTGAATGGCAGACTATTATCCCCGCCGGTGACGACCGCGGCGGCCGCGGCCCTCAGACCGCTTCCCGCCCGGCTTCGGCAGGAGTACCAGCCTCCCCTCCTTCCAGCAGTCAGGGAACCATCCGGATGCCTAGCACGCGTCGAACAGTCCCCTGAGGCGGGGCTCTAGGTGTTCCAGAGCCAGGGCCAGAACCCGGGCGGGTATACCGTCCGGGCCGGGAGTGGTGCTCTTGGAACGAATCAAACAAGAAAGAGTTAGTAGCACGTTGGTCGGGTGTGTCCAACCGCCATGCACTTATAGCACCTCGCAGGTTGGGGCTCCAGCACGGTAACCAGCATGGAACTCCAGCCCACGAGGAGCCTGCCTGCGTCAGCCAAGATTTTAGCCGACGCGACAGGGCAACTCACCCAGACGGTACCCACACCGCCGGGTCCGGACCTAATGGAGCCCACTCTGATGGCATGCGAGCATCCGGTTTTCTAGGCAATGGCCTCCCGGAATTCGTCAGCCGTCACCAAGTCGTCCAGACTGGAAACGCGCAGTTCAGCGCATTTCACCGGTCTGGCGATGCGGACTCCACTGCCTTCACCAAACAGACCTCGCAGCATCGGGCTATCATATCGGCCATTTTGGGACCTTCCGCCCCAGGAAACTCGAGGATTCGAGCCCCTTTCCGGGCTTGGCGGGTCCGGGAGGCGACGCCTCCGCGGTCGGAGACGTCGATCTCCGCCCGGGCCTTCCTCAAAATGGCCTGATAGGTCAGGCCCGCTACCGCCTCCGGCAGCATGGTAATCACCACCGCTGCCGTTTTAGGCGTCTGAAGCTTGTGCGGCTTCTATTTGGAGCCGTGCTTGCCCCCCGGCGCTATAGGCTCCGCGGCTTGGGCAGCAGCCCCAGCCGCAGATCCCTTCTTCTTATTACCCCGGGACTTCTTCCTCCCGCCGTCCTCAGTATGCCAGCCCCCGTCGCACGGTGCAGGGTCTGACGTGGCGGGTGGTAGGATTTGGTAATCCCGGGGTACGTTTGCTGGGACCTGCGAGGGCTGGCCAGCACTCGGAAGGGGAGAGAATTGCTCCTTGGGCTGGCCCTTAGGGCTCTTCCCAGCCTTCTGCGCCGTCTTTTGCTTGCTTGTCTTAGGGGCAACTTTTCCCTGCCCCTTGGGCGGCGTAGCAGCCGCGGCCGCGGAATATGTGCCCACGCGGCCACCCTGGCAGGGTAGCGGCGTTGTGGCCGAAGGTGGCGCGACCTTCTTATCCGCGGCCAGAGCTGGACGGAGTCTTGGCTCCGGCATCACCCTAGCGCTCAAGGAATCGATGCGCGGGTCATAGATCGCACTAATGCGATCGATGACTTGGCACATCTGCTCTTCTGTTAGGAGATCAGGAGCCGGAGGCCCCACGCCCGCCGTTGAGGCAGAGGTTTCCGGCCCGGCCTTGGCAAGACTTGGCTTGGCTCGTCGGCCAGTGAGCTCTTTACGGGGCTCTGCCGCCTCCGCCTCGAGGCGCCTGCAGCGGCAGGGCGCCTCCAGCTTCCCAGTCTCCCCCAGCACCGAGTAATGCCGGAGAGACTCCACTGCCCCGTATGCTACCTTAGTAGCATTGTTGAGGACCTCCGCGAGGTTGCCCTGAAGGTTCCGTGACCCATTAGCCACCATCAAAACGACGGCCAGGGCATCGGAAACCTTCTGGGCAATCTTTTCTACCGTGGGCACACCGTCCGTGCCCGGAGGCTCCTCACGGAGCTTCGATGAGAGGAAGGTTACCCTCTCCTCCACCGAAAGCCCCATTGCCAAATCCTTTAGTATAGCCTCATCCCCCAGGGATGAGGCTCGTGTCGTCATGGTGCACCTGATGGCGCCTCGGCCCCTCTTCGCCGACCTTCCCGGCCTTCCCGGAGGGGGCATCTCCGTAGAGCTGCCCTCCGAACCCGAAGAAGCGCTGCTCCTTTTGGAATTTGGGCGTTTCAGAGGTCGCGCTGGCTGCTTCATCGAAGTGGCAGGCTTCTCCTTTGATGCAGCTGACTGTTCCGTCGACATAGCCGCGCTCTGCTTGGAGCCCGTCATTTTGGCAGAACTGTTGCCGCCGTCGGAGGTATCCATGTCTTCGGTAGAGCTGATCATGACGGAACTCCCCGCGGGTGTGGATTTCTTTCCATGGGCCTTCCCCTTCTTCTTCATCCTTTTTCCCTCCATTTCTTTATTGCTATCGGCGTTATTTGCCCCCCTCCGATACATGGGGCTGACAGGGCCAGTCTTGGTACTCGGCCCTGTGAGGGATTCTCCGGACGCGTTGCGCCCGGTACCCTCCGGAGGTATACATTTCGTTTTAACTTCCGCCATATTGAGTTTAAAGTCCTTCGACTATGGTGGTGCCGCCCTCACGACTGGATACCCTCCAGCCATTCATCCCTCGCTGGGCAGCAGATCTTGGATTGGGGTGATTTTTTATAGGAGTTTTCTTCCCCGCGGTCCGAAGACCGCCGGCCCTGTCCTCCAGGATTACGGGTCGGGCCGAACGGTGGTCTGCATCAGACCGTACCCATCGCTCACAGAGCAAGCGATGAGCCCGTCGCTCCTCAGGCCCAAAAGCCACGTCTCCGTCTCCCAGGGCCGGAGGGAGCCACTATGGCCCTGCTGGCCCTCCACGGCAGACCTTCGGCCCACTGCAGGCAGTGAGGCCGTCGCCACTCGAGCTGAAAACCCCGTCTCCGGCGACAGGAGGGTCACTGTGACCCCGCCAGAGTCGGGGGGGGGCACTTAGGCCCCGCTGACCCTCCACGGCGGACGTCCGGCCTATCTGCTGTGCCCTCTGCTAATCAGAGGGACACGCGGAGACCCGTCCCCTGCCGGGATTCTGCCGCCGGCACTAGAGTGCCGACGTTGCCCGGGGTGCACCAACGCGGAGGTATCCCGACCCGCACCCCATTGAATTAAACCCTAAATACTACGCCACGGGTCTGTGTGGTCCAATGCCCAGTATGGGGCTATCCCACCTATCTGGTATTGTGCTGAGAGTGTTGTTGGGATTGCCTTACACCCTGCACATTTGGCACATCATTTTCTTATAATGGCCTAGTTTAGAGGAAACGTAAAGTGCTAAATGTCTGTCTCTCTAATTGGGCCAGATTGTGATCTCATCTGTCTGTGAAATTGAAGGTGTAGTGAGTATACCTGTAAACTATATATGTGTAAGTGTATACATACACCAGCTCGCCTACCATCCAACTCAGCTGAGCTGCGTTTGGGAAGCTGAGGAAGATCTTCTTATCCAAAATTCCATAGTGTCTAAAGACGAAGGTCTACGACCAGTGTGTGTTACCGGTGACTTATGGAACAGAGGCGTAGTCTCTGTATGTTGGCCTTATATGAGTATCAAGACTCAAAGTCGCTCAGCATGCTATGGAGCATATGCTTGGGATCTCTCTACGTGATAAGATCCGTAATACGGAAATCGGTAGGAGAACGGGAGTGACCGACATAGCCCGCCGGGTCAGAATGCTGAAGTGGCAATGACAACCGACAACCGTTGGGGAAGAAAGGTTCTAGAGTGGCGACCGCGTATCGAACGGCGCAGCGTAGAACGGCCTCCCACCAGGTAAACCAATAACCTGGTTAAAGTCGCAGGTATTTGTTGGATGCAGGTGGCACAGGACCGTTCGCTGTGGCGTTCTTTTGGGGAGGCATTTGTCCAGCAGTGGACGATGAAAGGCAGATGGATGGATGGATGTATACATACACAGGTTCGGTGCAGTAAGTGTATTATAGCTTCCTAGCTATCCATATTATTCGCACGTTTATTTACTGCCCCAAAAGATCCTTCGTTATTTTAGGAGGCTCTAGCCTCGGTTAGTATTTTAAGAGCCATTGCTGTCAATCATTGTATGTCTGTGATAGACAGGACAATAAATAAACACCATTGCTCATTATATTTGCTTCTGTGTGTCTTGATAACGGCTTAACCTTGACACACTACTCTATGTTATACATTGTTGCTTAAAGATGCGCTACAAGTAAGCAAACAATATAACGCCATAAACAATAAGCTCATTATGGTATAGTAGTAGCTCTTACATCATAGACATTTGTTGACTTCATTTATAAACGTAGTAATCAGTAGAGCGTGTTGCCAGTGTCTATAGGAGTTAGAGGAGGAGCATATTCTTGTTTTCCTTTGCAATATATTGGAAAATCCAAAAATGCACGCCTCATAATCTTCATTTTTCACAATAAAATTGATTATTTGATAGGTAAGTAACTAATAATGTATTGGTCTTACTAAGTAGTTTTCAATAAATCCCATAGATAGCGCTAATTTCAAAAAGTATTAATGTGGTCCTCATGACTTATACGCCATCTAGCACTAATTTTAAGAATTACTACTATATTGGTCTATAGAAGTAGTTCTCACGAAATAAAGGTATAACGCTGGTTTTAGTGTAATTTACCATCGAATCAAGCGTAAATATACACTATTTTTTTGTTTATTTCATAACAATTAAACCACATCGATTCAGACCGTGAAAAGTGATAAGGCTCTATTCGTAATTATACTGAAGCGTAAGAGAAAAGAAAAGACTCAATTAATAAAGTAGTTCGGTCGTTATCTTGTTAACGTACATTATCCTAACATACCTACAACACACGGACGTCCAAGACAGAACTTTTTTAACTAGTTTAAATAACAAAAATGACATCAAAAATATCATGAGTGTTAAAAATAGTGTTTTTTCTTGATATGTGTGTCTATATATTATTTTACAAGTGCAATATATGATAAATAGAGACATTTTGAGTTTGAAAAATTAGTTGTTCTGCGTGAAGCTTATGAGTCGTGCAATAGATAAACAAGTATACGGCCCGTCCAATGGTAAACGATTATCGCGGCTTATAGAGGCTAACAATACCAGAGGCATCACTAGCGCGTCGCTAATATAAAAGACAGGGGTGGAGAGGAAAGAGAAAAAAGAATAGAATAAAGAGAGAATGGAAGTTAATTAGGGAATTTGGGCCTGCAGCGCTCTAACCATACGATACACAACAGTAGCAGTACTACTTGTACCTACTTTTGTTACAAGCTGATCTTCTATGAGGGGGTGGTACTTCACTTATCAAACCAGCATGATGATGTCATAGGCCGGTTTGATCGCAAGGAAATGCTAAGGCAAACAATTTTTATTATTCATAAAAAAAAATCTAGTTATATCTTGGAAGCACTTTTCATGAACACGTCTTATCTTTATACTTCCTAATTATTTCCTAAATATTATAAAGCTGTAACAGAGCTGTCTGTACATGTAAAATATTTGAGAAAAATGACTGTATTAGGTTACATAGGCCTACTGTTACTGCTGGACATATGCCTACCCAAGAGCACGCCACAACGAGCGGTCCTGCGCCGATCGCATCCAACGGCTCCCCGCGGCTTTGACCAGATCGTCGGTCCATATGGTGGAGGGGGGGCATCCTACGCTGCGCCGATACGTATTCGCCACTCGAGAGCCTTTTTTAATTAACGGTGGTCGGTTCGTTGAGCAATGTGTTACCCGTTGCCACTTCAGCATGCCAATCCGACGGGCTATATCGGTCACTACTAGGTACTGTACTGCGTATTACATAAATATTATAGGCACTAACCCTTTTTTCAACCTTTTTTCTGTCCCACTTTTAGGCATCGGTCTCCTCTCATGGTGAGAGGGATTTGGCCATAATCCACCACCTTGGCCCAATGTGGGTTGGCAGACTTGACAAGCCGTCGAGAAAGTCTCTCAGGCATGCAGGTTTCCTCACAAGGTTTTTATGGCTTACACACATAATTTTGAAAAAGGCCAGGTCAAAGCACCCGGACAGGAAAAAAATATTAAATGAGTGCGTGTAATTTTTACGCGCGGTTGTAGTAAAACTTTGAATAATATGGTAGATATTAGGTACTAAAAAGATAATAAAATAAATGGAATTTAGCACTTTGAATAAGAGTTCACTACCAGTAGGATCATATTACCAATGACTTAATTAAAATTACAAAATGATGGAACATGAACCTGTCATTCCTATCATGGCGACATAATATATAATAGTAATAATATTCACGGACATTTCACACAACGTCCTCTGGTCCCAAACTAAGCTTATGCTCGTGCTATGGGTACCATATTACGGATATACCTAATACAATTATATTCCTTTTTTTGTAAATACATAAATATAATAGATAGAAAACACCCAGAGGCAGTACAAATATCTCATCACACAAATAATTGTCCTGAGTGGGAATCGAACCCACGACCTCGTGCACGGAAGTTGGTTATACTACCGACTACGCCACGAGGCCCGTCCATATCTCTTATTATTAGTCTGTAAACGTCAAATACCATTTTCCCCTGTCATTTGTGTGTCGATAACTGCTTCTTATGACATTACGGTCTCCCCACAAAAACTTGGTTTTCTAAATTCAAAAAGGCTGATAAGGCTACCACCTCTACCATCTGTCGGTTACGCTTAAACCATTCTTGCACTCGGGTATTCCTTGTTAAACTTAGGATTAGGGATAATTCCATTTGCGAATGTGGTCTGGCTCAAGGAAATATAAACCATAGCTATATTTAGATATTTTTTTTTTTTTTTTTATATATATTTTTAGCATTTGACATGCTTAGCACTATACATTAAACACAAAGTGAAAAATGTGAATGTGAATTGGTAAAGCATCTGGACGGAATCCAGAAGATGCAGGTTCAAATCCTGCTCCTGACTGTTATTTTCGATTTCACATTTTTCACTTTGTGTTTAATGTATAGTGCTAAGCATGTCAAATGCTAAAAATATATATAAAAAATATCTAAATATTTAAAGGGTTTGCGTCATTATTAGGTAAAATCTTAATTGTAAAATTAAGTTTACCTGGTCGGTATAATGTATGAAAATACTTCCGACAGATGGCACAGACGTCACCCAAAGACGTTAAGTATGATGTGTTATCGAAATTAGCAGTCGGGAGCAATTGTCAGGATTGCTGAATTGGTAAAGCATCTGGACGGAATCCAGAAGATGCAGGTTCAAATCCTGCTCCTGACTGTTATTTTCGATTTCACATTTTTCACTTTGTGTTTAATGCATAGCTATATTCTTTTGCTGCCCTAAATTAAACTGTTCTTTATATAATATTTTACCAACTGAAATCTCTCGTCCTACATCTTGTAAACTTCTTTTGTCTCTTGTATTTACCTCATTTATTAAAACACTTTGTAAATTCATAAAAGTTAATAAGATTAAATTGTAAATGTACAAGTATGTACATATTTATATTATAGAGGTAATAGGGTATTTAGTTTATAAAAAAATAAATAGTTTTAGTATTTAGATATTTTTATATATATTTTTAGCATTTGACATGCTTAGCACTATACATTAAACACTACTAATAGTTTTAGTTTTGTATATATTGCATTCCTGTAAGTAGTTGTATGTCATTAGAGTCAGTTAGAGTTGTATTTTTTGTTTCAATGCATCTCATGGTACTCTGTTGTGTTGGACCCATTTTTCACCGTCTATTTCTCTTTCATCGAACAAATTTCCTTCGTTGGACGGTCTACGTTAAATTAATACTCGATATTGGCTAAATTGTGCTCACACTGCCACAACAAGAGCCATTAAACAAGAACATAAGATAAGACATTACGCCCCCAGTATTTAGATAAAATAAAATTAATTAATTATTTTTTTATTATTATAACATGTAAGTATAATGTATTACTGAACATTATAAATTAATGTGTAAATAACATATCCTCTCACTATCGTTAGGCTACTCCCGTAAATTATTATTATTATTTATTTATTTTCAGACAAATTAGTCCATGTTGGGTTAGTATCAAACCTTAAAACTATGTTAGTGAAGAAAATAAACGTGGTATGGCAAACCGTCCGCACCTCAGGTTCATTGAACCCTCTTAACATGAAATTCAATGAACCTACCGAGCAGAGCGGTGTCCAATCTGTCACCCACAACTCGCAACATTATGTTCTCAGTCCCCCGGACACGTGTGACTAAAGATGCTACTTTTTTTCGCATCAACGCGTAAAAGTCGTCAACGCTGGCATCAGCAAACATGCATATTAAAAAATTGCCAGGTAGGTTAAGCTCAGCGGCATATGCGGTAAAAAAAATTTGATTATTGACTGATGTTGAAACGGCTAGAAAAGTTTATTTCAGTTATTTTCATAGTATTATGTCCTATGGCATACTGCTATGGGGATGTTCCGCCGATTTAAATTCCATATTTGTACTTCAGAAAAGGGCTGTTCGTGCAATCTATAATCTGGGCCCGAGAGTTTCCCTTAGACAGAAATTCAAAGAAATGAATATTCTAACTGTTGTGTCTCAATTTATATACGAAAATCTGTTGTATGTCAAGAAAAACATCGGATGTTTTGATAAGTATAGCGATGTTCATCACATTAATACTAGGAACAAAGGCAATCTTATTGCACACAGTACTCGTCTCCACAGAATTAGTAGATCTTTTATGGGGCAATGTATATGCTTTTACAATAAGATTCCTGAAAATGTCCGAAACATGCCAGTAAATAAGTTTAAGAAAGCCATAAAAATTAGACTTTGTAATCAAGGTTATTACACTGTTTCGGATTATCTTGAGGACAAAACAAAATGGCCTTGAGCTGCTCCTCATTCATTATTTTTCAAAATTGTTTTGTATGATATAATGTCATTTTAGTTATAAAGATTATATTAAATTGTAATAAATTGGCAATTTAAAAAAGTGGCCCATGAGTTTCTTGCCGGGTTCTTCTCATGAAAGGCTTTACTTCGGAATCCGGCCGCTTGTGGCGATTGCAATCGCCACTTTGTTATTGCGGATGCACTCGCCTCAGGCGCTCGTGTTGATTATTATTGTGTATTCTTGACGATTTTAAGTGCTATTTAATAGGCCTATGAAATAAAGATATTTTTGAATTTGAATTTGAATTTGATGCACTACAGTACCGGGGGAGCCGGAACAACGCTCTGAAGACATCGTTGTACTGTATACGTAGAGAATTGTAGGCCCCTGCGAAAAACTGGCCCACAGGCTTCCAGTGTAAAAAGTCTGGCAGTAAGCTTTAAATAAAGTAATTTTCACATGAGGAGTACACCTAACAAACCTGTATGCCACCATATTACCACGGACCGACAATCCTCTACGCTCTCTCCTATGTCTAAATTATTATTTAAATCCTCTGTTAATGTGTCCCAAATACTTAAATTGTGTCACCTTATTTATTGTCAATGAAGGTATAGACTCGATGTTTAGATTTTTGGTTTTGAAAAGCATAATTTTACTTTTCTTTTCATTATATTTCAAGCCGTGCTCTACAGCGTAAGTCTCACAAATATTCATAAGTCTTCTTAAGCCGCCAATTGAGGGGCTCAACAGTACCATATCATCAGCATAGCTTATATTATTGAAGCATATACCATCAACATGGCATCCGACATGAGTACTGCTGAGCTCCTCAACCAACTTATTCACATAAAAGTTATATAATTGAGGAGAAATAAAACCCCCCTGTCTCACACCACATTCCAGAAAATACTCCTCCGAGATAGCATTACACCATTTATTACAGTTAGATTGATTACTGTACCAATACGAGAGGATGGCAATCACATCTGCAGGTACACCAGCATCTCTTAGCTTTGTCCAAAGCCTATCATAGGACACAAGATCAAAAGCTTTGGACAAATCTAAGAAACAAGCATACACAGGTGTTTTTCTCTTAACATAATAGGAGACAGTATGTTTCATACAAAGTATGGCACTCTCAGTGGAGAGTCCAGCCCTAAATCCAAATTGCGCATGATGTAAAGATAACCTTTTCTCTAGTACCTTATCCATCAGTCCACCAAAAATCATAAAAAAAGCCAAAGAGATAGGTCTTTAGTTATCTTTTTGGTCAATATCCCCGGTAGAGTTCTTAATAATTGGCACAACTAGAGTTCGCATTAGATCTTTTGGTAAGTATGAGTGATGTAAGAAGGTATTGTAAAAAGCAGCCAGCACTCTACATAGGTGAGGTCCCGCATGCTGTAAATGCTCTATGCTGAGCCCATCGTGGCCAGGAGATTTTCCTCTTTTCATGCCCTTAATGATGTTGTGAACATCCTTATCATGAATATACAATGAAGTGATTGTTGCACTGAGTGTCAGCATGGACCACTGGTTACAATCTAGATTTAACCTGAAAATTTTTTCTGAATATATTTGCTATCAATTTAGGATCACTAAATACCTTCAATACTTGTAGGTAAATTAACTTTACCATTAAGACTTCTAGTTCCCTTCCAAAACTTGTTAAACTGTTTGTTAGAATGCTGTGAAGCTAGAAAATCCATTTTAACTTGGTCTTGGTCTTGGTTATTTGAAAATGTTTAAACAATGTTTTGGTCGAGACTTAAAAATCCTACGACTTTCACACATCTTATTATAACTATACGTTATTTTATTGAACGTCACTTCCGTTTGAGTTAATCCTTATGAAAACAAAACTGAGTAACTTTCAAGTCGCGACTAAAGAAGTGTTTACTTCAAAAAGTACTGATATTAAACAATTTATTTTAAAATGATGATATTTAAAAGCACAATATCAACCTTATCGTATTGTATTATTCGCAAGGCTGTCATGAGAATTATGCGGAAATCCTTCAGGTCATGCGTGATTTTAGATCACTTATCGAATTCCACACGTCGATTCACGTTCGTCTGTGCAATTTACCCGTGAGTGCACTTATCACGCGCTCTGTTCGAGCGTTCAGCTGTTATAACGTTAACTTAACGAACTTTTATCACTACCACTACTTCCATCCATCCATCCATCCATCAGCCTTTGATCGTCCACTGCTGGACATAGGCCTCCCCTAGGGAGGGGTTTTGCCATAATCGCCACGCTTGGCAGGCGGGTTGGCGATCGCAGTGGATGTTTTTAGTACACAGGGGAACGCTGCAGCACGGTCCCCCGGTAATCCCTTAGTCGGCTTTTACGACTCCCATAGGAAGAGACGGGGTGGAGCTATTCTTGATGCCGGCTCCACACGGCACACTACACTACTTATCAAGGGCATATTCCGGTAAAATTCCGGTCATGGTTACTTTACCGAATTAGAAACTACAAATCCACGAACTAATAAGTTGCTACTTATTGTTAGGTCCTGGGTGACGCTAGGTTGTGCAAAAAGTTAGAGGGTACTTGGAAGGGTAAGTCACCGGTGGATCACTGAAGTAATCCAACACAGTACCAGTGATCCGTCAACAAAGGCGGAGAGATGACAAACGGCGGGTTTCTTTAGTGGGTGAGAGCCTCACACTACCCTATTCGTTGCCCCGAACGACGGGGTGTGCGGTTAGTACATTTTTTCCACCTGTAAAAAAAGGTAGTAAGTAGCTGTGTGGTAAAACTTCTGAACAGATTTCCATGAAACTTAGAAGATGCTTCTACAAATAAGAATCCATCCATCAGCCTTTTAACGTCCACTGCTGGACATAGGCCTCCCCAAGAATGGGGGATAGTGCCGTAATCGCCACGCTTGGCAGGCGGGTTGGCGATCGCAGTGGATGTTGTTAATACTACTCCCCCAAATAAGAATAACATATAAAAATAAAAACAAATTAAAAAAGATCTAAGAAACCTCTCTAAGATTATTTGATATTAAGGATCGCTTTGAACGGACATTTATGTAATTTTTTGTGTGTGTGTTTACGTGAGTCTCTCTATAGTTTAGATTAACAATGGCACATGTTAAGCAGCGCTGGGATCGGGTTCCAGGTTTTTCTTATACTAAGTAGGTAGCAAACAAGCATACGGAACCTGATGGTAAGTGATTCCCGTAGCTTATAGCTATATACTAGCTGCCCCAGAGGCATCACTCGCACGTTGCTATATCCAAAGAAAGGGATAGAATGTGGAGAAGTAGGGTTTTGGGTAAGCGGTGTGAGAACTTACCATATGAAACAACAGTAAGAGTGCTTAACGTTGCACTTGTATTCTTAATCCGTCACACAATTCTTTCCTACGGGTGTCTTACGAGACGACTAAAGGAAGTAAGCAGTTATCACCCATTGCATTACTGGTGGTAGGGCTGAGTACCAAGTGGGAGTACGCACTTGCTATCGGGTCCGAGCGGATTGGTACCATGATTTCCCGTGTGACCAGCAATAAAGCACATCGATGTGTTTTGCTTGTAGCAGGAGATAGCCGTTAATTCTTTCATTTCATATCTGAAATGAAATGGTGAGCAGTGGCTTGACAATCCTCCCAGTATAGTTAAGTCTATGAGCGACGGTTACCATTTACCATCAGATGGGCCGTGGCTCGCCTGCCACCAAACGCAATAAAAAATATGATTAGTCGCATATCAGGACGTGCAATAATAAAATCATCACAACTAACACATGCACTGCCATTAATATAATAATAATACAAAAAAAACAACATAGCATCACACCTGTATTCCCCAGCAGCAGAGGCAGAGGTGTATTAGGAGGCGAGCCTATTGAGGTCTACCAGGCACATTTCCAAACTCCGGGCTGCTACTGAGAATTTTTTTTTTAGGAAAAATCTCAATACCTTTTCCCGACCCGGGGATCGAACCCGAGACCTTATGATTAGCAGTCACATACTACCACTACACCACCGAGGCAGTTAACATATTTATTTATTTTCCACCATAATTGACAAATATATACTCGTATATAATTATTATGTTACTAATAGCAGGCTAGCCAACATTCGGACGTTTAAATATCTACCTGGTCCACCAGTAAATTATAAGATACCCGGAACTACTGACCCGGCGAACTTCGTACCACCATATATTTTTTCATTAATAAATACTGCAATTATAAATTGAGATATAAAGTATCCTATCTTTAAATTGGGACAAAACACACATTAAAAAAAAAGTTAAAATCGGTTCAGTAGTTTTAGAGTTCATCCCGGACAAACATCGTGACACTGGAATTATATATAATAGATATTATGTATATCGTATATTAAACACTAACAAAATATTTGAGGTAATCAATCGATAATGATATCTCTATAAACTGGTATTTCACCTTTATTATCTCCTCAACATCATTCATACAAATCTCATTTCATTCAACTGTTTATTGAATGAAGTCTATCAAATATCGTTAAGGACTACATATATTCGAGCAATACTGACATAAATATTATTGACACATTATACTAGTTATTATTAATAACCTTGTATATGGCCTTAAATTTAACTCTTCCGCTTTTCAACCATTCAAATTCAACAAATAACAAGTAAGAATTTAGTGTGAAGTAGATATTTATGTAAACATACAAATAGGTACAGTGCGGCACGATTGCGAGGTTCTTAAGATATTCCTGTTTGCCTAACTATATCAATCAAAAATACAGGCCCCCACTTATCGATGCTATGATAACGTTATCAGCAGGTACATAAATACTATATTATAATGTTATTTTATTAAATAAAGTCTGTTAATCACGATCACTAGCACAAACATTAGTATGATATCGGGTAGATTTCTACTCGAAAACACGCAAGGAATATTTACAGTGCCAACTAATTTAAGTAGGGTATATTCCGATTTGTGATTGTTATCGAGCCGTAATTTTTCACGTAGCATGCCTCTAGTAAACTTTCTTAAAAAATTGAAAGGCTTGATTTTTGCAAAACTCTTGTTAAAATTGTAAAATTACCAAATTGTCAATGGGAAGAGGCGTTACTAGGTTATTTTACTGGATGAGGGCTTCATACATGAGTGCGAAGTTATATCGTAGATGCAGCCCAATTCTTAGATTAGAACTACTTTGAGCTCAACCCACAGTTCGCAATCTACGTCCGCATTGTCTGCAATGTCGTACATAATTGGCGAAATACTGGACCCCTACGGGTTGACCTTCTTTTGATTTTCATTGTTACATATTGTGTGGAGGTACAAGTGTTTATAGCCTTAGAGAATAACGATAACAATCTTAATGTGAAGTAGTAATTACATCTTAACGTTAATTTCGTGCTATATTTTATCATTAACTGCATGCACATTAAGACTGATTTTAGATACGTACTTATGTAAAGATGGAGGAGTTTTTATACTTAATTCAAAAAAAGAATTATGAGCTTGTAGTTACTTCCAGAAACAAAGGCCAGTAGCTATATATATTTTTCTATTCTTTATTTCCTGGAAATCTATTATACCTATATATCTCCACATTATCCTTTATATCTACCTCCACATCTAGGTAGAGATACCAACCTTCATACACTTCAAACACATGTGCAAATGATACCTCTGGTGTTAAACATTGTGATCTGTATTTTAGGACTTGACATGCTTAGCTACTTTAAAGAACAAGTTATTTATGAATGTTAAAAACGAAAAGTTTTAGTGTGAGTAGGATAATTTGTACTTCTGGTGTAGCTAATGTCTATAAGGCTACGGTGTCCGTTTACGATCAGGGCCGTATACTTGCTTGCCTCTCACATGGTATAAAACAAAAATACAACATAAATAATTATAAATTCTAGAATGTATGATTAAAATTTACCTTGTTTCTCCAAATGAATATAAAAAGTCCCCATAAAAAGTTTGCACAATGCTAGGACCAACTTGAAATGATACATTTTTGTTCAATAGCTATCCATCCATCCATTATCCATCCAGCCTTTTAACGTCCACTGCTGGACACAGGCCTCCCCAAGAATAGGGGATAGTACCGTAATCGCCACGCTTGGCAGGCGGGTTGGCGATCGCAGTGGATGTTGTAAATACTCGAAGGAGTGCTGCTGCCCACTCCCGGCCGGTATTCCCTCAGTCGGCTCTTACGAGTCCCATGGGTGGAGAGGGGGGGGATAATTCTAAAGCCGGCTCCACACATCAATCAATAGCTATAAAGTTTCAAAACTCATAGAATACTAAGTTTTGTTACTTTATCAATACTTTGCTTTATCCTATGAATGTCCTATGAATTCAAAACACCCAATGTCTGCTAATATTTTAATATTAATATTAGAATTGCAGTAACGTAATACGTGATTATAATACTACCAAGGTGTAATGTTAATGTTGTTAAGTGTCATTATGTTATTATCCATCCATCCATCCATCAGCCTTTTAAAGTCCACTGCTGGACAAAGGCCTCCCCAAGAATGGGGGATAGTGCCGTAATCGCCACGCTTGGCAGGCGGGTTGGCGATCGCAGTGGATGTTATTAATACTCGAAGGAGTGCTGCTGCCCACTCCCCCGGTATTTCCTCAGTCGGCTCTTACGACTCCCATGGGTGGAGAGGGGTGGGACTATTCTAAAGCCGGCGCCACACGGCAAAAAAAAAAAAAGATGTTATTAAGTATGCCTATAACTTTTTGTTCTACGAAATTTTCATAGGAAATAATGATTATTGATTTAATAATAGGATTATTGCGGAAAATGAAGTCTTTGCTATATTTATGAAATATTTCCTTATACGCTTACTTGTACATGGAAGGGTAGGTACAAAGGAATGCGTCCTTGCATGCATTACTGGCTGCCGTTCTCGTTAATGTACACAAAATAAAGTTAAAACTATATTAAAGTCTCGCCTACACATTTATAATGACTGCAATAAAACAATTAAATCTGTATATGTTTGCACAAACACGCAAAAACCTTTTCCGCAATTTTACGACATAAACAACTAAAATTACCATAGAGCTACCATTTTTGTTTGCGAAATATTAAAATTATCTAATTATTCACAGCCTTATGGTCTGTAACTGTGGTTAATTGTGTTGCCATTTTAGTGGTAAATTATCTTCGCACAGGGAACAAGAGCACAGTTTCGCCAAATATGCAGATACTGAAACCGCATGGCCTTATAAAGTGCTACTGCTCTGCTATCTAGATTATTTTCCCAGGACGTTAATCTCTAATCTCATCTCCAATTTACTCGGCTAAATAAAGGAGTATTTATGATAATTTGTACAAATTCACATTCACGGTGCTTAACTCGCAGCTGTTACGTAGGTACACGTAACTGTTCTTTTATAATAATAGGAAGATAAACATACATATACGTTAACAAAATGATTCGGTTTAAATGAGATTATAATAAATTGCTTTTTAATTTAGCTTACTTAACTTCACATTCTCAAATATGAAAACAACATGTATTTTAGTTCAATTCATTTATTAAATCAATCTGAGAAAAGTTTTCGTGCGGCGCAACGTAGGATGGCCTCCCACCAGGTCCATCTACAATCTGATCAAAGCCGTAGATGTAAGTGGCACATTATCACTCGTTATGTCGCAGCATGCAAGTGGCACAGCATACCACTGAAGTAATGTAACATATTTCCAGTGTTTCGCTAATAAAGGCGGAGAGACGGCACACGGCGGGCTTATTTAATGGGTGAGGGCACACTACCCTGTTCGTTGCCCCGAATGACGGCTAAGTATATTTTTTCCAAAAAAAAAGATATTACCCACCAGTACCATCTACAATCTGATTAAAGCCGTAGATGTAAGTGACACATTATCACTCGTTGTGTCGCTCTCTTGTGGTTGTCTACATCCAACAGTAGACGTCTAAAGGCTGCTGGATGAATTATTAAATCAATCTACTTATTGTAATTCACTATTGGTAGCATATCTCAGTATAGTTATCACAGGCACGTCCTGTGCTTTTAACAGTTTGTCTACTCCAATGCTGCACAGATGGCGAAATGGATTAGATGCTGGCCTCCCGCCCGAGTGTTATGGGTTCGATTCCCACACAGAACAACTCTTTGTGATCCACAAATGGTTGTTCCAAGTCTGGGTGTACTTTGTGCCCGTGGAATTTTATGTTTGTAAAGTCCCCCGCGATACAAGGATTATTCCTTAGTGATGGGTGTTGTTTTATTTATTTATTTATTAAAAATTAACAAAAATAACCCAGGTCATGCCTTAAACTTCTAACAAAGGAATACTAACTAGTGCAATTGTAATAGCCTCTTTTTTATAAAACGCGGGTGGCAAACAAGCATACGGCTCACCTGATGGTAAGGTATTACTTTAGCCTATAGACGCTAGCAATACCAGAGGCATCACTAACTCAAAGGAAAGAAATAGTACATGGCGAGTTAGGATAATAAAAAGAGAATGGAGGATAAGGGAGGTTTGGGCCTCCGGCGTTCTCACTCGCTATGCGAATCACAACCCATTCATGCTGGGCCAAATGAAGCTCTACCATTAATAAAAGTTAAAAAAAATGGTTAGAAGGACTAAAATACAACTGACACAAAGCATTTTTCTTGCATAAACATATCAGCATCGCTACACAACTGGCATTATTATTTTTGATCTGTGGGTAAATGGTAACCGTCGCTCATGGACTCAACTATACCTATCGGTATTATTGTCAAGCCGCTGCTCACCATTTCATTTCACAAATATGAAATGAAAAAATAAACGGCTATCTCCTGCTACAGCCAAAACGCAACGATTTGCTTCATGGCCGGTCACACGGAAGATGGTGGTACCACCCGCTCGGGACCGATACCAAGTGAGTACTTCCACTTGGTACCCAGCCCAACCCATTCATGCTGGGCCAAATGAAGCTCTACCATTAATAAAAGTTAAAAAAAATGGTTAGAAGGACTAAAATACAACTGACACAGAGCATTTTTCTTGCATAAACATATCGGCATCGCTACACAACTGGCATTATTATTTTTGATCTGTGGGTAAATGGTAACCGTCGCTCATGGACTCAACTATACCTATCGGTATTATTGTCAAGCCGCTGCTCACCATTTCATTTCACAAATATGAAATGAAAAAATAAACGGCTATCTCCTGCTACAGCCAAAACGCAACGGTTTGCTTCATGGCCGGTCACACGGAAGATGGTGGTACCACCCGCTCGGGACCAATACCAAGTGAGTACTTCCACTTGGTACCCAGCCCTACCACCAGTCATGCAATGGATGATAATTGCTTACTTCCCTCAGTCGCCTTATACGACACCCATGGAAAAGAATGGGGTGGTGACACTTGTATTCTTAGTCCGTCACCACATGGACAGATAATGCTAGTAGAATATACGAGTATAAATCAATGTATGGGATTGACATAAGGTTACATTGTTTATTCTATTCTATTCTAATAGCGTTTATGCCATGTCTACATGGCCAGATCATCTTTATATTTTATTTTATTCATAAACAATAAGACTTGATATAGACAAGTTTCTACAAACCTAATTTGTAAAATTTAGAAATTCGAATTTTGACTTCATAGGCTATAGACTCTATTACAATCCGTATAAAAAAAATATCTACTATTACCTTGACCCCTTGAAAATACCACCGGTAGAACTCTTATAAATCCACATAGTCGATTTTATTATTGTAACAACAAATTGACAAATAACACAAATGACTGAATGCCGACATATTGTAATCACAAAACTTAAATTGACTTTACAATTACAGTGGAACTAACAAATTAACAAACAAATTGTTATTGTAACAGTCAAATAGGACCTTAACATAAAACCTTGTATAATCATATAAACTCACTAGACTTTGCCCGGGGTCTGCCATAGGAAAAAGCTAATTACTACGTTATATCTCGGGTTCCTGATATAATAACGAGAAAAAACGTATGCTTTTAAGAGCTATCAAATTAAAAAGTTTCATCAAAATCTATTCAGCAGTTTTTACCTAATGCGCTAACAAACAGACATAAATTCGACTCACTTTTATATTTATAATATTATTGATAACTAACTTTTAGGATATATCTCACGTTCCCGATGCTACTATAGCAGGATAAAATGTATACCAGTTTTAAGTCTAATCGAGAGCTACCAAATAAAAATGTTGCATCAACATCCGTTCAGTAGTTTTTGCGTGATGCGCGAGCAAACAAACATATAAAGAGACAGACAAAAAATCTAAAAAAAATTGTTTTGTGTTCAGACACATCTTCTATATAGCCTAATACAGTAATTTTCTCTCAAATATCTTAAATGTACAGACACAGCTCTGTTACAGCTTTATAATAGTTAGGATAGATACTTAGTTTTGTTTTTAAATGGCCAGTAAACTGTTACGAATGCGTTCATATCTTTTCAAATACATTCACAGCACTAAAACGGAGGATCGATATTTGAATATCAACATTAAGCAATACCAATTTACAAAAACAAATTCTCACGACACTTACCCACTACAGTGCCTACTGTATAGGGCTCCATTCGATACGCCGATTCCTGGCAAAGGTGTAACCGATTGAGCTGTAAGAAAACCAATCACGATTATTTCGATATAATTGTGTGATAGTTGCGACACTAGCGTGTGATGTAAACTATCACCACAATGTCTATTTAGTAACGGATATGTTGACTTTTTTATAGCTTTTTCTTACTTAACTTTAATGACAAGTCGGATATACTCAGAAGCTAATGTGGTTACTCTGGTCGAGTTATGTTTTGTCACAAATGAAGCCTAGCGGTTATAAGTAGTAAACTTATATTATTAAACAAACGTGATATAAAAAATAAAACGCATAATAATATTTGTAACAAAATAATATAGTCAGACAATAGCAGTTTTTAGCTCTACATTCACATCCGCATAGTTCTGTTATACCTAAAAAATCTAATATTTGTTCATGCCTATCAATATGATTCTCAAAAGTAATTATACTTACTTATCATCACGCCATCTCCCTTGCGGGATTAGCAGAGAGAACAGAGTGCGAAGAGTCTCTATTCTTGCATACATCTCTCGCTTCCTCAACATTCATAATTCTCTTCATACACGCTCGCCAGTTTCAGAGTCTCCTTACTCCTTACTCTGCCTTCAATACATGACCGTGTGGTGACGTACTAAGAATACAAGTGTCACCACTCTATTCGTTCCCGCGGGTGTCGTATGAGGTGACTAAGGGAAGTAAGCAATGATCACCCATTGCATTACTAGTGGTAGGGCTGGGTACCAAGTGGGAGTGCTCACTTGCTATCGGGCCCGAACGGGTTGGTACCACCATCTGCCGTGTGACCGGCCATGAAGCAAATCGTTGCGTTTTGGTTGTAGCAGGAGATAGCCGTTTATTCTTACATTTCATATCTGTGAAATGAAATGGTGAGCAGCGGCTTGACAATACTCTCGGTGTAGTTGAGTCTAGAGCGACGGTTACCATTTACCATCAGATGGGCCGTGGATCATCTGCCTTCTAAGACGCGAATTGTCCCCTGGGTTGGGTCGCGGAAGTTATGTAGGCAGTCGCTCCATGTAAATAAAGGCGGATCAAATAAAATCAAACAGATTAAAGGCGACCCCAACAGAATCTGGGATAAAGCTCGATGATGAGTAATTTGTAATCAAATAAATATATTGTTATAACTTCGAAGAGTCTCTCTTGGCAGTTCTAGGTTTTGCCACTAGACTATGTACACAACGGATTTTCCTAAAAAGAATATAATATTGGAGTATCAAAGGTGACTATTAAAAAATTGCGGTAGATAATATAATCATTACCAATATCATAAACTAGATTCTTCGCGCTTATAGATGTGAAAGCGAGTTTGTTAGTTTGTTCGCTTCTTTATTACTTCTCGTAGCCGTAATTACTTAGCGCAATGGAACTTGCCTATATATATAGGCTTATTTATATGAATAAATGGGCCTTATGTCAGGAAAACAGAGAATACTTCTATGTGCCAAATGGTACTTTATTCCTTCGTATTTAGTCATAAAATAATTGCTTAATAATAAACAAACTTTTCCTATACTCATTTTAGAAAAGTAGTAAGTAATGAACTTCTCCACAAGTCACTCCCTCACCCTTTAAATTTAAATTGTTCTGTGTCTCTCACTGTTGCGGATCGTGGCTTCGATGGAAACATTGCAGTAGGTATCGCCAATTGTCTCGGTCTGTAAGTAATGAACAATAAGTTCCATTTAAAATACACTAGATGGCCTCGATTAACCCAAACCAAAAATATTGAAACTATTTATTAATTATACCAACAGAATTCAATACTCCATACCTAAACCTCAAATGTTCTCTTTTTGGAATTATTAACATTTGTATGAACGTCATTTAATATAATGTTTTAGTTGAACTACTCATTTATCTCGGACACCTAGGAAATATGCCATTAAAAACCCGTTTGCTGTTATTGATTTGCAATTACACAAAATTGCTCCAATAACAATTCTATATCAAAATTTTGTGCGACACAAGTCCTTGCGCGCCGAGTTCCGTATTAAATTTAATCTGTAATAATTGTAATTTATTGCTATTAATAAAACTGCACATTACCAATTCAATGGTATAATCGTAAACTGCCATCTGATCTTGACATCCAAGTCTTCATATGAAAAGCATAATAAAACATCCATGTTGACAATGTACCACCAATGTAATAATTTCATACTTATTTAGAAAATTAAAACAGATGATATTAAGCCTTTTTAAAATATATTAATGAGGGCTAATGTACACACCTGCTATACCAAGCTGCTAATTGAAAAACATAGTCTCTTTAAAGAACAAATTATTTGTGAATGTGGAAAAAGTGAAGTTTTAGTGCGAGCGGAGTACAAACCTTCCAATCACATTTGTCTTTTTTCTTTTTAGAAACTTCTCTTTTTCCACATTCAAAAATATATTTTTCTTTAAAGTAGCTGAGCATGCCAAGTGCTATAATACATATCAAAATGTATAGTCTCTCGAGTGTGAATGTCAAGTCTTTTGTAATACATTCTAGATTAAGTTAGTACAAATTTATATTACGTTAAATAAATTTTAATTGGGTTTTTTGGAGAGGCTCTAAGATTAACTATAACTTACTAATAAATATCATCACAAATACTATAATAATTTAATAAATGTAGATCAAATTGAATTGAATTTCGCTGTAACCAAGAGGGACTCTAAAGCAATTGATAGTTTTTTTGCTGCAGAACAGGTCCCAGTTTCATTTTTGCTACACCACATGAACACCTACATACATTTCCTATATCTATCTCTGTCGCAGGTAACAACTGAACATGTTATTGACAAGGTTAATTGAAAAAAATGCACAGATTATTAATCTATTTGTCGTTTGGAAATAATAAGATAAAAATTCATTGGTGATTATGTGATTTGTAGTGGCAATTTGAATGCCATTTAATTCCAATTTACAATTATTTAATATTATTAATTACTAGACTAATAAAAATAATGTTTAGGAAAAATCATAAATTGTGATCAGGATGTGATCCAAACTATCATCAAAGACATGATATATTTAATGCAAAACATTCTATATTGTTTTTAATATTTTTTTTTTATTCTCATTTCATCTTACTTCAAATTTTGTTAGAATAATTATTCCTGTTTATTATTAAATTCATAACGCCGATAAAGCTTGCTAAATTTTGATGAAAATTCTATTTTTGAAAAAATGGACAACCTAACCTCTAAAACAATTCTATAACTATATAACAATAAAGAAACAAGACAATTTGGTGCAATCGAGCCGAGCGGGACCAGCAGTCGTGAAAGATTATTGTTAGCAGACCGTTATGCTAATATAAAATTATGAAACCAGCAATGTGCCCCAAATAATAAAATAATTTATAATGTTGCATTGTAATTGTTAAGCCCTACTAAGGAAATCGTGTTTCGTTAATCGAAAGTATGAAATTGCATTCGACCATTCAATGTCGTTGAGAAATGAACAGGACACTTCAACATACTCATATGTAGATATCGGAAGTTGATTTAATTTTAGATCGTATATTCATTGCTATTTACATGTTTATTCATGACCAAATCATTAAACAAATATCTAACATTGCATACACAATAAAAAATTACCTATACATACACACGTTTCTGAAGTTGTTACTTCAACTTGCACCTTTCGCAGAACCGAGAACCATTGCGGAAGAAGAGTTCCAGAGCATAGAACGGCATCTAAACAGGTGGGACCTAGTTAAAGCCTCAGGAAGCAGGCGGTGAGAAAGAACGTGACGGCTTTTATATTTCTTAATTTATAATCACACTTTGGCTATAAAAGCAAAGCAATATCCCGCAATTGCAAAAGCAATCCTGCTTCATTTATCAAATAAACAACGAGTTGAAAACAAAACAAACAAATATAAAATAAGGCGTTGGTCGTTAAGACAAATGTGATGAGGAAATTGGGTATGACCGCAAGGTAGTACGATAGCTCAGTGGATTAGAGCACTTCCTCGGATATGAAGGGACGCAGGTTCGATTCCCGCTCGTACTTAAGTTCTCTTTTTCCTCATTTATGAATAATAATTTGTACTCTAAAAGTAGCTGAGCATGTCAAGTGCTAAAAATATAGATCAAAATATGAAATAGATGTTATGTAGATATAAGAAAAAACTGCAAAGGAAGCTCTACAATGAGTCAATGAAAAATCCATGAAAATAGAAACTGGTCACGTCAAATTTTGCCCTGAACCACATTTTGAAGGACGCGTTAGTTCTCACACAACTTAACCTTTACCCCGAGGCCTGCTTGCTCAAGTATTGCCCATTCAAATACAAATAGCGTATTCATTACGAGCTTATGCTATTCACACGGCAGTGTTAAACCATTGAAATGGTAGCTGCGATACAATTAGTTCCTGAAAATCGATTTACATACATGTCAATTATTGTTAGTCTTTTCAGTAGGACTGCATTGACAAAAAATTTAACTGACAATATTATACAGACTGCTCCAAAAATCTACGACATTTAATTAGCTTAATGACTAAAAAAGGAGTAACGATTTTTGTATATCTTTTAAATGTCGTGTGGCCTTATTATTGTTAATATATTAAATGTTATAAAATGTCAGTAAATTAAGTGTATATTAGCAATAAAATTGTAACTAATGTTTAATATTCTGTATGGGCAGTTTCAAAATTGGTAACATAAACAAATTGCAATATATTTGTAATAAATTATGACAGATTTTATTATTAAATTAGTATAGATATAATTGCGTTTAATTAGTTAAGATTTCTCAAGGTTATTTTCGCCGGATGTTTTGATATATTATACCTATGGGCAGACATATCACATATAATTATGATATAAGCAGATATCGATTGGTAGTAAAATCGATATTAACTATACTATTTATATACTATATGGGTGGCGAACAATCATACGGCCCACCTGATGGTAAGCGATTACCGTAGCCTATATACGCTAGCCACACTAGAGGCATCACTCGCGCGTCGCTATCTCCAAGGAAAGGGATAGGAGGTGGATAGGAAGAATAATAAGGAGAGGATGGGGAGGGGATTTGGGCCTTCGGCATTCTCACTCACGATAAGCAAGGCTCTACCACTAGACCGCTGGAGGTCCAACCACTTAGGCTAAGCGTATGCTGAGACGCAGGCTACGCAGATCCACGCAGAGCAGGAAAGGGCAGATTTTGTAATGCTTTGAACATCCTTAGGCTGCGTACGTTGCGGCGCAGGCACGTGCAGCAGGACAGAGGCATGTCTGTGTTGTTCTGTCTTAGTGCTCACCTACAGTATCTAAGAAACCCATATAATGTCAATTTTACGGTCCTATATAGCGCCTGGAGGTCGGGCTGTGCGTTGATATGACAATCAATTATTTTTTATAGGTATATACACTAGCTGACCCCACAAACGTCGTTCTGAAAGCTATTGCGTGTATAGCATTCGAATAGTTTTTGTTAATCGTGTAGCAGGCACAACACACTGTTTTTGATTGATGTGTTTGACATCAAGATATTAATTGTCAGCTAGGAACAGTTTGAATGGGAAAAAGAAAAATATGGTTATCAAATTTTTTGGCGGGAAATTTTTTCAATATCCTCTTCATAAGAACCTTCCAAGGACACAAGCAAATATTTTGAAAAAAAAAAAAACAGGCAAATTGGTCTAGCCGTTCTCGGGTTTTGTACTTAGTAACACTTTCAGCTATTCATTTTTATTTATTCTATATAAATACTTCTTCACTAACAATAGTGTATTTTTGACTCTGCTAGCATGTATGAAAGGAAATTAGTTATGTTGCAGGAAAGTTGTTAAGTAGAGCTTAGCTTGTCCCAGTATGAAATGGCCGGATCGATCGCGAAAGTACCGCCCTCCCAAAGAAGATCAGTGTGACACAACAGTAAGTACTCCTATTGTTGTGTTTCGTATGGTGAGTGAGAACGTCGGAGGCCCAAACTCCCTCTTTATACTCTCCTTAGTAGTCATACTCTCCACCTCCTATCCCCTTCCTTAAAGCCAATAGGTGGGTTGTATGATTTTTAACCACCCAAAAAAAAGTGTGTCGAGCGTGAAAAGCACATATGTCAAACGCCAGCTGTGTGATATTTTGAAAGTACTTATAACGTAGACAGAGGATACAATCAAGTTCTCAGAATCTGCATGCTCGAGATAGCAATAGTTTGACATATGATAACCGGAATCATTTTAGAAGATAATTATGATAATAACTTTGTAGACTAAAAATGCACTACCTATTTTAGCCGGATACAAGAATGACAGGGCAAAAGAAATTGCAGTTGTGCTCATAGATATAGTATATATTTTGCTTAAAATGTATTAGAACGTATAATATTAGCGCATATAACATGATTAATTAATATTTTTACGCAAATACAGAAACAAGCTTACATACCGATGATGGGGATGGTTAGCCGCCTTATTGTTGGGACCCAGTTGAATTGGGCCCAAACAAAAATAACGACTACGCGAAAAGGATAAAAATTTTATACATGTGTCTCGCTCACTCTTGCTTCTTGACCTAATATGTGCATCCTTCACTTCATCCTTAGTATTAAAATAATAACGTGTCTATTAAATCCTCTGTCTACGACTTATAAGCAAAACTACGGTTATACTCTTTGTTTAAAATTCAATATTAATTGCCAAATCACCTGTAAATCTAATTTATTAGAATCAATCGCAACTAATCTAGCCCAGCCGACCTTTACAACTACCTATAGTTAATAATTATATTCAATACTGTGAGAACCGATACCATATTGGAACTACACTGGACACTTGGACACCAATCACCAGTTTAATAAGAATTTCCTCGCCCTTCTTTAACTAAGACAATGTAATATTAAAAAGGGAGTGGTATAGTCTTGCACAGATCAAGTTATGATAGCCGGTAAATAAGTCTAGTTTGATTACTCTTAATGTATAATGCCTTGACATTTGGAAATTGGTTCAATCGTTGACGCAAAGGACTCGAAGATTGATAAGTATATATATATAAAGTCTATGATAAAAGATTGGAATATAAATAATATATAATTGTTGCAATTAAGCAGTAATAGCCTAGTGGTAAAACCAAGCACTACAAAGACAGTGGCATCGAATTCAATCCTGAGTCCAAGGTTCAGACCTCGCTTTTGGAGATTTTTCGAAATGATGTGTGTATTTGTTTACAATTTATCACTGCTCGGTGAAGGAAAATATCTTGAGAAGACTTGCCCGAGAGATTTTCTCGACAGCTGTGAAGTCTGCCAACCCTCATTGATCCTGCGTGGTGGACCATGGCCTAATTCCTCTCACCATTAAAGCAGACACGTGGCCAACAGTGGGACAGAAAAAGAGTTAGAAAACAATATTGCTGCAATACATTGATTTAAGCGTTGATTTAGATAAAGATAGCTTACATATATGTATTACATATCACAAAAATATCCTCGCAAATAAATTAGTTGAGCAAGTACACACAATTGCACGCAAAAATTCTAATTCTTTCAATATTACTTAGTATTTATACATTCATGAAATCTAAATTGCGCACAGGGGTATAACTTTTTTCTCTAATTAACTGCACCAATGACGTAGTTGCTAAGATATGCTTTTAAAAAATATCTATATCAAATCTTGTAATTGAGCTAAATATTTTAGGTAAATTGTAGCCCCCTTTTTTGTTAAGTCGGGAAAAATTTGCCTAGCCTCGTCGTTCGTTTCCCTGAACGAGAGGGTGTGCGGTTAGGTACATTTGTTCCGGCCTGAATAAAAAAGAAGGAGAAGCCACTTAAGAAATAGCTTGAAAGTAAAATGTGCCTCTGCGTAATAAATAAGATACATTTTGAAGAGTTTTCTCAGGAACGTTAGGACGTTCAGGAGGTTAGGTTATTTGCTAGAGCGTTCATGAACGTTCTTCAACAGTAAATCAATAAGCATCTCACATTTTTACTAAAGTAATTGGTAGCATTTTTATAAAGTTTCTAGTGACCTGCCCCAGCTTCACACGTTCCTTAATTTGTAGGGAAAACATGATACAAGATTGGCAAAAAGATCATGTCATCCATTCGCTACCAAACTTCATAGAATCACCCGCTGGGCTAATCTGAAAATCTCATTGTCCAATTTTAGGAGTCCTTAGGGAATATACACTTATTATTTTTAAATATATGATAATCCTTACGCAGCAGGTACCTATTCTAACATATTTGACATTAACCGTACGACATTGCATTGTTTTACGCGCTGTGAAAACTTAGCTATATCTCAATCGCACGGACATTGTCTAATTGCACGATATCAACAGGACCTTGTCTGTTAAAATAAAGGTCGTAGCACATATACAATTATTGGCCACATCAATCAGTGTGAACAAAGGTTTTGCATTGTATTCGCATTAACATTATAACAGAACAATTTACGGTCAATAGTATGAGTTTTATCAGAATATAAAATATTTTAATTTATTTTTACTAAGGAACTACAAACAATCACACATTAAATTATATATTAACGATTAATTAATACATATGTAAGTAAATGTGTAATCAACAACATAATCCTCAGATTAGACTGAAAAACTAAACACAGTCGACACGTCATGTGCTTAAAATTAAAAAAGAATGTAAAGTACAAAAAACACAAAAAAGTACAAAAGACACATTCTATTCTAATCAGAATCTTATATTCCCTCTCAGTGTTTGTCCGCAATGAAGTTCGAAATCGGATAGATTTGATCCGGATTTTTTTTTATTTTATTGTTTTCACTTTATCTGTGTGTCTGTTGTCTTTGTTCCAGCTAACCTTCGGAACGGCTGGACCGATTTGGACGGGACTTTCAGTGGTAGTTACATGATATTAAAAGGCGTATCTTAGACTACTTAATTATATTTTACGGACAAAGTGGCGGATAGCTAAATATAAAAATGCAATATTCTAGTTAACTAAATATAAAAATGCAATATTCTAAGGTCCAGGTTAGCAAATTTTAGGGTATTAATCCTCATTAAAACTATCGGTAGTAATAGCTCAGATCAACGCGACAACTTAATATTCTCGGCTAATAGATAGCAAAACTCATAGCTTATACTTAGAAAACAACAACCCATACAACAGAAAAACTGAGACGTGTGCGCCGAGGCATCGAACTTAACACCTCTGCATTACAGTATAGGTCATCTAGGAGATCGCTGATTTAATTTCAAGTATTAACAATATCTATAATGACTTCCTAGTACGCCTTACGTTAAATATACGACGTTTAAGGAAGGTAGTATGTAGCAACTATTTGCTTACCCGGAACCATTACTAAATTTTTTCTCACACACGTCAGTAAGCGGATGCTGTGTTGGTAAAGTTTCCGAAGCAGCAAGGACTCGTATATTACAAACCGGCATTTCTCGATCACATGCTTAACTACATTCCCAAGCTATATAATATGGAATGGAGTAGCCTATTAACGTAAAAACCAATTCGTTCTTCGGATATTCCAGTCGTCCGAAAATACAGCTGGCGGGACGGCATACGGTGGGTTTATTTAGTGGGTGAGGGCCCCATACTAGGTATATATCTTTCCATTAAACCGAACCAAAGGTTTATGTGACCAAATTATTATATTACAACGATAAAACATTTGTGATTATAAAATATGTCTACATTAGAAAGTTTACTGTGATGTAAGACATCTTAAAACATCATATGCCTCAAAACACAGCCTTCTTATTTTTTTTTTTATTTAAATTTTTATTTTTAGGTGGCTTAAAACACATCCTGAATAGGTAGGTAATATACTGAGCATTGTACAATACCTGCCACCACAAAACTCAGTGACAGAATTCTATGCCCTCCACCTCAGACTAACTAAAAAGTATAATCACCGCAAAGTCAACTAAAAAGTGAAGCCACTTTTTTAAAGATGTGTGCGTAAGAGTGTTGTCACCGGAAAGAAATAATCTCTATAATGTGGGTAATTTTTTAAAAGTTTTATGTTTAAAACATAAAGGAAGTAAAAGTATAAAGTAAGTTTACAGCAAATCATAATAGGGAATATTATGGCGCTGACGAAGTATTCATGTACGTAACGTACGTACGAAATCGTCGAGTCATTTGGGGTAATTTTAAATCACGCTCTAGTAACACTCGTGGTTTATGTCACTTCGTGCGCGTGTAATTACTAGTTTGGCATGGTTTTATATGGCTTCACTGGATTGTTCGTAATGCTCCGTCTATATTTTTTTCGTGGTCTGAGCCTATCACAGATAAAGTGTGAATCGTATAAAACATTTTTGTTATTCTATAAGTGAATCGAACTTGCATTCTACCTGCCCTCTACTGTTACTATTAATATGACACTGTCCATCTATCCATCCATCAGCCTTTCGAAGTCCACTGCTGGACATAGGCCTCCCCAATAGAACGCCACAACTTGTGTTGCGCTCATATGGGGGATAGTGGCAGGCGGGTTGGCGATCGCAGTGGATTTTGTTAATACTCGAGGGAGTGCTGCTGCCCATTCCCGCGGTATTCCTCAGTCGGCTCTTACGACTCCCATGGGTGAAGAGGGGTGGGACAATTCTAAAGCCGGCCCCACACGGCAAGTGACTAGTAGTGAGTATGACACTGTATCTCTCGGCAAAAAATAACAATGAATATGTATCTACAATGTAGACATACTATAGGTATAAGTACATATAGCGTTGGATACAACAACGCTCTAATTTTATTTGACCGGTCTCCGCCCAAACGGAACCAAGGATATCCCTTCACTAGTCGAGTCCGTTTGTAAAACTAAACGATAACTAGTAGTTTATCACTTTAGGAACGTTTTGTTATTTTTATATAAGTCGTGGTCAGATCTTATCGATCGATCACTTCACGATGTGGGACCACCATTTCATGAAATGGTCATATTTTATGATATGGAGAGCCGAAACTGACCATATATAAAAAAATATTCTTGTATGGTTGTGGGAGAAATAAATTAATTAAGTAATTATTATTATTCCATCCATCCATCAGCCCTTCGACGTCCACTGCTGAACATAGGCCTCCCCAAGAGAACGCCACAACGAGCGGTCCTGTGCTGTTTCGCTCATATGGGGGATAGTGCCGTAATCGCCACGCTTGGCAGGCGGGTTGGCGACCGCAGTGGATGTTGTTAATACTAGAGGGGGTGCTGCTGCCCACTCCCCCGGTATTCCCTCAGTCGGCTCTTACGACTCCCATGGGTGGAGAAGGGGTGGGACAATTCTAAAGCCGGCCTCACATGGCGTATTATTATTATTATTATATCTTAAACGTGAATTTTTGATGATATGTCAATCCACGTTTGGCCATGTAGAGCTTCTCAAAGGTTTAATAAAATATCAAAATAAAGGAGATAAATTTACCTTATTCGTTGGTTAATTTTAAGATCTGGCCACGCCATGTATGTTTGTTTAGAGGACTTTGATATGCTCGGCCATTTACCAGAATACAATTTGCAAAAATGTGAAATAGAAAATTATAGCTGAGGATAGCTGATAGGATTACGTCACCCTGTTCTTTTTTTGTTGAGTCGGGAAAATGTTTTCGTAACGGCACACCCTGTCTTTCCGGGCTACGAACAAGGTAGTGTACGGCCCTCATCCACTATATATATAATATAAACTAATAAACCCGCTTTGTGTTGTCTCTCCGCCTATTTAGGCGGACCACTGGACCTGGATGACATTGCTGCAATAGCACACTAAAAAAGCCGAGCAAATGTTAAGATAGCTCGGCTTGCAGAGCGTTTAAAACGGTAACCCTACTTGTAGCTTTCTATTCCCCATCTTCGCACTTTCAATATATAAAAACCTGGCCTAAATATCTGTTAAATCATCAAAATGCTGTTACTTCTAGTTGCTCTTAAAGCTATGTTTTAAATACCTCTGTGATTGGGCATGCATATATTGCAAAATATGCAGTTCAACAAAAAATATAGAACGGACCTTACCCACGAGTCATTTTAGGTATACGGTATAAAAACTTTCATTCATAGCGTAGACTGCGATCAAATGTTAGGTAAATGCTGGATCGATTATCTCGTTTACCTCTAGTCACATAAATTTTTATCGTTTCTAATTACTAGACTTGTATACTCGTATCTAATATATAAAATGGGCCGTATGGGACCGGCTTTAGAATTGTCCCACCCCTTTCTACCCACGGGAGTCGTAAGAGCCGACTGAGGGAATACCGGGGGAGTGGGCAGCAGCACTTCCTCGAGTAATAACAACATCCACTGCGATCGCCAACCCGCCTGCCAAGCGTGGCGATTACGGCATTACCCCCCATGACGAGAGCGCTCGTTGTGGCGTTCTCTTGGGAGGCCTATGTCCAGCTGTGGACGATGAAAGGCTGATGGAATATATAAAATTATCGTGCCATAGTGTTTGTCGAGATTCTCCTCCGAGACGGCTTTACCGATTCTTATGAAATTTTGTGTGTATATTCAGTAGGTCTGATAATAGGATGTAAACTATTTTTCATACCCTTAAGTGATGAGGGTGGTCCACCCCAAATTATATTTTTATGGCCAATTTCTTTTTATTTATTTATGATTTGGCGTATCATCCATCCATCCATCAGCCTTTCGAAGTCCACTGCTGGACATAGGCCTCCCCAAGAGAACGCCACAACATGTGTTTCTCTCATATGGGGGATAGTGCCGGAATCGATTTGGCGTATAAGTTATTTATTTTTTTCTACGCTATAAATTCCCTAAAAATTCTCTAGAAATTATTTATGTGGCAAAACAACGTTTGCCGGGTCAACTAATATTTAGGTATATATGTACCTATATACATCAGCATTCACTTGTGTTCATCTTTAAATTCATACTCTTTTGCCAACCTCAAATGACTAGAATAGTTACAATTAATTTAGAAAGGAGAGGATCTCCTTATTATTCTTACTCTTCCTATCCCTTTCCTTATAGTTGGCACTTCTTATGGTAAGTGGGCCGTTGGAGGACACGGCAATGCATACGTTGGTGAAGTGCCCAGTGCGGGTGATCTGATCGCGAGAATAGACGTGGGAGTGCTCCCGCCACGCGAGAGCACGCCCTTGTTCCGCGCACGCCTCTCAAAGGAGGGAGGGCCCTCCAAAACAGGCGAGGCCGCCTAGTAATGAAGCAAGACGGCCAAGACCTGCTCGGAGGGGAATGAGAAATATGATGAGTGTGAACCTCCTCCCTGGGTGGTCCCTGGTGGGTGGTGGTTTTAGTCGGCATACATATTGGCACTGCACTAGGCATCTCCATATGTCAATCACCGCATCCGGAGTTCGACATAATCTTCCCGTCTGCCCCGGTGGGGGGGATACATATAAAAGGTTTCCTAATAAAGAAATAAAAATAAACGTGGGCCTTAGGCTTGTTTGCCACATACATAGTATATAAAAAACACATTGACGGGTTGACAATATAGTAATTTGACAACTTTAATTAGAAATAAATCACACATTTCTATTAATAGTTATAGTTTATACATACTTTTATGTTTTCTAAAATCCACAATGCCTTGTTATGTTGCTGTGCTATGATGACATAGGCAATGTCAATTTATCAACAATGCCTTGTTGATAAATTGACATTACCTATGTTTTTTTGTCTTTTTAAACCAAGTTTATACTCATCTCTCACTTTATTACTTTTTCGCAAAAATATAATTGCTGTTATTATACAAAAGTGTTATTTGTAATTATTGAGTAAAGTGTTGGATTATATAATTTCTTGCAATATTAATTACGTTTTGATTGGACTGCATTTATATCACTTCAAATTAGGGTAAACAAATATATATATAAGCGGCCTAGTCTTTAAAAATATAATAATAATAATATATGTATTTATTCTCTTCCACAAAGGTTTCTTAACAACTAATTTTACATAATAAATAAGATTCCAAATAAGATTCATAGGGTTACCCGGGAGATGTCCCAAAGTGCGAGATATTTAGGCCAGTAGTAGTAAGTTTAATTTTGCAACTAAAATTCATACTATTTGATGGCGCGATTTTGCGGTGGCGTGGATCGCCAAGACAAATGTGATGTGCAGATTGGGCATGGCTGAAGGTCAGTGTGATAGTTCAGCGGCTTAGAGCACTTCCCCGGATTGGAAGGGACGCAGGTTCAATTCTCGCTCACACTAAAGTTTTCTTTTTCCACATTCACAAATAATTTGTACTTTAGAGGATAAGAGTGTTGACCAAATTTTATTCACTAGGGGATTATATGGTATCTACTATTGACACGAAATAGCTGTGCTATGTCATTAAATAATAAGTTTAAATACTTAGTGGCGTACTGTAGACTAATATAATAGGTATTGATAAAGGACCGTTAAGGGACCTCGGAAGTGGTCAGGATCGAGGTGCTGGGGTTTAGGGTGGCCCTGGAGAAGTCAGAGGCTCAATTATATCATGAGCCCCGCCTCGATCACGGTAAACGAAGTCAAAATTGGGGTCCGGGTCAGTAACTAGCCTTTTATGCTCCCGGTGCGAGTTTCTATAACTGTGCCCTTAAAAAATGTTCTAATCATACCTGCTTCAGACAATAAAATTATGAGTATTTGCACACAGCAGTGTAGTGTACCGTATTACACTATATGTGGCGGGAGTCCCTGGTCAGCAGGGCTCGTTGTAGGACTGTGGGTAGAGGCAAAGGTGTATTAGCGGGCGTCTCAATGAGAATGAGGTAGATGGCAGGGCGACGCCCGCCGAGCTGCCATAGCCAGTTGGAGGGCACGGCTATAAGTGACGCTGCGGTGTGCAGAGGCGTCCCTCATAGAGGGTACCCGATAAAGTAAGCCGCCGGCAGACCGCTGCAGTAATTTCACACAGTTCCAGTGATCCGCCAACACAGGCGAAGAGACGGCATGCGGTGATTTTATTTAGTGGGTGAATGCAGTGGTAAGTACAGTCAGGTACATTTTTTCCACCTTGCAAAGGGTACGTATCCGTCTTCTACATCATGTGAATTGTCTAACCAATAAAACTTCTGTAAAAATATATAATATAGCATTCTAAAATATCGTCTATGTACACCTAAATAGTAAACTTCCTAAATAAATGTAATATTGCAATACCATTTAAATAGCAACGAATATAATCCGTTAGTTAGAAACACCCGTTAATTACTCGATATCATCAATTAATTATATCGGTGCAGAAAGATTAATTGCATCCGACGTGCTCTATTTGGCTCTTAGCGATTAAAGAACGTCCAAACTGCTTTATAATTACAAGATAAAAGAATAATTACTGCTAACAGACTTAACCTTCACACCAACTGACGGCTGTCAATCATTTCCCATCACAGCACAGCAACATCACTACTTAAATAAAGTACCTAAGAAACTACAGTGGTCTGTGTATGAGATGTAAAAAAAATATTATAAACTATCCTAGGGATACTATACAATGGTATGGATAGTACTACTCTGTCAAGAAAGTACCGGAAAAAGATCAATAATACACAAAAAATTTGTTATTCATCCAAATTTATTTTAGCACCTTCAAAGTATGCTCCTTCAGAAACTTACGCCAACGAATAATCCAATCATCAAAACATTTTTTAAACGCTGTTTCCGGAATTGAGTTCATTTCTCGCCGCGAATTCTCCTTTATGTCTTCTACCGATTGAAAACGGGTGCCAAAAAGTGATAATTTTTTTTTTTTTTTTTTATTGCCAACGGTGGCGGACGATCAAGCGGCCCACCTGATGGTAAGTGGGGTAACCGCCGCTCATGGACTTTAGCAACACCAGGGGCACAGCTAAGCCGCCGCCTACCGCAAGTTAAGTGCTCCTTTCAAACCTCGTTTAAAGAGGGACATGTCGTAGCGCCGGGGAAACACCGTAGCAGGTAGGTCATTCCAGAGCTTACAGGTAGAAAAGAACGCTGAAAACGAACTGTCTTTGACGAAATCGTTTCCAGGTGGTGTGGATGAACCCTACCGCGACGTCTCGTGGTTCGGTGGTAAAATGGTGATGTCGGTACCACCTCAAACAGCTCCTCCGAGCACTCCCCATTGTAGAGCCGGTAGAGCACACAGAGGGACCCGAAGTCTCTCCGCCGCTCCAACGACACCAGATCCTCCGTGAGATCGGGATCATCGACAATTTGAATAGCATGCCTTTGCAAGGAGTCAAGTGGGTCGAGTTGGTACTTAGGCGCACCTGCCCAGAGATGTGAACAGTACTCCATATGAGGGACCTGTGCTTTATATAGCACAAGTCGTTGCCTCGGTGTGAAGTACCGCTTGGGCCTAGTTTTTTACTCGCCAATTTGGCTTTGTCCTCCAAATGACTCCCGAACTGTACTTTGCTAGAGATGTCAATGCCGAGGATACCAATGCTTTCGGAGACCGGGAGAGTTACCCCTTGGAACTGGGGCGCCACGACAAATGCGTCCTTCTTTGCAGTGAATGCGCAAACCTGTGTCTTCGTGGGGTTGAATTGAACCATGTTCTTTTCACCCCATTCCGAGGCCCGTCCAAGAGAGCGCTCGACTTCAGACACAAGTTCGGTCCATCTCTCCTCCAGCATATTCCGAGGGACTTTCTGACGGCTGGTATATCGCGCATCACCCGTACTGTCATCCGCATAGCAATGTATATTCTCTATTGAGAGCAAGTCATTGATATGTAGGATGAACAGTGTTGGGGACAGCACCGAACCTTGTGGTACTGCAAAAGTCGGCGGTTTATGACCTTTTCCATAACCTTGGAGAGCAGAGATGTCATTGCGATTGGCCTGTAATTCGACGGGTCCGACCGGTCACCCCTTTTGGGAATCGGGTGAACATGGGCTACCTTCCACGAAGCAGGAACCCTGCTGGTACTGTATGAGAGACGGTACAGGTGCGTTAGGACGGGGGTCAACTCAGGAGCGCACGTTCGAAGAACCACTGCAGGGATACCATCCGGCCCGCTCGACTTATGGACGTCCAGCAGCCGCAGCTCCCTCCTGACCGCACGTTGCGTAATGCGGATTTCAGGTAAGGAGCTTTCATACCGCGGGATGGTAGGCGGTGTGGCTGCCCCGGCGTCCAAAGTCGAGTTCGAGGCAAAGAGTTGGCCCAAAAGATCGGCCTTCTCCTTGGCACTGTGGGCACTTTGAGTTTAGGAAAAAGAAAGAACTCGCCTGGAGCCATATCTGGTGAATATGGTGGTTGCTCGACGGTATGGGATATGGGATGGATACGGATATGGTGATTGTTGAGTGTTTGGACAAAAATTCATTCACAATGATGGCCTTGTCTGAAGGTGAATTATCGTGGTGCAAAATCCAAGAATTTTCTTTCCACAAATATGGCCTTTTTCGTCGAATTTGCTCTCTTAAACGCCGCATAACGCTCAAATAATATTCTTTATTTACCGTTTGACCTTATGGCAAGAATTCCGAGTGCACAACACCGCGATAGTCAAAGAAAACAGTCAACATGACTTTGTCTTTTGATCGACTTTGGCGTGGTTTTTTCGGTTTCGGTTCAGTTGGAAGTCGCCACTCCGAAGCTTGTTGACTAGTTTGCATGACAAACTCGTAAGCCCACGTCTCGTCACCAGTAACAATGCGTTTTATGAATGTTGGGTCGGAATTGACTCGTTCTAGCATGTCCTCAGCGACTCTCATGCGATTGAGTTTTTGGAGAAAATTCAGGTCTTTTGGGACTAGCCGAGCGGAAACATGTTTCATACCCAAGTGATTATTTAAAATGGTACGGATCGACTCTTGAGATACAGAAAGTTCGGCGGCTATCTCTCTCAAAGCTGAATGAGGATTTTCAATCACTATTTCCTTCACTTTTGCAATGTTAGCTTCAGTTGCAGACGTTGATGGCCTACCAGAGCGAGGCAAATCTTCCATCACATCTCGACCGCTTTTAAACGCTTAGTACCACTCATAAGCACGTGTTTTTGATAAAGTCGATTCACCGTAAGCCTTCTGTAACATTTTCAGTTATTCCGAACACGAAATTCCATTGGCGATGCAAAATTTAAGACAAACTCTTTGTTGCCGTTATCAATAGCGAACAAAAAAGGGCAATAAAATTACGTTTGTTGTATGGGAAAAATATTTAAGTTAAATATTTTTTTATTTTATTTTTAGTATTTGTTGTTATAGCGGCAACAGAAATACATCATTTGTGAAAATTTCAACTGTCTAGCTATCGCCGTTCTTGAGATACAGCCTGGTGACAGACGGACGGACAGACAGACGTTGTATGGGAGCCCCCCTTAAATATCATTATTTTTTATTTTTAGTATTTATTGTTATAGCGGCAACAGAAATACATCATTTGTGAAAATTTCAACTGTCTAGCTATCGCCGTTCTTGAGATACAGCCTGGCGATAGATGGACGGACAGACAGACGTTGTATGGGAACCCCCCTTAAATATTATTATTTCATTTTGTTTTTAGTATTTTTATGTTGTTATAGCGGCAACAGAAATATACCATTTGTAAAAATTTCAACTGTCTAGCTATCACCGTTCTTGAGATAAAACCTGGTGACAGACGGACGGACAGACAGACAGACAGCGAAGTCTTAGTAATAGGGTCCCGTTTTGACCCTTCGGGTACGGAACCCTAAAAACAGCACTGTATTTAGTATAAATAACAGATGCAACTCAAACTCCCCGCCAAAATCGATAACGGTTGTGCCAATCTAACAACAAAAAAAACAAACATTTGAATTTGGAACCATAAACAAAATCATCCATTCCCAATAATTTCTTGACTGAATGTATAGCTCCTCCCCCTCTGCTCTATAGTCTTAGTCCCACGTGGGCCAATATCCATGTGTCGTTTTAAAAGTCCACCGCGGTAAATAAATTATTGCCTAGCACGTGGTCTTTTTGAAAAAAAATATTTTCGGACGTAGTCTCTAAATAGTAGTAAATATATTTTTCTCTACTTACTTTTTTTAAACCACGCTAAGTTTTACATAGGGTTTTCAGAGTATTTTTTTAGTAGACTAAATGATAAAACAATATATTGTTAAAGTATAAATTATTTGTGAATGAGGAAAAAGAGATTTTTAGTACGAGCGGGAAACGAACCCGCGTCCCTTCCAATCCGGGGAAGTGCTCTAAGCCACTGAGACCATACCGACCTTTTGTTCATCCCAATCTCCTCATCACATTTGTCTTTACAACCAACGCCATCTATCGGAATGCATTTACATGCATTAATCCAATAATTATAGTTAGTTTAATTTTGCAATATTTTATTATTATAATATTAAAATTATTTATAATATTAAATTCACACTATTTGATGACTTGATTTTTTAGAGATTTTTGATCTATATTTTTTAGCATTTGACATGCTCAGCTACTTTTAAAGTACAACTTATTTGTGAATGAGGAAAAAGAGATTTTTAGTACGAGCGGGAAAAAAATCTCTTCTCATTCACAAATAATTTGTACTTTAAAAGTAGCTGAGCATGTCAAATGCTAAAAAACATAGATGAACAATATATTGTTACTATTTAATATTAAAACGGCAGTGAACTATTAACCGCTAAATAGTTCAAAAGACTGCGAGATAATAGTGAAACGATACGTTTCACTACCTCCGTGATCTCTATTCACGTAATAGACAAAGCTATGTTTTTTTTGTTCTAAAATCATGATTTACTCGGATTTTTATTACATAATAGAAATAGAACCTCTTTTTTCTATGTTCTTATTATCATACTTTACGATCAGTAACCACTGTAATTTTTACTTCGTGATAATTATTTTTAGATATCAAATGCAGATTTCGTCACAGTCTATTTCTTAATAATAAGATTAAATTAATTTTTTGAGAGGATAAATCACAAATATACTTACCTATAGTTTTATTATTACGTAATAATCTATTGCAATAATGTTCCTATAAAATCTGCGTGAATTAGATTTAACGGTGAATTAGCTGCATTCAGTCAGTAAAGTATATACGCAAAGAATTTTGAGAATTATTCATACAACAACGACGTAAGAGAGCGAGTAGGTATGAAAGAGAGTATTGGTGTAAAGATGCGAAAGGGAATGCTCCGATGGTTCAAACACGTGTAAAGAATGCCGGACGAGCGACTGGTTAAGAAGATATACAATGCGAAAGTGGAAGGATATAGCTACAGGGGGAGACACTCACCTTTTTATTTTTTTGTTTAGGCGGGAAAAAAATTACCTGACCGCACACCCCGTCATTCAGGGCAACGAACAGGGTAGTGTGGGGCCCTCACCCACTACATAAATCCGCCGTGTGCCGTCTCTCCGCCTTTATTGGCGGACCACTGGAACTATGTTTCATTCCTTCGGTGGTCCGCCGGCGGCTTACCCTTTCGGGTACCCTCTACTGAGCGACGCACCCGCACACGGAGCGTCGCACCTTCGCAGGAGGCCTTGCGGGTGGCGGACGTTCCCCGGTCCATCCACCCGTAGCCTCAGTCAGGGCGGCATTAGGCACAAATACTCACGCTTGCGCCGCCCCAGTCGCTGGCGGCGGTTCGGGTCTGCGGAAGGATTAGCCTCCCTGGCCCTCTCCGCCGCTTCCTTCCGCGAGATGACCTCGTCGCAGAAGGCAGCGACCGCGGCCCAATTCCTGTCGCTGCCAAGCATCGCTCTAACGACGCTCGGCAGCTAGAGGTACCCCCCTATTGCCGCGACGAGTTCGCGGCGCTGCCCGCCCCAAGCCGGGCACGACTCGAGCGTGTGCTGCGCCGTGTCCTCGTCGCAGCCGCAATGGTGACAGCCCAGAGTCGCTTCTCTCCTTGCGACTATGTGCAGATATCTGCCGAAGCAACCGTACCCCGACAGCACCTGCACCAGTCGGAAGGTAAGGACTTCGTGCCGTCGCCCCGCCCACTCCTCAAGCACAGGCTGGAGCGCCCCTACGGTCCAGAGACCGACTCGGGGCGCTTCCAGCCGTGTCCTCCATCTAGCCTTGGCAGCTCGGCGGGCATCGCCCTGCCACCTGGCCACCTCCCTGGGTGGAGGACGACCTCCCAACTCTCGCACTTGCGACGCCCGCCGATACACTTCGGCGAGCACCTCCGCCTCCAAGTCCCACGGGGGGGTTCCGGCCAGTGCGCAGGCCGCTGCCGTCGACACCGTGAGGTATCCGCGTATGAGCCTGGACGCGACGACTCTTTGTGGTCTCCACAGAAGAGCACCCCGCCCACACAGGTGCACCGTACAGCGCCATCGACCGGACTACCCCCGCATAAAGCCGTCGGCACGCGTTGTTGGGTCCGCCCATATTAGGCATGAGCTGTGCAAGGGCGGACGCTGCGCTGACGAGACTCGGGGACAGTTGGCAGAAGTGCTCGCGAAAGCGCCACCGCCCATCCAGCACCAGGCCCAGATGGCCCAGATACTTGATCTGGGCCTTCACCACAACCCCGTCCACCGTGATTGAGGTGCCAGCAGGTGGCCGACGTCGGGGCCCATGGAAAAGTAGGGCCTCCGACTTGTCCAGGGCCACCCTAGGCCCCAGCGCCCCAGTCCTCCTGACCACCTCCGAGGTCCCTAAGGTGGCCAGGAACGCCGCTTCCTCGAAGTTTCCGCCCCGGGCCACGACCAGCGTATCATCCGCATAGCAGATGACCGCCAGCCCGGGGGGGAGCCGAAAGCGTAGCACCCAGTCGTAACCGATGACCCACTGGAGCGGCCCTAGAACCGAACCCTGTGGGACACCGCACGACATGGGTCTCCTCACAACGTCCCCTATGCGGCCCTCAAGATAGTCCGCCACCAGCCGCCTCAGGTATGCAGGCACCCCGTGATACTAGAGCGCCTCCCTGATACAGCTGAATGGCAGACTATTGAATGCGTTGGCGATGTCGAGCGACACTGCCGACAGCACTCCACCGCCGGCGACGACCGCCGCGGCCGCGGCCCTCAGGCGCATAATCGCGCCGACCGTCGAACGTCCAGCCCGAAAGCCAAACTGGGCATCCGATAGACCGAGACTCACCTACCTAGACCAAATCGGTCATGTATTGAAGGAAGGTGGAGTCAGGAGTCTCCAAAACCGGTGAGTGTGTATGAAGAGAGTTATGAATGTTGAGGAAGCGAGAGATGTATGCCAGAATAGAGCCTCTTGGCACTCTGTTCTCTCTGCCTACCCCGCAAGGTAAATGGCGTGATGATAAGTAAGTAACAAAATAAGAATACCGCACTGTTACTTTACTGAAAAAAGTGAACTTAGTTTGTAAAATTGATATACATAATATATAAAATTGAGAGTGTATCAAATCATTAAAATATTTTTTTTCTCACAGAAGCCAAACTCTCGTCAAAATATTGCCTTTATCTACATTATACAGCCTCTTCGCCAATTCTTAATAAGTAGGTTACTAAAAGTATTTTATTTATATAAAAGTTATATGCAAACAATGAAAAAATAATATGAAAAAATAAAAATACTGAATATATCTCACGGTAAATAATCACGAAAAATCTTTGGGGAATATGTGTTAATTTCTTATATTAATTACATAAATATATTATTCATATTATGAAGTTAAATTGAACTTTAAATTCTTAAAGAGCCTTGCACTAGTTTTCTTACATAAGAATGTTGGAACATACTAGAATTCTTGTCATATATCAATATTGTATGCCTGATAGAATACTAACAATGTATATTACTAATCATTAACAAAGCATTCTTCACAAGAAGCCCATAAAATACAGTACCTACATTATTAAGCAACTGTAAAATTGTGAAAAATAACACATTTGTAAAATTTAAGTTACTGCTAGACAGTCACCTTAAATTAACAGTAAGCAATTACGCTATTAATTGTCGTTGTACACAACAATACTTACAAATAACGGATAAACATTCCACAATTCAAACAAGATAAACTTTTACCGGAGTTTCGACAGTCAATCAGCCATTACAAACGTTTGATAATACCCTATTCATCGTTATTACTTAATACAAATTACAAACACGTATGGGAAACACGGTAGAATACAAAACACTTACATAGTGACACGGTAACAATAGATATTTTGTTGTTACCACTTAGCCACGTCTCAGCTATTATTTTGTAGATTAAGTTATTAAGATTATCATGGAACAATCAGATGGCGTAGTATGCTTAATAGTGGCACGCTGATCCGGCTTTCTTATCTCAGATTATCCAGTGGTGCGGTTGCAATGGGGCGGTTCGATCGTGGAAGTACCACCCTCTGACAAAAATCTGTGTAAAACAACGGTTGGTACTCCTACCGTGCTGTTGCGTATGGTAAATGAGAGCGCTGGAGGCCCAAACCCCCTCCCTATCTTCTTATTATCCTATCCACCTCCTATCCTTTTCCTTGGCGTTGGCAATGCGCGAGTGATGCCTCTGTTGTAGCTAGCGTCTATAGGCTACGGAAACTTGCCAGGTGGGTCCTATGCGTGTTTGCCCACTTAGCATTTTTCTTTGTCACCCTTTACTCTCCCACTATTTTGCAGGGGCTTCCTCTTACAGTGAGAATTCAAAACAACGGTAGCCTAGTGGAAAAACTAAGGACTGCAAAGACAATGGTATCGAGTTCGATCACGTTCGATAGCACTAATTATAATCTGTAGAAATAATAAAATGTTGTATCAATTTGACACAAAATTGCTAAAATACAAACAAAAATGCTGTTGATCCGATCGTTACCAAATTCAGGTCACAGGGCCTATCTGAAGATTGTATGAACCTTCATGAAAATCCGTCCAGCTGTTTTGGAGTCCACTTATACTATTATAAAGCTGTAACAGAGCTGTTTCTGTAAATTTAAGATATTTGAGAAAAAATAACTTTATTTGGCAATATAGGCGTGTCTGAACACTTTTTTTTAGTTTTTTTGAGTGTTTGTCTGCTTATCTGTTTGTTTATTCGCGCATCACGCAAAAACTGTACTGTACGGATTTTGATGCATTTTTGTTATTTGGTAGGTCTTGATGAGACTTAAAAACTGGTATACGTTTTATACCGCTACTATATCGGGAACCTGAGATATGACCTAAAAACTAGTTTTTTAGTTTGGATGCGGCGACGCCGCGGGCAAAGGCTAGTAGAATATAAAATAGGTTAGTACTCATCAATGGAGAAGTTTCCTGTGGTGCTAGACGTATCACGAAAAGCGCTGAAACTTGAGACGCTCTCATATGAACGAATGTTTGAGTTTTAAGAGAAATGGCATAGATCTTACATGCGCTGTGCATGCGTGGGTGATAAACAAGCAAACGGCCCATCTGATGGTAAGCAGTTTCTGTGGCTTACAGACACTAGCAACGTCAGAGGCATCACTCGCACGTCACCATCTCTAAGTAAAGGATAGGATATATCTCTAAGTGGAGAGCAAAGATAATAACGAGGATAGAAAGGATACTAAGAATAAGATAATAAGGAAAGGGTAGGAAGGACAGTAAGGAAACGATAGGGAGGAGCTTGGGCCTCCGGCGCTCTCATTCACAATACGAAATACAACGGTAGCAGTACCTACCGTTTTTAGACCCTTATCGTATGTGAGAGGGTGGTACTTTGCTGGCCGATGCGAGGCTCTACCATAGATAAGTAGGCTCTACCACTAAAAACATATTTATGTGGCTAGGAGAATAATATTTTTCCCACCTGAACAAAAAAGGGTGTACCTATTTTTTTTTTTATTAAATTCATTTAATTCAGACATTGTTAATCCATATAATTGTTAGTAACAGAGATTTCTTAAAAGTATGTTAGTAAGGACATAGTAACAAAACAATACAAAACAGACGAACAACACAACAATTTATTACATTGTGTGGACTCTACAATGATTGAGAAAAGGTCTATCTAATCGCGAAAATATCATGGCCAGGATGCTGTTGGAGCTAGCCCCTACCGTGCAGAGTAAGGACGCGCATCACTTTCTTATTATGGCATTGAAACCGTTGACACTCGCCTCTGCAAACATGCACGATGCACTGCAGAATCGGGGCAGCCCCATCATTTTAGCAAGTAAAATATTAGATAATTCTGCATCATATTCATTAAATTTTACAAATATATATACTACTAGACAACGTATTCACAAATCGGCCCTTCCGTGTTGGCCCATAAGAAAACTATTTTTTTTTTTCAAATCAACCTGATACTGCGTCAGATGACATATTTATAGTATATACTGTACGTCAGTATATACTATATCTATGAATTAACTTATCTAAATAAACATTTTTTTCATTTGCCGTGTGGGGCCAGCTTTAGAATTGACCCACCCCCCTCCACCCATGGGAGTCGTAAGAGCCGACTGAGGGAATCCCGGGGGAGTGGGCAGCAGCACTCCCTCGAGTATTAAAAACATCCACTGCGATCGCCATCCCGCCTGCCAAGCGTGGCGATTATGGCATTATCCCCCATGACGAGACCGCTCGTTGTGGCGTTCCCTTGGGGAGGCCTATGTCCAGCAGTGGACGTTGAAAGGCTGATGGATGGATGGAAATAAACATACACTCCATAACACATAAACGTTTCAATAAAAAATCATATAACTTATGATTTTTTATTGAAACATTTATGTGGAACTTTTTATTACGAGTATATATATATATAAGCCAGGCATTAAAAAAAATACATAATAAGAGGCAATATTATAAAATAAGTAATATTCATACTCTTTGTTTTATTTAATATTTTTATGTAAGCATTACACAAAAAGTCACTATGCCATGACCCGTATCTCCAGTTTACTACTTCTTAAATTTAAATGATTATTCCATGGAATTAACTAAACGCAATACAACAATGAAGCTATACTAAATTGCGTTTCGTCTCAATCACACGACTCATAATCCATTGTTTCACAAAATTAACCGGCCATATTTGTAATTAACACCAAAATTACATGAGATAACAAAATGTTCTTGGAATTATTTACTTTTAAAATAGATATTAGCGAACGACTAACTTCTTTATAAAGTCCTGAAATAGCATCTAATATGGACACGTCCGGTCAACTTTATAATGACATAAAACAAATACTGTTTATACCACGTTAACCTAGAGTTCTAAGTTTTTAAAAACTTTTATCTACAAGGTAGGGGTTCTAATACATCAAACTTTTTTTTAATAACTGGTTCGCAGGTACTGATATTACGTGCTTACTTCGCTTAGGGTCATATGAAATTCACAGTAATAAAATGAGATCGGGACATCTGTATACCTAATATGAAGACCAATAATTCTATGTAAATATTACTCTTTGTGAAACTCAAGGCAAAACCAATTGAAACAAAACATGACATTGTATGATGAGGTCAATTATCGCATATGCGAAAACTACATTACAAGAGATACGTAACAGTGGGTAACAGACGCTAAACAAATTATCCAAGAGTTTCACAAACCCCACAAGGCTGATTTCAACACCCCATTCACACCCCTGCTCACTAACTAAATATTTTGTCATACTGCATCTAATTCTTATAACAAAAAACGCTCATGACCTTTGAACGACAATACGTAGAGTTTCGAAATAACAAAAGTCACACAAGTTCAATGATAAACGAAAAAATATCATTTGAATACTGAACGTTTAACTCTGTGAGCTATTGCTAAATTACAACGTGCTTCTGTTAAACACGTCTATGAGTAAATTTTTTTTACATTACATCTGCTATTAATTCTTTAAATATATTCAATCAAGCAAAACCTAGCATCCATTGGGTGATAATAACAGATTTACATGAAATTTGTTATATAGATAACTAAAATGATGACCTAGATAAACACCTAGAATATTTTTTGATGTGCTAATGTACAGTAGCACTTGAAATGCTCATTGTCTTTAAAGAACAAATTATTTGTGAAAGTGGAAAAAGAGTAATTTTACTGCAAGCAGGATTCGAACCTGCGTCCCATCCAATCCGGGGAAGTGCTCTAGACCGCAATGCTACTGCAGTCGCCTAACGACGATTCCAAATCTCCACTTCACATTCACATAATCTGTTCTTCTAAAGAACACATTGTGTTGTTCTTTAGAATATTTTTACCCCATAAGGAGTTCATGTGGGACGTGCCCAATCGACTCTATGAACCAGTGTGAACTCGCGGGCACAACCTAGTATTACACTAGAAGAATAAAACTGAAGCTAACGAAGTCAAATTAAAAATTACCACTATGACATGATATTCAGCAAAATATTTGGCAATATAAATCAATAAATTTATAATATAAATTTAATAAAAATAAGTTCTAAATCAACAAAAGAGACTCGCTTGTAAAAAGTTTTTATGAAGCCTTCAGTATTTAGATACGCATTACAAAAAGTTTATGTTGCTATTATATCTTAAGGTCTTGAACCTAATATCTTTCGGATCCGGGGCACGTGCAACAAAGACAGTAATCGTCAATGCCGTTTCCATCACGACTGAATCCGTCATATTTGCCGTCGAATATCGATTATCGACATGCCGTGTCAATGATCGAATATCGATACGCTTTATCGATACTCAAGGCCAGAAACTGACATAATTATCTATGCATGCGGTTTATTCAGAAGCAAACGGTGCCCAGTATTAAATGCTCAATCTGTCTTAAAATTAGTGCGTGTATGGTACGCAGATATAAGTATGTTGCCCTGTAAATGTTTCGTATGATCACCATTCGTGAAACATATTAATAAAAACGAATAACAATGAAAGAACAGACACACGCTATTCGATAGTAAAATCCATTGTGCTCTGTCCATTGAGCTTGATTTGAATGCAAAATTGATTTTCTCACTCATATATTATGTTTGTAAGAGTTTCATAACAATGTCAATAGATATAAATATAAGTCAAACTGTGTTGCATGTTATAATGCGATGAAGGTTATGCTTTAAGCAGAAAGTATCCTTGAGGTTGAACCGTATAGAGGTAAAACACTATAACGAAATATGAAGTACCTAAAAGCTATTAGAGCTCCAGGTTTCAAAGCCTTAATGCAATTTTGAAATATATTTAATATTATAGAACAAGATGAGTTTGAAAACTAAATCCCGACTGACATGCATACATAAATATAAATATATTTGAGATATGCTTATTAAGCCTTTTCACTTGATACCCAATACACATGACAGAGAAAGATTTTTTTGCAGCACATACACGCTCGACCCATGGTAACTGGTATCCGTCACTCATGGACTCAACCACACTAGAGTACTGTCAAGCCGCTACTAATTTTTATATATGTCGTAGCAGTATATCAGAATTAGTCATTTTATGATGTGCCATGTGAAACATTTCATGAAGTGGTTCTATTTAATGCTATGGCCAGCTAGAACTGGTCTATCATTAGCAATTGCAAGTAAAAATTATCTAAGAGCTGCCATATACACCCTTTAGGTTAAGGTAGGTATATTTTGTTACAAAAAACCTTAGCCTATTATATAAATCTGGCATTCTAGGCCGTCTAATAAAAATTCAAACATCAACCTTTAATATTATGTCAATCCACATTTAGCCACACACTTTAATAGTTTCATGATATCAAAGATGCATCACAAACAAAACAATTTCAGCGCCTCTAACGGTGGATAATGTAACAATTTTAAGATGTGATACTGTTCATATTATCATTAAACTCTTGAGTTATTCATTAATCTGGCTAGGCCATATTATAAGCAGCAGACATTTTCTATTTACCACATAATGAAGCGGCCAGTTGTATGATATGGCCACGACATATATACAAACTGGAGCATCACCCGCGGCTTCGCTCGCGTCATAGTGATCTTTTATTCTGTGTTCTTTGTGTATGTGATGGTAGAGGAAAATCTATTTTGGATAGGATTTGTGTATAATCCTTTCTTAGTTAATTGATTGAGTGAGGGAACACTTGGTGGAAGTCCATTATTATTATTATAGAATGGATATTTTAGGAGAACAGCCCACCATTCTCCCACGGATCAAATAATCAAAGATTGCCATTCCGCACTCTCGCAGATAAAGAAGAATGTTATAATAGCAGAATGCACGATAATGACAAAAAATCTCACCAACACGACACAACCATGCGATACGGCAGGACTCTCAGAACCACAACGTTGCAATATTCCGCAAAAATCCGAATACAAATTCGACACGTGCTTCGCCTCTAAACGAGGCATCCTCAGGATTACTCGGCAACAAATGAGCATTTGTTTCATACATTTTTTTCTGATTCTCCTATATGTGAGAGTGCGGATTGGCAATCTTAAGTTATTTTGTGTCTGTCCAAAGATAACCGGGATTGACTATCCGTGGGCGAGTGGTGGGCTCTCCTCCTAAAATATCCTTTCCTAGTATTCACTTACAGCATCTAAGAAACATGTATGTAAATTTTCACGTTCCGTTTATTATTCTTGACGCTGCCTACATGTGGAGAAGATCTTGTTCTTATATTGTTGTACACAGAATATTTATTGTGTTGCAGGAAAGTTGTAAATAGTGGTAGAGTCTTGTTTTATCGTGAGTGATGCCTCTGGTGTTGCTAGCGTCTATAGGCTGTGGCTATGGTATATCTACGTGTTTATCCCGCTACTATATCGGGAACCTGAGATATAACCTAAAAACTATTTATTGACCGGAGCGCAAAAGCTAGTATAGCTATATACACAAGTAGCAAAGTTACGCTCATACGGCTAGCACCGTTATTGTCCTTATAATAAAACATCGTTGACGAAAACAAATATAATAATGAAGGTCATTGATTATTATCAGTTGTGGCCGTGTGGCGCCAGCTTTAGAATTGCCCCACCCCTCTCTAACCACGGGAGTCATAAGAGCCGACTGAGGGTATACCGCGGGAGTGGGCAGCAGCACTCCCTCGAGTATTAACAACATCCACTGCGATCGCCAACCCGCCTGCCAAGCGCGGCGATTACGGCATTATCCCCCATGACGGGACCGCTCGTTGTGGCGTTCTCTTGGGGAGGCCTATGTCCAGCAGTGGACGTTGGAAAGCTGATGGGTGGAATTATTATTAGAATGTAACAAAGTACCAACAACTCTTGAACTGGTAGGCGGGCAAAGTCATGCACAAATTCCAACATGCTCTAAATTCACCAATAATAACCACGTTTAGTAACACTAATGCCGCGCAAGGTTAACCCCAAAGCCTCCATGACCTTTTTAGTTAGATTATTGATTAATATTTGACATGTGTTTAAATAGTATATAGTTAGTATTCGTCAATCAATCTAAATCAAAGCATAAATGTGACGATAATTATAAATATATTAAAGAATTGCAAATAAATAAATTTCTGATATAACTGTACGTCTAACTCTTACATACATAACGATATATTATTGTGATTCTAGCTTAACAATCTCATAATATGTTTGATTATTCCATAAAATGTTAATTATCACTCTGTGACGTAGATATGTCGTGACCACTTCCTAAAATTGATTCTCGTAATACATATATTATATTACTTTTTTTTTTGTAAATACATACATACATATAATAATAGAGAGAAATTTATAGTCGGATTAGGAAACCCGACTTTGTTTTATATGTATAATAGATTAACTCACGCCTGTATCCCCGAAGAGGCAGAGGTGTACTAGGGAGCGAGCCTATTGCCGTCTACCGGGCACATTTCCAAACCCCGGGCTGCTACTGAGAATTTTTCTTTTTACGAAAAAGCTCAATAGCATGCACCGCCCATAGATTTAATATATAGATAAATCGGCGATGCAAAAGAGTAAAGCGCCTTACGCACCTTCCCTCCCCGCTGTACGTCCGCTCAAGGCCGCGGTGCTGGACGTAGCATACGCACCATCGTGCGGGTGCGAGCACCCAGCGTTAGGGCTGTCCACTTAAAAAATATATCGATATTTATATACGATTTTAAAATCGAATCCCAGTATCAATATTTGTTGATATATCGCTTGAAGTTCTTCATCATCGGTATTTTTTGCAATATCGAATACTATCCATAAAAGTTTAACTTTAGATACCTTTCTCCAGTCAAACGCAAAAAGCTAGCTACTGTATTTGATTTCGTATGTGTGAATGTAGAATCAGAGATCAGAATTTCATAGCTACACGAGTAGTGTACCTAATGATAGAGGTTTTATATGCATGGTACTTGAATAGAACTGTACTACTAAGATAGTAGTGAGATGACTGTGATGAGTTATATTATATGTTTGTAAGTAAAACGACGCGTCCCCCAGGACGTTAAGTATGAATTTGTTGTCGAAATTAGCAGTCGAGAGCAGTTGTCACGATTGCTGAATTCGCAATACATCTGAACGTTATCTAGGAGATGCAGGTTCAAATCCTGCTCGTGACTGTTATTTTCGATTTCACATTTTCCACTTTGTGTTTAATATCATAGTTATCTTTTAAAATTATTCCGGTTGTCATATGTAAAACTATTGCTATCTCGGTAATGCATACGCTGAGAACGTGTCTATAATATCCTCTGTCTACGATCAGGATAAATAATTTAGCTGCTCTCTGACAAATGTCTTACCTGTTAATTTTTTTTTTTAACGTTTTGTTTTTATTGTAATTATTAGTCCGATATATATTTTTAATAGATTTGGCAAAACATAAAAAGGAATGATGATCTGGTACCCATAGCACAAGCGTTAAGCTTAGTTTGGGACCAGAGGACGTTGTGTGAAAATGTCTGTGAATATTTATTGATTTCTTTATAGATTAACTGTACATAAACTAAGTACACTGCGGTCCTAGTTATGAAATGGTAATTAATTACTATTACATACTTGTAGTTAGCACGACCGCAGCGTCAAGGCGGTAAAATAAATAATATAGGGTCAGGGCGAGACCAGATTTCGTATTAGAAACATTTGTACAACATTAATCATTGTCCATTCGAATTCAAATTTTGTCCATTATTAATTAAATTTGAATTAATATCGATCAACATTGATATACTTTATAGAATACATTTTATTTTATTTATAAGCAGGTACCTATATACTATTAGACAGACTAAGAAAACAAGTATTACCAACCCATCCTTACCCACGGGTGTCGTACAAGGCGAATAAGGGAAGTAAGTAATTATCACCAATTTCATGACTGGTGGTAGGGCTGCGTACCAAGTAAGAGTACTCACTTGCTATCGGGTCCGAACGGGTCGCTACCACCGTCTTTTGTGTGACCGATCATGAAGCACGTCAGTGTGTTTTGGCTGTAGCAGAAGATAGCACTTTATTCTTTCATTTCATATCTGAGAAATGAAACGGTGCACAGCGGCTTGACAATACTCTGAGTATAGTTGAGTCCATGAGCGACGGTTACCAACTTACCATCAGGTGTGCCGTGGCTCGTTTGTCATTATTTGCAATAATAATATAGTACAATATCAAATTATACATTCACCATTAGTTCATAATATTATACGTAGATGTAGCTACGAATCTTTTAATCTTTTTTAGTTATAACCACGGAGTACGTTCCGTACGTTCCGTCACAGAATAAGTACTAGTCCTGTTCCGCACTCCGTGGTTGCATTTCTTCAACACAGGAAGTAATTTATTAATAAGGAAGTTGTACATATATTAAGAAACAACCTCGGTAGTGTAATGGTACTATGCGTCTGCAGATCGCGAGGTCTTGGGTTCTAATCCCGGGTCGAGCCAGCAAAAAGTTATCGGGTTTCCCGTCAAGACATTCTTAAAAGCAGCTCGGAGTTAGGAAGTAGCAGTGTTTCACCCCTGTGCCTGGAAAAGCACGTATAGCCGTTGTTGGTTGTATCTCTCTTCAGTCATGTCGGATTGTCATCCCATTGGACTATGAGAGTGGGGGAACAGAACGCGTACTTTTGTTTGCGCGCAAGCTCGTATACTAGATTATTTTATTTTATTAATAAGGTTCATCAACAACAAACATTCATTTCGCATTCGTAACGACAACGTAATAGAGCGAGTAGGTATGAAAGAGAGTATCGGTTTAAAGATGCGAAAGGAAATGCTCCGATGGTTCGGACATGTGGTAATAATATAATAATAAATATGCACGGACATTTTCACCCAACGTCCTCTGGTCCCAAACTAAGCTTAACGCTTGTGCTATGGGTACCAGATTACGGATATAATACATATATTACTTTTTTTGTAAATAAATACATATAATAGAAAGAAAACTCCCAGACGCAGTATAAATATCCGTGTTCATTACCCAAATAATTGTCCTGATTGGGAATCGAACCCACGGCCTCGTGCACGGAAGTCGGTTGTAATCTACCTGGTAGTGTACTACCGACTACGCCACGAGGCCCGTCGATGCCGGACGAGCGACTGGTTAAGAAGATATACAATGCGAAAGTGAAAGGATTTAGGTACAGGGGGAGGCCGAGACTTACCTACTCGTACCTAGACCAAATCGGTCATGTATTGAAGGAAGGAGGAGTCAGGAGCCTCCGAAACTGGCGAGCGTGTATGAACAGAATTATGAATATTAAGGAAGCGAGAGATCTAATGTATGCAATAATAGAGTCTCTTGTCACTCTGTTCTCTCTGCCTACCCTGCAAGCGAAATGGCGTGATGATAAGTAAATAAGTAAGTAAATCAACAACAAAACTCTCAATATAACCTTATTAAAGCAGTTGCTACTCGTGTAATTGTACAACCAATTACAGATGAACACAACATGCTTATGAATAAAAGAAAAAAAAACATTGCAATCTATGTGATAATAATTGTGTACGTTATTTTTTTAAATGAGTTTAAATTTACTGAAATGATGTCCGCTGTACCTATGACCTTATTCATCAGGTTTACTAATCATTCTTGGAATAGGAGCGTTACAACCCAGGACAGTGTTACGTAATGGGCGTGTGAATGTTGTAATAGGTTTGCGGCGGTCGTCGAGGTATCCTGAAATTCAATGTTTGTAATATCTCTAGCATACATGTTGACACTAGCCACTGTGACCGAAAATGCGGTCTGGGGATAAAACATAGCATCACGCCTGTATTCCCTGAAGGGGTAGGCAGAGGTGTATTATACACACACGGTTCGCCAGCTATGTTTAAGTCCCACGTAATAGGGGGCGAGCCTATTGCCGTCTACCGGGCACATTTCCAAACGCCGGGCTGCTACTGAGAATTTTAAATTTTTACGAAAAATCTCAATAACACTGGCCGACCCGGGGATCGAACCCGAGACCTCATGATCAGCAGTCCCTCGCAATACCGCTGCACCACAGAGGCATAATAATTGTTATTAAATATTAACGAAATAAGACTAGAGTCTTCATTTGTTCAAGAAATTATTCTGGTAACTACTTATTTGGGGAAAATTCGCTAGTTATGCGATTCTATGTTCGATTCCATTTAGACATAACTGGGTCCATTATAAACTCGTATCACCCACATTTTACATTTCAAGGAATTGGTACCGATCATCGTTTTTTTTTTATTACTTACGTGGTCCGCCTGCGGCTTGCCCTTTCGGGAAACCTACACATCATCCTGCGGTCGAATCAATCGACGAATATCAAATTTCTGTATGTATTATTTAGTCTTATATGTATTTACTGAGAGATCAATGATAATAATATATATGCTGTCATATTTGCAACCAAAATAATTATTGCTTCAAATAAGTATCAAATAAGAACAAAGTACGCCAGGTGGAACTGTGACCTTGATGTTATATACGAACCATAGCTAAGTTACACAACGGCTAGTGAAAGGCGGTATTGTGCAACCAGCGTTATCAGAACCGCACTATTTTAGCGACCACCAAACTCCGGAATCAGGTGACGGTGTGGCGCAAATCGCTGCGAGTTATATTGCAAGTGATAACAGGTTCATTAAAGCAATTATTATTGTATATATTGTTTGGTGATATTTGGAGTGTGGGGTTATCTATATCTATACTATTATAAAGCTGTAATAGAGCTATGTCTGTACATTTAAGATATTTGAGAAAAAAATACTGAATTAGGCTATATAGGCGTGTCTAAACACAAAACGATTTTTTTTTTAATTTTTTGTCTGTTTGTCTGTTTGTTTGTTCACGCATCACGCAAAAACTACTGAACGGATTTTAATGCAACTTATTTTATTTGATAGATCTCGATTAGACTTAAAAACTGGTATACATTTTACCCCGCTACTATATCGGGAACCTGAGATACAAGCTAAAAACTAGCTTTTGGTTGCGGCGGAGTCGCAAGCAAAGGCTAGCCTTGTAATAATATTATGATAATCCCTTTGATGGTCGTATTTTTATAAAATGTATGTAGATAATACACTCCGCCGCAGCCAACATCTAGTTTTTAGGTTATATCTCAGGTTCCCGGTATAGTAGCGGGATAAAATATATAGCACTTTTTAAATCCAATCAAGAGATTCCAATCAAAAAAAAAATTCACAAATAATATTTGTACTTTAAGGAAAGATAGTTATTTGTTTGTCTTAAAAATATATTAAAATAAACCAATGCAATATGTGTAATTGTATGCAGTTACCAAATAAATGTATTATTTACCACTCTATATAATAAAAGTTTGAGTTGAGCCGTAAGTTAGTTCAAATTATCATCATCGCGATCGATTTAGAATCAGATACCGACTCCAACTGCTGAGTATTATGGGTTCGATGTCCGCACGTCTATGTGATCCACAAACCATTGTTCTGCCCTAGATATACATTGTATTCATAGTATTCCAGAAGTTATTACGTAAATTTCATATTTGTATACGCCAATAAAGGCGGAGAGACGGCACACGGCGGGTTTCTTTAGTGGGTGAGGGCCCCACACTACCCTGTTTGTTGCCCCGAACGACGGCGTGTGCGGTTAGGAATATTTTTCCCGCCTTAACAAAAAAAAAGACTACATAATACTTTAGATAATGTATCATTTTTATTCTCATTTATTTACTCAGTAATCGTAATATAATAAAGGCAACGATTTTATGTTACATTATATGAATTAATACAAATAAGAGATAATTTTCATTCTTTCAACAACACTTTGCTGTTCCGTATACCATCAAAAATAATAGAAAAATAATCAACACGTAAATCGCACGATCAATATCAGACAACGATAATAGTCTTAATTTCGCGCTTTGATTCACCGCATAATTGATCAAAGATTACTTAAAATAAAAACAACTCAATTCGAACTGTAAAACCTAGTTCATATTGTAGTGCTTCTAATATTCTCGCAATTTGTTGTGGAAGTAAGTTGTGAGCTTCTGATTAGTTTACTTATATGTGGAAGGTAAGCTAATTTTTCCTGTGAAGTGATGGGACAGAGAGCATTACAATGTCACTCACGTGTATCTTTTATCTATTGCTGTTCGTCAAAACTCGCATGACCGATTTGAATTATTTATTTATTCGCTCTAATACAGGGGTGGTTTAAAAATAAAAAAAAAGAGAAGTTCTATAAAAAACGTAGAAAAATTGAAAAATGCAATAAATATTGGTAACTTTGAAGATATGGGTATTTGGCTAACTGACGAAGATGTAATTCTTTCTAATTCATTTGCATTACAACATTACAAGTGTAACCTATCAAAATCCAAACCTTAGACGATGTAGATTCATGAGAATTGATAATCGTTGATAAAATTAATTGTAAGAGATACGAAGTTCACTGGGTTATCTAGTCTGTACTATTATAAAGCTGTAACAGAGCTGTGTCTGTACATTTTGAAATTAAATAAAATTTTACAAAAAAAAAAAAAAAATTTCACTGTGTTTCTAAACGAATATTAGGTGGGTTAAAATAAATAAACCAAAAATTTTGTAAAATCATATACTGTGGGTAGATGAAACCGTTGAAATAACATATCAACCTTGGACGTCTACCATCTAAGTCCACCCGTGATCATGAATGCTGTAAAGTATTCGAAACGTCGGGATAGGAGTAAAATCAAGTAAACGCGATAGATTCCGTAAACGTAGTTTTATTTCAAAATGTGTAACATTCGCGTAAACATCAGAAAGTATCAGAAAGTATTATGTGTCTGTACATTTAATTTTTTGTCTGTTTATCGGTATGTTCGTTCGCGCATCACGCAAAAACTGTTGAATGGATGTAGATGCGAATTTTTTATTTTATAACTCTTAATAGATTTAAAAACTGGTATACATTGTATCTCGCTACTATATCGGGAACCTGAGATATAACCTAAAAACTAGCTTTTGGCTGCGGCGAATATGACCGTGTGTACTGACTTTACACAGTAAATGATTCTGTTGTTGAATAATAGGTTATTAGATCACAATTACAGAGCCTGTGTTCAAAACCTATCTAATAGCTCTACAATAGAATGCCTATAGTATTTGTAACATTTTTTCACAGTCTACGTCATGCGGTATTGTAAGTACTAATTGCATTGTGTAATCCGTGAACGATCGTCTCCTATAAGATATATAAAGAACTTTGTTATCATTTTTATATATTTTAAGCGCTTGATATGCCCAACCATTTCCAGAAAAAATGTGAAATAGATACTATAGCGAGCAAGGTTTATAATAGTGTTTTTTTGATTACAGTTCCAGACGCTCTGCCAACTGAGCTATTGTGACAACAAAACAAGGCATCACTCTCATTGCCATCTCCAAAGAAAGGAATAGGAGGAACCAAGAATAATAAGGAGAGGATAGGAATATACTAAAGAGATGACAGGAAGGATAATAAGTATAGGATAGCAAGAATAATAAGGATAGGATAGGAAGGACAATAAAGAGAGGATAGGGAGGGGGCTTGGGTCTTAGTAAAACACAACGGTAGTTGTACCTACCGCTGTTTCACGGAGATCGTCTGTGAGAGGGTGGTAGGTACTTCCCCGATCGAGCCGGCACATTCATACTAAGATCAGAAACTCTACTACTAAAGATCTATATTACACTTTATTTTCAACCTTTCCTTGTTTACATAAAGTTCATAAAGTCCCATTTTTGGATACGGTACCATTAAAATAATGGTGTGGAAAAAAGAAACTTTTATTCTTATACTACATGGGTAGCAAACAAGCTTGCGAACCACATGTTTTGGTTTTGGTTGAGGCGAGAGATAGCCGTCCCAACCACAATATGAAATGGTGATCAGCAGCTTGGCAGTATTCTTAATATTGATGAGTCCATGAGTGGCGGTTACAACTTACTATCAGATTGACCGCGGCACGTCTGCTGCCATAAGCAATAAAAATTAAATAACCCGCGACACGAATAAAACTAAAAGATAAAAAAAGCCCAAACTTGATGGGTTTACTAATAGGCAATCCAGGATTTCGTCTCCTACCTTCGGGCTCCATTAATAGAGAAGCTCAGTGGTACCAGTTAACATGGGTGTTTCAGGTCACAGCTATGTTTGAAAATAAAGCAAATACCCATTATGCGTCTAAGATCCCTACCGAAGCTAACAAAAAGAACGGATAACCTTTATACGGCTTGATTCGGCCGTGTGGGGCTGGCTTTAGAGTTGTCCCACCCCTCTCTACCCACGGGAGTCGTAAGAGCCGACTCAGGGAATACCGGGGGAGTGGGCAGCAGCACTCCCTCGAGTATTAACAACATCCACTGCGATCGCCAACCCGCCTGCCAAGCGTGGCGATTACGGCATTATCCCCCATAATGGGACCGCTTGTTGTGGTGTTCTCTTGGGGAGGTCTATGTCCAGCAGTGGACGTTGAAAGGCTGATGGATGGATGGATGGAACCTTGATACGTCTGAACAGATCATCATAAATTGTAGCAATCAATCAAAATCGGACCATTCGTTTAGGAACTACGGTGCCATAGATAGACACACAGACACGTCAAAGTTATAAAACCCCTCTTTTTGCGACAGGGGTTAAAAATGGAGATTACGACGACAAACAGACGCCAACATCCACTTTGTCTTACACAATTGAGCGCAGAGATAAGGAGGCAAACAGATTTCAGGAGTACCTAAAGTTGTTACTCGCTGTTCTTCTGTGAGAGCGGTACTTCCCCGATCCAGCCGGCCCATACGTGCTGGGGCAAGCAAGGCTCTATCACTAGATAATAATTCTAGAACTTTTCAAGATTCATTCAATACTATCGCTGTGTCTACTTACATATATTAAACATATTACGCTGATGATTGATTAATGAAGAAATGTTCATTTCATTCTACTCGTAATAGACTATTTATTATAAATCGGTGGTTATAAATGTTTTCAATCGACTACATTTAGATTAAATCACAAGAGCCAGTCATTATTTTGGTGGTTGGGTATCGATTTTCTGTAACAAGTTTTAGCTCAAACACTTGCTTATTAAGTGTTTAAGTAATTCACATATAAATCGTTCGGAGATTCGCTTTATGTACCGTTTATGTATGTTTACACCATTGCCAGAAGCCCTTTTTGAAGTGACACTTCTTTATCGGGGTTGGAAAAAAATTTAGTGTAACATTTTTTCGTTACGCGTAACATTTTTCCGTTACGCGCCATATTTATTTTGTAAATACATACATATAATAGATATAGAAGGGATAAAACAGATGGGATAGGAAGGATAATAACGAGAGTATAGAAGGGATAAAACAGATGGGATAGGAAGGATAATAACGAGAGTATAGAAGGGATAAAACAGATGGGATAGGAAGGATAATAACGAGAGTATAGAAGGGATAAAACAGATGGGATAGGAAGGATAATAACGAGAGTATAGAAGGGATAAAACAGATAGGATAGAAAGGATAATAACGAGAGTATAGAAGGGATAAAACAGATAGGATAGGAAGGATAATAACGAGAGTATAGAAGGGATAAAACAGATAGGATAGGAAGGATAATAAAGAGAGATCCGGCACTACAATTGATGGAGTTTTCGCTCGGTTACAAAATTTTGTGGAATGTAAACAATATATTTCGTATTTCAGTTACCATAAGCCATTAATAACACAAATATATAATAACGACATCAATGATAGTAATAATTCTATTACAATTAATGAAATTCAATAATAATCTTGGTAGTAATAAGCTAAAATGAAATAATTGTAGAATTTGTATTTATGTCTATGATAATAAAAGCCTTTTATTAAACTTTATCTAATTTAACTTTATTTAACCAATTTCTGTAAAGTTGCATATAGTAAATTATTTTTTGAAAAATAACGTCATAAAGAAGTTTCACTTCTTACGAGTGTACGCTAGTACACGCACACATTTTCTTGTTTTTTTTTTGTTAAGGCGGGATAAAATGTTCCTAACCGCACACCCCGTCGTTCGGGGAGGAACAGGGTAGTGTAGGGCCTTCACCCACTAAAGAAGCCCGCCGTGTGCCGTCTCTCCGACAATATTTGCGGGCCACTGGAACTATGTTACATTCCTTCGGTGGTAACCATTCCCAGAAGCCTTAGCATAATTTACTAGTGCTGAGAGTAATAAAAAACTAGTGAAAGCTAAGTGTAAATTAGTTTAGTCATGCTCATAAATTATTATTGGAATATTTCGAATTTTATATAGATATTGTACTTATTACCCAGGTCATCATTGCATAAGTGCCTAATTAATTAAATATAATGTGTAATATTAACATTTAAGATATTTGCCAAAAAGAACTGTATTGTTATTTGATGACGTACCTGGACTGAAAACATTATTTTTAGATTTTTTTTCTCTTTATCTGTTTGTTTGTTCACACATAATGCAAAAACAACTAAACGCATTTGATATAACTTTTTTTAAACATTTTAGATCTATTTCTTTTAGCAATTGACATGCTCCGCTACTTTTTAAAGTACAAATTATTTGTGACTAAAGAAAAAGAGATTTTTAGTAGGGGCGGGAATCGAACCACGCATCTTTTCCAATCCGGGGAAGTGCTCTAAGCCACTGAGTTACCCTACTGACCTTTCGATCATCCCAAATTAGTCGTAAGACAAATGTGATTAAGAATTTGGGATGATCGAAATTTATTCACAAATAATTTGTACTTTAAGAACTTTTTTTGTTATATGTTTTATCTCGCTACTATATCGAAAATTTCAGATAAGTACTCGTAGGTATAACGAAAAAAATAACTTTTGGGTGTTGCCGATCCGCGGCACGACCAGTAAATAATAAGATATATTTGTGAAATGAATGTATCAATAAAATTAATGACGACTAATTCCAGCATCTTTCATCAGATGTCCATCATTATTCAGTCGATTCTTGACATGCTATATAGCCCGCGCTACCATACCTATTAAACATTAGCGAAGCGAAGGTTCCATTAATCACTAAACTTAATCGATTGGTCTGCTTTATCGATTCCACGTGCGCATCACTTTCACACGAAACCTATGATAGATTAGTTAGTCACGGAACGATTATTTTTATACTACATAGTAACGGATGCTTCCTACTGAGACGCCCATTGCAAGTTTGTTTTCATTGACTTCCGATAGTGGTTATTTAAGTTTTAGTACCGAATCTTTATCGAATCGGATAAAATTAGCAAAACGAACAACTAATATTTATTACGAAATTAAACTACGTTTACGGAATGTGAAAATATGAACTCAAAAACCGTCACGAGGAAGATTTGTACCTTTTTTTTGTAAAGTCGGGAAAATGTACCTAACCGCACACCCTGTCGTTCAGGGCAACGAACAGGGTAGTGTGGGGCCCTCACCCACTAAAGAAACCCGCTGTGGGCCGTCTCTCGGCCTGTGTTGACGGACCACTGGTGCTATGTTGGATTACTTCAGTGGTCCGCCGGCGGCTTACCCTTTCGGGTACCCTCTACTGAGCGACGCATCCGCATACAGAGCGTCGCACCTTCGTGAGAGGCCTGGCGGGTGGCGGACGTTCCGCGGTCCATCTACCCGCAGCCTCAGCTAGGGCGGCATGAGGTGCAAGTACTCGCGCCTGCGCCAACCCAGTGGCGGCGGTTTGGGTCAGCGGAAGAATCCTCCTCCCTGGCCCTCTCCGGCGCTTCCTTCCGCGAGATAACCTCCTCGCAGAAGAGGCCAACCACGGCCCAATTCCTGTCGCTGCCAACCATCGCTCTGACGACGCTCGGCAGCGAGAGGTCTCCCCTTATTGCAACGACGAGTTCACGGCGCTGCCCGGTCCACGCCGGGCATGACTCAAGCGTGTGCCCCGCCGTGTCCTAGTCGCAGCCGCAATGGTGACAGCCCAGAGTCACTTCCCTTCTTGCGGCTATGTGCAGATGTCTTCCGAAGCAACCGTGCCCCGACTGCGCCAGCACCAGTCGGAAGGTAAGGACTCCGTGCTGTCGCCCCGCCCACTCCTCCAGCACAGGCTGGAGCGCCACTGTGGTCCAGAGACCAGCCCGGGCTCTTTCAGCCGCACCCTCCAATTGGCCATGGCAGCTCGGCAGGCATCGCCCTGCCACCTAGCCACCATGCTGGGCAGGAGACGACCGCCCCTAGACCGCTCTTGCGACGCCCGCCAATACACCTCGGCAAGCACCTCCGCCTCCAAGTCCCACGGGGGGGTTCCGGCCAACACACAAGCCACCTCGGTCGACACCGTGCGGTATTCGCGTATGTGCCTGGGCGCGACGACTCTTTGTCCTCTGCACCGGAGAGCCCTGTTCGGCGCGTCCAGGGACTCCGCCCACACAGGTGCGCCGTACAGCGCCAGGCAGGATTTGTACCTGCATCGCCTGAAATGGCGTCCCAGATGCTTTGCTTATTCACCCCTCGTAACAATAGCTCGGGACTGTAAATATCGATAACACATTCCTTCTTATTATCTTGGGTGAAGGTGGTTTCACATTTTCGCACTTTGTGTTAATTTGTATGGCTGAGCATGTCAAATGCTTAAAAATATATATAAAAAAAAAATTAAAATACGTCTTATGGAATTATGTTTCATGTGGCTTATCAGAAGATTCCAGCTTGATGGTAAGACCCAGCCGTGTTCTCTATTGAAATTGGGATGTTTCTTGATTTCAAAAGCGTCACGTACCATTCTGGGTCTTTATTACCACCCGCGGTTTCGCTCGCGTCATTGTGATGTCGATGAAAAATCCATTTTGGACAGGATTTCCGTAAAATCCTTTCTTAGTGCCCATCTTGCTACAGTTTTAGTTCATAGAAACACACAATATATAAATTTTCACGACCCTAACCCCAGGAGTTTGAGCTGTGCATTGATATTTCAATCGGTCAGTCAGTTATTATTTTATATAATATAGAGATATGTATTCTAGTGACACGTAGTTTTTTTTCCTGAATCACGGAGTAAGGTTGAAATAAATTATGTAGGTATAGAGCCCCCGAAGAGCATTTGGTCACCTTTATAGCTAATTAGCACATTATCCTTATTAATACATATTGTGAATGCGAAACTACGTCTTTTTGTATGTTTGTTACATTTTCACGCCATAACTACTGAACTGATTATCATGAAATTCTGCATTCAAATAGCCTTGATCCCAAAAAAAAGACATCCATCCATCCATCAGCCTTTTATCGTCCACTGCTGGACATAGGCCTCCCCAAAATAGGGGTTTTACCATAATCGCCACGCTTGGCAGGCGGGTTGGCGATCGCAGTGGATGTTTTTAGTACACAGGGGAACGCTGCTGCCCGGTCCCCCGGTAATCCCTTAGTCGGCTTTTACGACTCCCATAGGACGAGACGGGGTGGAGCTATTCTTGGTGCCGGCCCCACACAGCAAAAAAAGACATAGGCTACGTTTTAAACCAGAAAAATTGAAGGTTCCTGTGGGATACCTGTTTTGCATAGAGATAATTAATGCGTTGTAGGGTGACAATTTATGTTGTGAAATCCACGCGGACAAAGTCGCAGGCATAATATAGTAGGTATCATTTAAAATGAACGACACTGTACAAATTAAGTAAGATATAACAGTTATGATATAGGGTAATGTATCTATACGATGAGCCTTTTCTAAAACCAATATTAGACAATGGAAACGCACCGTCTCGTTTGCACATCTGCTTCTATTTTATATTACAAACAATAGCGAAATTACACATTCAGAACAGTTATCTAATGCGTTACTATTAATTGCTTCCATACGATCAATCGTATATTACATCAGTCCTTTCTATAGGAAATCATTTATGATAGTAATTACATTCATATGCACAAATGTTACACTTACATCTTATAATTACTTGCTGCGTAATGTTTCTTCTTCCTCTACAGGCAATAAACGATATAATATAGAGCACTGACCTCTACACTAGCCTACTAACCCAACCAAAAAGGTTGACATAGGATTTTATTTCCTGTCCTTTTTCATCCGCAATCCTTACTAATATTATAAATCTAAACACGAAAGTGAGTTTGTTCGTTTGTTTCAGCATCATGAAATTTTTGCATTCATAATATATGTCTGATTCCGTTTGCACAGAAAGAGAAATGAGCTATTTTTATCTCGAAAACATTGATAGTTGATGTGAAATAGAATGTTTAGTGTGCCATAAAGTATCGTATATCTTGAAGTCTACGCGGGCGGAGTCACGGGCCAGATTCTGTTATGGAATAAAACTACGATTAGTAAGCTTACGGAATCTATCACGTTTACCTGGTTTCTATTTTTTTTTTTATACTATTTGGGTGGCAAACAAGCAAGGCCTGGTGGCAAGCGGTTACTGTAGCCTGTAGATGCTAGCAACACTAGAGGCATCACTCGCGCGTCGCTTTCCCTAAGGAAAGGAATTGAAGGTGGATAGAAAGAATAATAAGGAGAGGATAGGTAGGATAATAGGAAGAGGATAGGGAGGAGGTGTGGGCATCCGGCACTCTCACTCCATACGAAACACAACGGTAGGACCGTTGTTACACGCTGGTCTTATGTGAGTGATCGGGGAAGTACCACCCTGGTACTTCCCCGATCGAGCCGACCCATGCGTGCCGGGATAAGCAAGGCTCTACCACTACAACTCTCTACTTAAATATTTAGATATTTTTATATATATTTTTAGCATTTGGCATGCTTAGCACTATACATTAAAACACTATACATTACAACATTCTCTACTTAAAGTTTCGAATGCTTTAATGCGTTAATGATCACGGATGGAAAGTATTTCATCCGCGATTTAGTTTTCTTCTTTAGCCGATTATAACGGCACCAAAAGCAGGAAAAGGAGCAGTAAATTATCTATTTATATTCATAACACACGGATTTAAAATTAAATAGATTAATGATTACGTAGCTATACTTAACCTATTTTATTAAGTAGCTAAACATTCCTCTTTTTTTTTGATTGACCACTGAAATTAGGAAACATTACTTCAGTGGTTCCCGAAAGATAACTACGCACTACAGAGAGACTGGCCACAAAATTTATTGAGTAGTGACTTAAAAAAAATACTGCGTGTTTTATAAATTGTGTAATAGTGTGTGGGTACATTAAAATATATGTATTTAAACTTAATAGGTTTAGTTCTATGAATTGCCTACATTTACGAGCAATGCGGCAGTGAATGTAATGTCATGCAAAGTCAAAGGTCACTGTACCATTCGCCCACAAAATGTCCGCACATTATGCACATACAATATTATAGTCGCCATTAAGTGGCCGAATATACTAGTAGCTTAGGTACTTAACCTATTGTGGCTATCAATTTAGTAACTACTAAAGTTTCGGAAGGACGGGCCTCGTGGCGTAGTTGGTAGTGTAACCGACTTCCGTACATGAGGTCGTGGGTTCGATTCCCACTCAGGACTACTATTTGTGTGATGAACACAGATATTTGTACTGCGTCTGGGTGTTTTCTATCTATTATATGTATGTATTTACAAAAAAAAAGTTTTATTCTTATATCCGTAATCTGGTACCCATATCATAAGCGTTAAGCTTAGTTGAGACCAGAGGACGTTGTGTGAAAATGTCCGTGAATATTTATTTATTTATTTATTATTAAAGTTTACCGGCGACCCGCTGCAGAAAAACTGTAGTTTTTAGATTATATCTCAGTCCCCGATATAGTAACAGGATAAAAAGTATACAAGCTGTTATGTTTAATCAAGAGCTATCAAGCAAATAAAAAAAGTTTTATGAAAATCCGTTCAATATTTTTTGTGCCATGTACCTACGAATAAACAAACACAAAAAGATAAAAAGACAAAAATTCAAAAAAATGTTTTGTTTCCAGATACGTAGGTATAAATAGCCTAATACACTGTTTGTTTTCTCGAATATCTTAATGCGTTTCAAATTCAGTACAACTTACCTAAAATATACAGATATACCTACTGATTGTCCGTGTATAAAAACACAAAGTGCGAATGCATGTAAAATGCCCAAAAAAATGTACAAAAAACTAGATAACCCGGTGAACTTCTTATCACCTACAATTTATTTTATAAGCAACTAGCTCACCCGGTGAACTTCGTACCGCCATACTTTTTTTCTTTAATATTTTACAATGAAAATTATTAAAGTATTAATATCGCTATTAAAAAATAGGGGCTGGCAGTAGAAGGGTGACAATTTCCAAGTAGGTATGTGTTCTGTAATGACGAATCTTTAAAAAATAAAAATGTTGTCCTAAAAATATATATTATATATCAGATTATCAATCCTAATCAAGAGACTAACGAACAGCAATTGATTTTAATATGCCGGGTGTAAATAACATCATACCGATAAATCCGGGCAAAGATGTGTAAAAATATGCCCACAAAGTTAGCATTTTTTAGCCGCTATCAAATCATGAACAACGCGGCTAAAATACATGATGAAGGTTTCAATCCATTGTAGTTTAAGAGTAATTCGCTGATTAATAGGTTCTTACCTCAAATTGAATTTTGATAGAACAATTTTACAACGCATTCAAATTAAAAAAAGTGCATTTTTTTATGAAAAGATCGACGCAAATTTTCACCACTTGGGGGTTCAGAATCGATTACTGAACCCATGGTATCAATAACATTTGTGCCTTTTATAGAGACGATATCAAAATATGTATGAGAGATTTTATTGACCGTATTTGAGATCCTCCATTATTGGGGTTTAAAATCAGGCTAGTTGAGTTTAGGTCGACGATGTCTAAAACTTCTCAATCGAATAAACATCCCGTAGCCAACATCAAACAAGAACAAATATGTTGATTAGATGACCTATCTACCTTTACCTTCTTAATAGATTTAAAACCTGTAAGTATATTTTTTTTATTTATGGAGTCGTCGGAGCCCTATTCTTGTCCTCTTTTGAACAAATAACAATACAATGTGTTTTAAAAAATATGTGTGAAAAGTAAACAGAACAGTAATATTTTACCCTCTACACAATAAGACTATCGACACGAAAATACAATATAAATATCCCAAGCCTGTAAAGGGTCAAATTATCAATCAGAATCACAATTCTGTACCTAAATATATCATGCTATTAACCGGTTTCAAGTGTGTTATCGATAAGAAATTAATAATTAATTATGGGTAGTATTTAATCTTACAACTGTAAATCCACATTTTTTTATCAAGGTATTCGAAATTGCTAACAAAAATACTGAATTGCACACTAAATTTGCCCATCAAATAAATCAAATATACTACACTGTTTGATGTTTAAAACTAAACTATTTTACTAGTTTACTATCTGATAACTTATAGTAAATCTAATTATCCTTTCAGTGCAACGAAACATTTAATCTGTTTTTTTGGAATACGTCACCTATTAAATTTTAAAGAACATGAGTTATACTATATAAAACACCAGTTAATCAGTCATGTTTATTAAATTATAGTTCTCAAAAAATCAAATAAGTGTTATCATCATAATCACTAATTATGGCACAACGGTAAGACTACTCAGACTTTTTTAACAAATTAATTAAAATATTAAAAAATATATATTTTTACTGTAAGATTAGGGCAGGTCTTGCTTTTGATGGACGTCCGCGTTTTCGCTTTATCCCGATAGGTATGTTTTTAGCTTCTGCAGGAGGTGTGACATATTTTAACCTGATAGCCAGTCCGATAACATGTTTGCAAATGTAGTCTTTAAAAAACTGCGGACAATTACATTCACCAGTTTTCCATTGCTCTTTGTTGATGGGCAATACAACCATCCAATGTGCGAAAGCAACTTGTTTATATTCGTCGAAAGTACTCCAGTCTTCTCCAAATTGGACGATTGATTCTCCTGAAATTGCAATCAAGTAGGTCTTATTCATTGAATCTGCCTTTAAGACCACTACTTTTCGGTCTGACTTTGCCCATTGGTAACCTGCGGTCCAATCTTTGAGCTCGATCGAAGGAGAATTTGAAAATAATTCCTCTGGTAGGTACCTGACCATTCTTTCACCATATCTGAGACAACAAGTAAAAATCTAGATAATTAAACACAAAGTGAAAAATGTGAAATCGAAAATAACAGTCAGGAGCAGGATTTGAACCTGCATCTTCTGGATACCGTCCAGATGCTTTACCCATTCAGCCATCCTGACAATTGCTCCTGACTGCTAATTTCGATAACACATCATACTTAACGTCTTTGGGTGACGCCTGCGCCATCTGTCGGGAGTATTTTCATACATTATACCGACCAGGTAAACTTAATTTTACAATTAAGATTTTACCTAATAATGACGCAAACCCTTTAAATATTTAGATATTTTTTATATATATTTTTAGCATTTGACATGCTTAGCACTATACATTAAACACAAAGTGAAAAATGTGAAATCGAAAATAACAGTCAGGAGCAGGATTTGAACCTGCATCTTCTGGATACCGTCCAGATGCTTTACCCATTCAGCCATCCTGACAATTGCTCCTGACTGCTAATTTCGATAACACATCATACTTAACGTCTTTGGGTGACGCCTGCGCCATCTGTCGGGAGTATTTTCATACATTATACCGACCAGGTAAACTTAATTTTACAATTAAGATTTTACCTAATAATGACGCAAACCCTTTAAATATTTAGATATTTTTTATATATATTTTTAGCATTTGACATGCTTAGCACTATACATTAAACACAAAGTGAAAAATGTGAAATCGAAAATAACAGTCAGGAGCAGGATTTGAACCTGCATCTTCTGGATACCGTCCAGATGCTTTACCAATTCAGCCATCCTGACAATTGCTCCTGGCTGCTAATTTCGATAACACATCATACTTAACGTCTTTGGGTGACGCCTGCGCCATCTGTCGGGAGTATTTTCATACATTATACCGACCAGGTAAACTTAATTTTACAATTAAGATTTTACCTAATAATGACGCAAACCCTTTAAATATTTAGATATTTTTTATATATATTTTTAGCATTTGACATGCTTAGCACTATACATTAAACACAAAGTGAAAAATGTGAAATCGAAAATAACAGTCAGGAGCAGGATTTGAACCTGCATCTTCTGGATACCGTCCAGATGCTTTACCCATTCAGCCATCAAGCGCTGTTGCGAAGAGCTTTAAACAACATTTCAAAATCTTGTTTACGTTCATTAGTAGTAACGCCAATACAAATAGGATGAAACTTTTTAGTTTTGTCAGTAGTACCGACTAATAATACAGGAAAACCTTGCTAGATAAGTTTATATGTAGCATCTGCATGAATATTTGTGGCTAATGTTGTTAACTTTAGTAGAGACTTCGTGGAGATTGTAAACATGGTAGGCAATAACATAGGGTTCGTGTTCATCAAAAGGTATCTTAGAATTTTCTATTAACCAAGCCTGTAGTTCCCCGAGACTGATTGAAGGTGATCCGTAAACTACTCGACGGCGATCAGACAAATAATTATTTAATTGTTTCTTTGAGGGCAATTTCATCCCTTGAATTTTCTTCAAACTGTTTAATATAGCCTTAGGCTTTAAATGTAGAGCGAAAAGTTTATTAATCTCTTCTTTTGTCTCTTGACATATTCCATGCCTTGTCTCTGCTGTAGCAATAGATTCATGGTCATGGTCAGAGTCGGTTCGATAAAGTAATACTTCACTAGAGTTTGCTTCAAAAAGCAACTAAATACTAGCTGCACACTGAGGTCCTCGAAATTTGACTTTCCTACAACGATAAAACTTTTTGTTACCTTCTTCGGTGTCGTGCGAAACTGTGACAGACCACGTATTTTCAGCTTGCACAAAACTCTCGGCTTCGTCAGCGTTTGTGAATTTCTTGGCGAATATATACTCTTTGCCCTTTGACCTTTTCTTCTTCTCCAAAGGCTGTTCTTCTTCTTCGCTTTCATCCGAGCAATAAACGGGAACATTTTCATTATTTTGTGTACCACTACCGCTGGCTTCTAATAATGATCGATCTAACTCCATGTTACTTGTACTAACGTAAAAAGTATTACTTATATATGTAATATACTAAAACAATGCACAAAGATATAGTTAAGAAACTGATTTGCACTTAAACTCGAGCAAGTTATGTTTATCTAATGAACGAAAACAATAATAAATGCACGCGACCATGCGCCGTGTACGACTGTGGTATAACATCACTCGATCTCTCTCACACTCGTGCCGCCGTGCCAGTGTGAAGGAGCGAGCGCGATGCGACTAGCGCGAGCGTTGAGTGTGGTCAAAAGCGCGCCAAATATGTTTTCAACAAAACAGTTGAACAAAGAAAAATATAGTTGGGTTAAAGGGATTTTAGTTCAACAAGTAGCAAATTAGTGTAGTCATTAGATAACCTAAAACATGCATTCTTTGTTATGCAATTTTAGATAATGATTTTAGTAATTCGGTGGTAATATTGGATAATTTAGTGTGCAAATCAGTATTTTTGTTATATGGCGAGTAATTTTGTTTTACAATGCTTATATCTGTGGTTTTAGCAAGATTTTCGTAGTAAAATTAGATAAATAAAGTCGCTAACTTTGATATATTTTAGACATTTTCTTATGCTACACATTTAGTTATACAATTATTTAATTTGATAAACAGTCATTTATTTGATATGCTGGTACATTATTAGTGGATAATTGTTGTTTGCTTAAATTTTAAATAGAGATGCAATTAAAAATTCCCCATTAATTATTAAGCTGTTTCCCACAGCCTTATTCCGTTGTTTTGGCTACGTATTGTCTATGACTGTATTTATACTTACTTATTTATCATAACGCCATCTGCCTTGCAGGGTAGGCAGAGAGAACAGACTGTCAAGAGGCTCTATTCTTGCCTACATCTCTCGCTTCCTCAACATTCATATTCTTTTCATACATCGGTTTCGGAGACTTCTGACTCCACCTTACTTCAATAAATGATCGATTTAGTCTAGGTAGGTACTGTATTTATACGAGAGCATAATAACTTATAAGTAGTACTAACATCCGTAAACCAACGCTTTACAAAATTAAAGACTTCAATTAATCTGAGATTTATAGGCCAATAATTCTCTTAGTAAAGTATTTCAATATAATAAAAATGCGTTCACCAACACACTTATTTTAATGATACGTAAGAGCGAAAATGAAAATGTTACGTGATGTATATAAGTAAGTGAGCTAAGTGCAAAAGGACCTTGGAATTTGAAAGTATAAGCCGGAACAAAGCATATTATATTCCAGGAAAAGTCTAGAATGAAAAAACAATGTAGCCTTCATCTTCTCTCTACTAGATTTTCCAGCGCGTTACTCTTTAAAGAAATACTTTAAATTTATTACCAACTTAGTTATAATTACGCTTTTTATAGCTATGATGCACCTAGTCTTCTCTAATTTTGAACAAAGAACTCAAAAAAATGAAACGAAATGGTCAACTGAACGTGAGCTTTTGTTGTATAATTTTATTAAATCCTTATTAAAAAATGAGAAAGTGAGCTATTTTGTTTGTTATGCTTTCACGCTGTAACTACTGAACCAATCATCATGACAAAAGAGTCTAAAAAAGGACTTAGACGTTGGCCGAAAAAATTTGTTCCCGTGGTATCCCACGCTAATTTTACATAGTGATAATTATTGTGCCGTAGTCATTGATTATATCAATGGCCGTAGTGATGTATTTATATTCTGAAAATCACGCGGACGGAGTCGCGAGCAGAATCTAGTAGGAGATATTTTCAAATCGACGGTCCATCTGGTGGGGGGCCGTCCTACGCTGCGCCGTCCAATACGTGGTCGCCAAATACTTACCGTTTATTGAAAAGGATTACTGGAAATCGATAATTAAAATTTCTATTTCATATTTTCACAATAACAATAAAATATTCTAGGAGATTGTGATCTTATTATATAATTAAAATTAATAAGTTACTTAGTTGGTATTATACGGGATAAGCATTTGGTAGTTACCCTGACCTCATATCCGTGCTTCGGAAGACACGTGAAACAGTGGACTGTGACTATCCAATAACATCCTGGCAGTAGTCACGGTATTCAAGTAGGCAGCAGGTCCATGTAAATGCCGGTAATCAGATAACCGAACACATCGGAAGCTGAACCTTTTTTTTTTGTTAAGGCGGGAAAAAATGTTCCTAACCGCACACCCCGTCGTTCGGGGCAACGAACAGGGTAGTGTGGGGCCCTCACCCACTAAAGAAACCCGCCGTATGCCGTCTCTCCGCCTTTATTGGCGGGCCACTGGAACTATGTTACATTCCTTCGATGGTATCGGAAGCTGACCCTAACAGTTTAGATACGGCTAGGAATGTGATGAACGTCAGATTAAGAATATCCACGAGACGATATAATTATTATTCTGCTCCACAGGTGTACTAAATATTCACGGACATTTTTCACACAACGTCCTCTGGTCCCAAACTAAGCATATCGCTTGTGCTATGGATTTAATACATAAGTATACATACTATTTTTTTATTTAAATACGATTACGGATATAATACATATACATACTACTTTTTTAAATACATTCATATAATAGATAGGAAACACCCAGGCGCAGTACAAATATCTGTGTTCATCACACAAATAATTGTCCTGAGTGGGAATCGAACCCACGACCTCGTGCACGGAAGTCGGTTACACTACCGACTACGTCACGAGGTATTACTTTATTAGTAGTATTTCCTTCTTACTCATCATAAGTCTAAGTATTAATTAAAATATATCTACTTACTTAAAATAAATAGGTAAACGAACTTTATAACTACAAATATAATGTTGATAAATAGAAGCTAGGTCCTCAGACACTGGCAGTCTAATAGTAATGTCTCTTGCCAATAAGAGACAAGTGTCTTAAAAAAAAGTCAACAATTGCAGCGAGCAGCGACAAAAGGAAAGGGTCTGATTATATTGGTCAGGCTGATACTGAGCGCTCACTCCTAGCCGCTATCCCACTACTGCCCAATACGGGGACTTTTGGCTGCTGGGTTTCCCCCCTGGCCCGGTTCGCCCCTCCTTAGTTAACCTGCATCCCCCAGACTCCTCCGGGGGATCCATATTAATACCAGGCTTAGTGTGGACGTCCAGTCAACATGGGCCACTCAGCACCAGGACTCCCGACCTCAAACCATCCTCCAGTCCCGACCTCCGAGTAGCCGGATTACAGGAGACGCCACGCTCCCAGTCGAGAAGCAAGTTGAAATTTAAGTTTACAATCAAAGGTAGTACGATCTGATAAAATTAAATAAAACCTATAAAATAAATACTTTACCTATTTTGATGATTTACCAAATTTTATGACTATTTATCAGAGATAAGTGCGGCCTATTATTAAAAAAAATAAAAAAATAAAAATTATTTGATGAACGCCATCTAGTAATTGAATGTAAAACTAACAAATAAACTAGCTTACTTCTTCTGACAACACAAACGACGCAAAAGCGACTTGAAGTCAATTTATTTTGATAGATGGCATAATGGCTAATAACACCCATCTTACTATCTAATTAGTTTTTATTCCTATTCTATTCTATATATTTGCTTATTATTTAAATCTAAATTTTTTATTCTTGTTTTATCAAGAATTTTCTTATATCGTCAGAAAATCTTAAAATAATAATTAATAATTGTGGCGTTTGACAACTACAGCTGTTCAATCAAGTTTGTTACTATGTTTCTTTTGTTTGAAAATTCGATCAACGGTGATTTCGTTTCGAAAGTTATTTGATTTGAATATTGAATTATTTCAAATCTTATACCTATATCGGTGCTTATATAGAATTGATTAAAAGTATATGTTATGGAATCTACTGGACTACTAAACCACAAGAGGTAATATTAGTGGTATTTTATTGTAAACTTTTACATAGTGCTAGAATTTTGAACTTGCGCGCTTTCTATTTATTGATTTTCCATCCCAAAATAAATTTGAACGATGTAAATAAATCATAAAGTGAACCTTTAGCATTTTGTTACCGTTTAGTTGAAACAAGCAAGACTTATATTACAGTTCGTCTTATAACAAAGGAATTGTGTATTGTAGAAATTTCGACTCGGATTCTTCAAGTATAACTCCGATAAAGCCTCGTTTAGGACGATTTTTCGATGTTTACTCGCCAGAACATCTAAATCTAACACCCAAACCTGTAAGTAAACATTATTTTAGAAAATTGTTTTACGCATACTATTTGCATTTTATAGAAAGAATTGATTGTGATTACAGAGAGCTAAGCTTGTTTTCACTGAAACTAGGAATGCCAATCCAAATTTGGTTACACCTGAAAAGTTGGAAGGAGTTGATTATAAATGCAGGTAGGTATAATTGATTTTAAATACAAGCAATTGGCTCATATAAGGCATAGTAACAATTATAATATTTTTTTATTCTTATAGAACTGTCAAAGCCAAAAAGTGTTTCCGGAATGTATTCAACAACTGTTCCTTTGAAGGGAACCAAAGCTTCCCACGCCTGAATCGCAAGGTTCAACCCCTTAGAATGGAGCTAGAAACACCTACTAAACCGAAGCAACCTAATGATCTTGTGCGAGGTAATTGTTATAACCATAGGCTTGTGGGTGCCCTAATCCACAATCCACCTGATGACAGTACCATTAATGAAATTGAAAATTCCAGGCCAACCATATCACTGTTTACTGAATAGCTCCCACAACTAATGGTAGTTGATGTTGTCTTGATGGCAAGACAGGTATAGTAATACAACACCTGGCTTGTCAAACAACTGAAATGATTAACGGGTTTGGTTAAAGTAGAAGATTATCTATTTATACCAAGCTAAATAACTTCTGAACTAACTTTGCCACCAAATCATGTCAAACTAAATACCATACTAGTTGACCCATATGGAATGCCACATCCATAAAGGACCTTTTCTTAGATAATTTTAAATCTCAAATTTAAGAGTAACAATAAATTTTTAGAACCTTTTTAGGGTTCCGTACCCGAAGGTTGAAAACGGAACCCTATTACTAAGACTTTGCTATCTGTCTGTCTGTCTGTCTGTCTGTCACCAGGCTGTATCTCAAGAACGGCGATAGCTAGACAGTTGAAATTTTCACAAATGATGTATTTCTGTTGCCGCTATAACAACGAATACTAAAAAAAAAAATTTAAGGTGCGCTCCTTTACGTCTGTCTGTCCGTCCGTCTGTCACCAGGCTGTATCTCATGAACGGCGATAGCTAGATAGTTGAAATTTTCACAAATGATGTATTTCTGTTGCCGCTATAACAACAAATACTAAAAACAAAAAAAAAAAACAATATTTAAGGGTGGCTCCCATACAACAAACGTGATTTATTTGCCCCTTTTTGCTCGCTGTTGATAATGGCAACAGGTAGATGCTTGAAATATTCACAGAATATTTAGTTATATATTCACTTTAAAAATAAATAATGAAATTAAAATAAAACAAATATTTAAGGGGGCCTCCCATACACAAACGTGTTTCTTTACTCCTTTTTGCTCTGTCTGTCCGTCCGTCTGTCACCAGGCTGTATCTCAAGAACTGCGATAGCTAGACAGCTGAAATTTTCACAAATGATGTATTTCTGTTGCCGCTATAACAACAAATACTAAAAATAAAATAAAAAATAATTAAGGGGGGCTCCCATACAACAAACGTGATTTTATTGCCCTTTTTTGCTCACTATTGATAACGGCAACAGGTAGACTCTTGAAATGTTTACAGAATATTTAGTTATATATTAACTTTAAAAATAAATAATTAAATGAAAATAAAACAAATATTTAATGGGGGCTCCCATACACAAACGTGTTTCTTTACTCGTTTTTGCTCTGTGGTTACAGAGAGTTACAATAGTGTAATGTTGTTTCCTGGAGGTCCTTCACCCGCAGCTGACGGATGAACCGCGATCCAGAGCGGGAGGGCCGGCTATACGAGGCGTATCCCAACGCGCGCGCCGAGTTTAAGCTGGCCATCTGTCGCGCCAAAGAGATGAAGCGACAGGAGATGCTGGAGGTTCTCGACCGTGACCCCTGGGGACGCCCGTGCCGTGCGGCGCTAAGCCCACGGCGGACGACGCACACGCCCCCGGGCATGGCTCCGCCAGATGACGACCGGGAGGCCGACGAGGAGTGTGCCACCCGTCTCTGAAACGGAAATGGGGGCGGCGGTGTCCCGCATGCGGAAGAACACCGCCTCCGGGCCGGATGGGATTCCCGCCCGAGTTCTAGCCCTAGTCCTCGACCAATTGGAGCCCCGCCTCAGGAGACTGTTTGACGCAAGCCTGGCGTCCGGACGGTTTCCTGACTGCTGGAAGGAGGGGAAGCTCGTGCTCCTGCCGAAACCGGGACGGCCCCCGGATACGGGCGCGGCCTTTAGGCCCATCGTGCTGTTGGACGATGCGGGTAAGCTACTCGAGAGGATTATCGCTGCCCGTATCGTCCGGCACCTTGTGGAGGTGGGCCCCGACCTGTCGGACGCTCAGTTCGGTTTTCGTTCGAGTGTCGACGCCATTCGGCGTCTGAAGGCCGTCGCTCAGCGAGGGGCGCTGTTGGCGGTGTCGTTGGACATCGCCAACGCATTTAACAGTCTGCCATTCGGCTGCATCAGGGAGGCACTCCGATACCGCGGGGTGCCCGCCTACCTGAGGCGGCTGGTGGCAGACTACCTCGAAGGCCGCAGCGTCCTCTTCGTAAGCTGGGAAGGGGGACGCTGTGAGGAGGGCCATGTCGTGCGGTGTCCGACAGGGATCTGTCCTGGGGCCGCTCCTGTGGGACATCGGGTACGACTGGGTCCTACGTGTCCGGCTTCCCCCCGGGCTGGGCATTTGTTACGCCGACGATACCCTTGTCACGGCCCGGGGAGGGAACTTCGAAGAGGCGGCGCAGCTGGCCACCTCGGGTACCGCGGAGGTGGTCAGACGTATCGAGGCGCTGGGGCTTAGGGTGGCCCTCAACAAGTCAGAGGCCCTGCTATTTCACGGGCCTCGGCGCGGACCACCCGCCGGCGCCTCGATTACGGTAAATGGTGTGTGGGTCAGTATCCAGGCCCACATAAAATATCTGGTCTTGGTCCGAGACGGGCGTGGCATTTCGACGAGCACTTCCGCTAGCTCGCACCGAGACTCGTCGCCACGGTGTCCGCCCTTGGGCGTCTTTTACCGAACCTGGGCGGACCCAGCATCGCGTGCCGACAGCTGTACGCGGGGGTGGTCCGGTCGATGGCGCTTTACGGCGCACCCGTATGGGCCGAGTCTTTGACCGCCCACAATTGGGCTCTTCTGTGGAGACCGCAGAGAGTCGTGGTGGTCAGAGCAATCCGCGACTACTTCCCTGCTGCCACCACTGCGACTGCAGCGAGGACTCGGCGCAGCACACGCTCGAGTCGTGCCCGGCCTAGGCTGAGCAGCGCCGGGATCTCGCTGCAGTCATCGGAAAGGACCTATCGCTGCCGGCTGTCGTTCGATCGATGGTCGGTGGCGATAGGTACTGGATCGCGGTCGCCAACTTCTGCGAGAATGTCATCGCGCAATGTGGAAGGAGGTGGCTGTGAGGGCCAGGGAGGCTGAGCTCTCCTCTGGCCCGACTCACCGCCGGCGCGCGGGGCGCCGAGGGCGCCAATATCTGCGCCTAATGCCGCCCTAGCCGAGGCTGCGGGCGGTTGGACCGGGGATTGTCCTCCGCCCGCGTAGATCTTACCGCGAAAGTGCGACGCCCCAGGTGCGTGGGGACGTCGCTCAGAGAGGAAGCCCAACCGGGATAGCCGCCGCGCGGACCACTGAAGTGAATATACGCCGTACCAGTGGTCCACCGAGTATGGGCGGGTGACGGTGCACGGTGGGTTTTTAGTGGGTGAGAGCCCCACTCTACCCCGCTGTCTCCCCAGGCAACGGGGTGTGCGGTAGGTACATTTTTGGCCACCTAAAAAAAAGTGCAATGTTTTTGATCTATATTTTTTAGCATTTGACATGCTCCGCCACTTTTAAAGTATAAATTATTTGAGAATAAGGAAAAAGAGATTTTTTTTTTTTTTTTTTTTTTTTTTTCCCGCTAGTACAAAAAATCTCTTTTTCCTTATTCTCAAATAATTTATACTTTAAAAGTGCAATGTTGTTTACCTAGTCAATGGTACGGAACCCTTCGTGCGCAAGTCCGACTCGCACTTGGCCGGTATTTTCTTTTCGTTTAGTCTGGAAAAAATGTACCTAACCGCACACCCCGTCGTTCGGGGCAACAAACAAGGTAGTGTAGGGCCCTCACCCACTAAAGAAAACCGCCATGTGCCATCTCCGCCTGTGTTGACGATATTTTTAGACCCTGGGTCTATTTTCCTCGTGGTGTAGTCGGTAATGTAACCGACTTCTGTGCACGAGGTTGTGGGTTCAATTCCCACTCAGGACAATTATTTGTGTGATGAACACAGATATTTGTACTGCGTCTGGGTATTTTTTATCTATTATATGTATGTATTTACAAAAAAAAAGTAATATAAGCATGTATTATATCCATAATCTGGTACCCATAAGCGCCCCCACAAGCGTTAAGCTTAGCTTGGGACCAGAGAATGTTGTGTGAAATGTCCGTGAATATTTATTTATCATCATTAGTGGGCACAAGAAGCTTTAAAATGAGGTATAAATCATGTAATTTGATAACGAAATACCGAAGATGTTGCGGAGCAACAGAAAAAATACTAGTAAAATATAGGTTTGAACATGGTATTAAATTAAGCAAAGGGAAATCTTATTCTGCCTTCTTTATCACAAATATGTTAGCTCTGCTTAATAATGATTTAGCTGGTAAAATTTAAGTAGTCTTATACCTTTTTGTATTCATATTAATGTATTTATTATATTACAGTGGATGGCCCAAATGGCCTGAGATTCAATACATCACTAGCTACTGATGTAACTGGGTCTCCTGCCCAGTCACAGACTGACCGCTTGCAACAGACTATCAACCTAAGCAAGGCAGTATTTACTATTGAACCAAAATCTTCAAAAGTAAGATTGTATTTCAATAGACTATTCCTGTTAAATTAAGAGTTATGTCTTGTTCATTTGTACACAGGGCCATTCTTATTCTGGCCCTGGGTACTTAGAACAGGGGTCTCCAAACTACGGCCCCCGGGCCAAATCCGGCCCGCTAGTGATATCAATCCGGCCCGCGACAGCTTAAGACTAGTGTCATCAATCTGGCTCGTGACAGCCAATGTCTTATTATTGTTACTATTGCTGTGATAAGTTGAAGAAGAAAGCAGAATGATAATTACCCAGCTTTATTTCCTTGCAAGGTAAAACTTAACGACAGAAATTATTATGGAGAAAACTTAACATATTAATAACTAACAAATAAATAAAATGAATCAGTAAAACAAAAAACATTAATGACATGTATTTATGTTAATGTGTTTTGGCCCTTGGAACATATTGAAAAAATCAAAAAAGTTTGGAGACCCCTAACTTAGAATAATGCAGACCCTGAAGACTGATTATGTAATGAAAGCTGCTAAACAACCCCTTATCCTCTCCTCATTATCCTTCCTCTCCACCTCCTATCCCTTAGAGTTGGCAATGTGCAAGTGTTGCCTGTGGTGTTGCTAGCGGCTATAGGCTATGCCTATGGTAGCCGCTTACCATAAGTTGCGCCGTGTGCTAGTTCACCACCAATGTAGTATACCAGCTCTATCCTAAAAATACATCTCATATTGTGGTTAACTACAAAATTAATTAAGTAAATAGAATCAAAACACTCAACAGAGAATACTGACACGCTACCCCAATTTATTACTTAGATTTTCTTTAACCAATATGTTAAATTTTCAAATTGAGAAAGCCGCAGATATATTGCTGATTTCTGAAATGCTACATCATCACCAGAGGCATCACTCGCGCGTCGCCATCTCTAAGGAAAGGGATAGGAGGTGGATAGGAAGCATAATAAGAAAAGGACAGGTGGGATAGTTAGTAAGGAGAGGATAGGGAATAGGGAGGGGTTTTGGGCCTTCGGCGCTCTTACTCATCATACGAAACACAACGGTAAGAGTAACTACACGTTATTTCACGCTGATCTTTGAGAGCGTGGTACATCCCCGATCGAGCCGGCCCATTCATGCTGGGAAAAGCTACCACTAGTATGGCTTCTTTAAAAAAGTGTATGTACTAACAATCATTCGTTTCTTTTTTAGATTCTAATAGTAAACAATAAGGCATGTTCTTTACTTGGATATTCGACTGGTGAGCTCTGTGGCCTGCGATTCTCGGATCTACTTCATAATAGAAACTGCAAGGCTTTTAGTTTACATGAAACTCAGGAGTGTGATACGTCTGAAGATGGCACTATAATTTTGCTAAGTGGGAAGGTTAGAGCTATATAAAAAGAACTTGCTTTCATCCCCAAACATTCAATCTGTAGTCTATTACTACAGATATAGCAATTTTGAGAATGACCCGCATACCTTGAAGTATAGGAATATTCTCAAGAATATCCCATTAAATATGGCATTTTGATCATTATTCAAAATTTGTGCTAACTTATCAATTCAGAGTTTTATTAAAAATTTGAAAAATCCTTATAGTAAGGTATTTTTTTATATTGTTAATGCTTATTTCAGGTAGTAGAATTAATATCAAAAGGGGGCAATTCAGTCCAAGTATCACTGTGGATAAGACAGTTGGAGAATGATGGCCCCTGCTTGGTTGTAGCTGAGCCTGTTAATTGCAAAAACGTTTTGGTTAGTATATAAATTATATAGGACTAGCCTTTGCCCGCGGCTCCGCCGCAGTAAAAAGCTAGTTTTAAGGTGATAACTCATGTTCCCGATATTGTAGCAGGATAAAATATATACCAGTTATTAAATCTAATCAAGAGCTATCAAATAAAAAATATGCACCAATATCCGTTCAGTAGTTTTGCTCGATGCGCGAACGAACAAACAGAAAAAATATTAAAAAACAAAAAATATTATGTGTTCAGACACGCCTATACCTATATAGCCTAATACTGACTTTTTTTTTCAAGTATCTTAATGTACAGTCACAGCTTTGTTAGAGCTTTATAAAAGTTAGGATATTCGTGGAATATTCCAGGAGATGCAGGTGCTCGTGACTGTTATTTTCTATTCACATTTTGATACAACTTTTTTTATTTGATAGCTCTTGAATAAACTTAAATACCTACTGATATATATTTTATCTCGCTGCTATACCTAAGATATAATCCAAAAACTTGTTATATGGCGAAGCATGTCATATGCTTAAAAACTATATAAAAATATCAAGAAAAAGTATTACTCTATTGCGTCTGCTCCAGTTAACAGTGGAAGCTGACACAGGCATAGTGGTATCTTGCGAGGGTGCAGCCGCCGCAGCCCTATTCGCAGTGGAGTCTCGGGACAAGCTCATAGGGTTGCCACTCGCATCGCTCATCCCCAGCGTTGTGCTACCGCCGTATGACGTCCCCGTACCTAAGGGACTCGCCAAGCAGAAACTTACTGGTAAACTAAATAATTATTTATTGTTTCAATATTATTTATATTTCACCACTTAACAGTTATTTTTTTATACTGAAATAGCGGCATGCGGACCACCTAATGTATGTATAGACACTGGCAATCTAGGTATCACTTACGTATTGCCCAGCTCACGAAAAGCGAAATACCAATCATCACTAGTAATACCAATGTAGAAGTTAAATGGATATAAGTGTGTGTACTCTTATAATTGCAGGAAGAACCCTAGATGGTGGCTGCTTTCCATTGTGTTTGTGGATATCGAAACCAGATACCGCAGATACTTCTCTATGGAATACCATGAAGCATAGACCAGTGTTTGAAGTCAACATCCGGGTATGATTTTATGAAATGTTCATATTCCTAAAAACACATGAAGCAATAGGCTACTAGAATACTTCTAGACACCCACGCCATATTTTATAATGCTAGGGGGAGGAAATGCAGAGGTGAATAGTGCTACTTCCCTGGTTGAGCCAGTCCATTCATGCTGGTTGAAACAAGGCCCTACCTACCTTATCTTTAAGTTGATTCTCATATGGAGCACTTCTGACTTAAGTGTTGTAAATTATCACTTACTCCGTACATTTTGATAACCTTTAGATGTTAGGCTCGGATCTTATGAACATCTATCACATTATGAGGTTATCTATAATCTCAAACATCCTGGCCTTTTTTTTTTTTGGTATCGCGGTGGAAATGCATTTACGCATCCCCTCCGATGACAATGGAGGGGTATGTAGGACTCGCCGGGCGCTCAGATATTGTTGCGCCCGGAATACCCAATAAAAACCACAGCGGCCTCTTCCACGCCTATTAGTGGGGCGCCGGAGGGTCGTCTTTCGACATTCTACTCCGGCACCCCAGGCGGATGGCCTACTGGCCACGCCCTGTCGTTATCAAGGCGGTGGGAGGAGGTGAGCGTAATGCCGCCTCCTCCGCCCTGGCCGCCGTCAGCGGAGCGAGTCGGCGTGGGCAGATGCCTCACGTTCCCGCTCCGCGGCCTCCTTCAGTGACAGGGCAGTTCCCGGAGCAATGGAGGAGTTGACGACTGTCTGCTGCGGAAGGAGGGTCGACCACCTGACTCTCCTTCCGCATATAGGCCATTGGTGCTGCTGGACGAGATGGCCAAATTGTTTGAGAAGGTGCTCGCGGACCATCTCGTCCGGCACCTCGAGGATGTCGGGCCGGGGCTGTCGGAGTCACAGTTCGGGTTCAGGGCGGGCCGCTCCACTATTGATGCGTTAGCCGCCCTGAAAACCTTGCACAGAGGCGGTGGCCAGGAAAGAAGTCGTTCTGGCAGTCTCGCTCGACATAGAGAACGCCTTCAACAGTCTCCCACATGAGACGTTGAAGGAGGCACTCCAGTTTCATGGAGTGCCTCCACCCGAATCCGACACAATTGGCGTTGGTGTCCCTGGGCGGTTAATGCCTCGACCCCTGCGTGAAGTCGTGACCTTTGGGGGAGGCATCTCCGTCGAGTTCCCGTCATCAGACGCAGCGCCCCCCTGAGAAAGGGTGCGCTTGCGCCAAAACCGCGACTGAAGCGGCTCCAGTGAAACCGCGACCACCACCGGCTGTGGCAACTGCATTGTGGCAGCCACACTCGGGCCGCCCTCCTCGGCTGCAGACATCTCGGCGGTTGAGGTGCCTGCCGAGCTATCCGGCGCCGAGCAGTCCCGTGATGACTGGGACGTATTTTTGCCTTTGCGGCACTTACGGCTGTTTCGCGGTTTGCGCGCGGTTATGCTAATAGGGGCCGCATTTACAGCCGGGCCCCTTTCGGCTGAAGCGTCGGGTATCTCACCCATCTCCGTCGTCATATAATTTGTGTTTAAATGGTTCATACTGTTCCCGCGATTAAGGGAGAAGAAATGTCCACCCGGGCAGAGATCCCGGTACCCGGGTAAGCGTACATTTGTAACCCAACACAGGGGTTCCGCAGGTACCCTGGCTGGGGGCGCGCTAAAGACTGAACTATCCATCAGCCATGCATCTCCTCGCCACTCGCCAGAACTTGAGATTCGGGGTAATTTTTAATAGAGGTTGTCTTCCTCGCGGTCCGGGCGATTAAGCCAAGACCCTCGTTCCTGAAATGGGCCGTGGGACATACCACAGCACATATCACTATTCAGGTTCACGATTTGGAACGGGGGGGGGGCACTGTGGCCTCGCTGTCCCCATCTCCAGAGCCAGGGGAGCCGGCTCCGACGCCCTAGTCTCAAACATCCTGCCCTGGTTTAACCATAAAATTTTTGTTGATGCAGTTGCATGTAGAAAATAATGTTTTCTTCCAAAACAGGTCAGACTAGAAAACCTACCTCAATGCAGTGAATAATTAACGTAGAAAATGATGATAAACATATTCTAAACATTTTATTTCAGTGACTAAACATTTTATTTCAGTGCGTTAAATAGGTTTATGTACAGCACTCCAATGCATTTTTTTTATTTTGCTATAGTGGTATTATGCTCTTAGAGTACAGTCAATCTGGTTAACTTTGATTCATTCGGGTAACATTGACAGTGTGACTATGAGAATGTTTTATTATTTTTTCCCTATGAAATCAATATTTTTTGTTAATGCTTGCTTTAGATTTTATTTTGTAAACAAGCTCCGTAGACACACCTTAAAATAAAAGCGAAGTTATCAAACATTACATTAATGTCAAAACCTTTTCCGAAATTAGGGCGCTAATTTGAGTGTATGGAACAGTGAATAACTTTTATTGATATTTTGTGATTGTATGGCACTCCATACACTTACTATATAGGTGACAATTTACTCTATATGTAGTAGGGCGAATAGATACTTCAAACCAGTGTTTACATATTTTTTGTTTGTTTTAATTATTTTAGTTTGTCTTCATTTTAATATGCTAAACGGTTTGTTCATTACGAGGTTTTGATGCGAATAAAAAAATATATACTTGTGTAAGGTTTTAAATACATTTCCCCTAATTTTTGAGGTAACTTTGCAATTAATCCTTTTTACTGACAACACTTTGAGTACTTGTCAAAACAATGACTCGGTTGTCTTTATATATAGTGCATTATCTGTGCTCGATGGTCAGTAGACTTGTGTTGATCGAAGCGTGCGGACGTAATTTAAAGTGACAGTTGATTGTAAGAAATATACGAAGTTTAGTGCAAATTTTGTGTGTATTATTATAACGATCGTTGGTGCCTGTAATAAAATCGGGACAGCTTACACTTGTAACTGCTAAATTTTGATTGATGGGCCTTTTTTAAAAATATATATGATACTACTACAAATTTATGTTTGTATCGCCACAGCTACATCCCTAATTTGGGAATAAAATAAACTGATGTTACCCAAAGTAATTTAATAATCAAATATTACCTCATTTATGTGACGGATTTAATGTGTCAAAGTTACACTTTTGTGGGTGGTAACTTTGACATACTACAAAAATAGATTTTTCTCTATAATTAATGGATATTATAGTCTTTCACTGTTGTATATGGATAAAACACATTCTGAGAACACTGACAAAGTATAATAATTATTGTCATTTAAATGTTAAAACTTTTAAAATACTGTGAAAAATATCGCTGTAATCTGTCAAAGTTACCCAGAATGACTGTAGTGTTTTTATTTTTTATATACACTCACCAGATAACTAACTTTCATTGAAGTCTTTCAATGATAAAAAGAAATCAATATCTGTTCAGCCGTTTGTCTACAACACACATGTTAAACTCATAACACCTCTTATGAGGTTGGGGTTAAAAATAAATACACTTGTCATATTGTTGCAGGTGACATACAACGTTAGCGGCCTCCTCGTGGTGGATGAAAGTGGCATTATCACCGCTTGCAACCACCACTTTGCAATACTCACATTCGGCAAAGCGCACTCCGAAGTGATCGGCCACCATATCGATGACGTCATTCAACACTTCTGCAGAGAGGCGGATATGGTCACTATGCCGGATAGAAACAGAAATATGACCCTGTCGCCTGTTAATAATGATGAAAATAATGGCTCAGGTAAATGCAATTTATTTGAATACTGGACTTTTAACTAGTAAAACTCGCGATAAACAAGTAGTCTCGTTGTAAACGTTGGTGTAAGTCACCAAGATATATTATGTAGAGAGGAAGAACGGGCCAAAATCGTCCGCCAACAATATGTAATTAAACATGCTTTGCCTACATTTGCAACAATACCAATTGTCATGAAACTTTGCATATGCATGTATGACCACGTAGTTAGGAGTCCAGTGGGCCTAGCCAAGTTGCATTCTATGATCGCTAGAAAACTATTAAAATGTATGGGAATTTGACATCTTTAACCTTAAACATTTTTGATCTATATTTTTTAGCATATGACATGCCCCGCCACTTTTTTAAAGTACAAATTATTTGTGAATAAGGAAAAAGAGATTTATTTGTACTAGCGGGAATCGAACCCGCGTCTTTTCCAATCCAAGCATTTGCATGCATTAATGCTTCCGATAGATGGCGTTAGTCGTAAAGACAAATGTGATAAGGAGATTGGGATGATCGAAAGATCTGTACTACAGCTCAGTGGCTTAGAGCACTTCCCCGGATTGGAAAAGACGCGGGTTGGATTCCCGCTAGTACAAAAAATCTCTTTTTCCTTATTCATCTTTAACCTTAGATATAGAACCTATATTTATCTAAGTCTTTAACAATATCTATAACGCTAAGTCACGTGACTTAACGTTAGAGATGTCAAATTTCCATACATTTTAATAGTTTTCTATTAGCGTTAGCGATCATAGAATGCAACTTGGCTAGACCCACTGAATAGAACATAGGCGTTTTATTACGGTAAAATTAATGTTTCCTGTCGTATAGCCTTTTTTTACATGCACAATTAATGTGTTTTAGAGTGACGTAGATATATTCTACAGTTAACGTAGACGAACGGTTCAGGGTAAAGTAAAAATGTATCGGTAAATATTCACATTATTATCGACCAAGTAGTGTTTATTTATGGCGGGAATTCCTGCACAACTTTATATAGTTTTGAGTACTAATGCCGTATTCAACCGCCACATATTGATACCCATATTATCGACTTACAGTTGAAAATTAGATGGTGGCTGTTGAACTAGCCGCTAATCATAAATTTAAAACTTACTGCAAAAGACAAACTATAGACATGCTGTATAAATGTCTATGTTAGAGAGAAGCCTTACAGTCTAATAAATGCCCATTAAGCCGAGGCTGACCGACCTACGCATTCTGTGAATGTTAAATAAATAAATATTCACGGACATTTCCCACAACGTCCTCTGGTCCCAAACTAAGCTTATCTAACGCTTGTGCTATGGGTACCTGATTACGGATGTAATACATATTACTTTTTTTTTATAAATACATACATATTATAGATAACACCCAGACGCAGTATAAATATCTGTGTTCATCACACAAATAATTGTCCTGAGTGGGAATTGAACCCACGACCTCGTGCACGGAAGTCGGTTGCACTACCAACTACGCCACGAGGCCAGAGTTCTTTGCTTTATATTTTTCTATGCACAAACCTCTCAGAATTTGCAGGAAATTGCCTTACCAGCCTCCTTAGAGTGTAATACAAAACGTCAAACGAACGTTCGTTTCGTTTCATTATAATTGTTCGCATGAATCACTTTTCGTCAATGATATCATCTTCTTAATTTTACCTCCCCAGTCGACTCCCACAACATAAGTGGATTGGAATGGGGTCGTGATGCAAAGTGTTCTCAGTCAGTTCACGAAAAAGGCTGGATAGTTAAAAAGAATTTATTGCTACATTTTCGTTCACAGCTTCGGATACTGACGACGACTCTTGCGGCGCGTTCAATGGTAGCCAAAAATCTGCCTGCATGTCCCTCAACGTCCAGCCATCAATACTGTCCACCACACGCGAAAAATCATCCAGCGCTTTATGTCTTGATAAATCCTGCAGTATTATCACTCACACACCAACACCAACTCAAGATATGGTCTCAAGTATAAGCACCACAGAGCAACGAAACGACATATCTGCCCTCCCCGATGTCACTTCCGGCATGTCGGGAATATCCATCGATGAAGAAAATTACTGTCACAGTAGTATTTCTAAATCTCGTTCAGAAAATATACTAAGATCTGAGCATAGTATTCCTGGTAGAACGACTTGTAATAAGGCTTCAGAGAAATCCGATTCAATTTATTATACTTCGCAGCATTCCCAGGAAGTTACACCAACTGCTAACACACCTCGGGTGAGGTTAAATGATCCTTCTTTAAGGCTTTCATTTGATTCTAGTAAATATAAATCTTTAAAAGTGAACTTGTCTGGTCAAGCCAAGGATGACAAAACAAGTTTGTCGCTGGACTTCTGCGATTCAAATGAGACTAGTGCAGATTTCTTGACGCCTATTAACGAAATGCCGCCGCCCGGCTGTGAGATTGAAGACCTGCCGAACCATAATGGTACTGAAAGTATTGATAGCTTGAGTAATGATATAGATTTGGAGACCCAGACAGAGTCGGCGCCGAGGAAAATCTTTACAGGTTAATTTTTTTTTTTATACTACTTATAGGTTGGCAGACAAGCATGCGGCCCATCTAATGGTAACCGGTTGCCGTAGCCTAGACACTAGCAACATCAGAGGCGTTACTCGCGCGTCGCCATCTGTAAGGAAAGGGATCGGGGGTGAATAAGAAGGATTTTATGGAGTGGATAGATAGGCTACAAAGGAGATGAAATGCACGATAATAAGGAGGGAACAGTTTGGGTCTCCGTTTAAAGTATTGTAGATAGATTTTGTTCTTATGCTTTTTCTGTCGCAGTGGTATAGTAAAACCATAGTTGATATATATACATACTTATACTTATGCCTGTTTTTCAAAGGTGTAGACAGGCACAACGGATTGCATACTTGTCATAAAACAGCCTTCTGCAATCCACTTTTCGCCCTTTTAAATGATGGAACGATTGCCGAATCGTCGCCGCCATTCAGATGATTGTTACTAAAAATCTCCACGGCGTTCCCACGAGATTATTCATCGTAATGATAGTTTGTTTTTTGTTATGGTCGGTATGATTAAATTTAAATGTCTTAAAATATCAATATGCGTAAATTATATTGTTTACACATCTTCACCCAAATGCTATATGCTAAAACTAATTTCCTTCTATTAAATATAAGAGACCAAAGTTGTCTTACTCCTGTCTACGAATACTTCAAGTCAAGCCGTTTGACTTCGCGAATATTACAGACGATCCCCCAGAGACGCCGTGCACAGCCAAGCGCGCGCTGCGTCCCCACGTGAGCACGTCCACCCCGCAGGCGGCGCGCGGCGCGTGCGGGTGCGCCGCCGCCTGGCGCCACTGCGACGGCACGTACCGCGGCCTGGTGCTGCACAAGGACGGCACTGAGCTGCGTGAGTACACTTCGAATATCCGTCCACAATGAGTATGTTATTAAATCCCGCGAAAGCTGATACATATAAAGAACAAATTATTGTGAAAACGACGAACGCCATCTATCAGATACATTACATACATTCCTATAAAGACATTTATAAAGAAATTGTGACTTGGAAATCGGGTATCGCCGTCGACTACTGCGATGGCTTAGCGGTCTAGAGCATTTCTCCAGATTGGAAGGGACGCAGGTTCGAATCCCGTCCGCAGTAAATCTCTCTTTCCAATTTCACCATAATTTGTTCCAGTAGCTGAGCATGTCAAGTACTAAAATACAGATCAAAATGATATAAATAAGTTAGTTGCTTTTCTGCTTACTTATCTTGTAACAATATAATATACACATATAATATACTCACTTACTCACTAGTCGTTGACTACACAATGAGAGACGTAGAAAGTTTCTTCCAGATGTTCTGTACACGGTATCCAGTATGCAGCTTAATACGGGCGCTCGCGTAAGATGCGTGTGGCTGGGTGTGCAACTTGATCATGCACCGCGACATACCACGCTCGCCTCCAGCCTCGCTTCCACCGCAGACAACTCACTAGTGCTTGTTAGTAACTCTGATTTATGTATGTTAAAGATAACGTTATAAATAAAGCTCACGACTTAGAAATAACATCAAGGCGATTTTAGTGTTTTTGTCCAGTGTTTGTTCAAATAAAGATGTGCCCAAAACACTGTGCTGGCCTATGACGTTTTATGCCTAGATAATTATATATTCATTCCAGTGTGTTTCATCCGACTTTTTTGTATTGTTATTCTATACATTAAACACAAAGTGAAGCATGTCAAATGCTAAAAATATATATAAATATTGTTATTCTATATTATTATAAAGCAGTAACAGTGTGTACATTTAAGATATAGAAATAATTATTTTTGTGTTTGTCTATTACTTTGTTCAGGCACCACGCAAAAACTACTGAACGGATTTTGATAAACTTTTTTGTGTAATCTTGCTTAGACTTTCAAACTGGTATACATTGTATGTTGCTACTATAGCGAGAAGCTGAGATATAACCTAAAAAATAGCTTTTGGCTGCGGTGTAGCCGTAGGAAAAGGCTAGTTACATTTTAAATTCGAGATGGACATAAAATTGTAACAAGTTCTTAACCCACAGGGTAATAAATCCGCTGGCAGTAGACCTCAGTCAATGTCTTTAGTGAGCCAATGCGAAGACGAACAAATCGCGGGTGACTACAACAAACATTACGTCACACTCAAACAAATTGGTGAGTGTATACTAAATTAAATTCTTTGTCAACAAAGTAAAGATTTATCATAGACCTCTATGGTTCCAATGTCCTTTCTGGACTCATTGGAACTTTTTTCATTGGAACGCTATGGCAAGCCGACAAATCCTTTTGTCTGAACTTTTTACTGTATAAACAAAGAAAAGGTTGGTCAAAGCCAGTATCAATACCGAGGTTGCAGAGTATGAGTCGCATCACAAAAACGACCTCATGGGTTTACCTGCTAGTTTGGAACACCTCTAGTTAATTGACTTAATATCAGTGTGAAAATGTGAAATCATAAATAAAAGTCACGAGCAGGATTTGAACCTGCATCTCCTGGATACCGTCCAGGTGCTTTGCCAATTCAGCCATCGTGACAACTGCTCGGGACTGCTAATTTCGATTTTACAGGTAAAATTAATTTTACAATTAGTTCGGAGCAGAGTGTCGAGTAGGCACGTGGAATGTAAGAGGTAATGTGGAAGATAAGTTACACGAGCTGGTAACCGTCATGTTGGACAGACAGCTTGATGTGCTCTGTGTAACAGAGACCAAGCGAAAGGGTAGCGACGCCTGTGATCTTCCTGGTGGCGGGTTAGCTCTGTGGTCTGGTGTACCGCAGAGCGATCGGGCCAGCATGGGAGTGGGGGTGTTGCTGTCCGCTCGCTTGGCCTCAGGTGTGAAAGACTACGGAATGTTTGATCCCAGACTTCTATGCTATGGGTCCGAATAAAACTAGGTGTCACCAGTGTCTTCATGGTCGCAGCTTATGCTCCCGTAGGCTCTTCGATGGCATCGGATCTACAGAAGTTCTGGGATAATGTTAGGGAAGTTCTGGATTTGGCAGAAGCTAGTGAACGCGAGATCGTATGCGGAGACTTGAATGGATGGGTTGGGACAAAGCGTCCAGACTTCGAGGACGTGCTTGGTTCATTTGGTGATAAGAGAGTGAATGATGCAGGTAGGCTCATTGCGGATGTATGTATGGAGAGAAACCTTATTGTGTCAAACACATTTTTTCAACATAAGGACATCCATATGTATACATGGAGAAGGAATGAACAGAGAAGTATGATAGATTTAATTCTGGTAGACAGTCGCCTCCGAAGTAAAATTCTGGATACAAAAGCCTACAGGGGTCCCACTGTCGACACGGACCACTATCTCGTTATTGCGAGATTTAGTGGTCTTTTCAGAAAGTGGAGACACTGGCGAGAGCGTGTCCACTTCGGAGGGCTTGAAGGAATAAAGATTGAAAAGTTGCAAGAAGAGAGTGTAAGATCAAAGTATGCAGAGGGTGTCCGTGAACGGCTGACAATGGCAAGTCAGCCGGGATCTGACATAGAAGAATGCTGGAGAGTATTGAAAGATAGTATGGTAGATACAGCGAAACAAGTATGTGGATGCTCAAAGAAGCATAGAAAAGTGAAAGGTGGTGGGATACGGAAGTAGCAGCTTCCATAGACCAAAAGAAGAAAGCGTGGCTGGACTATGTATCTTCTTTGAACCTGAGTGCAAGTATGAAAGAACTGAAGAAAGAAATATACCGGCAACGTAAGAATGACACCAAAGCCTTAGTGAAAGACAAATATGATTGCAGAAGAAAGGCTGACCAAAAACTTCGAGAGCAACACCAAACTTTTCGGGAGGGAGGTGAAGAAATCTCGGAGTGATTGGTCAGCTTTCAGAATGAATAAAATAAGGTCTAAAGGTGGAGACATTCTTACGCAAACACATCAAGATGTGTTAAGCCGATGGAGTGAATATTTTGGAGATATGTATGCGGATGTTCAGGGTAATGCTGGTGCCACATGTGATCTAACAGATCAGCATTCGGTACCGGCATCCTCTGATGACATTAGTATGGATGTAGTTGAATGGGCGATTAGAAGTTTGAAAAATGGTAAGGCAACGGGTATTGATATGGTGTCTGCTGAGATGATCAAGCTTGGAGGCTCATGTGTCTGGGAATCCTTCCTGATGCTTCTCAATTTATGTTGGAGCTCAGGAATGGTTCCCAAGGACTGGAGAAGCGCAGTCATCGTGCCCTTGTTTAAAAACAAGGGTTCACGTTATGGCTGTGCGAACTACAGAGCCATAAGCTTGACCAGTTTGGCAGCCAAAGTGTATGGTAAGATTGTTGAAAGGAGAATGAGGATGGTGTCTGATGAATTTTTGTGTGAGGTACAAGGAGGTTTCAGGTGTGGACGAGGATGCATGGATCAAGTCTTTTCTCTGCGCAACATTATGGAAAAGCATCTGGCTGTAGGCCAGAGGGATTTCTGCAGTTTTGTGGATTTGGAGAAAGCATTTGACACTGTTGTACGAAAGGAACTTTGGGACATTTTGCTGAAGTATGGTATTAGCGGTAGACTGCTACAAGCGGCGCAGTCCAACTACATGGACTGCAGAGCTTGTGTGCAGCTGGATGATGGAATGTCACCCTGGTTTGACGTCAATATCGGCGTTAAACAGGGCTGCGTTCTATCAGCCAGACTGTTTATCATCTGGATAAATGTCTACAAAGGTTGAATGAAATGAATGTGGGAGTTCAGATGGGCGACTCAGTGGTTAACTCGCTGCTATATGCAGACGATGCGGTCCTATTAGCGCAGTCTGCGACTGACCTGCAAACCCTAGTCAACGTAATGGCAGAAGATTGTAAGAAAAGGGGCCCACGTGTGAATGTGAGCAAAACCAAAGTAATGGTTTTTGAAAGAGAAGAAGCCAGAACAGATGTTAGAGTAGCAATAGGAAATGGTGTGCTAGAACAAGTGGATGAATTTGTATATCTTGGATGTGGATTCAGTCGGGATGGAAGGTACACCACTGATGTAGAAAGAAGAGTGAATGCGGGAAATAGAGTGAACGGAGCATTGGGACAACTTCTCGGCAGCCATTACCTCAGCCAGAAGGCACGTGTCGCAATACACAACGCAGTGCTTGTCCCAACGTTATTATATGGAAGCGAGAGTTGGGTATGTAAAAAGGAGAATGATAGCAAAATCAATGCGGTCGAAATGCGATCTCTGCGGAGAATCTGTGGAGTGAGGCTGACTGACCGCATTCGTAACAACGACGTAAGAGAGCGAGTAGGTATGAAAGAGAGTATTGGTGTAAAGATGCGAAAGGGAATGCTCCGATGGTTCGGACATGTGGAAAGAATGCCGGACGAGCGACTGGCTAAGAAGATATACAATGCGAAAGTGGAAGGATGTAGGTACAGAGGGAGACCGATACTTACCTACCTAGACCAAATTGGTCATTTATTGAAAGAAAGTGGAGTCAGGAGTCTCCGAAACCGGCGAGCGTGTATGAAGAGAGTTATGAATATTGAGGAAGCGAGAGATGTATGCAAGAATAGAGCCTCTTGGCACTTTGTTCTCTCTGCCTACCCCGCATGGTAAGTATGTTAATTTATATGGCTAAGCATGTGCTAAAAAAATATATACATAAAATTATCAAAATAACTTAATATCCTCATTATAGGCAAAGGTGGTTATGGTTGCGTGAAGATGGCATATCGTCGCTCGGACCGCTTGCTAACCGTAGCAAAGTTCATACTGAAAGAAAAAGTTGGTGCGCAGTTCTGGGTGGACGGGCCTGATGGTCGACGGCTACCGTTAGAGCTTAGTTTGTTACTCACACTCAAACATCCAAATATAGTAAGTATATCTGTTACTGGGTTAGTATAGAGACGTGCGTACGTATATGTCCAACAATGGGGCGTACATGTATACTTGCGTGTCGAGATGTTTTGCTTTTGTTATCAGTATAGTCAACCGTGTGGTGACGGATTAAGAGTACAAGTGTTACCACCACATTCTTTCCCGCGTGTGTCGTATAAGGCGACTAAGCGAAGTAATCAATTATCACCCATTACATTACTGGTGGTAGGGCTGGGTACCACCTTCTCCTGTGTGGCCGGTCATGAAGCACGACAGTGTGTTTTAGCTGTAACAGAAGACCGTTTATTCTTTCATTATTCGTATCTGAGAAGTGAAATAGTACGCAGCGGCTTGATTATACTCTCGGTATAGTTCATGAGGGACGGTTACCACTTACCATCGTTTGCCATCATAAGCAATAAAAAAAATAACATAATGCGTATCATATGAATTTATGTGATTGAAGAAGTTTTACGGTGGTTACATCAAGAAGAAGTTGTATTCTTGTGAGTATAGATTTTTGTAAATTTCCCATAATGGTTGAAGTAAAACATAAGATAAAAATACTCACTCTCCTAATACAGATATTTTTTTCAGGTGAGCGTAGTAGATGTGTTCGATAATGAGAAATATTTCCAAATGGTTATGGAAAAGCATGGAGCTGGCATGGATTTGTTTGAGTTTATAGAACGAAGACCGCGACTGGACGAACCATTACTTAGTTATATTTTTAGACAGGTATAATTTTGTGTTTAGATGTTAGTTATATATTTATATTTAAGAATTAGGGTTTTCAATTTACATGTTATACTTCAATCAACTTTCTTTTTTTTAATAACCGCACACCCCGTCGTTCGGGGCGACGAATAGGGTAGTGTGGGCGACGAATAGGGTAGTGTGGGGCCCTCACCCTCTAAATAAACCCGCCGTGTGCCGTCTCTCTGCCTGTATGAGCGGGCCACTGGAACTATGTTACATTACGTCAGGGGTATCATCATCTTCCCTAGCCTTATCCTATATGTTGGGGTCGGCTTGCAATCTGTTCGGTTTTAGCCATACACGGAGCGACTGTCTGTCTGACCACCACGACCCAACTAAAGAGACAACTGGCGACCATAGAAAATGACCGGAGTCGACTTTTACTTCAGGACTGATAACATGTAATGATATTTATATATATTTTTAGCATTTGACATGCTTAGCACTATAACTTGTAATGACTGCCAGGGTGTTATTTGATAGCCGCGACTCACTAGTACCGAAGCTTGAAAAAATCTGCATAATGTCAAAACATCTTTTGGTTAATTTTCTATTAAAAATTGGCGATTTTCTTTGCAGATAGGCCAAGCTGTAGAGTACCTCCACTCTCTAAACATACTTCATCGAGATATAAAGGATGAGAATGTAATCATTGATAACAAATTCCATGTGAAGCTTATTGACTTTGGCTCTGCTACGTTCATGAGCAAGGACACGCTGTTCTCGACATTCTACGGGACGACTGAGTACTGTAGCCCTGAAGTACTCGCTGGGAACAAGTGAGTATCATCATCATAGTATTATACGCAGCCTTTAACAACATGTTGCATATCAAACGATGAAAAGAAAACGCACAACCTCCTGTGCCAACTTTAACTTTTTTTTTATACTTCGCGGGTGGCAAGATAGCATACGGCCCACCTAATGGTAAGCAGTTACCGTAACCTATAGACGCTAGCAACACCAGAGGCATCACTCACGTGTCGCCATCTCCAAGAAAGGAGGAGAAATCTAAAATATATTCATTGAAACTACATGGTTTAAAACATTTTGTGTCTTTGTCCAGGTATGCAGGTCCTGAACTGGAGATGTGGTCTATGGGGATAACACTGTATGTTCTGACATTCTTTGTTAACCCATTTTCTGACATTGAGGACACCATTCAAGGACCGCTGGCCTTCCCGCAGGTCGTATCTGAAGGTAGGATAATACCGTACCGAAAGTAGATAATATATGTTCTTCTTTTGCCAGTCCTAGTATTTGTGTGATCCACATTAGTTAAGTGTACTTTATTTATAAAATTGCGATCTTTAAAAAAATCCATAGGATTTATGGATTTTTTAATCTTATTTGGGTGGCAAACAATCATACGGCCCACCTAATGGTAGATGGTTACCATAGCCTATAGACGCTATCAACACCAGACACAACCCTCGCGCGTCGCCACACGGTGGTGTTATTAAGTGGGTGAGGGGGGCCCACACTATCCTGCTCGTTGCCCGAACGACGGGGTGCGCGGCAGTCTGTTTATTTGTGCGCACATCACGCAAAAACTGTTGCATACATTTTGATGAAACGTCTTTATTCATTAAATTTAAAAACTGTATACGTTTTATCCTGCTACTACATCAGGAACCTGAGATATAATCTAAAAACTAACTTTTGCGGCGGGCAAAGTAGTTTTATCCCGAAAAAAATTTACTGAGGGATTACCAAGAAATGAACTACAGAACGTATCCACTTGGATATTGGGATAGACGCTTATGTTTTCCCCAAAAAAAAATTGTATAATTGTATCTCTACTTTCTAAATCTGTTTTTTTTTAGACTTAGAACAACTCTTGAGATGGATGCTATGCAAAGATCCAGCAAATAGATGCACTGTTGCCCAACTTATGGCTCATCCATGGATCAGACAGCCAGTCGCCATTGCCAATTATCTGTTTCATGAAATTGTTGACTGTGGTGAGTCAGTTATATTTTTTCGTAAATAATATTTAGTTTAGTAGAAAATTCTAGTTAAAAAAATACTATCAAAATAACATCTTAAAATATTAATTACAAGTACACACTATGATATGGAGTCCTTAACGGCGAACCGCCGTAGCGACACGGGTCCTACAGGAAACAGTGTAGTATTAGCGATATTTAAGCGGTCCTTTTCACACCAATTTCGTCATTTCACATTTCCTACTCACTGTTGGTGATATTCTGTCAAAAAAGACAGTATATGTCGTTTCGCTGCCGGCGGACCACTGAAGTAATGTAACATAGTTCCAGTTGCCCGCCAATAAAGGCGGAGAGACGCCACACGGCGGGTTTATTTAGTGGGTGAGGGCCCCACACTACCCTGTTCGTTGCTCCGAACGATGGGGTGTGCGGTTAGGAACATTTTTTACCGGTTTAAAATAAAGGGTATGTCATTTCTCTCACAGCAGCGAAACTAAAATGTCCGTAAAACGTCCGACAGACAGTGTTACAATTATAGGAAATTACACACAGAGCGAGATACAACATACAGGTTTTTTTTTACTGATGACAGATATACCCGAGTTTCGCTGCCGTGGTGCGCCGCATCAGTATACTAACGCCATAAGGGCTTTCTCTTAGAACATCAATATGTCACATCACTGCGCCTAGAAATGCATATTAAATGATTTCTGTTGGTAAGGTCCATGTGGCCTATATATTGTAGTTTAAATTAATTATTCCATTTAGCCGCTTTTAGATAAATAAAAATGTTTTCAGATCGATTAGAAGCAAATCCGGAGATGTATTATAGTGGGAGTTTGGGATCACCCCGAAGCGGATCACCCGTCTCACTCGCCGATCCTCTTTTAAAAGGCAATTAACAGTCAAAATATTTTATCTCCTACGCTTGAGCACGAGTCGGACTCGACCCAACTCTCAGTGTGAGAGAAATTTAGGCTGTAATCAAACATGCTGGCCTGTGTAAATTGACAGACTTCCAAAGTTGCGAGGACCTCGGACTCTCTTTTCTTGCAGTCCACTGTGAACAGGTCTTACCGCAAGTTACGCGTGCTTCTGATTCTTTACGTGGGATAACTCAACGTATTACAATGATAAGAGAAAGACCGGGTCAATACCCTTAACAATTATCACCTATTGCATTACTGGTGGTAGGGCTGGACACCAAGTGGGAGTACTCATTTGCTATCGGGCCCGAACGGGTTGGTACCACCATCATTCTCACTTGTGTGTGTACAAGTGTTTTGGCTGTAGCAGGAGATAGCCGTTTATTCTTTCATTTCATATCTGTGAAATTAAATGGTGAGCAGCGGCTTGACAATACTCCCGGTATAGTTGAGTCCATGAACAACGGTTACCATTTACCATCAGGTGGGCCGTGGCTCGTCTGCCACTATAAGCAATAAAAAATAAATCGACGTAAGGAGTGTAATGAAAGTGAAAGAGGCAAAGTGATGAGCAAGGATCATATCAGCGCTAATCCGCATCTGCCTACAACTCTGAAAAACAGGCGTTTATATATGTATTATAATGATTTCGCAGAACGTTCAAATCCGTCCGAGGTAGCAGTTCGTTCAGATGGGAAGAACAGATCACGTGAAGAGCCCAAGCGCAGCTCGCTGCTGCATGCGTTATCGACTGCCGATAGGGATGCGCAGTCCGATAACTACAGCCTGAGGTCGTCTGCTGATGTAAGTGCTCATTCAACTGTTATTCCACTGCTACATTTATAAGTCGTTTGGCGATATATTCAGACTGCGAGATAATAACTCTAGGAGTTTGAGCGTGTTAAGGATACGCTTAAACTTTCCATTTTTGCCCAGGTCCCCTAATATCCAGACAAACATATCTATTTACTGACTATAATCTATACCGTAGATGTCAATAGGCTCGCCCCCTATTACGTGGGAATTAAACATGGCTGGCGAGTCGTGGGTGTATAATACACCTCTGCCTACCCCTTCGGGGAATACAGGCGTGATGCTATGTTTTTTTTTATCTGTTTTATTATAAAGCTGATAGCTCTTGATATTAGACTTAAAAACTGGTATACATTTTATCCAGCTACTATATTGAGTATCTGAGATGTGGCCATGAGTTTCTTGCCTGGTTCTTCTCATGAAAAGCCTTATTACGGATTTTTTTTTTAAACTTTTTTTTAATAGCTCTTGATTATACTTAAAAACTGGTTTATATTTTATCTCGCTACTTTATCGGGAACCTGAGATATAACCTAAAAGTTAGCTTTTGGGTGCGCTTTGAGCCGTGTTCAAAGGCTAGTTTTATAGTCTTACAACATCATCTACGTGAGACAAACGGACGCCCTCCACTATAAACGAATAACTATGTTGATCATGAAATACTTTTCCAGATACTCGACATATCTTCGAAGCCTGTTTCCGAGGCGGCGCTCACGGACATCAGTTCTGACGCGACTGGCCACGCCGCCTGTGATATCGATTACGACTGCGACCAATACGAGTGTGACAGCTGGGACGAATGTGAACAGGACAGCTTTTCTTAAAAAACTTAGGAACTACCGGTAGCACTTAATGCAGTCCAAAGCCTGCGTAGGCATATTGATGTAATTTACGGCTATAATTAAATGGGGTGAAAAATTAAGGCGAATAGCAGTCGAAATAGGCTCTCTTGCTCGATGTTGTGCTCAATTAATTCATGTAGAAGAGGCGAGGACAGTTCATGTCAGATAATGTTGATTTAACTGAGATCAACTGCCAACCCTTCCGTTCAATGACTAGTAAAGGATCATTTATACCACCTCGAACTTGTTGAACGCGTAAGCTTGTTATCCTTTTTTTTCAACCCTTTTCATCCATCCATCCATCAGCCTTTCAACGTCCACTGCTGGACATAGGCCTCCCCAAGAGAACGCCACAACGAGCGGTCCCGTCATGGGGGATTATGCCGTAATCGCTACGCTTGGCAGGTGGGTTGGCGATCGCAGTGGATATTGTTAATACTCGAGGGAGTGCTGCTGCCCACTCCCTCGGTATTCCCTCAGTCGGCTCTTACGACTCCCGTGGGTAGAGAGGGGTGGGACAATTCTAAAGCCGGCCCCACACGGCCTGCCAACCCTTTTACTTTCCAATATTAGGCACGGGTCTCCGGGGGTGAGAGGGATGCCCAGTTGCCCAGTTCGGGTTGGGATCTCGTTACCACTGTCCTTACAGTCCTTACTTTAACCGCTAGGCTATCATTAGTACTTGGGAAAGCGAATTCACCTCGCTACATTTGCCAGCTATTTATGCATTATGCCATTCAAACGCCGATATATAGTCTCACAAAATAAACGCCGGGATGATTTGGAAAACTAAATAAGACAGCTAATTACTATTAACTTAGGATTGACAGCTACGACAAATTGACGGCAACTGCCGTATTCCATTTGAAGCACAATAAACACTGCTTAACTGAGACGCGGTTTCCGCAAGATGTGCTTCAAAGAACAAATTATTTTTGATTGTGGAGAACGAGAACTTTACCTTTTTACTTTATGAATGTAATTATGTGGAGATTGAGAATGCCCGCGGTCACTGCGATGGCTTAGCGTCTAGAGCACTTGCCCGGATTGAAAGGGACCCAGGTTCGAATCCCGCTCGCAGTAAAGTTCTCTTTTTCCACAACCACAAATAACTTGTTCTTTAAAGTAGCTGAGCATGTCAAGTACTAAAATACAGATTAAGATATGTGCTTCGTTACACCTCACGTCTCGTTCCCACGGAAATGAAAAATTGGAAGCGGAAGGTCGTTTTATGACAAATAGATTGCTATTAGTTTAGGTTAATGTTATGGGTATGCAGATATAACGGGTTGTCGTTGTCTCTGCATATCTCTGGGAAACTGGCGTAAAACTCGCAACGCGCTGCCCTGCACCGCATTCGACATGTAGAGCTACTTATTGTCGTTAATGTTAATTGACAATCCTCATTAATATTTTACTCTTGCATAGTCTTTATTGAAACAAGGTTTGCTATTGTGTATCCTGGTCGTGGGTTTTAACCACAATGAGTATTTAAAATATCGAATTAATATATAATAATATTTTTATGTAATAACGACGCTGTCAATTTGTCCATTGACTAAGTCGTACATAATACTTTCAGATATTTACGCTAATATAAAAAAAAATATATAAAATAAAACAAATTTTACGGAATCTGAAACATTTACTAGATTTTCTAAAACCCAACGGTCGAATACTTTACAGCATTCGTAGTCACGGCTGGACTAAGTTAGACTCCCATGGTCGAACAATCGTTATAACAGCTTTATCTAATGATGATTATAATTAAAAACGCGATAGATTCTGTAAAAATTTTATTTCATAAAGTCAATAAAAGTTTCATTACTTCATCTGTAAAATTACATACGACGCATAAATATAAGGACATAATATTTGGTTTAATTTATAATTACTAAGTCTAAGATTATAGTTAAATGACAATGAGGCTCGCCAATATTACGTTGTGACCAAATTACGTATATGAAATGTGGATGTGTTAATACGTCTGCTTACCCCTAGGAGGGTGAAGACGAGACTATGAAAAATTAGTTGTGTAAATACAGTATTATTACACTAATATTTTCTACATTAGTTAGTGCATTGAACTAATTCAGCTTATAATCCTTATTACTATAAATACGAAAGTGTGTTTACTTGTTACGCTTTCACGTCACAACAAACGGATGATCATGAAATTTAACATACGTAAGTTATAACCATTGACTTACCAACAAATGGACCTCGCGTCTGCGCTCGAAACCAAAATAAAAACAAAACGCCAAAAGAGAAACAATCTCGCGCCAGTCTTGGTAAAGAAAACTCGACACTATTATAATGGTACAATGTTTCAAATAGATACAATCGCGCTCCAGTCTTTAGATAGAAAACTCGACACTATTATAATGGTACAAGGTGACAATTAAAGATACAATCGCGCGCCAGTCTTTGCAAAGAAAACTCAACACAATTATAATGGTGCAAGGTTCCAAATTAGAATGTTGAAGTTTGTATGTATTGATATAATGTACCTTCGTCTCGTACATAATAGGTTGACTTAGAGACACTTTTTCGTGAATTTTGTACTAGACCCGACGTCCATTTTTATTAGCTCAATGATTAGAACCTAAAAGAATGGATAGTTCCCATGGAATGAAATTTTTGCATGGAGTTCATTAGAATGAGGTATTTATATTCTGAAGTTCGCGACGAAGTCGGGGGCTGAATATAGTATGTAATAAAAATTATTACCAATAATTCATAATTTCGCTAGTATTTCCCGTCCGACTATGCTGTACCCACAGCAGTTAAAGCCATTTCTTTTTTAAATGTTTTAATTTTCGTTCCTTCAATGACTGACTATAAATACATAGGTACCTACTAACTCGTCCTATTTCACGAGTTACCTTGAAATGACTAAAGAAATAAATAGCAAATATTACCATTCGTAGGAAGAAAAGAAGAAAAATAAAAGATTGCCAACGTTGGGTAAGGTCAAATGGGCTTATTTCCTCAAGTTTTTTTAGGTGGAACAGAAGCTATTAAAAGTACGTCTCTATGACATGGAACAGAATTCTGTTTATATAGATAATTTTCTATAGTAATTAAGCTGTTAGAAACCTATATAATATCATTGAGAATGTGCAATTAAGACTGATATGCATTAACTAAAAATGTATTGTGCAAAATGAAATAAATTGAGCCCTTATAAAAGACACTTCTCATGTTGTTCTAAACATTCCTACAGTAACATTCTGGTGCAACTGCCTCGGTGGTGCAGCGGTAGTGTGCGACTGCTGATCATGAGGTCTCGGGTTCGATGCCCGGGTCGGGCTATGCTTATTGAGCTTTTTCGTAAAAAGAAAAATTCTCAGTAGCAGCCCGGAGTTTGGAAATGTGCCCGGTAGACGGCAATAGGCTCGCCCCCTATTACGTGGGACTTAAACATAGTCGGCGAACCGTGGGTGTGTAATACACCTCCGCCTGCCCCAACAACATTCTTGGCTTAATTTCTTTTATTCATCGTTTCCTTACAGTGGAAAAGGGGGTGAAACTTATGCTTTCTGAATCCATCATCAAAGGGATATTATATTCCAGTTAAATTTAAAATAAATCATATTATGTAGTTAATTTGAGGAAAATAGTCTGATCTAATAATAGCGATGTATTGATCTCAAGCCGCATATACTAGGAATTGCATTAATATTAGATTATCTATTAATATTATGATACATATTGTGAAAATTAATTATTTGTGTTATTTATAAGAATTAAATTGTTGATGTTTCTATTTATTACTCTAGTAGACTATATCCCTCTATTTCTATTATCTATAAGAAACGATAGGAAAATATTAGTTTAAAAGCACTTCGTATTTGTCTTCCCGTTGTTACCCTGTTCACGTTACATCTTCACGAGTCTTCTTCCAGATAATGTCGTTATGTAAATTATATAAGTACAACATTCTATGTTTTAATTTTCACAAAAATATATATTTATTCGATTAATAAATAATCGTTTACTGGCTGGAAATCAGAGTATAAATGTATGTAACGCTTGCAATATTTGTATTTTTACGATAAAAAATATTTTCAACCGAGTCCATGACAACCTGTATGTGCACTGTTTGTTTGAATAGTCTGTGTTTCGGCCTTGCTTCCTTTCTTTCACTTGTATAAATTACAGATCTTGTATAGCAATGTTAATATTATTAAGACGTGTATGGCTACTGAATGTGAGATACAGATCAATAGATTGTTATCTACTTCAATATATAAAAATAAATAATTGAAGTACTTTAAAATACGATTGTCCTGCCAAAAAAAACAACAAAAAATTTACAAACAAATTGTATTGTAGACAAAAAATTATCGACACTCAGTCTGCCAGTCATGTTATTTTTGTTATTATTCATTTTTGTTTTATACATTTTAGTGACCCTTCATTCATTTCAACATTGCTATTCTTCATAAGTATTGCTTAAATCGGATGCAGCCAAATATGTTTACGTACATCCTACGTATGTAAAATTAATGCATATAAATTATATCGTTTTGGAGTGTGCTTATTGTAATAATAGAAGAATGATGCAAGGATCCTAACGATACCCGATACATCGAAATCTGTTCAAGCATTTAAAATTTAGATTTATAGGCATTTAGATAGTGTAAGTGGATAAAGAAACTCACATAGGTACATACATACATGATCTCTGAAAACATACACTCTTTTTTGGGTATATTTGTGTAAAATACACTCACATAATATGCGCTATAACTTAGATTGACCTAGATGTTTTGCTACAGCAATACATAGCCTCCAAGCCGTAGGTATATAGTGTCTAATGTCTAAAATTAGTATCATAATTTTAAATTGTCAATTAGGGTTATGTGTGGTTACTTTAGTGAAGGAATTTAGCTTTTATGACTGATCATTCACAATTATTGTATTGCGTTGCTGTATTAACCAGATTCGTAACGTCACGCAAAATACGCTCACATACGACGTCGAGTTGCGGAAAATAGCCCGCGTTTACAATACAATACAATACAATAACCAGATTCGTTAGCAAAATTTTCTATGTTGCCGTAATATTTCATAGTGATATGTTCTTATGACTAAGATTGTAAGTTATCGAAATCAGTATAAAGACAATATTGTATTTTTTTTATCTATATTTTAGCACTTGACATGCTCAGCTACTCTTAAAGTACAAATTATAATTTGTGAATAAGGAAAAAGAGTATTTAGTACAGGCGGGAATCGAACCTGCGTCCCTTCCTATCCGGGGAAGTGCTATAATCCACTGTGCTACCGTACTATTTTTAAGAAATACCCAATCTCATCACATTTGTCTTAACGACCAACACCATCTATCGGAATGCATTAACATTTTGATTAAAAAATCACGCCATCAAATAGTATGAATTTTAATTGCACAATTCAACTTACTATATTGGATTTATGCATGTAAATGCATTCCGAAAGATGGCGTTGGTCGTATTTCTAAAAAATAGTACGGTAGCTCAGTGGATTAGATCACTTCCCCGGATAGGAAGGGACGCAGGTTCGATTCCCGCTACCACCGAAGGAATGTAGTTCCAGTGGCCCGCCAATAATAGCGGAGAGACGGCAGGGGCACTACCCTGTTCGTTGCCCCGAACGATGGGGTGTGCGGTTAGGAACATTTTTTTCCGCCTCAACAAACAAAAAAGTTTCGATTCCCGCTCGTACTAAAATACTCTTTTTCCTTATTCACAAATTATAATTTGTACTTTTATATTGTAATTATTCAATTTAGAATAGAATAAACATAAAAGAACCAAATTTATTGTCACCGAATTCATTGTAAATATCATTAAATAAATTTTAACATATCTGTGTTGGGTTCAATTTTACTAGAATTATATTGAAGGTCACACTATTTGTGTGGCGTATCTTTACTCCTGTAGACAGTATTGAATTGATACGATAGGGAGTTATATTTTTGTAGTGTTAGTATTATTTGTGTTCTAGTAATTGTAGTGATTATGTTGTGTCCAAACGTCCGTTTCTTACTTAGTGCCTTACATCGGACGACGGGTTACGTTGCTCGTGTAGGACGCTGTAACCATTTCATTGTAAATAAATAATGATACGAATTCTCAACACCTTTTTTATTTTATACCCCAGCAGAACCTGCGTTGTTCCTTGTACGTCTGTTTGTTTCTTGTTCAGTTATTTTTAATGATGGATTGGAGTAAATCTAAGGAATGACTTAACAATAGCTCAATTATAAGATTGGGGAACTTGAACAAGTATTTTCTTAATCTATTTGTCCACAAGGAATGGAATCAAAAAAAGAAAGTAGGTACTTTTTAGTGGCTAACTCGCAAAATATTTCATGAAATCGTTTCAGTGTTTTAGCCACGAAAGCGTAACAAACAGTTACTTTCGTATTTATAATCTATTATACTGTCGTCCGCGACGCCACCGCGTGGGATTTGACGTTGCCACTTCCTACTTCCTTTCTAAAATAAAAGTAGCCTAGTTATTGTTTAACATTAGCTATTTTTCAGTGAAAGTGCCGTAAAAATAGGTTAGCTGTTTCGAAGATTAGTCGAAAGAGAGAGACCAAATTTATAATTTTTAATTTTTAGCGTACATAATCATAAGCTACCAATAAAAAAAAGTGGCATTAAAAACCGGTCGCTGTTTGTTTGCATATAACGCAAAACTACTGCGTTATATGCAAACAAACACTAATTCAGTATTTTTTGTCTAAATATAAATCTACAGACAGCCCTGTTACGCCTTAAAATAGTTAGGAATTTAGGATAACCTAATATATAAATACTCGTGCCGTGTGGGACCGGCTTCAGAATTGTCTCACCCCTCTACCCACGGGAGTCGTAAGAGCCGACTGAGGGGATACCAGGGGAGTGGGCAGCAGCACTCCCTCGAGTATTAACAACATCCACTGCGATCGCCAACCCGCCTGCCAAGCGTGGCGATTCCGGCATTATCCCCCATTTCTTGGGGAGGCCTATGTGTCCAGGTCCAGCAGTGGACGTTGAAAGGCTGATGGATGAAATATATAAATACTACGTGACGAATATGTAACATATTTTATTAGATTTAATTCAAAATAAAATTTCCAATCAAATAACAGCATACGTTTTATTAAAATAGAAAAGATCCAACAATGCACAATAATTATCACCAGAAGAACGCACGCAGTTATTCTACTCTTTGCTTATAATGTCCGAAGTTCTCACCGTTCCTTGTAACAACTAATATTGTACCGTCTTAGTATAAAACATTGCCCTTAGCTTCGCTCGCGTCATAGTGATAGATGAATAAATCCATTTTGGATTAGATTTGCGAAAAATACTATCTTAGCGCTCACATACCATGTAAATTTTTACGTTCCAGGAGCTGGGGCTGTGCGTTGATATGTCAATTAGTCAGTCAGTTATTCTTTTATTTTAGTATAAAATGGATTTACTTAATCGAAATATTTAAGTTCGAGGGACTGACTCATGAAGCACAGAATATCCGTATGCTCCTCGATCTGAAACAATAATGAAATAAAAAAAAAGCGTTAGCTGTAGATATAGACATATCTAATCACATAACTGTTTCTGATATAGACAAATTTAAACATTAATAATAGGTAGCTGCCGAGAGTTATGGGACATTATATAAATATACATTTATTAACGTGTCTACATACACGTCTGAAAAGCAACATTGACTTTATTAGCACGGAGTAAAGGTGATGCCAAATCGAAAAAATGGTGCACCTTAAAATACGTAGGTTTACGCATAAATAGCCTTTCTGTCTTTTAACAAATCCTATCCAGAACTACTCTATATAAATAAATATACTCTTTATTTACATATAGCACTCTTTGTAGTTATTGCAACAGCAGCAACAGGGATTACTCCCTGAAATTGGACGTAGAATGTAAAACTTACAGTCTTAGCGGTAGGTTTGCCGCCTCCGTGGCCTGCTTTACTGTCGATCCTAGCGAGCAGCGGGCGACGTTGCGTAGAGCCGCGGGCGGCGTGTTGCAGCTCCGCGATGAACTTGAGTGAGTGCAGCGGCACCACGCGGTCGTCGTGGTCCGCTGTGAGAATCAGCGTCGCCGGGTACTGCCAGCCTGCATATTGAAACAACACCAAGGAACTTGAGGGATTGGTGTGGTAAGTATCATTGACTATAAGTGATATTCTGTATGTTTTTTATCGGAAATGCTTTACTGATGAAAGATTACCTACTGTATAAGTAGATTACCTACTGTAAGTATAAGTACCTAGGTAATCTTTCATCATCATATATAACAATTTGAATAGGTAGGTACTTATATCCTGATTTCAATTATTAACTTTAGGCTATACTTATAATTAGGTACCGTCAGGCTTGCGAATATTATGGAGCGGCGAATACTTCAGTAGATATTCAAACTGCGTCTTGTTGTCCGAACTGCCATAATCCGACACCCATGCATGTCCGATCGTGAATTTGTGGAATCTCAGCATGTCTAAGACGCTGCAAACAGAAAAGACATTAAATAGGTATATTAAAGTTGTTTTCATATCATATGGCATCCTCAGCCTTATCTATACTATTATAAATCTGTGACAGAGCTGTGTCTGTACCTTTAAGATATTTAAGGAAAAATGACTGTAATAGGTTATATTACAGGCGTGTCTAAACACAAAACATTTTTTTTAGAATTTTTGTCATCACGCAAATACTAATTAACGGATATTGATAAAACTTTCTTTGTTTGATAGCTCTTCATTAAACTTAAAAACTGGTACCTATATGCTTTATCTCACTGCCGGGAACTTGAGATTTATTCACAAGCTTTTGGCTGCGGTGTAGCCGCGGGCAAAGGCATATAAGTATTCAGTAAGTACAGCTTACCCGACTTGCGCGATGGCAGCGCCGTACAGTTCAGGCCGCTGATTGATACAGGCTGCTACGAGCAACCCACCATTAGAGCCGCCCTGTATGGTAATGAGATCAGGCCGAGTATACTTCTCCGCCACCATGTACTCGGCGGCCGCTTGGAAATCATCGAACACGTTCTGTTTGTTCAACACCCGGCCCGCGTTGTGCCAACGCTCGCCATACTCTCTGAAGCAGAAGAAAATATGAATTGTAATAAATATACCTACTTACCTAACTTTGTAATATTTTTAGCATGTCAAATGCTTAGCCCCTTACTAGAAAAAAAATTGTGAAAGTGGTAAAAGTAAGCTGGAGTTGCCGGTGGGAACGGTTTAGACACCTCTGCTTGCCCCTTTCAAACATGAGATATATTATTTGTTGCGCATAAAGTTGTCTTCTTAATTTTACTCCTTGGACAGTATGTTAAGATGAGATGTTGATCTCGGCGGTTATCTATGACAGTTGTTATAAGTATACTTAAATATAAAATGGTTTTTAAGGGTTTTTAGGATAAACAGTTGTCGCCTTGGTTCGATAAGATCTCCAAATCTCCATAGAGAATTTGATATGCAATGAAGTTGCCCAAGGGTTAGGAGAATTGAAAGAATTTTTAATACACTCACCCCCCTCCGCGTATATTTGCTATAGCGACGATACCGTTGAAGTGCTGCATAAACACAAGACGCGTCACGCTGAAGCTGGGTTGTATGTTGATGTTGAAGCCGCCATACCCGTAGATCAGCGTCGGGTTCGAGCCGTCTTGGGGTAAGCCCTGCCAAGTAATATAGGTATTCCTCTTTTATCGTTTTCTAAAAAGGTATAACTCTATTTACATTAGGTTAGTGTTCGCCATATTTTGGGTTATTTTGGTGTGTATTTGAAAGGTTATTCTTCTGGGTTGCTCCTTGATACCAAGACAAAGTTCGATGAAGGAATCTCATTGTAAACGAGAGAATATCTTTTTGGAAAAAAATGACAACATGACTCTAAACAAATAATTAAATTATTTGTGAATGAGGGAAAAGAGAACTTTAGTGCGAGTGGAATTGAACCTGCGTCCCTTCCAATACGGGGAAGTGCTCTAAGCCGCTGAGCTATCGCACTGACCTTAGGCCATACCCAATCTCCTCATCACATTTGTCTTTATGCACGTTTTTTCACAAATAATTTGTACTTTAAAGTAGCTGAGCATTTCAAGTGCTAAAAATATACAGATCAAAATAATTAAAAATCGCGCCATCAAATAGTATGAATTTTAATTGCAAAATGAAACTACTATATTGGATTAATGCATGTAAATGCATCCGATAGGTAGCGTTGGTTAGGTTAGGCTATGTTGATGCTGGAAGGTCTAGAGCGTGACTCCTAGGGACGTTGGCGGTGTCGCTTGACATCGCCAACGCCTTCAATAGTCTGCCATTCGGCTGCATCAAGGAGGCACTCCGATACCATGGAGTGCCCCTCTACCTAAAGGGGCTGGTGGCAGACTACCTCCACGGCCGCAGCGTCCTCTTCGTGGACCGGGAAGGGGACGTTGTCAGGAGGGCCATGTCGTGAGGCATCCCGCAGGGTTCATTTCTCGGGCCGCTCCTGTGGGACATCGGCTACGACTGGGTCCTCCGTGGCCGGCTCCCCCCCCGGGCTGGGCGTAATTTGCTACGCCGACGATACGCTCGTCACAGCCCGGGGTGGGACCCTCGAGGAGGCGGCATCGCTGACCACCTCAGGTACCGCGAAGGTGGTCAGGCGTGTCGGGGCGCTGGGGCTTAGGGTGGCCCTTGAAAAGTCGGAGGCCCTGCTCTTCCATGGGCCCCGACGCCCCCCACCCGCCAGCGCCACGATAATGGTCAATGAAGTGGATATTCCGATCCAGGCCCACATGAAATATCTGGGCCTGGTATTGGATGGACGGTGGCACTTCGACGAGCACTTTCGCCGTCTTGCGCCAAAACTCGTCGGCACGGCGTCCGCCCTCGGGCGTTTGATTCCGAATCTGGGCGGACCGAGTCTCGTGTGTCGACGACTCTACGCGGGGGTTGTACGGTCAATGGCACTGTACGGCGCGCCCATGTGGGTGGAGTCCCTGGCCGCTCGTAATAGGGCCCTGCTGTGGCGTCCACAGAGGGTCGTAGCGGTAAGGGCAATACGCGGGTACCACACGGTCTCGACCGATGCAGGCGGAAGTACTTGCCGACGTTTATCGGCCGGCGTCGATGGCGCGGGCAGGGGCAATCGCCTCCCGCCGAGCGCGATCTCTTCGTGGCGGGAAGATGCCCGCCGCGCCACCGTCCTAAAGTGGAGGGCTCGGCTGGAGACGCCCCGAGCTGGTCTCTGGACCGTAGGGGCGCTCCGGCCAACTTAGATATTCATCTATTGGACCCCGTGCTGCGGAGCACGGGGTCCTTACCTTCCGGTTGGTGCAGGTTTTGTCGGGGCATGGTTGCTTCGGCAAATACCTGCACACGGTCGTTAGGAAGGAGACGACCCCAGGCTGTCACCACTGTGACTGCAGCGAGGACTCGGCGCAGCACGCGCTCGAGTCGTGCCTGGCTTGGGATGAGCAGCGCCAGGAACTCGCTGCAGTCATAGGTGTGGACCTGTCACTGCCGGCCGTTGCGCAAGCGATGGTTGGCGGTGACAGGACCTGGACCGCGGTCGCTGCCTTCTGCGAGGCTGTTATCTCGCGGAAGGAGGCGGCGGTAGGACACGGGAGGAATCCTCCTTCGCGGACCCGATTCGCCGTCGGCGCGCGGGGCGACGTGGGCGCGCTTACCTGCGCCTGATGCTGCCCAAGCCGAGGCTGCGGACGGTGGGGTCGGGGATTGCCCTGCCGTCCGCGGAAGCCTACCGCTAAGGTGTGACGCCCACGTGCGTGGGGCGTCGCAGAAGAGAAGGTGCCCGAAGGGGCTGCCGCCTGCGGATCGCGGTCGATACGACGCGGTACCCGTGATCCGCCGTAGTAAGGGCGGGTGAGGGCGCACGGTGGGTTTTTAGTGGATGAGAGGCCCACACTACCTCGTTGCCTCCCCGGGCGGCGAGGTGTGCGGTAGGACATTTTTGCCCGCCTAAAACAAAAAAAAAACAAAAAAACAAGTTTAGCCTATGTTGCTTATGTTCACTAATTCAACATTTAAAATAAGGCCACACAAACTGCGGGCTCCGGCTAGGAATGTTGCTAGGTATTGATTGTCGCTATCATTATTATCGCTATTATTTATTTTTCACTTTGTGTTTATGTATGTCGCTGCTTCATCCGTAGGCTTTGTAACGAAACAAACTATGTAGTCTGGTAAAGATATTAGTACATTATGCTGTCAATTATGCACAACCAAGATTGTGATCAGGATTGTGTAAAACATAATTATACTTAGTAAAAATTATCCATACTACATTATCTTACTGGGTTTGATACTAAGTGAAAGCTATCACTTGCTCTTATACCCGAACGGGTAAGTACAATCTTCTCTGTAATAGCCCTGAATCAGCTGGATGCTTTTCGCTTGCAGAAGAAAGTAAACGTTCTAAATCCCACTTCTAGTAACTTAGTATTGATCTCTGTCAGCGGCTTAGCTGTGCTCCTGGTACTGCAGAGTACAAGAGCGCCGGTGACCACTCACCATCAGGTGACCCGTAGCTCGTCTGCCGCTGTAATCAATAAAACAATAATAAAGTGGAGCTAGATGAATTATTTACCTTTTTGGAAACAATGAACATTGGAATTTTGGTGCCATCTCGACTAGAATAGAATATTTGCTTCGCCTCGTACTGTGTTGCGTCGAAACCTTTCACTTTCACTTCTCTGAATATCTGAAATTAATGTGTTTCATTTGTAATCAATAGAAAGTTAGTTTATTTTCCTGTATTTTGTGTGGTTGAACGTAATCTCTGGGTGTTTTAACAATTTATTTCAGCCTTAGTTACCAGAATTTCACCAGCCAAGATGGCTATGTTAATACAAGCCGAGTAATTAGAGAGTGGGCGGGCTGAGAAGTAGCTATTAATCATCCATCCATCCATCAGCCTTTCATCGTCCACTGCTGGACATAGGCCTCCCCAAAATGGGGTTTTAACATAATCGCCACGCTTAGCAGGTGGGTTGGCGATCGCAATGGATGTTATTAGTGCACAGGGGAACGCTGCTGCCCGGTCCCCCGGTAATCCCTTAGTCGGCTTTTACGACCCTTATAGGAAGAAACGGGGTGGAGCTATTCTTGGTGCTGGCCGCACACGGCACAAGCTATTAATACTGAGTATTTATTTCTTATATGTAGGTACTAGGTACTAATGAAAACAAATACAATAATCCTTTAGGTAACGCTGTAACTGTAACTAAAATTTAAGCTTTTCTATGTACCTAGGTAGTTAGAGAATATTTAACTAAAGCCAAGTGTGTCCGTGATATTTTTAAGTTCCACTACTTGTGTAATAAAAATAGTATTAGTCTTTAAAATGCTTATAAATACCGTTGGTTTGGATGTCTGTTTTTTGAGGTCCACGTAGTAGATAACGCTAGGCGTGAGAAAGGATGCGAAGGTGTAAAATATCTCCGACTGATCCCTTTTACCGGAGAAGTCAACAATTGAGCCCACGTCCAAATCAAACGTTTGTAGAAGCTCACCGGACTCCATACTGTGTAATTGTAACGCGCTCTGAAAACACAAGCTAAATTAAGTAGATACTAAGAATCCCTTAGCGCTAAGCAAGCTATAAATTTATAACTAAGTATACCTATATGCATACCACGTACAGTGTTAGACTTAATCTCTTTCACTCTGAGTGGGGCCCGTGCCCAATAGTGGAACAGCAATGGATTTGTGGTGAACTTAAATATTATTATTATCTAATCTATCATACCAATAACGAGAGCGCGCTCTGTCGTCGTGTCGAGATATAGAAACAAAAATGAATTCAGAAGATAGAAATATATATAGTCGCTTTTTATTATATCTATGTGTATATAAAGGTGTCAAACCAACATACTGCCAGCCTGATGGTAAGCGGCTACCACAGCTGTAAACGACTTACGCCTTGCCACGCTGAGGCAAAGTGTGAGAAGGGGGCTTTGGCCTCCGGCACTCTCAATCACTGTACGAATTGCAGCATTATAAATACCTAACGTAACTATACATCGATGTTTTTTTTTATACACACTCATGCGTCGTCAACATCAAGGCTTTCCCTTTTGATAGTAGTTGCAGAATAACGATAATAAGGAAAGGATAAGACGGAGGTTAGGCGCTATCACTCACCATAAGAAAAACAACTAATAAGAATAGGTTGCTAGATTGTTATAGAGTGGTACTTCCCCGATTGAGTTGGCCCATTCATGCTGGGACATGCACATCTCTACCATTAGCAATTCGATAATAAACCAAAGTTTAAGAGTGTGTACTTTTATATTTTTGTCCCATGTCTATCAAGCATGATTCCTATTGTTTATTTATTTGCATACCTACATACTTATTGTTAACAGTATTTTCCTTACACAATAAGATTATACACAATATGATGTGCTCATAAATAGTCACTGCACGGTTTAATTTAGTTATCTACTTGAGTAGCCATATCTGTCTATTTAATTAACATAATGTGTATTATGCTCACAATGACATGGATAATATATATTACCTTCACGTCTCTGATATAATGGATGACGAGTTTGTCGTTGTCCACCGCGGACGCCCAGTCCAGCACGTCACTTGAGTGCTCCTGAAACATAAAACAGTTGCTTTCGCATTAATTATAAGGATTTAAATGTATGTACGTTTAAACATTTTTGTAACCTATAACTTTATTTAATCCACGTTGTCAAACTAATGATTAATTCTCCCATGAGAGTGACATTAAAAAGAAATACTTATAATAAGTATCCTTACTACAACCCCAGGACAATATACACTACTACCTCATACATCAACCAGCCTAAGAATTTTATGTAACCACCAGCAACCAGATACGGTTTGCACCGTAAGTCCCCAGAAAGCGTTTTCGGTACGTATTTCTGATCTCAACAGCAAGCAGGGAAGTTAGTGATTTACTTATAACCCTCGAGCCTCAAAGAGCACGCGTAGCCGTCAGACCTTCTTATCCCTTTCCGGGCGTCGTATACTGTAGTAACTTACTATGAAAATTAATTGAGAGTGTGCTTAGAATGTTGTTCTGGGCAGAGAAGTATTTGTTGCTAGATAAAATATACGGGCCTCGTGGCGTGGTCGGTAGTGTAACCGACTTCCGTGCACGAGGTCGTGGGTTCGATCCCCACTCAGGACAATTATTTGTGTAATGAACACAGATATTTGTACTGCGTCTGGGTGTATGTATGTATTTATAAAAAAAAAGTTATACAAGCGATAAGATCAGTTTTGAATATTTATTTATTTTATACGGTTCAATGTTTTTACAATAATTTATAGATACATACTCACAGGTATTAATGTCTGCCATTTGTCCTCGGCGGGGTCGTGCAGGTCGATCTTGATCAGTCTGTAGTTGGGTGCATTCTTGTTTGTTCTAAATATGCACACAGAGCCCTCGTTTGTTACGTACTGTGAATATTAAATTAAAACATTACTTTAACTTGGATACAACATTATCTACTCGAACTATATAGGTGGTGTAGCGGTAGTGTATGCGACTGCTAATCATGAGGTCTCGGGTTCGATCCCCGGGTCGGGCAATGTTATTGAGCTTTTTCCTAAAAAGAAAAATTTCTCAGTAACTGCCCGGAGTTTGGAAATGTGCCCGGTAGACGTCAATAGGCTCGCCCCCTATTACGTGGGACTTAAACATAGCTAGCGAGTCGTGTGTAATACACCTCTGCCTACCCCTTCGGGGAATGCAGGCGTGATGCTGTTTTTTTTGTACTATATACTTTATTGTTTTACATATATTGGTCATAATCAAAGCTTAGGTAATATTGACACAAACCTCATAGTCAGCCTCAAATTGATGCACTATTTGTGTTAGTTCCAGTTTGCTACTTATGTCTGGCTGTTTAGTGAGATCTGTATAGTACAGTAGGTTGTAGCCGGTCTTGTCATTTACCGTGACGAATATCACATATCTGCCACTGTCCGTTACTTTTGCACCACTGTAAACAAAATAATAATGATTTCGGTGGATGGACAGTCTCATAGTCCGGGCCGGCGTTCCGACACGGCCTGAGAGAGATAAAGCACAGGTCCAACGGCTTTACGTGCTCTCTAAAGAACTGAGGTAAAACAAATGCCAAATCAAAATTAAATAATCTTCGATCAACAACACCAACAAAACAACTACCAACTTTTAAACATACACACATTGTGAAACGTATTAACATTCGCTGTCTCTCAAGGGAACTAAACAAAACAAGAGCTTACTTTTCAAGCGCGCTGTTATTTACCTAGGTAGGTACTTGTTGTATTATTGATCGAAGGAAATAATAGAATTGATTCTCGTAGACTAACTTTTAGCGATTCTTGTTGGACAAAGACCTCTATACTAGAACGTGACTTCGTACAATAAAGGGTCTATCAATAAAAAAAATAGGAAAATGTCTTTTTTTATCAATGGGTACTAAGAACCTCTTTGTATTCTTGTTATCAGTCGTCGTTAGAGTGCTTAAATTAAGAGATTTCTTAAAATTTAAGCTTGTTATTACAGTCAAAACCGTTTATGGCGACATCGTTTAGAACAACTTACCGGTTATACTGACCCAGAACAAAGGTCCCGGCTGAATGCTATATGACAGCCTTATCAAAAACATTGCTTATAACGACATACCTCATTAAACGACTACATTTAACTAATATTTTCGGAGAATTAGATCTGTTAGAACGACCGGCTAAGCTGTATTATTAACAATTTGAATAGGTATCCACATCTGGCACAGTATAATGGTCAATGGCTATTAAAATCGCAAAAGTAAACAAATAATTGTTGAGTGTAGGGTCTTTTGTAATTCTTAGAAACAAAACACATGCATGCAGTAGAGTCAAAGCCCGCTTCTTCATATCTCTTCAGGTAGTTTGTAACTTATCTGTACACAAGACGCACCAAAACACAAGGAGTTATTTGTGAAACTTTTGACATGAAGCAAAGAAAATAGAAACTTATAAATATAGAAGAAAAATCGCGTATTATATAAAAGCTAGAGATCGTAATTCCAAACAAAGACAGCAAAGGAACAATCAATAATACCACTTCATAAAAAAATAGGACGTCGTATCTCGAAAACATCACCGGTTATTACGACTATCGGTTTTTACGACTAAATATGAGCAGTCCCTTCGATGTCGTTATAACAGATTTTGACTGTATTTTTATGGAAATTAAACTTTAAAAATTAATTTATAGATTACCTAATTGTTTGTTTGTGTTTTTAATTTATCGGATTCGAATCATATGTTATCCTATTACTCCTTGCAAGAATGAGTGGACATTAGTAGATATTTTTCACGAAATGCCTTAAAGATCTTTTATGTTTTTTATTAGCCCCCACGAAAAAGAGGAGTGTTGTAAGTTGTGACTTCCAGGACGTGCAGGTTCAAATCCTTTTTTTTGTTAAGGCAGGAAAAAATGTTCCTAACCGCTCACCCCGTCGTTCGTGGCAACGAACAGGGTAGTGTGGGGCCCTAACCCAATAAAGAAACCCGCCGTGTGCCGTCTCTCTGCCTTTATTGGCGGGCCACCCGAACCATATTACATTCCATCAGTGGTATGCAGGTTCAAATGCTGCTCGTGACTTTTTTCCGATTTCACATTTTCGTACATTGTGTTCTGGTAAATGGCCGAGAACGTCAAATGCTACATCAAAATACTGTTCACTGTACTGTACTGTTCATCAAAGTTCTAGAAATTATCGCGTTTTAACAAAAATACTTTGGAAAATCCAAAACTGCACGCCTCATAATCTTCTTTTTTCACAATAAAATTGATTATTTGTTATTTAACTAATAATGTATTGGTCTTACTAAGTAGTTTTCAATAAATCACATAGATAGCGCTAATTTCAAAAAGTACTAATGTGGGTTTCATGTCTTATACGCCATCTAGCGCAAATTTTAAGAAGTATTTCTATATTGGTCTATAGAAATAGTTCTCATGAAAGGCGCTGGTTTTAGTGTCGCGTGGAGCGTAAATATTCACAATTTTTTTGTTTATTTATTAACAATTAAACCACGTCGAATCAGACCGTGAAAAGTATTAGGGCTCTATTCGTAGTAATATTCAAGTTAAAACGAAAAAAAAAAAAAAAGACTCGATTAGTAAAGTATTTCGGTTGTTATCGTGTTTACATACATTACCTACAACAAACGGACGTCCAATACAGATTTTTAACTAGTTTAACATAACAAAAATGGCATAAAAAATATTATGAGTGTCAAACATAGTGTTTTTTCTTGATATGTGTGTGTATATATTGTTTTAAGTGCAATATATGACGAATAAAGACATTTTAAGTTTGAAAAATCTGTTGTTCTGTGTAAAACGGGAATAGAACCCACCTCAACGCTTCGCTTATGATGCGTGCAAAAATACTATTCTGCTTTATTTTATTATTAACTATAGATGAACGCAACGCGTACTCAAGGTAATCACGAACAGGGAGAAATCTGTTAACGCTATACAGCTATACGAACAGTAGAACGTTTATAGACATCACTAGCGCCTATGTACTTAAATCCAATATAAAATATTATACCTATATCACTCTAAAACAGATTGCTGCTTATTTGGCCATGATGAAATTTGTGGAATAAGTTATTATATTCATTTTTAATATTCATAGTCGAATGCTCGGCACGCGATTTAATATTAGTACCTACTCAAAGTACCAAACCTTGATTGATCAACACCGTATGTGTATATATATATATTTGCAATATACCATGGACCTTTTGGTGCCATATGTATGCAATGACTCCTTATGAATTTCTGATTGCATTATCATAGTTGCCGCTGCCGTAGGAGATAAAATTCTGACGTGCTAAGCAGGAATTTCTGATTAATTGTACACATACGACAATATTATCATAACTGCACAAACACATTTTGCTATTCTATCAGTCAGTCCACGTTTTCGGCGGCGGCGTGAGTAAACGGTCTAATGTGGTTGCGGGAGTAATTAATCTAAAGTAGGTAATAAACAGCTATGTTCTACTAACATCCTCCAGAGTGGTTCCTCAGGGAACTCTACGACAATGACGTCATCGGACTGTGGCGTGTTAAGCCGGTGGTAGCACAGCTTCTGATCGCGGTTCATGTCCGTCTCTGAGCCGTCCGCCTTGTCCGTCTGCACTGGGTACCGCTGCAATGAAATAACCCTGTTACAGGTTGCACATATTGCCTACTGTTAAGTAGTGGTCATTATGCTATGCCTTATCTAGAATAAGAGCTAGGGCGCTAGTGGAATCTGAGAAAAACTTTATAATGCACCTCTTCCTTCTAATTCAGTACTTACCGAATAAAAGAATCCCTTATTGTCTTTAGTCCATGAGATTGACGAAAACTTTACGTTTCCTAAGACTTCTGGATAGTTCGTTCCTGAAAATAAGATATAATTTAAAAATAAGCGTTTACATGTGAAAATCTCTTGAATATGCAAATGCGATTGCGTGGCTTTCTAATTTAAATGGATAGATTTTTATTTTGCATAACATGGCCTACTTCAAAGATAACTTAAAAATTTAATTCATTTTATAATATATTTTATCTATTGTTTTATTAAAGTCTTTACGCCTTTGTGTAAGCTGTGTAGGGTTGCAAGTTTGAGAATCATCTTATAATCTAGACTAAATCATAGAACCACTTCATTAATTTTAGTAAAATGATAGTATTATTTGTTTTTATTTTTTGGTTATAATTAAGTTTCACAATTTGTTTTATTTTATACTTGGTTGTGTGGCAAGAAATAAATATTTTCTTTCGGTCTTTCTTTCTTTTTCTTTATTTCTTATTAAATTAATTTCCTAATCATAACCTGTAGGTACAAACATAATCATTAATTGTTACTGAACAGTTTTGTTAATAAAATAAGGGGCCTTTGTATAAATTAAATACCTAAGTCTGTAAAAACATGTACTGACCCAAGTCTTGTGACAAGTTAATCCACTTCTTGAGACCAAAATAACTGATAACAACCAATTTTTATATAATATAGGTATTGGTTACTATCTATATATAGCCTATTAATTATATTACCTACCTTGAATTATTATTACCTATTAATTATATTACTTACCTTATTAATTATATTACCTACCTTGATTAAAATCAGCAATCTAAAAAATATATTACTTATAGTCACGTAAAATAATTTGAAAAAGGCTCTAAAAGCTTGTTTTAATTTAAACTATAGATTATTTACTATATGCAAATGTGCCCCGGACGTTTATTTGTCTCTGGTCTGTTATTTATTATCTTGTTTTTGCTTTTCAACTAATTCACTTATAAATTGCATAGTGAAATAAACTAGGATATCATATACCTGTGGCTACATCTTTCATATGTATCGTGACCCAGTCGGAGCCGCTGACGGACAGGCCATACGCGAACGTACTACCGTCCTCAGAGAAGCGTGACCCTGACAATGCCACCGTGCCGTCCTCCGACAGTGTGTTGGGGTCCAGGAATACGCGGGGCTCACCGTCCAAGCTATCTTGTACGTACAGAACTCTGAAAAACAGCGACAACAATTATTAATCCTTGCCTGAAATCTGCATTACGCTGGTGGTCAGCGAGTTGCGGCTGCTGGACGTCCATACATCGAGTGGGCCGGATGACATCCCTGCGATGATTCTTCGAACATGCGCCCCTGAATTGACTTCCGTCCTTATGCACCTGTACCGCCTCTCATAAAGTACCGACAGGGTTCCAGCTTCGTAGAGGTTAGCCTCATTCAACCTGGACACTGCGAAGGGATTTGATGAAACCCCAAGGAACTCTGTAAATAGTTCGCCAGCTTCCTACATGGTCGAAGCATCAAAGTCGTTGTAGACGGCTGCTGCTCCGATACCATGGCTGTTAATACTGGCGTACCACAAGCTCGGTGCTCTCCCCCTTCGCTGTTTATTTTGTATATTTATCAATCACTTACTCTCGATTCTCGATCGAGAATATGCATTACTATGCAAATGACAGTATGGGGGACGCATAATATATCGGCCATCAGAAAATCGACTCTTTAATAGCGAGTTCTCTGAGGAACCGATTAAGTCGGTATTAATATTGCTTTTTTAATACCAGGCTACGAGACTTCTTAATGGGGTTCATCCGTGCCCCCTGCAAACGATCTCATCCAAAACGTTCGTTCTCAGCGCTTTTTTCTGCTGCGTACATATAGGCTCTGGAATGAACTTCCTGCTGCAGTGCTACGACATGGCCTTCTATAAACAAGGTTTGAGAAGAGCACTACACTCACTGTAGGCGGTGGCTTGGCTAGGGGAGGACCTCTCGCCGAGCGTCGTTAGAGCGAAGCTTGGCAGCGACCTCGGCGCTGCCTTCTGCAAGGAGGTCATATCGCAGAAGGAAGCGGTGAAGAGGGCCATGAAGGTGGACCCTTCCGGTGACCCGAACCGCCGCCAGCAACTGGGGCGGCGCAGGCGCGAGTACCTGCGTCTGATGCCACCCTAGCTGAGGATGCGGGTGGATGGACCGGTGAACGTTCGCCACCCGCAAGACCTCCCGCGAAGGTGCGACGATCTGAGTGTGGATGCGTCGCTCAGTAGAGGGTAGGTATTCGAAAGTATAAGCCGCCGGAGAACCATTGAAGTAATGTAACACAGTTCCAATGACCCACCAATACAGGCGGAGAGACGGCAAGTGGCGGGCACACTACCCTGTTCGATGCCCCCGAACGACGAGGTGTGCGGTTAGGTACATTTTTACCCAACTTACAAAAATAATAAAAGGCGGTGCCTTGGTTGTGGCCCTAGTGTTGCCGAAGTCCATAGCGACGCTTACCACTTACCATAATATGGAGGCTTTGTTCGTCTGCCACAGTTGTCAATAAAAACAAAAAACATTATTATATACTTACTCTCATAAATTGGGTTCTAACAAGTTCTCAAAATATATTTTTATAGCCTAAGCTACGTCTAATTAATCTAAATACATCATCTTTTTGCATAAAAATAATGTTTAGATTAAAATAGCCACACATGCAGATTTTTTTTCCAGTTTTTCCGGGATATACAGTAACATGTCCTTCTCTGTACTCCAGACTATATATACATATAGGGACAGCGGACTATATACGAGTACATATATAGGTACGGTTGCTACGGTGTAAAGAGATAACATACTAATCGTAGATGGTGCCTGCGATTGCGTCCGCGTATACTTCAGAATATAAATACGCCACTCTATGGCAGTAATTATGTTTTGTACTTATATCACTATAAGTACAAAAATTTCATGATACTCGGTTTTTTCATGCTCCTTGGGTTTTTAAATATATTTGACAAAATACAATTTTACGAGTACTTACTGTTGATTTTGTAACCCAGTATTTTTGTAGAAGAAGTATCTGTTGCCTCGCTTGAAGGGGCACGAGTATTTCGGGTAGTTCCATAGCTCGGTAAGTCTTTGATTGATGTCGTTCTTAACTGGGCACGCGTCCAGATATGGACGAGTGAGTTTGTTCTGTGCCTCTATGAACTCTATGGTTTCGTTTGAATCAGGGTCTTCTAGCCAACGGTACGGGTCGGCGATCTGTGTGTCCAATATATGTTTGATTAATTCTTTTAACAGTTAAAGCATCCCGAGCGTCTCGTTTCACATTATAAATCTTAAAAAAAAATAACCTAGTTAACTTCCGTACCAAGGTGCCGTTCTATAAGTCACACTTTCTACTTTTTTGGGCTGCTTACCTACCTCCCATCGCTGTGTCACAATGTTTGCGAATATTACTTTTTCTCCTCCGAAAAACTCCGAACAAAACGCACTGATGGTAAGCGATCCAAGCCGACACCAAGTGAGGAATCTTACTTGTTACGTTAGCAGAAAGTTTCTGTTGAGATAGCCAGACAATAGATCCGATCTACAATTCTCTTGGTCGTAGAGCGAGGCTTCCCATTATATATGCACCCAATTTTACCATGCCCTTTAGTGGTAGTTACCAATTAGCCACCTTCAGAAACAAAGAATATGTCCCGTGGCAGCGCCACAATTATTATTCCATCCATCCATCAGCCTTTCATCGTCCACAGCTGGACATAGGCCTCCCCAAAATGGGGGTTTTACTATAATCGCCACGCTTGGCAGGAGGGTTGGCGATCGCAGTGGATGTTTTTAGTACACAGGGGAATGCTGCTGTCCGGTCCCTCGGTAATCCCTTAGTCGGCTTTTACGACTCCCTTAGGAAGAGACGGGGTGGAGCTATTCTTGGTGCCGGCCCCACACGGCGGTATAATTATTATTACTCACTAGTATGCGTAATTACAGGATCCAATTACGTTACTGCAAAAAATAATAAAACCTTTTTAATTTTTTCTGGAGGTACATTTTTAGATGGCACAGCTAAGGCAAAGTTTGTGAGGTAAATAACTGAAAATACATTTCGTGCCCCTTCCCAATCCACGAAAATGTCAGGAACCACACATATTTACACAAATACGCATTACACCTGTAGCGGAGCCTTCGCATTTTCACTTGCTACGATACTGACATACTTCACTAGCCGCACTCACACATAGTAGGTACCTACCTACTTTATTTTACAAGCTCATTTAACCTTACCCAAATAGCGGTATAAAAGGCTAAAAGGCTAAAGCGGTATAATACTCTCTTTAAAAAAACAATCGTAACCAACAGAAATAAATAGATTGCTGCGCACCGAAAATATTCACCACTATTCCTAGGAAGTGGGAGTAAAATGGTGAGATGTGGCTCACCTTAACTCCGTGGTAGTCGTCAATGACGCTCTCATCCCTCCTCGCCTCCGGGTATACAAACTCTATCGTCGAAGGAGTCGCCGACGTCGAAACGCTTGTGCATTGAAATAACACACACACTGACAAAACATATACATACTCCAAAACGCGCATAGTGATACTTGCGCGTGCTGACGCTTTGTACAAACTGAACGGCATCAAGCCATACTAGCTTCTTATATAGTCATATTATTGAAGCTTCATATTTTATTGTAATGACTACAAACCTGTTATGCGGACCTGTTATATTATAAAAAAACATGTTGTTTAATAAAGTTCTATGCGACTAATAATAATAAACCTCTCAGGGTCAATTTCCGTTTTAAATCGATACTAACATTGTAGACATGAAATAGATAAGTTTAAAGTACGGGGTACTCGCCATATCCATATAAACTTAATAAATGTTACTTTATAATCAACAGAAAACTGCGCTGAGTCGAAATGTGTGAGGCCACTGATGGTCAGTGCATCGTCTCCTTGACTTCAGGGCCTGGTCAAAGTGAAAATCAAAGAAGGTAATCTCGAAGCTAAACTTGTCGTTGGTCAGCGTTCGTATAGGAGGCCAATAATTAATTATTTCTCAACGTAGTAGAAGCGCGTCTACGGCACGTTTCGGGATATATAGCTAATATAGCGAAGAAAGGAAATAAAATGTCATTCTTATGGAAATAACAATAGGAACAGAATTCTCTGAGACCAAGCAGGATAATGTAAATCCGTTGCGGCTCCTCTCTATTTAATAGGTACCTAGATGTTATTGTCTTACGTTGTATTTGTATCTATGTATAAGTTATAGTTAAACTCATAAGTCGGCTAAGTAAAATATGAAAGGATATGCTACAATCATAAGATAATGGTTAATGGGGTCAATAAGTTCAATGGGGATTGCAGGCTCATACGAATCGAACGTACTATATTTTGTGCGTACAGTAAAGATCGGCTGAGAACGATTAAATCTTATCTTCTCTTGGGCCAAAACGTTCTGTGGTCAGCAGGCGCAAAGTTGCATAACCATGCGCGTTCTGGAGTAGACATGTGTTGTGTCAGTGTATGCGTTATTGCAGTGCGCACGCGCCGCGACGTCGGTCGGCGAATCCCTCGAAGATGGTGTTTGTATAGCCGGAGGCGAGGAGGGATGAGAGCGTTGTCGATGACTACCAAGGCGTTAAGCTCAGAAACGTCAAATTTTGATTTTTGCTTAAACAATATGCATTAATTTTTTCACGGACAGTTCTTCAAAACTACGTACGTATAAAAATACTGATCAGCACTTGAATTTAGATCATTAATCAACAGTAGCTGCAAAATTATAGGTAGCTATTGACGCTTATAATTGGATAATAAATGATTGTACTAAAGCATGGAGGAGCACATACTAATTATACACCTTACTTTCGTAGTCTCTATACTAAATATATGTAAGTACGTCTAGAATGACGTCTGTTGAACGATTTATTTCTTCTCAAATGTGATAGAAATGTCTACATCGTAGGCGCTATACAAACGTGATATTTTATCTAAACCTTTATCATTTGGAACGTCACTAATCTGATAGTTTACTATTATAATATAACGGTCAGCACATTCATTATGCGAATCCTCACTATAAAGGTAATTTTACTCGAACCTAGCTCTGACTACCTTCCTAATATTGGCCGTGTAACACTATTTTCTGTCCGGCCAGCATTGCGTGTAAATGAATTCAGCCCGCGTCTTTCCCAATTGTGCCAGAACCTTAAAAGCAGATCGAGTATAGTTGCACATTTTTTTTTATGTGAAAATGTCAGCACTGCCAATTTTATAGGACTAACAATGCTTCCTATACATACGTTAAGTGATTTCCTATATTCCATTTGATGGCAAGTGTCATTATACCAAATCGTGAATGGTGACACGTATTGGACTACGACGCTCCGGAGAACGTCCCCCCAAAAGGCGTATTGAGGACTTGTCAAAGCTGCTGGCGTAGTACTAATCTACTAATTGAGGCTTTCTTCTGGTAATTAATAGCTACTGTGTATGTATAAAATGGCTTGAACTCGGTAGATGGTACTGCGATCGTGTACCGGGAATTTTACTATCAATTATTGACGGATTTTTTTTATCATATTATGATTTTTGGCATATCAGAACTTGTGGCCAAAGAATTTCACCATCGTCTTTATCGAAATTCTAATATCGAAAAAAAAAAAATAGGACCTAAAGAGATAAACCAACGTTTTTCCACATAAAGTCTGGCGGGTTCAGATAGCCGTGTTATAAATCTCATCCATAAAAGCCCGTTCTAAAACGAAAACTTATCTAACATAAAATCCACGTTTGTAGAACACCTTAAATAAATAAATTTTCATATAAAACGGTTACATAAACACCTTTTTATTTTTCTTTTTGTTCAGGCGGGAAAAAAATTACCTAACCGCACATCCCGTCGTTCGGGACAACGAACAGGGTAGTGTGGGGCCCTCACCCACTAAAGAAACCCGCCGTGTGCCGTCTCTCCGCCTTTATTGGCGAGCCACTGGAACTATGTTACATTCCTTCGGTGGTGTTACATAAATACCTAAATGTATGTGTATCTATCTATATTGGTATTTTTTCTATCATAGCGTATTTCTGTCTGTACCGTTTAATAACCATGATGTCTCCGTAGTGTGTAATTTTTTGGTACGTAGTATACACGTAGTGCATAATTAATGTGTGTATAAGCTAGCTGTTAACTCCTACAAGTAGGATGATATATGACACCACTGAAGGAATGTTATATGGTTCCGGTGGCCTGAGAGACGGCACACGGCGGGTTTATTTAGTAGGTGAGGACCCCACACTACCCTGTTCGTTGCCCCGAACGACAGGGTGTGCGGTTAGGAACATTTTTTCCCGCTTTAACAAAAAAAAAGGATGATATATGACAAGAAAAAAAAGTCCACTTGCTTCAAAGTCAAAAGTCAAATGATGTGGTCATAATTGATAAAAAAAACTCTGTATCCGGGCCCCAGAGCAATGATCTTCGACGTGCTAAAAAGTTTAATCGCTTAAAACTCAAACGAATTATACAATACTATGTAGTTTATAAAATTATTGAATAGGTATCTATCCAATCCATTAATTCACCGGCAAAACCTACTCAATAAATTATTACAAATGAATTAATCGAACTTTTACAAAGATGAAAGAGCTTCGTAGTTTCTTGAACTCTTCTATTAATAGTCACAGCTTCAAAGCGTAGGTACAAACAAGAAAAATGTATTTCATTTTACGGTGTTGTTTGTTATTAGGTACTTCTTATGTAATGGACTAATGGGTATAACTTAACATTCTTTAACCTGGCAATTTGATACCTTAAACAAAACCAACAATGAATAAATAAAGTTTGTATGTCACCGTTATCTCTCGGGTTCCCGATATAGTAGAGGTATTAAGTGTAGTGTACCGGTTTTTAAGGGAAAAAAATTGCTTCATCAAAATCCTTTCAGTAGCATTTGTGTGATGTCCGAACAAACAGAAAACATTCTAAAAGAATTAATTTGTGTCCAGAGACGCCTAAATAACATGATAAGTACCTACATTATTTTTTTCTCTGTTACAGATTTTTCTCTTACAAGTTTTTAATACTCGTTTTAGTAGTACTTATAGACGATTATTAAACACCTTATCTTTTTTATATTGAACTCTTACCTTTAATTTTATATAAACGCGTGTTATTTAATGTTATTTCGTTTATGGCCAATAACAAATAGAAGGATTTTTTTAGTAAAAGTACTTAGCTATAATAATTATAGGAATAACTGATGACTGATATGTACGAAGGTGCGTAATTGTGTTACGATAACTCTAACATCTTTTGTTACATTTTTAGTGAATTACCCACGGCTACACCTCAGCCAAAAGCTAGTTTTTAGTTTATATCTCAGGTTCCCGATATAGTAGCCGGATAAAATGTATACCATCAGCCTAATGATCAGCCTTTCGACGTCCACTGCTGGACATAGGCCTCCCCAAGAGAAGGCCACAACGACCGGTCCTGTGCTGACCGCATCCTTTATTTTCTGTGTGCTCATTATGGGGGATAATGCCGTAATCGTCACGCTTGGCAGGCGGGTTGGCGATCACAGTAGATGTTGTTAATACTCGAGGGAGTGCTGCTGCCCTCTTCCCCGGTATTACCTCAGTCGGCTCTTTCGACTCCCGTGGGTAGAGAGGGGTGGGACAATTCTAAAGCCGGCCACACACGGCTAAATGTATACCAGTTAAATCTAATCAAGTTAAGTCTAATCAAGAGCTACCAAATATAAAAAGTTGTATCAAAATCCGTTCAGTCGTTTTTGCGTGATGCGCGAACGAACAAACAGACAAACAAACAACAAATCTAAAAAAATCTTTGTGTGTTTAGACACGCCTATATATCCTAATACAGTCTTTTTATTTTCTTAAAAGTACAGACATATCTCTGTTACAACTTTATAATAGTCCATCCATCAGCCTTTCGACGTCCACTGCTGGACATAGGCCTCCCCAAAATGAGGGATAGTGCCGTAATCGCCACGCTTGGCAGGCGGGTTGGCGATCGCAGTGGATGTTGTTAATACTCGAGGGAGTGCTGCTGCCCACTCCCCCGGTATTCCCTCAGTCGGCTCTTACGACTCCCGTGGGTAGAGAGGGGTGGGACAATTCTAAAGCCGGCCTCACACGGCACACACTTTATAATAGTAGGTATAGATAAATATAGCAACAAAATAAAATGTCCAATCAAAAAACAGCAAGTTTTATTAATAATATAATAGATTTAACAATGCACAACAATTATCACCAGAAGAACACACTCAGTACACGCTGAGATCACACTTATAATGTCTGAAGTGCTCATCTTTCCTTGTAACAACTAATATTGTAAGTGCAGTCTTAGTTAATAACTAGCACATTTGGATAGGATTTGCGAAAAATCGCTTTTTAGTGCTCACACACATACAGTATGTAAATTACATGTCATCAACATCACATGTAAATTTTCACGGTCCTGGCCAGGAGTTTGGGCTGTGTTCCTATGTCAGTCAGTTATTCTTGTATCTTAGTATAAAATTGATTTAATCGAAGTATTGAAGTTCGAGGGACTGACTCATGAAGCACAGAATATCCGTATTCTCGTCAATCTGAAACATTAATGAAATTAAAAAAAAGCGTTAGCTGTAGGTATAGACAAAAAAAACGCTGCACGTAACTAACAACTGTCGAGAGAGTTATGGGTAACGTGACCATTTCTTTTTCCGATCAAAACGTCTCGTTTGATCGGAAAAAGAAGTCGTTTGCCAACTAAAAAAATAAAACCAATTCGACCTTAAAAACTGAAATCTATAACGGTTTTTTTTTCAGAGGTCCACAATTTATTCATTAAAAAAATATTTTTCTACTGGAGCTGCTACAAAAGCAGAAGACAAAATATATTCAATTAAAATAGAAAAGTTTTCATGCTCAAGATTGTTGATGGGAAAGTGTTTGAATACGTCTACCCAATGAGTTTCTGCGGAAGCATTTACATTATCCCTTTCTATATTTTTTTTGCAAAGTGATGTACTACTTAGAAATTAACGCAAATTTCTGAAAACGGGTATATTTGCGTCCCAAAGCTTTGTTTGGAAACAACGGCACAGATAACCGAAAAAAGGGCTGGTCCCGTTTAAAACGGGACGAATGGTCACTTGGGACATTACTCTCTCAAAGTGAATTTAGAATGTAAAACTTACAATCTTAGTAGTAGGTTTGCCGCCTCCGTGGCCTGCCTTGCTGTCGATCCTAGCGAGCAGCGGGCGACGTTGCGTGGAGCCGCGGGCGGCGTGTTGCAGCGCCGCGATGAATTTGAGCGAGTGCAGCGGCACAACAGTGTCATCGTGGTCCGCTGTGAGAATCAGCGTCGCCGGGTACTGCCAGCCTGCACATTGCGACACAACCAAAGAACTTGAACGATTGGTGTGGTAAGTATCGTTGACTAAAAGTCATATTCTGTATGATTTTTATCGGAAATGTTTTACCGATCAAAGATTATAACAAACAACACATAGCATCACGCCTGTATTCCCCGAAGGGGTAGGCAGAGGTGTATTACACACCCACGACTCGCCAGCTATGTTTAAGTCCCACGTAATAGGGGGCGAGCCTATTGAGGTCTACCGGGCACATTTCATGCAGTCGCATACACTACCGCTACACCACCGAGGCAGTTAAAAAGATTACACAATTTAAATTCTGATTTCAATAAACTTTGGGCTATATAATTACCGTCAGGCTTGTGGATATTATGCAGCGGCGAGTACTTTAGTAGATATTCAAACTGCGTCTTGTTGTCCGGACTGCCATAATCCGACACCCATGTATGTCCGACCGTGAATTTGTGGAACCTCAGCATGTCTAACACGCTGCAAAGACATTGAAAAAGGAGGTATATATTATAATATTTAAAATTGTGTTTAGTACATCGGTATGTCATGTGATTCTCAATAACTGCCTGGACATAGTAGAAAGAGTGGGGAAGTAGGCTATTTCCGGCCCATTCCGCGATATAATTACCTACCATACTTGCTTATCTCAGGGTTGTCACTTTTACCTGCGCCTGATGCCACCCTAGCCGAGGCTGCGGGCGGTGGGGTCGGGGAGTACCCTGCCGTCCGCGGAAGCCTACCGCGAAGGTGTGACGCCCAAGTGCGCGGGGCGTCGCACAAGAGAGGGTGCCCGAAGGGGCTGCCGCCTGCGGATCGCGGTCGAAACGACGCGTTACCCGTGATCCACTGTAGCAAGAGTCTGTGAGGGCGCACGGTAGGTTTTAGTGGGTGAGAGCCCCACACTATCCCGCCTATCACTATCTGCCCGGGCAGTGGGGTGTGCGGTAGGACATTTTTACCCACCTAAAATAAAATTTAAAAAAATAGTTGTCACTTTTAGCTAAATTTTAATTCAGTGCCTAGAAATTGGCAAGGGCCGGGAAGTTGTATTTTTTACTTGTAATCGTATAGGTAAAACCGACCTCACTAACCCTGAACCCTAGTTCTTAGTCTGAGCTGAACCCAGACGACACAACAGAGATTATTTTAACTTACGATTTTTACTTACGATTATTACTCAGTATACCTACAATACTGAGAAATCGACATGACATGACATTTAGACAGCCAAACACACAGCAATAAGTTCTCCTGCGATTATCACACCTTTTTCATTTATTTAGCAGTGTCGAAAGGCCGTGACGCGCGAACCTTGTGCGGCGTTAGCCCCGACTGGCTTACTGAGAAACGGGTCGAGATTTTGTTAGAGTGTCCGTACGATACTATGGCGCACACACACAAGCTGCGCGCGGTGCGTTTGTATGAAGATAACCTACTTCCCACTCTTTCTACTATGGCCTTGAGTTAGGAAGCTGGCAGTGTTTCACCATGGGGCTGCTTGGGAAGCACGTAAATAAAACCGTTAGTCCTGCGCCTGACCTCTCCGGTGTCAGAATGCGGTTCCATCGGACTATGAGAGTAAGGGGACAGAGAGTGCACTTGTGTTTGCGCACAGGCTCGTGCACTATAATATCTCCTACGTACATGGCTAGTGTCTGTTGAAACCGGATGCCGAGACCGACACTACGGTCTGAAAATCATTAAAAAAAAATGACATTATATGGCATTTGTCCATTAAGCACTGCTTACCCGACTTGCGCGATAGCAGCGCCGTACAGTTCGGGTCGCTGGTTGATACAGGCCGCCACGAGCAGTCCGCCATTGGAGCCGCCCTGTATGGTTATGAGATCGGGTCGCGTGTACCGCTCCGCCACCAGGTACTCGGCGGCCGCTTGGAAATCGTCGAACACATTCTGTTTGTTCAACCGCCGGCCCGCGTTGTACCAGCGCTCGCCGTACTCTCTGAAGTAGAAGGAAATATAAATCAACCACCGATTAATTTAGGTGTAACAAATATACCTAACTTTGTGATTGTGATGCTGAAAATACAAGCATGTCAAAATGAATGTGGAAAAAGTGGGCAAGAGTTGCCGGTGGGCATTGAAAAACCAACAAATGGACCTCGTGTCCCCATTCAAATGTAGAGAAAAAATAGCGCGCCAGTCTTGTTTGGTCGACCGACTTGACTATACGTTCAATATGCCGTACTGTAGTGTAAAAATGTATGAAAACTACTCAACTAAAGTGAAAAAAGAATATTTTCAGTAAGTACACTATTGTTTTATCATGTGCAACTATTATTTTGCTTAAAAATAAAGAATTTGTTTTGAGCTCGTAAAAATTCATCCGGTCTTCCACGTAAAATTTCGTGAATTTTGTACTAGACCCGACGTCTATTTTTATTAGGTCAATGCTGGTGGGAATTCTTTAAACACCTCTGCTTGCCCCTTTCAGAAAACATGAGACCAGAAAGCATATTTAAAATTATTTTCTGCGCATAAAATTATGTGCGTAATGTTACTCCTATGAAAGTACGTTAAGCCCATCGAGTTGAGCCATCGAGAGCCCATGTACGTTAAGCCGTTGATCTCAACTGTCATCAGTGACAGTCGTTATACAGTACACTCAAATATAAAATAAATGGCTTTTAGGATAAATATTGTCCCCGTATTGAATAAGATCTCCGAAAAGAATTTGGTATGCAATGTGGATGATAAAGGGCTAGTAGAATTGAAATAATATTTTATACACTCACCCCCCTCCGCGTATATTTGGTATAGCGACGATACCGTGGAAGTGTTGCATAAACACAAGACGCGTCACGCTAAAGCTGGGTTGTATATTGACGTTGAAACCGCCATATCCGTAGATCAGCGTCGGGTTCGAGCCATCTTGAAGCAAGCCCTGCCATGTAATATATTCCAGTTTTAGCGATTTCTAAAAAAGGTGTGTTGTTTTTGTTACTTTAAACTAGTGTTCGCCAGATTTTGGGATTCTTTTTATTTGAAAGGTTATGCTTCGGAGTTGGTCCCATTGATAACAAGACAAGGTCCAATGGAGGAATCTAATAGTGCAGATATAGAATTTCTCTTTGAAGGAAAACGCAATGATTGTAGTCGGTTTTTATTTTTCTGGAAGATCTTTTTTATAAGTTAGGACTCTATCTTGATTGCTTCTATTGAACAACAGGTAAGCTAGTGATTACCACCGAAGGAATGTAACATAGTTCCAGTGGCCCGCCAATAAAGGCGGCGGACGGCACACGGCGGGTTTCTTTAGTGGGTGAAGGCCCCACACTACCCTGTTCGTTGCCCCGAACGATGGGGTGTGCGGTTAGGTACATTTTTTCCCGCCTAAACAAAAAAATAAGGTAAGCTAGTAATATGACTGTAAACAAATAATTGAATGTGACAAAATTTTAATTGGTATAAAAGTTGGAGGGCTCGGCTGGAGGCGCCCCGGGCTGGTCTTTGGACCGTAGGGGCGGTCCAGCCGGTGCTGGAAGAGTAGGCAGGGTGACGGCACGGAGTCTTTACCTTTCGCCTGGTGTAGATGCTGTCGGGGCACGGTTGCTTCGGCAGATATCTACACATTGTTGCGGGGAGGGAGGCTACTCCGTGCTGTAACCATTGCGGCTGCGACGAGGATACGCTCAAGTCGTGCCCGGCATGGGCCGAGCAGCGCCGTGAACTCGTCGTGGCAATACGGAGGGACCTCTTGTTGCCGAGCATCGTCAGAGCCATATTCGGAAGCAGCAGGGACTGAGCTGCCTTCTGCGAGGAGATCATCTCGCGAAAGGAAGCGGTGCAGAGGTCCAGGGAGGAAGATCCTTCCGCTGACCCGAACCGCCGCCACCGACTGGGACGACGCCACGCAGGCAAAATTAACTGCGCCCGATGCCGCCCTAGCCGAGGCTGCGTGTGAACAGACCGAGAAACGCCATCCACCAGGCCTCCCGCGAAGGTGCGGATGCGCCGCTCCGTTAAAGGTAAGCCGCCGCGCCGACGGACCACTGAAGTGATGTAACACAGTTTCAATGGCCCACGAATACAGGCAAAGAGACGGGAAACAGCGGGTTATTTAGTGGGTGAGAGCCCCACACTACCTACCCTGTTCGTTGCCCCGAACGATGGAGTGCGGTTAGGTAAATTTTTTCCCGCCTTAACAAAACAAGAGGTATACTTTAACACTTTATTCACAGAATAAAACTAATTAGCCTTTTTGGCGAAAAGTAGGCCGTGGGCAATCGTTTTAACAAGTGGCAAACCATTGTCTCTGCGTCTCTGAGGGACACAGGTGTGAATCTAAGTACGATATTTATCTAGATCTTTTATTTGTTTTGCTAAATTCAAACGTTTGGGAGTATCGAGTAGATTCGAAAATTATTTTGTATATTTCAAAAAAAAATTGTGCCTGTTTCTCATCAGGCTATGACACAAATGAACGTTTAACCGATCTATGGATAGGTACTTATAGTTTGCTTATGTTCAGTAATTCAATCATTATATAAAACTTAAATAATACTACTTTAAATAATAACATTATTAAACACAAAGTGAAAAATGTGAAATCGAAAATAACAGTCAGGAGCAGGATTTGAACCTGCATCTTCTGGATACCGTCCAGATGCTTTACCAATTCAGCCATCCTGACAATTGCTCCTGACTGCTAATTTCGATAACACATCATACTTAACGTCTTTGGGTGACGCCCAAAGACGTTAAATATGATGTGTTATCGCTGAATTGGTAAAGCATCTAGACGGTATCCAGAAGATGCAGGTTCAAATCCTGCTCCTGACTGTTATTTTCGATTTCACATTTTTCACTTTGTGTTTAATGTATAGTGCTAAGCATGTCAAATGCTAAAAATATATATAAAAAATATCTAAATAATAACATTATATTATATAGCAACTTGCTAGGTATTGATTGTCGCTGCTTCATCCGTAGGCTTCGTAACGAAACATACTACGGTAAAGATATTAGTAGGTACATTATGCTGTCAATTATGCACAACCAAGATTGTTGATTTTGCAAAACGTCATTAAAAATGATCTTACTGGGTTTGATACCAAATGAAAACTACAACTTGATATGAGGTTCAACACAAAGTGGAAAATGTGGAATCGAAAATAGCAGTCACGAGCAGGATTTGCACCTGCATCTCCTGGATACCGTCCAGATGCTTTGCCAATTCAGCCATCGTGACAACTGAACTGATAAAACATCTGGATGGTATCCAGGAGATGCAGGTGCAAATCTTGCTCGTGACTGTTATTTTCAATTTCACATTTTCCACTTCGTGTTTAATGTATATGGCTAAGCATGTCAAATGCTAAAAATATAAATAAAAATTTCTAAATATTGATTTTATTTATTTTTATTGCCAACTTTGGCAGACGGCCCGCCTGATGGTAAGTGGTAACCGCCGCTTCTGGGCTTTGGCAACACCAGGGCCACAGCCTTGCCGCCGCCTACCGCGAGCAAAGTGCTCTTCTCAAACCTCGTTTAAAAAGAGACAAGTCGTAACGCTGGGTAAACAATGCAGCAGGCAGTCATTTCAAATCTTACACATAAGTGGTAGAAAGGAAAGCTGAGATCAAACCGTCTTGGACAAGATCGTTTCCGGGTGGTATGGATGAACTAAGGCGTCAAGTGGTTCGGTGGTAAAATGGCGATGTCGGTATCACCTCTAACAGTTCCTCAGAGCACTCTCCATTTTGAAGAGTCGATACAGCACACAGGGAGACCTAAAGTCTCTCCGATGCCCCAATGACTCCAGATCCTTAAGTTTGGGATCATCGACAATTCAAATAGTACGCCTTCAAAGGGAGACAAGTGGGTCGATTTGGTTCCTACTTAGACGTACCTGACCAGAGATGTGCACAGGTCTGCCTGTGCTTTATATACATAAGTCGTTGCCTCGTTGTGAAGCAACGCTTTGTTTCGTTCAGGACGCCCAGTTTTTTGCTCGCCAATTTGGCTTTGTCCTCCATATGACTCCCGAACTAGACTTTGCTAGATATGTCGATGCCGAACCCAATGCTCTCGGAGACTGGGAGAGTTACCCCTTGGTGCGCCACGACAAGGTATACCCGACCGGGTAGTTACAAAATCAACATGCTTCAAACAATATTCTCTGTAATAGCCCTGAAGCTTTGCTTTTGCTGAAGAAAATAAACGTTCTGTATCCCACTCCAAGAAGTAGTTGACGTTTATGATGGTCAGTGGCTTAGCTGTGCTCCTGGTATTGCAGATTCCAAGAGCAATAAAACTTAATATACTAATAGTGGAGCTAGTTCATTTATTTACCTTTTTGGAAACAATGAACATAGGAATTTTGGTGCCATCTCGACTAGAATAGAATATTTGCTTAGCCTCGTACCGTGTTGCATCGAAACCTTTCACTTTGACTTCTCTGAATACCTGAAATTAATGTGTTTCATTTGTAATTAATAGAAAGTTAATTTATTTTCTTGTATTTTGTATGGTTGAACACACAGATAGATAGATCTAAACAGATGACGCATGTACCTCAAACAGTATGAAAAATAAGCGTGCCACTTTGATTATTAAAATCGAGTCTTTGGTATAACTTTTCATTAAATAGATTTTGAACCGATCACAGTTGTCTTTTTGGTACCTACTGTGACGTCACAAGAGCGCTTTACATAACTAAAGCGAGGGGAAGAAGGAAATTTAATGGGAAACGGAACAAAGTCAGTCACTATTATCTAATCCTAATAAAATTCTCTGTTATAAAAAAATTAACAGATACTACCTATGAGATGTACGCTTTTTCAATGTGGGATCTCCTGCAATATCAGTAGACTTTTTGTCTAATATTAAATACTTTTAGGTTTAAGATAATAATGTGAATAATGACCGTACGACGAAGCTGTGCGATGAATAGGTATCGATTGTATAACTTTTTGGGGAGATTTTACGGATCAATACGGCACATTTGGCTTTTTTAAATTTGCTCCACGTCCGCGTCCAGGAAGGGCATTGCACGCTCTTTTGGCACTTGCGGCATCTATTTAGATCCATACTTAATGTTTAAACGTGATCTCTGGGTGTTTTGACAATTTATTTTTAGCTTAGATACCAGAATTTCACCAGCCAAGATGGCTGTGTTAAATCAAGCCGAGTAATTGGAAAGTGGGTGGGCAGAAAAGAAGCTATTAAAGTTGATTAGGTATTTATTTTTTATAAATACAAATGAAAATAAAAACTCTAATCATCCTCGGTGTATCCACTGCTTTTGTAATAAAAATAGGAAAAATTATACTTAAAAATGCTTATAAATACCGTTGGTTTGGAAGACTTTTTTTTAAGGTCCATATAGTAGATAACACTAGGTGTGAGGAGGGATGCGAAGGTGTAAAATATCTCCGACTGATCCCTTTTACCGGAGAAGTCAACAATTGAGCCCACGTCCAAATCAAACGTTTGTAGAAGTTCACCGGACTCCATACTGTGTAATTGTAAGGCGCTCTGAAAACACAAATAAAACCCTTGTGCTATGTTTACGTATCTGCTGTTTTACAGTTAAGCTAAATTACTAAGAAACCCTAAGTTCTAAGCAGGCGAAACCAGACGGAACAGGCTATAAATTTACTTATACATATAAAGTACACACAAAGTGATAGTGGCCTTACAGTCTGAGTGGGCACTACTGAGCACGTCACTGTATCCAACAGTGCAACAGTCATGGATTTGTGGTCAACTCACATGTATAATGCGAGCGCGCTCTGTCACCGTGTTCAGATAGGAAACACAAAATTAATGCAGAAGATAGACATAGGTACATAATCGCTGATTTTTTTATTATCTATATGATGGTAAGCTACTGCAGCTACAAACAACTCGCACCAACACCAACGGAAAGGTACAAGATGTGGAGAGGAACGACAAGGGTGAGAATGTGGTTTTGCCCTCAGCATTCTTACTCGCAGTAAGTAACGCGGCAGTATTTAAACCTGACGTTACTATACAATTACATCGACATGCCGTTTTTTTGTTGTGGATAGCAAACAAGCATACACACCAACAACTAGGTAGGTGCTTCCCCGATCACCACTGAAGGAATGTAATATAGTTCCGGTGGCCCGCCAATAAAGGCGGAGAGACGGCACACGGCGGGTTTCTTTAGTGGGTGAGGGCCCCACACTACCCTTTTCGTTGCCCCGAACGACGGGGTGTGCGGTTAGGTAATTTTTTTCCCGCCTAACCAAAAAAAAGAAGGTAGGTACTTCCTCGATCGAGCCGCCGGCCCATACATGCTGGGAGAAGCAAGTCTCTACCACTACCAAATCCATAGATTGAGAGTAAACTTTTATTCCCCCGTCCCATGCCTATCAAGTATGATCTCTATTGTGTTCATATATATATATATATAGTCAACTTGGTTTAATTTAACTTGGTAAAGTTACTTGAACAGCCATACATTGCTATTTATTTAACATAACGTTTATTAGGTTATAGGTACGCTCACAATGATATGAATAATTTAGGTACCTACATTACCTTAACGTCTCTAATATAATGGATGACGAGTTTGTCGTGGTCCACCGCGGACGCCCAGTCCAGCACGTCACTTGGGTGCTCCTGAAACAAAAAACAGTTGCTTTCGCATTAATTATAAGGATTTAAATGTACCTGTATGTTTAAACATTTTGGTTTCTTTATTACACCCATCCCTACGGAATAATCCTTGTATCGCGGGGGACTTTAAAAACATACAATTTCAAGGACAGAAAGTACCTACACACAGACTCAGAACAACCATCTGTGGATCACACAAAGAGTTGCTCTGTGTGGGAATCGAACACACAACACTCGGGCGGGAGGCTCGGGAGGAGGTATCTAAACCACTCCGCCATCTGTGCAGTCAAACTAATGATTCATTCTACCGTGAGTGTGACATTAGGGAGTCTTTTAATAAGTAAGAATTTAATTTGAAACCAAGAGGTAATTTTTATCTATTGTAAGGATCAATTCAGATCAGACGGAAAAATGCTCGCGTATGTTCGAACTTGTTCTTGGACTCCATTAGCTCACGGACACGGATCTCGCGCATGCTCGAATTGTCGCGGATATTCGAATCGTCTCGCGGATGTTCGATCAGTTCGCAGGCAGTGCACAATTGAGATTCGAAAAGTACAGATTAAATATTTATTCTGTTTAAAAATTGTTGACTAGAATTTGGCTGTTATTGCGCTATTAGCAGAAGAAGAGGAAAAGTGGGAGCAAGTATATACAATATGATCGCACAGTCGCGCGGAGAGGCTGTTCGAACACGCGGTACTGTTTTATTCCATAAGATTTTAATGATGCATACATGCATTTCAGATTTGTCTGAATGTAATAAGATTAATATTTAATTACGTAAAACCCAAAGACGTTAAGTATGAATGTGTCATCGAAATTAGCAGTCAGGAGCAATTGTCACGATGGCTGAATTGACAAAGCATCTGGACGGTATCCAGGAGATGCAGGTTCAAATCCTGCTCGTGACTATTATTTTCGATTTCATATTTTTCACTTTGTGTTTAATAATTAGGTATCATTAAAGCTCCAGTATTTTTATCCGTCTGCTCTGAATTGACCCTTAGACACCAAAAAGCGAATTCGGTTATTCGGTGCCTATTTCTGGTCTCAACAGCAACCGGGGAAGTTAGTGATGTATAGCCCTCGAGCCTCAAAGAACATAATTATGTAGCCATCAGACCTTCTTAAGGTCCCTTTCCGGGCGTTGTATACTGTCCTAATTTACTATGAAAATGAAATAAACAAAGAGGAGAAGCGAAAATTTTTTGCTGCTTCCAGGTTTAACAAGAGGGCCATTGCCGAAGCCAAGGCAGCACACGTTGCCAGAATTGGCGAGCGGCTTGAGAGATATTCCACTGGGAGTCGTACTTTCTGGTCGCTTGCCAAGACAGCACAGGGCAACTTCTCGCAGTCTAATGTCCCTCCACTGCAGAAACAGAATGGCAATATGGCCCATAGCGCAAAGGATAAAGCTAACCTACTGGGTCAACTCTTTGCCTCCAATTCGACCTTGGACGCCTAAGCGGCCGCACCACCTACCATCTCATGGTGTGAAAGCTCACTGCCTGAAATCCGCATCACGCAGCGTGCGGTCAGGTGGGAGCTACGGCTGCTGGATGTCCATAAGTCGAGTGGGCCGGATGATGCATCCCTGCGGTGGTTCTTCGAACGTGCGCCCCTGAGTTGACCCCCGTCCTTACCTGCCTATACCGTCTCTCATACAGTACCGGCAGGGTTCGAGCTTCGTGGAAGGTAGCCCATGAACCAACCGATTCCCAAAAGAGGTGACCGGTCAGGCCCGTCGAATTACAGGCCTATTGCGATGACACCCCTACTCTCTAAGGTCTTGGAGAAGGTTATTAACCGCCGGCTTCTGCAGTACCTGAAGGATCACCAGCTGATCAGTGACCGCCAATATGGCTTTCGTCACGGTCGGTCCGCCGGTGATCTTCTTGTATATCTTACCCATCGTTGGGCTAAGGCCTTGGAGAGTGGGGGTGAGGGCTAGCATTTAGCCTGGACATCGCGAAGGCATTCGATAGGGTCTGACATAGGGCCCTTCTGTCGAAACTACCATCTTATGGAATCCCCGAGGGACACTGCAAATGGATCGCCAGCTTCCTGCGGGGTCGGAGCATCAAATTCGTAGTAGACGGCTACTGCTCCGATACCATGGAGGTTAATGCTGGCGTACCATAAGGCTCGATGCTCTCCCCGACGCTGTTCATCCTGCATATCAATGACATGCTCTCGATAGAGAATAAATATGCGTTGCTATGTGGATGATAGTACGGGTGATGCGCGATATGCTGGCCCTCAGAAAGTTCCTCGGAACATGCTGGAGGAGAGACAGGCACAACTTGTGTCTGAACTCGAGAGCTCTCTAGAGCGGGCCTCGGAATGGGGAGAAAAGAACTTGGTTAAATTCAACCCTACAAAGACACAGGTTTGCGCATTCACTGCAAAGAAGGACTCATTTTTCATGGCGCCACAGTTCCAAGGAGTAACTCTTCCAATCTCCGATCGTATTGGGATCCTCGGCATCGATATTTCAAGCAAAGTCCAATTCTGGAGTCATTTGGAGGACAAAGTCAAATTGGTAAGCAAAAAACTGGGTGTCCTGAACAGAGCCAAGCGCTACTTCACACCGAGGCAGAGACTTGCACTTTATAAGGCACAAGTCCGGCCTCACGTGGAGTACTGCTCACATCTCTGGGCAGGCTCACCAAAATACCAACTCGACCCACATGACTCCCTGCAAAGGCGTGCTGTTCGAATTGTCGACGATCCCAATCTCACGGATGGACTGGAGTCGCTGGGGCGGCGGAGGCTTTGTTTTTTTTTTGGGTCTCTTTGTGTGCTCTATCGACTCTTCAATGGGGTGTGCTCTGAGGAACTGTTTGAGGTGGTACCAACATCCCATTTTTACCACCGGACCACGAGACGTCGTAGTAGGGTTCATTCACACCACCTGAAAACGATCTCGTCCAAGACGGTTCATTTCCAGCGCTCTTTTCTACCACTTGCGTGTAGGCTCTGGAATGAACTTCCTGCTGCTGTGTTCGCCCAGTGCCACGACATGTCCTTCTTTAAACCAGGTTTGAGAAGAGCACTTTACTCACGGTAGGCGGCGGCTTGGCTGTACCCCTGGTGTTGCCAAAGTCCATGAGCGACGGTTACCATTTACCATCAGGTGGGCCGTTTGCATGTCTGCCACCGATGCCAATAAAAAAAAAATTGAGATTGCGCTCGGAATTATGTCCTGCGTAGACAAGTATGTTCTACTAGATTATGTTAATGTTTTTACAGCAGTTTATAGACACATTATATACTCACAGGTATTAATATCTGCCATTTGTCCTCGGCGGGGTCGTGCAGGTCGATCTTGATCAGTCTGTAGTTGGGCGCATTCTTGTTTGTTATAAATATGCACACAGAGCCCTCGTTTGTTATGTACTGTGAATATTAAATTAAAACATTACTTTAACTTGGATACAACATTATCTGCTTAAAGTACCTACATAGGTAACTTTTTTATATAATTATATTGGTCATAACTTAATGTTGTACAAAGCTTAGGTAATATTGCCACAAACCTCATAGTCAGCCTCAAATTGATTGATTTGTGTTAGTTCCAGTTTGCTACTTATGTCTGGCTGTTTAGTGAGATCTGTATAGTACAGTAGGTTGTAGCCGGTCTTGTCATTTACCGTGGCGACTATCAGATATCTGCCACTGTCCGAAACTTTTGCATCACTGTAAATAAAATAATAATTATGACGATTGATGGACAGTGTCTTAGTCCGGTGGGCGGGCGTTCCGACACGGCTTGAGAAAGCGGCCTGTTAGGCGCAGGACCAGAGCTTTAGGTACTACTGAAGGAATGTAACATGGTTCCAGTGGCCCGCCAATATAGGCGGAGAGATGGCAAATGGCGGGTTTCTTTAGTGGGTGAGGGCCCCGCACAAACCTGTTCGTTGCCCCGAACGACGGGGTGTGCGGTTAGGTACATTTTGACCGCCTTAACAAAAAAAAAGGACCAACAGCTTTATGTACTTTTTAAGGAACCTAGATGAAATAATTGAACTGTAATTATTATTACTACTGTTATTATTATAATAATAGCTCCCTTCTGGTAGAATAAACTTTATCGATTCTTGTTTGACAAAGACCTCCGTTTTAGAAGGTGACGTTCGTTCGGTTCGTACAAAAAAGGGCTAATTTGCACAAGAAAATGTTTCCTATTTAACTCGCTTATATATTAGCTTGTAATCTATTATTACTATTATAAAGTTGTAACAGAGCTGTGTCTGTACATTTAAGATATTTGAGAAAAAAATACTGTATTAGGCTATATAGACGTGTCTGAACACAAAACAATGTTTTTTAGATTTTTGTCTGTTTGTTTGTTCGCGCATCACGCAAAAACTACTAAACGGATTTTGATGCAACTTTTTCTATTTGATAGATCTCGATTAGACTTAAAAACTGTTATACATTTTATTCCGCTACTATACCGGGAACCTGAGATACAAGAAAAACTAGCTTTTGGTTGCGGCGGAGCCGCAAGCAAAGGCTAGTGTATCTATAAATCAATGAAACGGATTCTTCGAACTTGATTTTCATCCCCTTCTAAACGTCAGACTGATTTGAAACTGCACACTTGTCAAGGACCGATGACAATGCAATAATTTGAAAGTTCATCCGTTTTTAGGGTTCCGTAGCCCTTAGAGTTTCGCCATGCCCGTCCGTCGGCTATTTACAACTTCGCTCAGATTAGTAATAGAAAGCTGTAAGTTGGCGTGAATATACATATTAGTCACGCCGACATAAGGACAAAATAAAATCTTGAAAAAGAAATTGGCTGCCCTCTACACGTAAACTGGAAATGTTCTGTTTTTTTGTCTATCCCATAGTGTTGGGTGTCGTTGGATAGGTCTTTCACTTAGATTATTAATAGGTATCCGCGCGCTCCGACGTCCGTCCGCGTCGGAGCGCGCGACCTATCAATAATCTAAGGTCTTTCAAAAATACTGTGGGTTTGTGAAAACAACTTTTCCAATAAGGGATTCGTTTGTGATAAGCTTAAAAGCGCTGATTTTTGTTGTTAGTCAAGTGAGCCAGCTACCTAAATGGTTGTTTTTTTGGATACGTGAAAAAATTCTAGTAGTAGGTACCTATATAATATGACGAAGTTAGGAAAATTATGGCAGCTTGGTAGGCTTTGTTTATTTTTAAATAAAAGTACTTTTGATAAGTACTGTTTTGAGACTAAAAAGAAGAAAATAAATTATAGTTTAAGACGTTTTAATAGCTAGTTGAACGAAAAATTAATCGATAATATTATATTAAATAAGTAATGATTGTAACCGTGTGGGGCCGGCATCAAGAATAGCTCCACCCCGTCTCTTTCTATGGGAATCGTAAAAGCCGACTAAGGGATTACCGGGGGACCGGGTAGCAGCGTTCCCCTGTGTACTAAACACATCCACTGCGATCGCCAACCCGCCTGCCAAGCGTTGCGATTATGGCAATACCCCCCTTAGGGGAGGCCTATGTCCAGCAGTGGACGACGAAAGGCTGATGGATGGATGGATAGAATGATTGTAAAAATAGCGTGGGGTGCTTGACATCAAAACATGTTACAAATAGTTCATTGATGTAGTAAAAAGCTTAAATTTTAAGCCAGTTATTATTTTTCTCATTATTTATGAAATTAACTTTAAACTATGTTTACTTTAACTATGTTTACTTTAACTATGTTTAAAGTTATTTTCCAGAAGTTTGAGGTTGACATGCGATCTCTTACTGCGAAGAATCTGAGGAGTGAGGCTGACTGACCGCATTCGTAACAACGACGTAAGAGAGCGAGTAGGTATGAAAGAGAGTATTGGTGTAAAGATGCAAAAGGGAATGCTCCGATGGTTCGGACATGTGGAAAGAATGCCGGATGAGTGACTAGTTAAGAATATAATATACAATGCGAAAGTGGAAAGATGTAGGTAGGTACAGAGGGAGACCGACACTCACCTACCTAGATTAAATCGGTCATGTATTGAAGGAAGGTGGAGTCAGGAGTCTTTGGACCGGAATTATGAATGTTGATGAAGAGAGATGTATGCAAGAATAAAGCATCTTGGCACTCTGTTCTTTCTGCTTACCCCACAAGGGAAATGTCGTTATGATAGGTAGTAGTAGTAACTTTAAATATTAATTTCATGATTAATTGCTTTTGTTTGGCTTTGTATTAATCATACGGATTGGAATACCCATATCCACCTACCCTATTACTCCACTATTATCGCTTTTGATGTGAAACATCTAATGCGAAGGGAGAGTAAAATCGGCTGTTGGCGACGCTTTTATTTTACTTGTCCCATTCAAATTTTGCAAGTTAAATTGGACATACTTCCCGATTTCCGATTAAGCTGTAATTTTACACATATGTGTAGATCGCGTGACAATGCAATATTATGATGACATGGAGCTGATCTGGTGATGCAGCTGGAAGGTGGACATAGGAACTCTATAATGAAACGGCGCAACCCCATCGAGTTTGGGCTCGCATGATTCGTCTTGCCGAGTACTTTGTGTCTAGATGATGTCCAGGGTCTGATGATGGAGCTGAAAGGTGACCACAGTAACTCTGTAATGAAACGACGCAACCCCATCGAGTTTGGAATCATTTGATTCGTCTTGACGAGTACTTTGTCTTTAGATGGTATTCAGGGCCTGATGATGGAGCTAGAAGGTGGCCATAGGAATTCCGGTATAAAACGACATAACTCCATCGAGTTTGGGCTCGTATGATTTGTCTTGACGAGTGCTTTGTCTCTAGATGGTATTCAGAGCCTGACGATGGTGCTGGAAGGTGGCCACAGTAACTCTGTAATGAAACAACGCAACCATATCGAGTTCATACTCGTTTGATTCGTCTTGAGGAGTACTTTGTCAAGTTATGATCATTTTATTTCCACAAAATATTTCCGATGTTTTCACATCTGCTAGACGACCTGCGAAGTCGTTTTTTTAACAAAAATAAATACTATTCAGCTTTATTGTATTATATTAACTAAGTATTGCTAAAGGCGAAGGAAAAAAATGCCGAGAACTGGCACTCAAGGTAATCATGAATATGGAGAAATCTGTAAACGCTCTACCTACTATTACTAAATCACCAGTACCTTAGGTACCTCCTAATATTGTTTAATATTATAATAAATACAATATGAAATATATCACTCTAATAACAGATTTTTGGCCATTTGGTCATGAAGGATTTTTTGAAATAAGTCTTAATACATTTTTTGTGTTCATAGTCGAATGCTCGGCACATGAGTTAATATTATCTTATCTATGATTGACCAACACCTATGAAGGGCTCCTTATGGGTCCATCTAATCAGAAATTGGGTTCTTATAGTTTACCGCTGCCGTAATATTAGGCACGGGTAGAATCTTCACGTGTTAGCGGAGTTGGAATTTCTGGTTATTCGTTCAGATACGATAATATTAGGTATCATTATCGTACAAACATTTCTTTGCTTCGTTATCAGTCAGCTCTTCCGCGTGAATAAATGGTTTAATATGGTCGCGGCAATAATTAATATAAAGCCGGTCGCAAACAACTATGTGGTACTAACATCCCCCAGAGCGGTTCCTCAGGGAACTCTACGACAATGACGTCATCGGACTGTGACGTGTTAAGTCGGTGGTAGCTCAGCTTCTCATCGTGGTTCATTTCCGTCTCGGATCCGTCCGCCTTGTCCGTCTGCACAGGGTACCGCTGTAATTAAATAACCCTGTTATCTGTTGTTAATAATTGCTTACTGTTAAGTCGTGGTCATTATGTTATGCCTTATGCTAGTTTTTAGTTGTGTAAGAATCGAATCCACCAAGCTTTGTCATGAACATTTTGATGCACGGTTGTATTTAAAGCAGAACTCAGAGCAACTATTACTAAGGACCACACCAAAAAAATTGTCCTATGTGGTAATCGAACTCACAAGCCTCAGCACGGGTGCTCGGAATCAAAAGCACTACGCTATTGACTTCTGAGAAAAATGTTTTAATACACCTCCTCCTTCTAATTCAGTACTTACCGAATAAAAGAATCCTTGATTGTCTTTAGTCCATGAGATTGACCAAAACTTAACGTTTTTTAATACTTCTGGATAGTTTGATCCTGAAAATAAGATATAATTGAAAATAAAAGCGTTTACGTCAAACAGTTTACGTTTTGTCCGTGTGATCCTAAGAATACAAGTGTCACCACCCCATTCTTTCCCACGGGTGTCGTATGAGGCGACTAAGGAAAGTAAGCAATTATTACCCATCAGTGGGAGTACCAACAACTCCCGTGTGACCGCCCATGAAGGATATCGTTGCGTTTTGGCTGTAGCAGGAGATAGCCATTTAGATTTCATTTCATATCTGTGAAATGAATTGGTGAGCAGCGGCTTGACAATACTCTCGATATAGTCGAGTCCATGGGCGACGGTTACCATTTACCTACCATCAGATGGACCGTGGCTCATCTGCCACTACATGCAATAAAAAAAAACATTGTGAAGATTTCGTGAATATGCAAATGCGATTGCGTGGCTTTCTATGGCGTTTACGTCTTTGTGTAGGTAAGTTGTGTAGGATTGCAAGTTTGGGTGTCGTTGACTCGTTGCTCTTCTTTTAGTCAGCTAAATTATAATAATGTGAAATTAATATACCTACTTAAATGATTTTTTTATCGTAACCTGTTGGTACAACACTAATCATTAATAATGCTGCTGAGCAGTTTTTTAGGATTTGAATTTAAATGTCTGTAATAGTACCACCTTGAGAGTATACCCTTTCGAACTAAAAAGTTTTTTTTAATCGGTTTACAATTGGCAAAAATATGAACGATGAACATACAAAAAAAAACAACGAGTGTGCTTTACACCATACGACTGAAGTAAAACTTAACAATAAACATATGAATAATTATTATTACATACATATGAATAATTAATTATAATCAGAATACGATTGAGGAATTTTATAATAATGTACGTCTATGATAATAACATAATTTGATATTATAACAAATTAGTATAAATTGGTTGGATTGAATAATTATTAATATGTGACCAAATTGTATTTTGCTACCATATGGTGGTGGTTTTGGTATGGTTTCCTTAATTTAACATATAAAAGATATAAACATTACTGTAATGATTTGTTAAAACGTTTGAAAAGAAATTTTGAAAAAAGCAACTATAGAAAAACTTAAAAAAAAACATAGCATCACGCCTGTATTCCCCGAAGGGGTAGGCAGAGGTGTATTACAAACCCACGACTCGCCAGCAGCTATGTTTGAGTCCCACGTAATAGGGGGCGAGCCTATTGACGTCTACCGGGCACATTTCCAAACTCCAGGCTGCTACTGAGAATTTTTCTCTTTAGGAAAAAGCTCAATAACATTGCCCGACCCGGGGATCGAACCCGAGACCTCATGATTAGCAGTCGCATACACTACCGCTACACCACCGAGGCAGTTATTGAAATACGCAAATGACCCTATTAAATGAAATGGAAAATAATAGACGCGGCTACATATCGACATATCACAAAAGCAACACCGGAAAATCTTCTAAAATTAGAAAAATCCTTAAGTATAATAAATAATTATTTTGTTAATGTTGCAGTAGAACTTACTCGTACAATTGATTCTTCTCGTAATCTATCTGGAAAATACATTTGTGAATCCATTGTAACGCCTGTGGATTCCATGGTATTTCTAGAAGCTACAGAACAAGAGGTTGAGTTATTACGAGCCTTAAAACAAATAGTGCAGCTGGGTGGGATAAAATCCCTACGAAATTAATTAAAATGGCCAAGGATATTATTATTCCCGTTATCACTCATATTATTAATCTAAGTTTTAAATGTGGCGTTTTTCCTAAAATATTCAAAATATCTATTGTACATCCAATTTTCAAGGCGGGAAATAGAGACTGTCTCAATAATTATAGGCCAATTTCAGTCTTACCCGTACTATCTAAGATCCTAGAGAAAATAATGAATAAAAGATTATTATCATATTTAGATAAAGAAAATACTATAGAAAAAAAATTATATTGTTTTAGAAAAGGTAGATCAACAGCGCAAGCAGTCTGACCTCGTTGATCTAGTTGCCTCAAAAATTAACTAACTAAGTAACTTATCATCACGCCATTTCCCTTGCGGGGTAGGCAGAGAGAACAGAGTGCCAAGAGGCTCTATTCTTGCAAACATCTCTTGCTTCCTCAACATTCATAACTCTCTTCATACACGCTCGCCGGTTTCGGAGACTCCTGACTCCTTCCTTCAATACATGACCAATTTGGTCTAGGTAGGTAAGTCTCGGTCTCCCCCTCTACCTACATCCTTCCACAAATTGATAAAAATAATAAATGTATTAGTGTTTTTCTAGATGTAGCTAAGGCATTTGACATAGTCTCTATTCCAATCCTGCTTAAAAAATTGGAAAATGTAGGCATACGAGGAATTCCACTGAAGTTATTTATCTGATTATCTATCACACAGAATACAGATAGTTACACTATTTGGTATAACTAGCAGTAAACTTTCTATCACCCACGGCGTACCCCAAGGAAGCATGCTTGGGCCGACACTTTTTTTAATATATACAAATGATATCTGCAAATTAAAATTGAATAACTGTAACATATTTACCTTTGCTGACGATATAGCGCTTATCTTTCAAGGGATAACTTGGCAAGAGGCAAAAACTAATGCTGAAACCGGATTAAAAACAACTGCCAATTGGCTTAATCAGAATATGTTAACGTTAAATATAACTAAATTAAAATTCATTCTTTTTGGGATAACGGAAAGATCATTGCCCGATTATAACCTAAAAATAAAACTACATACCTGTTATAACAAAAATGAAAATTCATGTGATTGTTCATTTTTAGAGTGAAATAACATCATTAAATATTTAGGAATTCTAATAGACGAAAAAATTACCTGGCAGGCACATATCAATCAATTAACTGATAGAACAAGAAGATTAATATACATTTTTAAGAAACTTCGACATATCACTGAGTACCCTCTTTTAAAAACTATATAATTTGCTTTAGCTCAAGCTATCTTCACCTATTGTATTACATCATGGGGTGGGGCGCGAAAGACACACTTAATCAAATTAGAAAGAGCACAACGAGCGCTACTTAAAGTAATAAAATTTAAACCTTTTAGGTATTCCTCAACAGACCTGTATACAGATTGTGATGTACTTACGATAAGACAACTGTTTATTAAAGACACTATGATATCTCAACATAAGAAAATTACCTTCGATGACCAACATTCAAATATACGAAGAAAACACAATGTTTGGAGCAAACATTGTGTTTTCTTCGTATTTGTGCTAAGTACGAAACATATTTCATAAACAAATTTCAGTATTATCTTGGCCCCATGCTATACAATAAAATAAACAAAATTCTTCAAATATATCCACTAAATAAGAATCAATGTAAAAAAGCAATAGTGTCATGGCTAAAAACACAAAATTATGATCAAATAGAAAACCTATTTGTAACATTAAGATAAAATAAATATAGATATTTATTTTATCCTAAATCGTAAAAGCTTTTCGCCATAGATATGTAGAATTATTCCGAATATCTTATTTTATAATATGTTTTTCTTAGTGGTGCCACAGAATAACATGTACTAACGTAGTGGTGCATACAAATACATTTGAAATTAAAAAAAATATACAAATGAATATTTTACTTCAAATAAAAATAAAAAATCATACAACTAGTAGTGATATTTGTTAACGTCACGATATTTAAGCTAAACCCACACAGATATCTTGTTTAGAGATGATTTATGTACTGAACTACTTACTAACTATGGTATTTTAATATTATATTAAGTGGTTGTAACTTCTCTATGTAAATCTTTAAGTTACATAGGTAATTTTAGGTAATTCATTGTAGTATTGTGTATTGTGCAAGTATCAAAGAAAGGAACTAGCGTCTATAATACAGGTTCGGCCTAGTTTAGATGCTAGTGTTCAAGTAATTATACATACATTTACTTACTTACATAATAAGGTTAGTAATTATACTTCTGTATTTTGTTTGGTTTCAATAAAGATTATTATTAGTTATATTAAATTTGCATGCTAAAAGGCAGAATATTTTTAACACTAAGAGCTTATGTAATAACCCATACTCGCAAATAAATAGATTTGATTTGAAATATAATATATATTATTAATAATGTTAATATCTATACAAGTGAATACAGTGCGAAAGTGATAGCTCTATTAGGTATGTCTGGCATAGAAGAGTTAGGTGACGATTAATTATTATAATAAATACATAAACATATATATAACATTCCTTTTTTGTTTTGTTTCTCCATCTCTGTGCCTAATTTCATCCAGATCCGTTGTGGTGTGATTGAGTAACAAACATCCATCCATCCAAACTTTCCTATTTATTAAGATCACCATTATTTCCCATTCATTATGATAAACGCTTAGCGCAAAATAAATGTTGATATTCTTCATAGAAAATTAAAGTGTATTTTTTTGCACTCAGTGCTTTAAACGTCATTCATTCACCAGGTGCCATGTTAATGCTCACGGGTTGTAGGTAGGTTCCCTATTCGTTCCAGGGAGGCTGATCCTTCCGCAGACCCGAACCGCCGCCAGCGACTGTGGTGGCGCAGGCATGAGTATGCGCCTAATGCCGCCCTAGCTGAGGCTGCGGGTGGATGGAACGGGGAACGTCCGCCACCCGCAAGGCCTCCCGCGAAGGTGCGATGCTCCGTGTGCGGGTGCGTCGCTCAGTAGAGGGTACCCGAAAGGGTAAGCCGCCGGCGGACCACCGAAGGAATGTAACATAGTTCCAGTGGCCCGCCAATAAAGGCGGAGAGACGGCACACGGCGGGTTTCTTTAGTGGGTGAGGGCCCCACACTACCCTGTTCGTTGCCCCGAACGACGGGGTGTGCGGTTAGGTACATTTTTTCCCGCCTAAACAAAAAAAAGGGTACCTATTCGTTACGTTCGTTAATCAAGTTAATAGGTTATCTATTAACTTGATTAGAATCAACAATCTAAAAATAATATTCTTAAATTGCACAACCGCTAAAAGCATGTTTTAATTTAAGCTATACCCACTTAGATTATTTTTATAAATAACCCCGGATGTTTATTTGTCTTTGGTCTATTATTTATAACCTTGCTTTTAGTTTTCAATTAATTATAACTATTCAATTAATTAATTAGCTTTCAATTGCATAGTAAACTAGGATATCATAAACGTACCTGTGGCTACATCTTTCAAATGTATCGTGATCCAGTCGGAGCCGCTAACGGACAGGCCATACGCGAACGTACTACCGTCCTCGGAGAAGCGTGACCCTGACAATGCCACCGTGCCGTCTTCCGAGAGCTTGTTGGGGTCAAGGAACACGCGGGGCTCACCCTCCAAGCTATCTTGTACGTACAGAACTCTAAAAAACGGTATTTATTTACAATTATTAAGCCTTGACTGAAATCTGCGTAACGCAAAGTGCGGTCAGGGAGCTGTGGCTGCTGGACGTCCATAAGTCGAGTGGGCCGGATGACATCGTTGCGATGGTTCTTCAAACGTTCCCTACGTTTACCTCCGTCCATACGCGCCTATTCGATAAAGTACCGGCTTGGTTCCAGCTTCGTAGAAATTAGCCCATGTTCACTCGATTCCCAATAGAGGTGACATACGAGTATTTTACCAATCGCGATGCGTGCCTGCGACTGCGTCCGCGTATACTTCAGAATATTAATTCGCCACTCTATGGCTTACTTATTATAACTATAAAACAATTGTTATTCCAAAGGACTCATCCATTATCCGGAAAAACAACCCTTTTCTGGGCTCTGGACTATACGTATTCTAAATTTCATGATAATCGTTTTTTTAATGATCCTTAATTTTTAATTAATGATTTTAATGATCCTTAGTCTTAATGATTTTAATGATCCTTAGTCTTTATATAGATTTGACAAAACACAATTTTACGAGAACTTACTGTTGATTTTGTAACCCAGTATTTTTGAAGAAGAAGTATCTGTTGCCTCGCTTGAGGGGGCTCGAGTATTTAGGGTAGTTCCATAGCTCGGTAAGTCTTTGATTGATGTCGTCCTTAACTGGGCACGCGTCCAGATACGGACGAGTGAGCCTGTTCTGTGCCTCTATGAACTCTTTGGTTTCGTTTGAATCAGGGTCTTCTAGCCAACGGTACGGGTCGGCGATCTGTGTGTCCAATATAGGTTATTTTTAATTCTTGTAACAGTTAAAGCATCCCTGGTGTCTCGTTTCGCATTATAAAATCTTTAATAAAATGTAGTTAACTTCCGTAACAAGGTGCCCTTCTTAAATAAGTCACACTTTTTGCTTTTTGAGTTCCCTACCTCCCGTCACTGCATCACAATGTTTGCGAATATTATATATTATTATAATTAGTAGTATTATCACAAATTATTAATTAAGTAACTATCTCAGTACCAGTTAAGTACCTATATGACATTTAAAAGCATAATGAAAATATAATACTACTAATTAGGGCCGTAGCTACTTGTAGCTTCATTTTAATTGACTGGTAGATGAACCTACGACACTGAGTGCACAGGTAAACCAGTTGTAGATCCTTAGTACTGCCCGTTTTAATTCGGGCTGCTTATTTTTATATAATTTGATATACCTAGTAGGTATATCTGGAAACAATATAAATAAAATGTTTTTTAGATGGCGCACATGGAAAAGTCCATGCGCCGTGCGGTAAGGAACTGAAAACATATTTTGTACCCCATCCCAATCCACGCAAATTTCATAGAGGCTATTCTGGAAAAATAAACTCTGAGTTACGTTACTGTAAAATAAACTGAACACCACACATTTCCCTAAATGCCCCTTACATACTCTCCCTTCATACCCGCGCGTCTGTAGCGGAACCTTCGGATTATCACTTGCTACGATACTGACTGAAAGTTCTCGAGTGGCGCCCACGTATCGGACGGCGCAGCGCAGGACGGCCCCCACCAGATGGACCGACGATCTGGTCAAAGCTGCGGGGAGCCGTTGGATGCGGTCGGCACAGGACCGCTCGTTGTGGCGTTCTCTTGGGGAGGCCTATGTCCAGCAGTGGACGTTGAAAGGCTGATGGATGGATGGATGGACGATACTGACATACTTCGCTAGCCTCCCTCACGCTTAGTACCTTTTTTTACAAGAGCATTTAAGACTAACCCAGTTACGACGACTGACCTAGTGTTATAGAAGGCTCTTTCCCTCTCTTCAAGAAGACACTCAAAACTAACAGAAAATTAATTGCTGTGCACCGAGAAGATTCACCGCTACTTCTAGGAAGTGGAAATAAAATTGTGTGATGTGACTCACCTTAACTCCGTGGTAGTCGTCAACGACGCTCTCCTCCCTCCTCGCCTCCGGGTATACTAACTCTATCGTCGAAGGAGTGATCGCTGACGTCGAAACGCTTGTGCATTGCAATAACGCACACACTGACAAAACACATACATGCTCCAAAACGCGCATAATGCTGACGTTTTGTACAAGTAGTATAGGTCTGTGTTTTGTACAAACTGAATGGCTTCAATTAAAACCAACGTCTTATATAGGTAGTTATCATTGTAGCATAATAACAACAAACCCGTTCTGCGGATTAGAAGAAAACATGTTGTTTAAATAAAGTTCTGTGCGACTAATAATAGTAAATCTCTCAGGGTCAATTGCCGTTTTAGATCGATACTTACTAACGGAGACATGAAGTATGTAAGTTTTAAGTACGGGGTACTCCTGATATTAGCCATATTAACTTAATAAATCCACCTCAAAATAAACAGAAAACTGTGCTAAGTCGAAATGTGTGAGGCCACTGTAGGTCAGTGCCTCATCTCCTTGCCTTCAGGGCCTGGTCAAAGTGAAAATCAAAGAGATATGGTAATCTCAAAGCTAAACTCGTTGTTGGTCAGCGTTCGTATAGGATGCTAATTCTTTCCCAACGTAATGGAGGCTCGTCTTTAACAGTCTGCAAATGTTGAATGAAATGAATGTGAGGGTTCAAATGGGCGACTTAGTGGTTTACTCTCTGCTATATGCACACGATGCGTCTTCACTTATTACCGCAGTCTGCGACTGACCTGCAAGCCCTAGTCGACGTAATGACAGAAGATTGTAAGACAAGGGGCCTACATGTGAATGTGAGCAAAGCCAAAATAATGGTCATTGAAAGAGGACAAGCCAGAACAGATGTTAGAGTATGAATAGGAAATGATGTGCTGGAACAAGTGGATGAATTTGTATATCTTGGATGTGGATTCAGTTGGGATGAAACCACTTATATGAAAGAAGAGTAAATGCGGAAAATAGAGTGAACGGAGCTTGCGGAGCGGAGGGACTACTTCTCGGCAGCCACCACCTCAGCCAGAAGGAACGTGTCGCAATACACAACGCAGTGCTTGTCCCAACGTTATTATATGGAGGCGAGAGTTGGGTAGGTACGCAAAAAAAGAGCATGAGAGTAAAAACAATGCGGTCGAAATGCGATCTCTGCGGAGAATCTGTGGAGTGAGGTTGACTGTTAGCCGTGTGGGTAAAAGTTGCGGGGTATGTCAAATGTCAAAAAATATAGATCAAAAATGTTTAAAAAATCGCGCCATCAAATAGTATGAATTTTAATTGCAAAATTAAACTTACTGTATTGGTTTAATGCATGTAAATGCTTTCCGATAGATGGCGTTGGTCGTAAAGACAAATGTGATGAGGAGATTGGGATGATCGAAAGATCTGTACTATAGCTCAGTGGCTTAGAGCACTTCCCCGGATTTGAAAAGACGTGGCTTCGATTCCCGCTAGTACAAAAATTCTCTTTTTCCTTATTCACAAATAATTTGTACTTTAAAAAGTGGCGGAGCATGTCTAATGCTTAAAAATATGAATCAAGAATTATGAATGTTGAGGAAGCGAGATACGTATACAATAATAGAGCATTTTGTTTTCTCTGCCTACCCTGTGAGGGAGATGGCGTGGTGATAAGTAAGTAAGTCTTAGGAGTGGGACATATACGGGATATATCTGTAGGGTTTGTGAAGTAAGGAATCTAATTTTTATACTAGTAACAATAGGAACAGAACTATAATATGCTGGAGACACGCGAGCGGGATATCTATGTAAATCCGTTGCGGTACCTCTTTATTTTTATACCTAGATTTTATTGCCTTAAGTTGTATTTGTATCTATGCATAAGTTATAGTCAGACTCGTACCAGGGGTATATATAATTAAACTTAAACATTTAGTAAATGGGTTAAGTAAAAGATGGAGAAGATGCCACAATAATATTATAAAGATCGGTGCAGAACGATTTTAAACATTATCTTTGACGCTTATCTATAGGAGTAGTAGGTATGCCTAGGTACATAATGCCTCTAAAATGTTACTCGGGGTCTTAATGGGGGCTTTTTAGATTTTGTCTAGAACTATATAATGAAGGTTCATGCAAATAAATATAGCTTCCCCTATCTATTACGAAATAAGTAAGATTTATTCGAAAATCTTCAAGAACATCGTCATACTTTACTCAATTTTCATATAACATAATAAATCACACACCGAAACCTTCCTTGTGAATCACTTCATTCATTGTGTAAAACGCATTAACATCGGTTCAGTGGTTTTTGAGTTTATTACGTTCAGTTAAGACTCACTAGTTATAATGTAAATGTATCATCTATGGTTACGACAGAAAACAGACGTGGTTGTTGGACTTATTTTATAATATAACTATTATTATAAAGCCGTAACAGAGCTATGTCTGTACATTTAAGATATTTGAGAAAAAATGACTGATTTAGGCTATATAGGCGTGTCTGAACTGAACACGAAACTATTTTTTTTAGATTTTTTGTCTGTTTGTTTGTTCGCGCATCACGCAATAACTACTGAAAGGATTTTGACGTAACTTTTTTTGTTTGATAGCCCTTGATTAGACTTAACATCAAATAGATAGAAGACATTTATATAAAAGAAGAAAAATTATAAATTGCTGATGAATAACTTAGACTATCTAGCTTTATTATAAACTAGCCTTTGCCCACGGCTTCGCCGCAGCTAAAAGCTAATTGTTGGAATATATCTCAGATTCCCGATATAGTAGCGGGATAAAATGTACTTATACCAGTTTTTGAGCCTAATCAAGAGCTATCAAATAAAAAAGTTGCATCAAAATCCGTCCAGTAGTATTTGCGTGATGCGCGAACAAACAAACAGAAAAAAAATAAAAAAATAATTGTTATGTGTTCAGACACGCCTATATATCCTAATTTTTTTTCTTAAATATCTTTAATGTACAGGCACAACTCTGATACAGCTTTATAATACGAGTAGTATAGATTTATTAAATTTATTATTATACCGACAGTCACACAGGGAGCTCACAGATAAACAAATAAAAATTCTAAAAAAAAATGTTTTGTGTTATACACGTCTATATAGCCTATTACAGTAATGATTTTTTCTCAAATATCTTAAATGTACAGACAGCTCTGTTACAGCTTTATAATACCTAGTACAGAAAACTAGCCTTTGCCCGCGTCAAAAGCCAGTTTTTTTTAGGTTATATCTCAGGTTCTTGATATAGTAGCGGGATAAAATATACACCAGTTTTTAAGTCTAATCAAGAGCTACCAAATAAAAAAGTTGAATCAAAATCCGTTCAGTAGTTTTTGCGTGATGCGCGAACCAAAAACAACAAAAATAAAATCGTTTTGTGTTTAGACATGCCTATATAGCCTAGGAAGAGAAGAAGAGCCGACTGAGGGATACCAGGGGAGTGGGCAGCAGCACTCCCTCGAGCAAACTAAAAATAGAAGTACTTATCAACACCCCATTCTTTCCCGTGGGTGTTATACTTGTAGGGTTGGCTACCAAGTGGGAGTTCCTACTTACATGTTATGGTGCCCAAGCCGAGCCCTTGTGACAGACCATGAAACACCTACAGGTCTTTTGGTTGTACCGGGAGATAGTCGTTAATTCTCTAATTTCACAGCAGCAAAATGAAATGGTGAACAGTGGATTGTTAGTATGTATTGTTAGTACCTATTGTTGAGTCTATGAGTTACGGTTACCACTAATCAAATGAGCCGTGGCTCGTCTGCTACCTTATGCAATAAAAAAAGTGTCTGAACAGATTTAAGTTAGAATGTAGTTAGGTGTAAGTAATTAACAAACAGAGTAGGTACTTAATGTCAAACAACAGGTTAAGTAAGTATACAGTTTTGCCCGCCTTACCAAAAGAAGACTTAGGAAAAGTATATATCTGTTTTCTCAACCAGTGTAATACGAGTGTATACGAGGCGCCCAAAGAAACGCAGATAATACTACTTTATGACACAAACATCTCCCTGCGAAATGCTCATGTATTAGGCAAATTTAAACTTCAATCATCTAGTGACTACAGTGTATATTGCTTCCGTAGATATTGTTTAATTTTCGTCAAGAGAAAGAAAAATATCTACCATTTCGAAACTTTTTTTTTTTTATTAGGTACCTAATAATGGCAATACTATTTCGAAAATGTCAAATTGTATGGCGGTGCGTCGCTTATTTGCCAATCATTGCCGTCTTTTATTAAATTTAAACATATTCGCGGTCAAACAACGACAAGTTTTCACTAGTGCGAAAACTGCAAGTCACTTAATTTCCAACAAAGTCATATTGGTAAGAATTTCCAATGTTTACATTGTTTACGTTCAAACATATGTGCTTTTAGCTCCAATAACTTTTAATTTAAACTGTTGTGTCGTATTCCTAGTTAAGTTACTGTGATATGTATTTAGTTCACTGTGTTAAGTAGTTTATTCCAACATTTTAACGTATTACTTTGAAGATCAAAAATTACCTAACCTTAAAATTGTATAAATTGACTGTCACTTTATTCATTGCATCCCGTCGTTTAAAAGTACCTAACCATTAGGCAAGCCGCGTAAAAATCGACCTTATGTTCTACAGATAAGTTCTTTTATCATTATAATGTATATTGATGTTTATCTAATTTAGAGTAGTTATCTCCTTTGGCGTCCAATTTGAATATGGTTTATGTAGATTGAAAGTTAATAGATAACAAGAACTAAGAAAGAAAGAGTCATCCTAAACAAATATATCCATTTGTTAGTATTGTATTAAAAATTCTTACCAATATTATATGTTTCAAAATGAGTTTGTTTGTTTTAAGTTGAAACATGATGGCCAATAAATGTTCAGGCTGATGCCCTAGAATTTACAGAGCCCAAATGTATGTTAAAAGCTTAAATAAAGAACTATAAAGTTCATGAAGCACAAAATTTCTGGACAAAGGCTATGAAGAAGATTTATCATTAGATGATACATTCTCTTATGGCAATACCACAATGTTGACATAGAAATAAAACTCCATTTTCCATACTAAACAAATATTAATAATAATAATTTATTTATTTCAGATAACACATAATCCATAGCAATTTAAATATTAAAAATAAAATTATACAATTTCATTAATTAATTATAAAATTAAAATTTGAAATAATTTAAATAAATAGATAAATAAACGCTTATTACACAGTTAATAACTAGCAGAGCACTACTACTAAGAGCATGATAAATAGTAAAATAAAACAGAAAAAACTGTGAATCAGCATGTAAGTTGTGTTCTTTCACATAATAGTTTAGAGAGGATAAACTATGATCCCATCAAATCTTAGACGAAGAATAATATAGACTCGCTACTATTTTGACATTAAAGATGAAAAGGATACACATACTAGGTTTTACCAAGAATGAGAGAGACAGGTATAAGTATACTTATCCTTTTCGCGTATGCGTCAGTTGTATTTGGACCCAATGAACTGGGTCCAAACAATAAGGTGGCCAACCGTCCCCATCATCAGTATGTAAGCTTGTTTTTGTATTGACGTAAAAAAAACCTTTATTAATCACGTTATATACGCTAATATTACATGTTTTAATACATTTTAAGCAAAATATAAGCATAACTGCAATTTCCTTTGCCCTGTCATTCTTTTATCCAGCTAAAACAGGTAGTACATTTTTAGTCAACAAAATTATAATCATAGTTATCTTTTAAAATTATTCCGGTTATCTATTGCTATCTCGACACTGCATACGCTGATAGCTTGTCTATAATATCCTTCGTCTAAGCATCAAGTTGATAGTATCACTTGTCAGTTGACAGATTTATCGCATGTTACCAGGATTAAAACATAATATGCCTACATGAGTAAAGGTTATTTATTTTAGTATAATTATCTGTAGTAAACTAGCAATACAAATAATGTTTGATGTTAATATGCATAACTTACAGCTGCTACTCAATATATTTTTACCCTACTTTGAAATATATTTGTATAATGTAGCGGTTATAAGTGTTTAAAAGTGAATTTAAAGAAAAGGAAGGTTTGATTTATATTGCTTTTTTGTGAACTTTTCACAGGTATTCTATGAACTATAAAAATCTATTCAAAATTTATTGTTTATTTGAATTACAATACTTTTATATTTGTACAGCTTGGGGAACAAATTGTTGGAAGAGTGGTTTAGATACCGTCCTCCCATTCCAAGTATTGTAGGTTCAATTCCCATACTGGACAATTCTTTGTGTGGTCTTCAAATCTGGTTGTTTTTCCATTAAATTGTGCGTCCAGTGATACAAAATTGCGTAGGGAGTTGTGTTCCTTTAAAAAAATATATGAGAGAAGTGAGTATATAAAGTAAATAATAATGTAAAAAGTAGTTCTGTTTAACGTGAACCAAAAATAATTATTTTTAAGTATAGTCTGAGGAAAATGCCAAACAAAAGCTCCTATACAAGCTGCATGATAATAAGGCTAATTCAAACTGAAATTACATATTGTTTGCAATAACAATAGGCACTGTTTGTATCATTCATTATCAATACCATTATATTGTCAATAGTTTTGTAGATGTTAATGATGTTTTATATTTATAGAGCTACTAGCCTTTGCCTGTAAGCTAGTATTTCTCAGGTTCCCAATATTAGTGGCAGAATAATAAGTATACCAGATTTTAAGTCAAATCAAAAGCTATTAAACAAAAAATATTGCATCAAAATCCGTTCAATAGTTTTTGCGTGATGTGCTAAACAAATAGACAATAAGATTCTTCTGGCATATCCAGCGCTACCTGTCGGGTCTAATTGTGAATCTAAAGCATTCATAGGTTCATTAAAATACACATAAAAAAATCCATTAACACCAGTCCAGCAGCTTAGGAGGAGTTCAATGATGTATATACGTACAAAAGAATTATATAAGTATATATATGAATTATATAAGTAAGATTTTGCATAATTAGAAAAGATAAGCTTATAATAACTAAAACCCGATTTTACAGAACCTCCTGTTTTTGAAGTCAGTTAAAAATTAAATAACGCGATAGATTCTATAACAGTATAAGTAGTTTGATTTCATAATCTTCCTTAGCCAAATAGTCCATCATGTCACAGATTTCCCTTACAAATCGTAAAATGCTTTGTTGTATTTTTTTAAGACATTTAATATGTATGTACATGTTTTGCTAGCATCTACAAACTTGCACGCAATTATTTGTGGAACACGACATCACTTTCCTCTGTGAGAAGCATATTTATAACCCTCAGCGTGGAAGGTATCGAAGTTTGGTGGTCGGCCGCAAATATATACATAACTTATGCTGCGGGCACACTAATGGGAAACGCCGTTAATTATTGCGATGATGGGCGTTTAACGTTGGTGTAGCCACGACTTAACACCAGAATTTGACAACGGCATTCAGCTTGCTTTAGGCGATAACTCCAGTGGCGGTACCTCAAAGAGATTTAACGCAAGCAATAACGCGTTGATCGGCCAACTACTTTTGTCATTCCGCACCGTGAGCGAGAAGGAATCGAATGTGTTTGTTATAATCTAAATCGATAAATACGTCGGTGCTAAAGCATGGAGTGGACTAACAAGAAAGTAATTTCGTTTCTAGAGATTTTACAAATAGAAGCAATATATTGATCTCTACCTATATATATATAAAAATCAATTGCTGTTCGTTAGTCTCGCTAAAACTCAAAAACCACTTAACCGATTTGTGTAATTGTTTTTTATTGCTTTGTTCGCTCTGATACACACCCGTTTAAAAGAAAAAAAAAATAGGGAAAGCTCTTCAAAACTGTTGAAAAATTTGAAAATTCAAAATTGTTAATTTTGTATGGGAATCATCTCTGAATTATGAACCTGGCAACACAACAAAATGACAGCTACTGTAATTTTTTCTAATTAATTTTTAAAAACCTATCTAAATTCTAACTTTAGATAATGCAGATTGATTAGGAGTAATATCGCTTATAAAATAAATGTAGAAGACGAATTTCCCTGGGTCATATAGTAAGTACCTAATAAAATTGACACTCATCACAAAATACAATGTAGCAGCGTCAACTTCTATCTTGCTTGAAATTCAAGGAACATTGATGTCAATTTTATCGACAAGAATGGGTATGGACGTTGAACGTTCAAGTGCGGCCAGAGATGTGTAACTCAGGAGTGATTGATACAAAAGATGTATAATATTTCAAAATGCGTAATCACTCTTTGGTTTCGAAAATACATCTTTAACTCACTACGTTAGGATTGATTAGATGGAATGGAATGATGGACGTAGACTTAGAATGAGACAATAGATAAAGGATATTGTGAATTGAAAAGAGATAACATAAGTTGTAGGCACGCACAAACGCACTCTTTTGAAATACAATGACGATAGGTACACAGAAACTTAGACTCTCTGTCGTTATAGTAAAAAGCTCAAAACCGGTTGCGACTTGAGGGAATGAGAGAATAACTACATGAATCAATAGATATATGCATCACTTATGATCAACTGAATGAATAACGTCATCCGTAACCAAAGATTTAAAAGAGTGATTTAAAACTTTCGAAGAAAAAAAAAATATAAATCACTGATCTCATTGGTGATTTAGTTTGCGCATCTCTGGCGGCCACCCAATTTATCGCGTTAATAATTAACGCAATAATTACCGCGATTATGGGCATTGACGTTGCCCGTTAATATAGCCCGATCAATAGAAAATTAAAGTGTTGGTGAACTTTTAACACTCATTTTGGTAAGTCGTAGAGTTATTATAAGATGGATTAGTTTATACTTCAACTATATACAAACAATATTAATTGTTACGGTAGCGAAATACTTTCAGAATATAAATCCAAGTAACATTTACATAATAAGATACCATTTAATACAAACTTTTTTTCCTTTGATTCCATTATATTGTATAATTTCTATCTCGCCTAGTTTACCGACCATTGCAAAAAACTAATTGTTATCTAATATTTAATCGAGATATCACGTATTGTACGTAGTTCTTTTACCAAGTGATATTAAACGCAGCATTCCTTTAAACATCCGTTCTTTGTGCACGTCCGAACATAATACATTTCTCATTCAAATACTTTCACTTTTGTAACAGAAGCGTACTAAGGAAACGTAAGTGTAAATTACTGTTAAATAAACAATAATAGTTTGTTCGGTCATTTAAGTTTTTGTTTAGTGGCAACCCTCGCTCATGGGCGCAACAATAACCTGTCGTGATTCCCACTCAAGACAATTAATTATTTGTGTGATGAACACAGATATTTGTACTGCGTCTGAGTGTTTTCTATCTATTATATGTATGTATTGACCAGAGGACGTTGTATAAAATGTCCGTGAATATTATTATTAATAGTAGAAGCACTGCCAAGCCGCTGCCCATCGTGAAGGCTAATCACTATACTGAAGGGAGTGAAAACAAGTAAAACACATAACTGATAGCCTAGTTGTAGGACCAAGGAGTGCAAAAACAGTGGTATCGAGTTCCATACTCGCAAGCAACCTCTCAATTTTCAGAATTTATTTATATCGTCTTCCAAGCCTTACCTACCCCAATATTTTTTTATATACTACATACATACACAGCATGGTGGACTACCACCATTCCTCTCTTAGAAGAGACCTGTGCGCAATAGTAGAACAGTAATAATAATTAAACGATTTGCTTATAACTACATATAATATATGTTAAATTAATTTATAGTGACCGCAAGATTGCCGGCTCGTGGGTCCGGCGGACACCGTTTGTTTTTTGTTAAGGTGGAAAAATGTACCTAACAGCACACCCCGTCGTTCGAGGCAACGAACAGGGTAGTGGGGCTCTCACCCACTAAATAAACCAGATGTGACGTATGAAAAAAAATTTTCATTACTCATACTCTGAAAGTAGGCCTGAAGTTGCCTGAGGAGCGGGTTGAAAGTAATACTTTTCAGCCCCAGGGAGAATTACTTTCAACTGACAGCTGAGTAATTATAAAAAAAAACAGTTCTATTTTCTGTACAGCCAGTCAATTACAGCGCGATGTAAAATTGAAATAACATAAAGTTAAGTATTTATTAAAGAATTTGTTTTTTATATGCATTATTTTAATATAGTTGCAACTATATAGAAAATTTATATTTTTTCAATGATTAAAATGAAAAATAATGGCTAAATAGCTGACAGGCCACAGAAAAAAAAAAACAAAATCGGCGGGAGACGGTGATTCCAAATTCAATTTTTAGTCTCCCATTTTTTCTTTAGCTAATTCATGATTTTATTTTTAGTTTCCTCGTATTCGTAATGAAAAGCACAGTGTTTACCTCGGGATAAAGACTTATTTAGTCATTTGTTATTTGCTTTCATCCCTAGGGTAACAATGTACCATTAAATGAAAAAAAAATGACGAGAATTTTTTAGGACATGTATTAGTCAGCGTGGTGACCCACGGCTTTAGAACGTGAGAGGAATCGCGCTATGAGAGGAAGCTTGCGGCCAACAGTGACAGTAATATGGCGAGAAAAAGTAAATAAAACGATGGCAACCCAGGATTTTCAAAAAGAGTTTCTCGATCCTTAGTCCAAGGTCTCAAAATTGTAATCTTCGTCTCTCTTTTCGATTTATATGCGCATCTTAACACAGTGATCACTGACTAGTACAGAGCTATAATAACTAGTACAACAATACTCTCTAGAGTTACGTACAATAATAGAACATGCTAGTTTCTCTAGCTTGCATACTGCTGATTTGTGTTTTAAGTAATAGTTACGAAACGGTAGGCGCCGGCTTGGTTGTCTCCCTGGTGTTACCAACGTCCATGAGCGGCGGTTACCACTTACTATCGGGTGGCCGTGTGTGGCCGGCTTTAGAATTGTCCCACCCCTCTACTCACGGGAGTCGTAAGAGCTGACTGAGGGAATACCGGGGTGTGGGCAGCAGCACTCCCTCGAGTATTAACAAGATCCACTGCGATCGCCAACCCGCCTAACAAGCGTGGCGATTATGGCGTTATCCCCCATGACGGGACCGCTCGTTGTGGCGTTCTCTTGAGCCTATTGTCCAGCAGTGGACGGTGAAAGGCTGATGGATGGGCCGCTTGCTCGTCTGCGGCCATTGGCAATAAAAAAACACAAATAATTGGTATACATACATAATCGCTATAGTAATGGTAATTAAGCGATATGCATGACATTCAAATAATTGATTTTAGCACAGTCTCTTGTTGATAGCGAAGTCATAGAATACTATTTTTCAAAGATTAGTTATTCATGCACAAAATCTATTATGAATATGAATGAGATTCATTTAGGACTAGCTGCTACCCGCATGGAATTCTGGTACTGATATTTCAGTTATTTTTGTTGTTGCAGTGATTAACCAGTATAGCGTTTATTTAGTCCTTATTACATTAGCTATTTGCCTGTTAAAGTCTCGTTAATCGGACCAGCCGTTTTGACGAGAATAAAACTATTTTGTTGTTGTTAGTAACGTGTGGACCGAGGCTATAATAGAAGGCTTTACGCAGTTACTGTTGTAAAGGATGGTTCCTCTGTTATAATTGTAATTTGGATGGCACGACTTGGATTCACTTTTCTATCATAGGCAGTTTACACGCGATCGATACGCGACGCGACCATAAAACTATCCACTTTACTATTTGCCCCGGGCAAGCTTAAAAGATAAACTTGTGTTGCCAATGTGTATTTAAAAAATAAATATCATAATTCTTTCTGTCTGTTATTGACAAAGACTAAGTACTTTATGCACTGACCATTCAGAAAAAAACTAAAAGTACCTGCACAAATTAGCGCATTCAAACATTGTGTCATCGTTTGGGTGTATTAAATTTGAATATATATATATATCATACCCATAGATAAGTATATATTAAATCTATGGTCATAACCAATATACATATAACATATTATTCCTAATTGATAAGTTTTGTGCCATGTTGCTAAAATAATGAAAAAACACCTAAACTAATATATTTAAAATCAGACCTCATTGATAGAGTAACCTACTTTTACTGGCTACTTAGAAATCTATTAGAAAAACAAAACCTGTCAACGATTACGGGAATATAGTAAACATGAGCAAAGGATCATCTTCGCTAAGTTCGAAGGACTGCTGCGACATCACGGTTGGTTGGTTCCAAAAAGCACGAATACTCCGATGGTATTACCATATAAGGCGTTGGTTTCATCAAAGTCGTTTAGTTTGTATGAAGCGTCAGCACGCGCAAGGATCACCATGCGCGTTCTGGAGTATTCATGTGTTGTGTCAGTGTGTGCGTTGTTGCAGTGCGCACGCGCCTCGACGTCGGCGAGTCTCTCGAAGATGGTGTTTGTATACCCGGAGGCGAGGAGGGATGAGAGCGTCGTCGACGACTACCACGGCGTTAAGGTCAGAAACCATTTTTTCTACAATGCATTCATTTGACAGTCTTTGAGAATTTGGGACACTACGTATAAAAGTACTGCTACTGACCATATCGCGCTAATAATCAGCACTTGAATTATGATAATATATTAACAACAGCTGCAGAATTATAGGTAACTGTTGACGCTTATAATTGGATAATTAATTTACTAATGGACAAGCACATACTAATTGTACAGCTTACATTCGTAGTCTATAATAAAGGTGTATACGTCTCGAATGACGTCTGTGTTGAACGATTTATTTCTTCTCAAATGTGATAGACATGTGCACGTTTTACGCGCTTTACAAACGTGATATTTTATCTAAACCTTTATCATTTGGAACGTCACTAAACTGATAGATTGTTTAATAATATAGCGGTCAGCATATTCGATCTATGAATCGTCACTGTAAAGGCAATTTTACTCGAAGCTAGCACTAACTACCTACTGAGTATTGGCCATGTTAAAACTATTTTCTACAGACCAGGGGGGTTAGGCAGAATGTCATATTTCACGTGTCGACCGTATCGAGATCACTGTGATTGGTTAAGAAACCGACGCGTGATGTCACAATAATCCGTTGGCCAATCATAGTGATCTCTCAACCAATGACAGTGATCTCGATACGGTCGACACGTGAAACATGACATTCTGCCTAACCCCCCAGGATTGCATGGAAATTAAATTCGCCCGTATCAAATCGTGCCAAGATCCATGTCTGTGCTGCCAATGCTATAGAACTAATAGTGCTTTGGCGCAAAAAAAAAAACGTTTGCAAAAAAATACAATTAGAAAATTGTGTAGCTAGTTGAAATAAAAAGTAGAAAATAATATTATAAATTGATTGTAAAATAGCATGGGATGCTGTGTACTGTCTTAATAATATATTAAATGTCAACACCACTACCATTTCAACACCCCTTTTTTACAATCGTTATTACTATTTATTATAATCGCTATTATTAAGTGATTGTTTATTTTCCATTTTATAGCAAGTGTCGTTATACCAAATTGTGGATGGTGACGCGTAGAGCGTCCTAGGCAAGTGTATTGTCAGATTTGCTGTCTAAAGCGACTTATTCACCATCCATCCCCGCTGTACGTCCGCTCAAGGCCACGGTTCTGGACGTAGCATACGCACCATCATGCTACAATCGAATGAATAAACTGAGCGCACATGTTTTAGGTACAATATTTACATGTTCATAATTTAAAATGCCACAAATTATTGACGTACGTAGAGACTATTCACTGTCGTTTTTCGTCATGCATCGTGTATGTCCATGGCGGGACGTACACCAAGATGGATGGTGCATAAGGGACTTTAGTACTACTCTACCCATTGTTTGCTTCTGGAAATTAATAGATACTATGTATATGTATAATCGATTGGACTCTGTAGATGTTACGGCGATCGTGTACCGGGATTTTTACTATAAATTTTTGACTGATTTTTTTAATATACATATTATCAGAACATATAACCCAAAAATTTTGCGCCCTTTTCAACATGGCCATTATCGAAAATGTATGGGCGTAACCAACGTTTTTCCAGATAAAGTCTGGATCTCATCTATAAAAGCCCATTCTCCAATGAAACCTATTAACATAAAAATACACGTTTGTAGAACACCTTGAATGAATAAAGGACAATGCCGATTTTTCTATGAGAGTTGGGCTATTGTTGCGTCTTAACCAAATTAACTGTAGAACATTGTAAATGTACTCAGGGTCTTTAAATAAAAATATCATTGAGATAGCTAATGGGAGTTTAGAGAAATCTGACTTTTAATTTTTAGCATATAGGTTATATATTATGCGTTTAATGTATAGTGCTAAGCAATGTCAAATGCTAAAAATAATAAAAATATCTAAATAAATCCATATCTTTTATTCTATTATAGTATAAAATGTAGTATAAATAGTATTTTAGAGTACCTATGTAAGAAATATAGATAGGATATAATGCTACGGCTAACTACTCTGGATCTAGATTACATTCTAAGAGTCCTGATCTAAGTACCACTAGAAAGTATATCTCACACGATGTCACGCTCTTTTTTTTAATTACTCAACGGAGAATTTGTTGAACACAACGTTAAAGTAAACACTAAACAATAATAACAAAACCACTGCTTTTTCACAAATGAAGCAATCAACACATAAACGTATAGTGTATTTTTCTTAACTTGTCCTAAGACGTAAACAAACCGTACTGGGTACGAAAATCATGAGTTTTGGCATCAATCAGAAACTTTACCTAAGTTATGAGCGTCTTGATTATTACACTTGATATTACACACACATACACCAAAAATTGCTTCATATTAACTATACAAACCACAATTATTTTCATAAAATGTTTAAAATATCAGAATCCATTTCAACAGATAAGAAATGATCATCTCAATTTGACAGTTCTAAATCCTAGATTGTCTTAGGATCGTTGGGATGCGAGAAGAGAGTGAATGATTCTGACCAGTGAGTGAACTGTAACTATCATTTATAGAGCATTATAAAATTGTTATTATAAAATTAACCTGACTAATAAATCAGATTTTATTTTTATTGTATTGTTATAGTAATGCAGTATTGAAAATCTTTGGATAACAAATCCCAAATATAGACTAAAACTATTATTTGACAAATAATTTTTTTAGCCGGCCAACTGGTGGAAACTTTCTGACACGTCTCACTCTCGGACCAGTAATACACTGGACGGCTTAGCTTTAATATTACACTTCAGTGTGGCTATTACGCTACGGCTATTCGCCCTAAATGTGGCAAAAATTTAATAAAGATCGCAATATAATTTTTACCACTATCTAAATAAATCACTAGTTGATTAATATATTAATATTGATCACTTATTATTCTGATTAATATTGTGAATGCAAAATTAGGTGAGAGTTTAGAGATAATAAACTCTCACAAAATTTTAACGTAACCATGTAAAAAAGGGTTTATTTTATATCCATCCATCCATCCATCAGCCTTTCAAAGTCCACTGCTGGACATAGGCCTCGCCAAGAGAACGCCACAACATGTGTTTCACTCATATGGGGGATAGTGCCGTAATCGCCACGCTTGGCAGGCGGGTTGGCGATCACAGTGGATGTTGTTAATACTCGAGGGAGTGTTGCTGCTCACTCTGCCGTTATTCCCTCAGTCGGCTCCTACGACTCCCATGGGTGGAGAGGGGTGGGACAATTCTAAAGCCGGCCCCACACGGCACAATTTTATATGTTCAACACTAATTCTGCAACATCACGTAGTTATTAGTAAATGTATTATAGCGATGTCACATCGGATAGTGTGATAAATAAAAAGTATGATTAATAAAATGTATGATTTTTTTTTTCAATTTACTTTTAGACTTTTATGGAAACATGGATATGCTAGTCCCATTGTACTCTTCTTAACTAATAACAATCATAACCTAATCTAATCTAAGCAGCAGGGAGGAGCTGCTCAGAAGCAACCACCATCTCTTATATCCCCTTCTTGCAGGGCAGGGTTCTGTCAGAATACCCACATTGCTTCTAATCAGCCATATGTTGTAGAAAACTTTTACTATCTGTAAGTATAACTACATTGTCTAATTATAAGAATATATATAAGTTAGTGCTTCCGAGGCCGTAATCAATTCCACTGACATTATACAAACGTTGCCATTTACATTAAAACTTCCACTATTAAATTAAATATAAAATATTGAAAAGGATTATAAAATGCAGCTCCTAGACCATTAGTACTCTTTGAAACATCAATAAATATTATGTGCCAACCATCATATTTTTCTTGCAACGTCCGTGTGGTGACGGACTAAGAATACAAGTGTCACCATCCCATCCATTCCTGCGGGACGAATTTAGTGAAATTCAAATAAAGTTTGTTTATCTGACATATTTTTATAGATTTTGTACGGAATTCTTCTTTTAAAATTATTTCTTTGATCATGAAAATCATTCAGTCACAAACTTTATTTGTTCACTCGTTTGTTCGATAATGTCCCAACGCTATCAATTGTCTTTGGTTACTAGGACGCCATTTCTGTTTACGTAATAAGACAAGTTAAGAAAAATACACTATACATAACACGTTATCGGCAATACAAATCTCAAACCATGACAAATTGTCAATCAAATTCAAATCAATAAGGGTTGCTAGTAAAATAACGATATATATCCTAAAATATTTTTAGAAATAGATAATAAATATTATTATATTTTAAATTTAAAAACAAAACTTCATAATTATGATTTCATAAAATAATCTTCGACTAATACTAAGTATTATAATAGAGCTCCTATTATAATACTTAGTATTAGTCGAAGATTGGTGGGTTTTCTTTTATTTATTTCAAATCAATATTCTTACTATTTGGCTTTAAAAATGGGTATAGTAATAAACTGGCGACATGGACTATCCAAGCCTTCCAATAAATATGGCAGTTCCGCTTATATCGAATTTAATAATATGTATATATTTTTTATTATAAATTTGAAACCCCACTTCGCTTATGACTAAAATAAATACAAATAACATCATTACTCAAAAGGCGATGTTTTTATGTTTAGATAGTTAAGACGCACGACGGGCACAAAATAGCCTGGTTTTCGGCATTGTCTTTTTCATATAAGATGTCACTGCATAACAGTAAGATGTTATAATATTTGTATTTTTTATCTTAACGTATTTTATCGTTGAATAACCCTGATATATGTCCGTAGTGCGTAAATGTAGGTATATATGTAGTACGCACGTAGTTAATAATGGTATAATTAATGTGTGTTTATGTAAGTCAAATGTGGTTATAATTGATAAAAAAAACTATGTATCTGGATCCGAGAGAGCAATGATCTTCGACGTGCTAATTAAAAAGTTTAATTCTTTAAAACTCATTACGAATAGATGTCTTTTATAATATATTTAATAACTAGCCCTTGCCCGCCGCTTCGCCGTACTCAAAAGATAGTTTTTAGGTTATATATATCTCAAGTTCCCGATAATGTAGCGAGATAAAATGTATACCAGTTTTTAAGTCTAATCAAGAGCTATCAAACTAAAAAAGTTGCATCAAAATCCGTTCAGTAGTTTTGCGTGATGTGCGAACAAACAAACAGACAAAACATCTAAAAAAATCGCTTTGTGTTTAGACACGCCTATAAATTCAGTAATTTTTTCTCAAATATCTTAAATGTACAGACATAGCTCTGTTACAGCTTTATAATAGTATAGATCAGCGGTCTCCAAATTTTTGCCTAAGCCTTAGGGCCATAATGATTTTTTCAGTATGTTCCAAGGACCAAAACACATTTACCTAAATCTCATTACTAAGTGTTTTTTGTTTTACTGTGATTCATTTCAATTTTTTTATTGCTTATGATGGCAGACGAGCCACGGCCCACCTGATGGTAAGTGGTAACCGTCGCTCATGGACTCAACTATACCAATAGTAGTCAAGTTGCTGCGCACCATTTCATTTCTCAGATGTGAAATTAAAGAATAAATGGCTATCTTCTGCTACAGCCAAAACACACTGACGTGCTTCATGACCGGTCACACAGGTGACGGTGGTACCGACCCGTTCGGGCCCGATAGCACGTGAGTACTCTCACTTAGTACCCAGCCCTACCACCAGTAATGCAATGGGTGAAAATTGCTTACTTCCCTTAGTCGCCTTATACGACACCCGCGGGAAAGGATGGGGTAGTGACACTTGTATTCTTAGTCCGTCACCACACGGACAATTATTTGTTTAATATGATTAAGCATAGATACTCGAGTTAAGTTTTCTGCGTTATCATTTCTGTCGTTAAGTTTTACCTTGCAAGTAAATAAAACCGAGTAATTATCATTCTGCGTTTTCTTCTTCAACTTATCACAGCAATAGTAACAACAATAAGGCATTGGCTTTCTGTTGATTGATGACACTAATAGTCTTAAGCTGTCGCGGGCTGGATTGATGGCATTGGCGGGCCGGATTTGGCCCGCGGGCCGTAGTTTGGAGACGCCTGGTATAGATAATAATCTATTTCATTGAATGGCATAACCTCCTCAACAAATTATTACAAACTAATGAATTAGCCGAACTTTTACACAGATGAAAGAGCTTCGTGGTTTCTTGAACTCGTCTGTAAGTCACGACTTAAAACGCACGAACGAGAAAAATTCAGTGTATTTTTACGGTGTTGTTATTATTTCTTATGTAATGGGTATAATTTAAAATTATTTAACCTGACAATGCCACCAACCAACGATGAATGAATAATCTTTGTCTGTCATCGTTGTTCATCGCATTGTTAGTTTATATTTTACACCCCTTTGCCCGCGGCTTCGCCACAGCCAAAAGCTAATTTTTAGGTTATATCTCAGGTTCCCGATAGATAAAATGTATACGTTTTTAAGTCTTATCAAGAGCTACCAAATAAAAATGATCGCATTAAAATCCGTTCAGTAGTTTTTACGTGATGCGCGAACAAACAAACAGAAAAAAAAACAAAAAAATTGTTTTGTGTTTAGACGCGCCTATATTGCCTAATAAAGTTATTTTTTCTCAAATATCTTAAATGTACAGACACAGTTCTGTTACAGCTTTATAATAGTACCTATAGATAACTGACTATAAGTATACATAATACAATATTTCCAGCTCATGTAATAAAACTGGTATAGCGAAACTGGTCAGTAAATATATAAGTATATATAGATAATATTTTAATATTTGGATTTTGTATCATAAAAGACGTCGCGGGATGTCTAGCAGATGTGAAAACATCAAAATTATTTTGTAGAAATAAAATGATCATAACTTGACAAAGTACTCCTCAAGACGAATCAAACGAGTATAAACTCGATAAGGTTGCGTTATTTCATTACAGAGTTTCACATGGCCACCTTCCAGCTCCATCATCAGACCCTGGATACCACCTAAAGACAAAGTACTCATCAAGACAAATCAAAAGTGGCCAAACTCTACGGGGTTGTGTCGTTTCATTATAGAGTTATTTTGGCCACCTTCCAGCTTCATAATCAGCCCCCTTTTTTTTTTTTAAATTTTAGGTGGGCAAAAATGTCCTACCGCACACCCCGCTGCCCGGGGAGACAACGGGGTGAATGGGGCTCTCACCCACTAAAAACCCACCGTGCGCCTCCACCCGCCCTTGCTACGGCGGATCACGGGTACCGCGTCGTTACGACCGCGATCCGCAGGCGGCAGCCCCTACGGGCACCCTCTCTTGAGCGACGCCTCGCGCACTTGGGCGTCGCACCTTCGCGGTAGGCTTCCGCGGACGGCAGGGTACTCCCCGACCCCACCGTCCGCAGCCTCGGCTAGGGCGGCATCAGGCGCAAGTAAGCGCGCGCACGCCGCCCCTCGCGCCGGCGGCGAATCGGGTCCGCGAAGGAGGATTCCTCACGGGCCCTCTCCGCCACCTCCTTCCGCGAGATGACAGCCTCGCAGAAGGTGGCGACCGCGGTCCAGGCCCTGTCACTGCCAACCATCGCTCGCGCAACGGCCGGCAGCGACAGGTCCACGCCTATGACTGCAACGAGTTCCCGGCGCTGCACATCCCAGGCCGGACACGACTCGAGCGTGTGCTGCGCCGAGTCCTCGTCGCAGTCGCAGTGGTGACAGCCTGGGGTCGTCTCCCTCCTTGCGATCGTGTGCAGGTATTTGCCGAAGCAACCATGCCCCGACAAAACCTGCACCAACCGGAAGGTGAGGACCCCGTGCTGCCGCCCTGCCCATTCTTCCAAGATCGGCCGGAGCGCCCCCACGGTCCAGAGACCGGCTCGGGGCGTCTCCAGCCGAGACTTCCACTTTAGGACGGTGGCGCGGCGGGCATCTTCCCGCCACGATGACATTGTGCTCGGCGAGGGGCGGCTGCCCCCCGCCCGCGCCGTCGACGCCCGCCGATAGACGTCGGCGAGCACCTCCGCCTCCAGATCCCACGGGGGGGTTCCGGCCAACGCGCAGGCTGCATCGGTCGAGACCGTGCGGTACCCGCGTATTGCCCTGACCGCTACGACCCTCTGTGGACGCCACAAAAGGGCCCTATTGCGAGCGGCCAGGGACTCCGCCCACACGGGCGCGCCGTACAGTGCCATTGACCGCACTACCCCCGCGTAGAGTCGTCGACACGCAAGACTCGGTCCGCCCAAATTCGGCATAAGTCGCCCGAGGGCGGACGCCGTGTTGACGAGCCTTGGCGCAAGACGGCGGAAGTGCTCGTCAAAGTGCCACCGTCCATCCAATACCAGGCCCAGATATTTGATGTGGGCCTGGATTGGGAAGCCCACACCGTTGACCGTTATCGAGGCGCTGGCGGGCGGGCCCCGTCGGCGCCCATGGAAAAGTAGGGCCTCCGACTTTTCAAGGGCCACCCTAAGCCCCAGCGCCTCGATCCGCCTGACCACCTCCGCGGTACCTGAGGTGGCCAGCGTTGCCGCCTCCTCGAGGGTCCTGCCCCGGGCTGTGACGAGCGTATCGTCTGCGTAGCAAATTACGCCCAGCCCGGGGGGGAGCCGGCCACGGAGGACCCAGTCGTAGCCGATGTCCCACAGGAGCGGCCCAAGAACCGAACCCTGCGGGACGCCGCACGACATAGCCCTCCTTACAACGTCCCCTTCCCGGTCCACGAAGAGGACGCTGCGGCCGTCCAGGTAGTCTGCCACCAGCCGCCTTAGGTAGAGGGGCACTCCATGGTACCGGAGTGCCTCCTTGATGCAGCCGAATGGCAGACTATTGAAGGCGTTGGCGACGTCGAGCGACACCGCCAACAGCACTTCCCTCGAGGCGACGGCCTCCGCAGCCGCGGCCTTCAGGCGCAGAATGGCGTCGACCGTAGACCGACCCGCCCGATATCCAAACTGGGCGTCGGACAGGTCGGGGCCGACCGCTCCTAGGTGCCGGACGATGCGGGCAGCGACTACCCGCTCGAGAAGTTTGCCCGCCTCGTCAAGCAACACGATGAGCCTGAAGGCCGAGACCGTATTCGGAGGCCGTCCCGGCTTTCATAATCAGCCCCTGGATATCATCTAGACACAAAGTACTCGACAAGATGAATCATACGAGCCCAAACTCGATGGGGTTGCGCCGTTTCATTATAGCGTTCCTATGTTCACCTTCCAGCTCCATTATCAGATCAGCTCCATGTCATCATAATATTGTATTGCCACGCGATATGCACATGCGTGTGAAATTTCAGCTCAATCGGAAACCGGGAAGTGTCAAACTTAACTTGCAAGATTTAAACGGGACAAGTAAAATTAAACCGTCGCCACGCTAACAGCCGATTTTACATTCCCTCCGCATTAGATGTTACACATCAAAATGTATTTAAATGTTATCATAACAACTTTATCTTTATCATTTAATAGACTTTGACCGCGGATGCGCGTAGTGTAAGCGACTACTAATCATCGAGGTCTCGGGTTCGATCTCCGGGTCGGGCAGTGCTATTGAACTTTTTCGTAAAAAGAAAAATTCTCAATAGCAGCCCGGTGTTTGGAATCGTGCCCTGTAGACGGCAATAGGCTCGCCCAATATTACATGGGGTTTAAACATAGCTGGCGAACTGTGGGTGTGTAAAATACCTCTGCCTACCCCTTCGGGGAATACAGGCGTGAATCTATTCTATGCATAAAATAAAATGATCAGATCGATTCAGTTCACTAGCCACATTATTTTATTTAGCAAAATGCATAAAAACTTGTTTGTGTAGTCAGAGATAGTTTATTGACCCCTTAAGAACAATTAGGTTTTTATTGTGCGATAACATTTTTTGTCCATGCAATATTACTATGATATATTTGAAATTAAAAAATTCTCAGTTTTTTTGAAACTAAAACATTCTTAGATCACAACGTGGTTATTAAAATTGCATGTCTGCGCTCACGGCCTCCTCATAATAACTACCTCAACTCAAGACAAACTAGGGCATACCACGTTTACCCCGCCATAACAAAAAAAAAAAAAAAAAGGGCATACCACGTTTTTAATCAGCTGGTTTTTATGGATATATGTGTTTGAGTTAGACATTTAGAAATTGTATACGAGTAGGTACACATAATAAATAAATAAATATTCACGGACATTTCACACAACGTCCTTTTTCGTCGTTTACGTACCAAGCTTCCAGCATACCATAACATTTGGGCCACCAAAAGGGTCCGTTTTGTGAAGGCATGGTTCTGTAAAACGTTTGCCTTGTTTTCTTCACACACGTACGTGTTTGTCATCGCTGAAAAACTTGACTCTCCAATTGTTAATGGTCCAGTCCTAATGCTCGCGAGCATACAAGCGTGCGGCCCAATGGGCCCTTGTCAGTTTGAGTTTCATTGAACAGCATGCACTCTGGAACGTTGACCATCTTCGTGCAGTCGATTGCGAATACTTTGATCACTGACTCGTGTGCTAGTAGATTGTCGCAGTCGGTATTGTAAAGCTCTGACGATGACCGTGCTCTCATTTTGTATTCTTGTAAATATATATATTTGTTGTGTTGTGTTTTTAAAGTTATACTTCTTTTGGCGCTTTAGGGAACAATGATAAGAGAAAATTTTTACGATGCGCGCGCACACCGTCACGAAATACCGACACCCTGAAGTTAGCTATAGTCAACATTTTAGTTTTTAAAAATAAAAATCATGAATTAGCTAAAGAAAAAATGGAAGACTTTAAAAAATTGAATTTGGAATCGCCGTTTTCCCGCCAGTTTTGGTTTTTTTTTCTGTGGCCTATCAGCTATTCAGCCAAATAAAAATATAAATCTTCGTTATTTTAAAGATATATTTACAACTATATTAAAATAAAATCATATAAAAAACAAATTCTTTAATGAATACTTAACTTTGTTATTTCAATTTTACATCGCGCTGTTATTGACTGGCTGTACAAAAAATAGAACTGTTTTTTTAATAATTACTCAGCTGTCAGTTGAAAATAATTCTCCCTAGGGCTGAAAAGTATTGCTTTCAACCCGCTCCTCAGGCAACTTCAGGCCTACTTTCAGAGTATGAGTAATGAATAGTACATTGTTATCCTGGGGGTGAAAGTGACTCTCCTCGAACTATAGGCACCCTCGCTGCACTTGGGCGCCAAACCCCGTCTCGGGACCAAATAAGTCTTTAACCCGAGGTAAACACTGTGCTTTTCATTACGAATACAAGGAAAGTAAAAATAAAAACATGCAAAAATGAGTGAATTTTAATTTACATCAACTGCTGAGATAATTATTTATTTAAAGTTTGTTTTTTTTTGTGGCCGGCCAGCATAACAGCCATTATTTTTCATTTTCAACATTGAAAAGATGGTAAAATATTTTACCCAAATCTATATTATTTTAAAGAAATATTTGAAAGTAAGTAAATTATAATAGGTGGTCGTTAAAAAAAAATCTTTATTTAATACTTTGTTATTTCAATTAAACATCGCGCTGTGATTGAGTGGCTGTAGTAAGTTAGAATAAGGTTCAATAGAAATGTGAAAATAGAACTAGTTTTTTTCTTTTAATAATTTGACAGCTGTCAGTTGAAAACGATTCTCCTTAGGGCTGAAAAGTATTACTTTCAACCCGCTCCTCAGGCAACTTCAAACCTACTTTCCGAGTAAGAGTAATGAAAAATACCTTTTTTCTATTGTTAGTGTCGTTTTTTCTACAAACGTAGAATAAGGTGAAAGATAAAATTTTTGAAAAGATTTTTATCTTGTTACGCCAAAGAAGTATGACTTCTAACGCGTGTACATAAGTACACACACTTTTTTTTTTCTACATCGCAAAATATGCTCTAATAAGGAGAATTTTCTTAAGAGTAAATACTTTAATCACAAAACATAAACAAGTCGTTGGACGGCTGGTAGGTGTGAAAATATAACTACGGATGCGCGACGTTCGACATGTGTTGCGGCTCCTTTATAAGCTTAACATAAAAACTCTTGTCTAGAAACACACAACATCGTTCCCATCGTATTTATTTACAAAGACCACGTGTTAGTTGGCATGTTATAAATAATAATATATGTATATACAAAACGTGTTCGGAAATGTTGATTTGTTTAATCGTGAGAAAAACCGCGTAATAAAACCGCATGAAATTAAATTTTATTGGCTTTTTGAATAGATAAAAGAAAAAGGGAAATTAGATTTGATGAGAAAATTTCTACACATATTGTGAATTACATAGGGTTACTTATTAGTTACCGCGAAGCAAGCTCCATTTAGTAAGAGACTAAATTTAATTATGTATAAGACATTATGCATTTTTATCCAAATTTAATAATCAAAGAGATTTGCCTATATGAAACATCATTAAAATCAAAACTACATAGGATGATAACAATAATATTTCCACCTACAGATTGTAGACCCGTACCGATGGCTAGAAGACCCTGATTCTAACGAAACCAAAGAGTTCATAGAGGCGGAGAACAAAATCACACGCCCGTACCTGGACGCGTGTCCGGTCAAGAATGACATCAACCAAAGGCTTACCGAGCTATGGAACTACCCCAAATACTCGTGCCCCTTCAGGCGTGGCAACAGATACTTCTTCTTCAAGAATACTGGCTTACAAAATCAAAAGTAAGTGAAATTGTGACTACACGTGGCGAAGTGGTTTAGATACCGGTTTCCCGCTCGCATGTTGTGGGTTCGATTCCCACACAGCAACTCTTTGTGTCATCTACCAATGGTTGTTCCGAGTCTGGGAGTACTTTGTGTCCGTTAAATTATATGTTTGTAAAGTCCTACAAGGATTATTCCTTAGCGCAGGGTGTTGTCTTTATTTAAAAGAAAATGTGTTTTGAGAGAGTTATAACTACTCTTTCTCCAAACTTTGATAGGGAGTTCATGTGTAGGGAATTTTCGATTCTTTCGATGGTCAATTTAGTGTACCAATACAATCTAGTGTTTTTTTTTTCGTTTCAATTATATTAAAATTATTGGGTATTGGCTGTTCCGTGCGATTTTACCCGACATTTTATTCAAGAGAAAACTAAATATGAACTTATCTTTACAAATATTATAAACTAGCTGAAGCCCGCGACTTCGTCTGCGTTGTTTACAATAACAGAAAACACACATCACTGAACACGTATTACTTATAGTCTTTGTTTCTTAAAACTCTAATCCATTTGTCCATCCATCCATCCATCAGCCTTTCAACGTCCACTGCTGGACATAGGCCTCCCCAAGAGAACGCCATAACGAGCGGTCCCGTCATGGGGGATAATGCCGTAATCGCCACGCTTGGCAGGCGGGTTGGCGATCGCAGTGGATGTTGTTAATACTCGAGGGAGTGCTGCTGCCCACTCCCCCGATATACCCTCAGTCGGCTCTTACGACTCCCGTGGGTAGAGAGGGGTGGGGCAATTCTAAAGCCGGCCCCACACGGCAGACTCTAATAACTTTGTATTAATAGAAGATATCGCAAATATTTTTAGGATAGGAGCCCATGTCGAAACTAATTGTAATCTATCCATATAGCAGTTTTTTCGGGATGCTTGGATAACGGCTGACAATTTATGTGTATAGATTAATGTGAAAGTGAGTTTGTTTGGTTACTACTAGACCCTGTAAGTACTAACCGATAGTCTCATGACTATCTATAATAATTAGAGTCCAAATTACAAAAAAGGGCATTGCTACTTTTTATACCTTTTTTTTGTTTAGGCGGGAAAAAATGTACCTAACACACAACGTCGTTCGGGGCAACGAACAGGGTAGTGTGGGGCCCTCACAGCTACTTTTTATACCTAACGAATTGACGATTATATACCTACAGAGATTACTGATCGTCGCTGCAACCCTTCGTTTTTGCTTAGTGGTCAAGTAAATGTCATTTAGTAAACTGCTTATTCTAATGAAATGGTTTTCTCAAATTGGCAGCTACATAATAATATATTTTGTAGTGTCCTGTACGTACAAGATAGCCTGGAAGGAGAGCCCCGCGTGTTTCTGGACCCCAACACGCTGTCGGAAGACGGCACGGTGGCGCTGTCAGGGTCGCGATTTACGGAGGATGGCAGTACGTTCGCGTACGGCCTCTCGGCCAGCGGCTCCGACTGGATCACAATACATTTGAAAGATGTAGCCACTGGTAAGTGCCATCATAGTGGGGCGGTAACGGTTTGGTAATTAACTCTAAATCTCAATAATATTTTGTTATTTTTATATATATTTAAGCACTTGACATGCTCCGCTGTTATACGGGCATTGACTGCAAAAATGTGAAAAAAAATGTCATCGAAGGCATTCGGATGGAATTAATTATATAAATTGATAGTCCCAAGCAAATGTCGTGATAACTCAGTTGACAAAGCGCCTGGGGCGGTAAAGCATCACTTTTTGTGCTCTACAACATATTGATATCATTACTATTGTGTAATTTCAGGTAAAAACTACCCAGAAGTTTTAGAAAAAGTGAAATTCGCATCTATGTCGTGGACCAAAGACAATAAAGGGTTATTTTACTCTGTAAGTAATACAAGGAAAACATCATAATATATAAGTAAAAGAATTTGGCATAAACCTACATTTATATAAAGAATTAAAATTGAAATGCTCATATTACGCGGTGCCGTAAATTTATTTTGACCCTTATAAAAAAGGTTGAGTATAGCTATTTATGTCATTGGTATAAAATAGGTAGATAAATAATAATAATAAAATAGGTAAATCGGTAGTGTAGGTGACTGCTAATCATGAGGGCTCGGGTTCGATCCCCGGGCCAGGCAATGTTATTGAGCTTTTTCCTAAAAAGAAAAATTCTCAGTAGCAGCCCGAAATTTGGAAATGTGCCCGGTAGACGTCAATAGGCTCGCCCCCTATTACGTGGGACTTAAACATAGCTGGCGAGTCGTGGGTGTGTAATACACCTCTGCCTACCCCTTCGGGGAATACAGGCGTGATGCTATGTTTGTTTAAAATATTCAAAACATTTTGCTCAACATAACTAAAGGCAACCTCGTTCCTAGTGTTGATAAAAAAAACAAAGTTTTGAATCAGTCTTTAAAAAATTGATTTTATTAACTATAATACAAGATTCTGCCCGCGACTTCCGCATGAACTATAGAATATAAATAGGTCACTCAACAACAAAATTTATTGTCTGTACCTATGCAAAAATAATTATCCCCAGGAACTAGCCATATTTTTGGGACAAAAAGTAGGTACCCCGTTTCCTTTTATGCACCTATGACAAATTTCCTGATATTGATTCAGAAGTTACGGCCTGAAATCGTAACGAACCAACAAATTAAATTGAACTGACAGCGTTGATGTTATTTTTTTCCCGCTCACACAAGAATGACAGCCCGCCAAAACCTAACGATGTCTAACATAGAATCCACGACAAAATTTCAGTGATGCGTTTTCTATTTCTGAGATTCCAATCTCTGACTGTGCATACGCCGACATTGATCTGGTCACGTCTGTGGATATACTTGACCTGCCTACTGTACAATGTCGGTGTGTACGTGATTCGATTAATGTTTAATTTTATTGTATAATTTATAGAATATCGACTAATATAACCGTCATTCGGTCAGGGTCGCCTATCAAAAGATAATATTCATAGGGATACATGATACATTACACAAATGCTTGCGCTGATACAAAAGCTGTATTACAGATGCACTTTGTATTTCTTCTAAAGCAGCCATTCTCAAAGTGTATTTCGCGGAATCCTAGAGCCGCGTATAGCCTCTGTAGAGTGGGCTTCGTAAAAATGTTAGTTATACTGAAAAAAAACTACTAAATTTTCACACTCGCCATCAAAGGTTAATGTCAACTAATATTATTATTATACTGTCACGCGTGGCGGAACCGATTTTTTTATTAAGTGCTTATGGCAGATCCTATTATGTTCCCCGTCATATTTAGTTTTGAAAAATGGTTTCGTCGCCATAAAAGTTTGAGAATTGGTGCTCTAAAGTAATACTACTATTAATAGTAGGATGGGACCTTAAGTTCGTATACAATCCAAATAGCCTGTCGAGTTCAGCCCTTTTATCTTCGACGTAGGCTTGACTTTTTTTATTTAAGCGTAATAGACACGCTTTCTATTAAAATATTTCCCTGTGCATATAGAGTTAAATAATTTTAATTTGTGATTCCAGCGATACCCAGAGCAGACGGGCAAAACAGATGGTTCGGAGACTGAGGTGAACCGCGACCAGAAGCTATGCTACCATCGCCTCAACACACCGCAGTCCGAAGACGTCATCGTCGTCGAGTTCCCTGAAGAACCACTTTGGAGGATGTTAGTAGCTTTTATTATGAACACTTCATAAAAACTGCCATATTTCTATGCTAAGAACGGAATGCTCTGTTGGTAAAACGTCGACCTTATTGTTTTGTTGTTATTTTCCTTGAGCGGATCTCTGCTTGAGCATGAAAACTGTGCACTTGTATATTTAATTATATTTTGTACATTTCTAAATTTACTAGAATTTGTGACAGGATTTAAACACATTTCTGGAATGTGATGACTGTGACCGGATTTTAAATGCTCGCGATGGTGATGACACTCCAAAAACTCCTTATAGTCAGAACTAGTATTCTAATATCAAAAATAAAATTACTATTTGAAATTTATTGAGATACACCATAAAATAACATTTAGTTTTGTATATAATAATTTTTGTTGATGTACCAAGACCCAATGTGCTTATTTCGTATGTTCTCAATTGCAAACTGGGCCAAAAATACTTTTAATTGCATACAGTTAACAGTCTGTTTCAGTCTTACTAAAATAATGGATGTGTTTGCCTATATTTGATTGTGGTATTGAAATTAAAACCGAAATATTAAAGACGGTGGCTAAGAGAAAGGTATTTGGGGGTTAAAACCTAAAAAAGTAGATTTGAAAATACACGTGTAATCTTCTTCACAATTTTTTTCAAAATGTTTGTTCAAAGTATTACAATAATATTGTCTATCTACAGTGAAACACACACTCAAATTCGAAGCGAAGATAAAACCTCGTATGTGTTTATATTTATTTTATTCATTTCGTAGTGTAACTGTTATAATGATTGCTTTGAACGAACATTGAGCTTTTAGAACTGCATATAACCAGTATTGAATAGTTCATATTTAGAATAGCTATACTATTTCTATCATATCACAACATCTTTTAAGGCTTTAGTTTATAAAAATATTGTCATCAAATTCCAAATTCATAGCACCTCCAATCATGTACATTACACATCTATTGTTGTTCTCATACTAAAGTTTTATAAGCCACCCATGAGTTAGACGAGTAAGGTTTTATTACATGATAAATATATCGATTATAACAATTAAAGGGATCTTAATCCGTATATATGACGTGAGTATATATTGTGATGTAACCCACGGCTGGTGCAACCCCGTTGAAATTTCGGGAGTAAATGAGGTACTCCACCTATACATATATACGCGCCAAGACCCATTCAATTGTTTTATGTAGTTATGAAACGCGATAATTTAAAAGCTTATAAAGTTTTATTAATCCTCAATAAAAGAAACCGTGATTTCGAACTACCCAAAGTCAGTCTGAGGATTTTAATGCTGTTGGCTGGTTTCCATATAGAATAGAAGATATATAAGGCACGATAGGCAGTCTGTAATTATATTGAAGGAAACGGATGTATAAGAGTCATGAGAATCATTGAATAATTTGCAGACAAAAGAACGTCCTCTCTTTGTTGACGTGGAAAAAATCTTTTTAACTGCACATCCTGTCCTGGGGGGTTTGACGGAATCTCATATCTCACAATCGACATCGTATCGTGATCACTGTGATTGGTTCAGAGATCACCGTGATTGGCCAACGGATTATTGCGACATCACGCGTCGGTTTCTCTATCAATCACAAGCGAGACTATACGATGTCGATTGTGAAATATGAGATTTCTTCTAACCCCCTGGTTTCCTTACTCACTAAAATAACTTGCCGTGTGCTGTGTCTCCCAGCCTGTATTGGCAGCCTAATTTATTACAAAAATCAAATAATGACCTGTTTGTATACCTACATTTGCAGTGGTGCAGAAGTGACGGATTGCGGCAGGTATCTGATCGTCTCACCGGTGAGGGACTGTCGCGACAATCTGCTGTTCTATGCAGATCTCACTAAACAGCCAGACATTAGCGGGAAGCTACATCTCACACAAATCGTACACAAATTTGAGGCGGACTATGAGGTTTGTTAAACACAAAGTGAAAAATGTGAAATCGAAAATAACAGTCAGGAGCAGGATTTAAACCTGCATCTTCTGGATACCGTCCAGATGCTTTACCAATTCAGCCATCCTGACAATTGCTCCTGACTGCTAATTTCGATAACACATCATACTTAACGTCTTTGGGTGACGCCTGCGCCATCTGTCGGACGTATTTTCATACATTATACCGACCAGGTAAACTTAATTTTACAATTAAGATTTTTACCTAATAATGACGCAAACCCTATAAATATTTATATATATTTTTAGCATTTGACATGCTTAGCACTATACATTAAACACAAAGTGAAAAATGTGAAATCGAAAATAACAGTCAGGAGCAGGATTTGAACCTGCATCTTCTGGATACCGTCCAGATGCTTTACCAATTCAGCCATCCTGACAATTGCTCCTGACTGCTAATTTCGATAACACATCATACTTAACGTCTTTGGGTGACGCCTGCGCCATCTGTCGGACGTATTTTCATACATTATACCGACCAGGTAAACTTAATTTTACAATTAAGATTTTTACCTAATAATGACGCAAACCCTATAAATATTTATATATATTTTTCACTTTGTGTTTAATGTATAGTGCTAAGCATGTCAAATGCTAAAACTATATATAAATATGAGGTTTATGTTATTATTTTTCATTTATTTGTAATTTTTTTTCATAAATGTCAATAAGTCATAATTTTCTACCGAATTAGAGTTTTAGGTGTGGTTCCAAGATACGCTTCCCATGTCAAACATGTGTCATCCATGGACACCCATTTTAGTTATTTTTTCGATAATATTATATGCACAAAATTTGCCAAAATGTTTGTCCGAATAAATACTCTAAAGTACTTGTAAACTTACTTATTTAATGCTTTGACAGTTTAGTGGTAAAACCAAGGACTGTAAAGACGGAATCGAGTTCGATCCCTTAGTCCAAGTTCCTTGCACTGCACACTCTACTTGGTGAAGGAAAACATTGTCAGAAAACCTGCTCTTGATAACTTCTGAAGGCTGCCAACCTGTACTGAGCACCTTAGCATTTATAATATTAGTAAGGATACTCGTTAACTTATTTATATATGCAAAAATATTATAATTATCTTGCCCTAAGAAAATATGTAATAATGTCTTCATAATCTTATTTAATTTTCAATGTAATCTCAACAGTACGTAACAAACGAGGGCTCTGTGTGCATATTTAGAACAAACAAGAATGCACCCAACTACAGACTGATCAAGATTGACCTGCACGACCCCGCCGAGGACAAATGGCAGACATTAATACCTGTGAGTATATATATTATATATAATTCCAGTGTCACGATGTTTGTCCGGGATGAACTCCGAAACTACTGAACCGATTTTAACTTATTTTCTTTTTAAATGTGTGTTTTGTTCCAACTTAAGAGATAGGATACTTTATATCTCAATTTATAATTGCAATATTTATTCATGAAAAAATATATGGCGGTACGAAGTTCGCCGGGTTAGCTAGTATATCTATAAATAATGAAAAATACTTAAGAAAATACAAAACTGCACGCCTCATAATCTTCATTTTTCACAATAGAATTGATTATTTGATAAGTAACTAATAATGTATTGGTCTTACTAAGTAGTTTTCAATAAATCACATAGATAGCGCTAATTTCAAAAAGTACTAATGTGTGTTTCATGTCTTATACGCCATCTAGCGCTAATTTTAAGAAGTACTTCTATATTGGTCTACCTCTCAGTTCCGGGCCACGCGTACGCCAAGGCCACGCAAAAAAAGGCCCCCGCGCCGCTAAAAATATTCCTGCTTAAAATTTTGTTATAGGTCAATGTCTTTTTAAATTTTATTAGTCTGTATTCTAGGTTATAGTTAAAATTACTCAAACCAATATAAACTGTATCCTTGTAAAAACAAGTAGTAAAATCGCTTGCGCCCGGCTGTCAAAATGAACCGAAACGTCATTACGTCAAGGTTGACATTTCAGTGTCGTAAAAATTGTGGAATGTAAAATATATTTTTTTCGTGTTTTATAACGTTGGTGTGTTTAGTGTTTTTAATTATTGTTATGAATAAAATAGTTATTATACTTGACAAATATCATCAGTTCGTCAAGCAAAGGTAAGAACTTTCTTTTAACAAAAGCAATGTACCGGCCGGGCGAACGGCGTTCTGTTGACGATAGTAAAACCACCGGTGGCTATGCGTACGTAAAAAGGTAGTTCTCATGAAAGGCGCTGGTTTTAGTGTCGCGTCGAGCGTAAATATTCAGTAATTTTTTGTTTTTTTTTATAACAATTAAGCCACATCGAATCAGACCGTGAAATGTAATAGGGTTCTATTCCTAATCATAATACAAATTAGTAAACGAAAAAAAATACTCTATTAGTAAAGTATTTTGGTCGTTATCGTGTTAACATACATTACCTACAACTAACGGACGTCCAAGCCAGATTTTTATCAAACAGTTTTTTTAGCTAGTTTAAATAACAAAAATGGCATCAAAAATATCATGAGTGTTAAAAATAGTGTTTGTTCTTTATATGTGTATGTAGATATTATTTTACAAGTGCAATATATGATAAATAGAGACATTTTAAGTTTGAAAAATCAGTTGTTCCGTGAAAAACGGGAGTAGAACCCACCTCAACGCTTCGCTTATGAGGCGTGCAAAATAGGCAGCAACTGTCGTCTGCACAGGCTCTGCTGTCATAACACATAAGTAGCCTCTTTTCATTAATTTTAATAATCTGATGGAACAAATTGGCTGTACGTGAGTGGTTAATTTAGATACCGACACCGGCCGAGTGTTGTGGGTTCGCTTCCCACACAGGAATTTATTTTTCGATACCCGCAATGAAGATGTTTACTGCCATAATTTCACGGCAGATGGCGAATTATCGACATGGCCATTGAAAACTGTCATTTCCATACAATTTGTAACCTGTAATTTGGTAAAGTATAATTTTCTCGTAATATGCCTTTGTGGGCTGTACCAAAATGTAAAATAACCCCGGTGTATTTCCTTAAAGATCCAACATTAAAAAAGAGGAAAAAGTCGCAAAAATGTTGTGGCTACACAGCATAGCGTCTTTCGATTCTTTAATCCAGGTACTATAGGTATAATTGTTAACAATATCGCTGATCAACCGTAATAAACACAAAAAATAACAAACAATTCTCAGGCAAACAAAGCAACCACAATTTGACAGTGGCCATGTCGCCGATAGCGCCATCTGCGCTCAGCTTTGTCCGCGGATCCTCATTCACTGTGTGACTCACAAAATATTGTTCTGAGTCTGGGTGTACTAAGTCCGTGAAATTATATGTTTTTAAAGTCCCCCGCCGTACAGATATTATTCCCTGTTGCAGGGTGTGTATGTATGTAAAAAAAATATTTGAGGTTTCAGAAAAGCAAAGTCGTATGATGTTAGCAATAGCAATGTGTCAGATGCTTTATATTTCAGGAGCACTCAAGTGACGTGTTGGACTGGGCGTCCGCGGTGGACAACGACAAACTCGTCATCCATTATATCAGAGACGTGAAGGTAATAAAAAACATTTTAATATTTCTGGGTAATTATAATCTCAAGAAGGATATCTATAAATAGTTTTCACAAAAAAATTAAGTGTTTGTTTGTGATGTCTAAATAACAGCTTTTTCTAAACGCATCTAAAAATATATACGTTACTTATAACTAAATTTTCTTCTTTCGGTCTGCTTGTTCCGGCTGAACCGATTTGGTAGAGACTCACTGGCAGATAGCCGATGTTGTAACGAGTAACTAAGAATACTTTTATTTTGGAAAAAATATTTGGGTCCTACAAAAAAAAAGACCCATCACGGGATGTCTCGTAGAAGTGAAAACATCGATATTTTTTCTTCAATTATTGTTCGAGTCTTAAATGTATAATTCTTGGAAAGCGCCCTCTCATTATCCATAGACGGATTAAAACTGTTTACTAGTTTATTATTATATTACTGGTTATTATTCATCCATCCATCCATCAGCCTTTCAACGTCCACTGCTGGACATAGGGCTCCCCAAGAGAACGCCACAGTGCCGACCGCATCCAAGGGCTCCCCGCGGCTTTGACCAGATCGTCGGTCCATCAGGTGGGTGGCCGTCCTACGCTGCGCCGTCCGGTTATATTATCACTGGTTTATTGATTGACATAATACTTCCTAGTTAGATGCATTTGTCATTTTTATATTAGGTACTATGTTGTATCCTTTTTAATTTGGAATACCTTATGTTTTGATTGAAAATCTTGAAATAATTTTCTAGTACTTGCTAGTCGCATGCAATTTCTAACGATGAAAATAAAACAGTCCTGTGGCACAGTTAAACGTTAAATTTTAATTTTAAGAAATTTAATAATTGTCTACCGTTTTCACACCGATGGCAATCCTAAAATAAAAAGTTGATTTTCTTGTAGCTCGACATCAGGGCTATTTCCGATTAACGGGTTATCCATTATTTACGACAGACCTTGTATATGGTTTCTTCATTAAAATAATTAAAAGTAGGAATACTCACATACTTTATTAAAAATCCCAAAGTGATTCGTAAGAAATACTAATAGTTGCATGTTTATTTCACCAACCTCCCAATACGTAATAACATCAGGTGACCGTAAACCATAACTTACACAATGTCGTAAACACAACCAACAAACAATAAGTTCTAAAGTCGCCAATAATAGCCAAGCCTACTCCTGATTCAAAGTTACCCTAAATTCAAGACAACATCAAACGTGACTTAGGGGAATCAGTTTCGTTGAATATTAACTAGCAAATCCTCCACGTGACTTCGTCTTGGGATTTCGTGATATAAATATAGCCAAAAATAGCTATCCCACAGGAATAACTCATTTCCGGAATAAAATATAGCCTATATCCTGGGCTCCAGACTATATGTATGCAAAATTTCATGATGATTGGTTCCAGTAGGAATAACTCATTTCCGGAATAAAATATAGCCTATATCCTGGGCTCCAGACTATATGTATGCAAAATTTCATGATGATTGGTTCCAGTAGGAATAACTCATTTCCGGAATAAAATATAGCCTATATCCTGGGCTCCAGACTATATGTATGCAAAATTTCATGATGATTGGTTCCAGTAGGAATCACTCATTTCCGGAATAAAATATAGCCTATATCCTGGGCTCCAGACTATATGTATGCAAAATTTCATGATGATTGGTTCCAGTAGGAATAACTCATTTCCGGAATAAAATATAGCCTATATCCTGGGCTCCAGACTATATGTATGCAAAATTTCATGATGATTGGTTCCAGTAGGAATCACTCATTTCCGGAATAAAATATAGCCTATATCCTGGGCTCCAGACTATATGTATGCAAAATTTCATGATGATTGGTTCCAGTAGGAATAACTCATTTCCGGAATAAAATATAGCCTATATCCTGGGCTCCAGACTATATGTATGCAAAATTTCATGATGATTGGTTCCAGTAGGATTCACTCATTTCCGGAATAAAATATAGCCTATATCCTGGGCTCCAGACTATATGTATGCAAAATTTCATGATGATTGGTTCCAGTAGGAATAACTCATTTCCGGAATAAAATATAGCCTATATCCTGGGCTCCAGACTATATGTATGCAAAATTTCATGATGATTGGTTCCAGTATAACTCATTTTCGGAATAAAATATAGCCTACATCCTGGGCTCCAGACTATATGTATGCAAAATTTCATGATGATTGGTTCCAGTAGGAATAACTCATTTCCGGAATAAAATATAGCCTATATCCTGGGCTCCAGACTATATGTATGCAAAATTTCATGATTATTGGTTCCAGTAGGAATAACTCATTTTCGCAATAAAATATAGCCTATATCCTGGGCTCCAGACTATATGTATGCAAAATTTCATGATGATTGGTTCCAGTAGGAATAACTCATTTCCGGAATAAAATATAGCCTATATCCTGGGCTCCAGACTATATGTATGCATAATTTCATGATGATTGGTTCCAGTAGGAATAACTCATTTTCGGAATAAAATATAGCCTATATCCTGGGCTCCAGACTATATGTATGCAAAATTTCATGATGATTGGTTCCAGTAGTTCCGGCGTGAAAGCGTAATAAACAAATAAACGAACTCACTTTCGCATTTATAATATTACTAGCGGCCCGTCCCGTCTTCGCACGGGTGGACATTTATTATTTATTTTTTGGGATAAACGTAGAGTAAATGTAACTTCATACAGGAGGCGTTTATTTTTCTATTAGTATAAAATATGTTTATTTTCTATGCAAAGGTAATGCTAGTTTTTGAGTTTATTCGTTACAAAAATACAAATCTTGTATCATTTTAGTATAGAACAGTAAGAATTTATTTTTGTGTTAGAACAAAAAAAATGGCTAAGAAAAATGCGAAAAAAGGTTAAAGGTTCCCCGAATTGTTTAATCAGCCGACAATTAACTTTTTTTTGGACCAACAAGCGTTTTAAAAGTTTTTATCAAAATATAATGTTCAATCAACATCAGTCGATCTCGCAATAAACATGACTCTTAATCTCGATAGATGGCGTTACATTATAAAAGTAGATCTCGCTATGGTTTGGTTACCTCTCTATATACCAAAAGCTCGCAATGGCACAATTCTCTGTGACTTTTCTGTTGTGTTATAATAGAAATAAGATTTATCTTGTAAAGGTGATGATGACTTTCTTCGTCACCTAAGATTCCTAAGAAATACCTGTAGCGACTAGCGATGGGTCGTCGACGTTAGTAGGCGTTAGGCGTGGGTCATATCGCTTTTTCTGAGAATCGTATCTGAATCAGATTTCAAAATCTTATATTTTAATATCATATTTTACGTTCGCGTATCCATCATACGAGTAGATTCAGATTTCAGAAATCAAATCCGATGCGAATCTTTAAATAGGATACGACAATATCATAGATTTCAATACAATTCGGTATAGTAGATATACTCGTACTATAGATGTTTAATTCGGTATTTATTTATCACTAGCTGACCCGGCAAACGTTGTTTTGCCATATAAATTATATCTCGAGTATTTTTAGGGAATTTCTAGCGTAGAAAAAATAACTAACTTATTGTAAGTGTGTGAGAATGTGGACCTGGGTGGAAGTTCAAAGCTAAATAATTAAAATTTTAGACATCATTGATATCATGATTAGTACTTAACAGAAAGTAAGCTTTATTTGCATAGCTTTAAGATTTAAAATTACTTACTTATAATATTTATATACAAAACAAATATTGATAACACAATTTTTGTGTTAATTAAAAAGTATTTTTTTCTATTTCACAAGATTTATTCTATTACAGTATTAGCTTCTGTGCGCGAATTCGTCTGTGTTTAACCTCAGAATTGGGTCACTATAATACTTCACTCATGGTATATTATCTCTATGCAAAAATAGCTTTCCCACAGGAACCTCACATTTTTTCGATATGAAAAGTATCCTATGTACAAACTATAGTTTAGCCATACTTCACCCAAATCTGTTCAGCCGTTTTGGCGTAATTAAGTAACACACATTCAAACATCCAAATATACAAACGTATAACGTACACATTTATAATATTAGCAATATAATAGTAGTTTTTTTATTGCATTTAGTGACAGACGAGCCACGGCCCATCTGATGGTAAATGGTAACCGTCGCTCATGGACTCAACTAAAACCTCTCGGTATTATTGTCAAGCCGTTACTCACTTTTTAATTTCGCAGATATGAAATGATGATATGAATGTGCTTTATAGCCGGTCACACGGGAGATGGTGGTACCAACCCGCTCAGGCCCGATACCAAGTAAGTACTCCCACTTGGTACCCAGCCCTCCCACCAGTTATGCAATGGATGATAATTGCTTACTTCCCTTAATCGCCTCATACGCCACCCGTGGGAAAGAATGGGGTGGTGACACTTGTATTCTTAATTCGTCACCACACGGACAAAAGTCATGTATTTCAAGCCCTTAAACATTAAAAATAACGATTATTGAGTTTATTATATGGTGAAAGTAAATAAGAGAACTTATTTGATCCAAAAAAAATTCTCAGTAACAGTCCGGAGTTTGGAAATGTGCCCGGTAGACGTCAATAGGCTCGCCCCCTATTAGCCTATTACGTGGGACTTAAACATAGCTGGCGAGTCGTGGGTGTGTAATACACCTCTGTAATACTTTTCAGCCCTAGGGAGAATTACTTTCTACTGACAGCTGAGTAATTATAAAAAAACAGTTCTATTTTCTGTACAGCCAGTCAATTACAGCGTGATGTAAATTTGAAATAACATCCTATTTATTAAAGAATTTGTTTTTTATATAACTTTATTTTAATATAGTTGCAACTATATCTTTAAAATAACGAAGATTTATATTTTTTCAATTATTAAAATGAAAAATAATTGCTGAATAACTGACAGGCGGCCACAGAAAAAAAAAATCGGCGATTCCAAATTCAATTTTTAATTCCCCAAATATTTTTTTTTAATTAGCTAATTCATGGTTTTTAATTTTTGTTACAGTACCTAGACAGAAGTAATATGCAACGCAATAATGCTTTGAATTTTAACAAATCTTATATAACTGCTTGATACCAAATCATAGTGAGCTTAAGAACCGAACAGTGCCATCTATCAGTTCTACAAGGAAATATATATTCAAACACCTCCGTCTCTCTTCCTCGCACACAATGTATCGCGCTTCATCACTCTCGCTCGGGCAATGAATGACAACTAGCAGTTGGGTGTAGTGTATTGATAGTCCGAATAAGAGATAACGTACCAAAACGTTTCTTTTAGTACAGTGCTAAGTAACGTTACCTGTTCGTACCTCGTACACGTACTACACAAGTCTATTAGGCATAGGCGTGGGTCGTTGACGGTTTTTTCGTTAATGTAATTTAACTGTTAATCATTAATGGTCAACAGGTTAAAAAAACTGTTAAATAAATAACAGGTTTTGAATGTTGAGTGTCAATAAGTGATGGGTCGTTGACGGTATTTTCATTAACGTAACGTTAACGTTGATTGACGTTCGTCAACTACGAGCCCCGATGCAAAATAGTTCGTCAAGTGTGAAATTTTCTCTGTGAGATTTTTCTGTCTTCATTATTTTTGTATATCTATATAAAATAATAAGCTGTTCTACTATCACATGTCGCGTTACTTATGCCATTTTTTAATTATGAACCAATTAACTATTTTAGCTTTTTAAATTTATACATATCCTGTTTTAAATTCGAAGAAGTTATAAGCAAAATAGTTCGTCTAATTGTTAATCGATGCAAAAGAGTTTGTCTATCGGTGAGTTAAATAAGATTATTCCTTCTTTGTACAATTATGTTGCATAATTTAAATTTGTAAAAGTAATTCTGTGTCATTTGTCAAGTGAGACAGTATAAATTCTGAAATTTTCTGTTTTTTTCGTTAGTTTTCAAATAACAATGGGTCGTGGCAAACCCGTGTGTGAAGAGCTTCGAAAGCGAATAGTTTGTGGGGTCAATGCTGGCCAATCAAGTTACCAAATATCTAAAGACTTGATACTTCCCAGGTCTACAGTCCTATATCTATCATTTAGCACTATAAAAAGAATAGAACGACTTCTTGTTTGAAGAAAACTGGTCGACCACGCATCACAAGTGCAGTAGAAAACAGAATCCTGAAGAAAATTATCAAAAATAATCGTCGTGCTCGAGCTGGAGAACTCACGGTGCAATGGAAGGAAAGACGACGTCTCAGTTGATACTTGCAAAAGAGTCCTAAAACGAAGGGGTTACGGATTTTACACCGCTAACAAGAAACCACTGTTGACTGCTGTACAAAAGAAAAAGAGGTTGAAGTTTGCTCGTGATCATTTAAATTGGACTTCCGATCAGTGGCGTAGTATCATTTGGAGTGACGAGTCCAAATTTGAAGTGACAGTCGGCGATGAAAGGAAAAAAGTGATTCGGAACAAAAATGAGGCATTTCATACTGATTGTCTCAAACGTAAAGTGAAGTTTCCGACGTCTCTTATGATATGGGGCTGCATGTCTGCACAAGGTGTTGGTGGTATGCAGTTTGTGGATGGTTCTATCAATGCTGCAAGATATCAAAACCTTTTGGAAGAGAATTTACTGCCCTCTATTCCGTCACTTAAGCATCAAGATTCCTTCATTTTTCAACAGGATGGTGCTTCCTGCCATACTGCAAGGACAACAAAGACGTGGCTACTGGCGAAAAGCATCCCTACAATCGAATGGCCATCTAACAGCCCGGACTTGTCGCCGATCGAAACCGTATGGTGGAAAATGAAAAAAGTTAAAAATCCATCAAGATCGAAGAGCGACTTAAAGGCTACTCTTGGATGTCTGGGTGTCAATTACACCTGAGGAGTGTGCAGCGTTGGTTGCAACCATGCCTCTTCGCATTAAAGCTGTCATTGAGAGCAAAGGTGACACAACTAAGTGGTAGACGACCTATTTTGCGTGAGTGACAAGGGTAGACGAATACTTTTGCGTTACGTTTTTTAGAATATTTTTTTAAATTTTTTATGTTAAGTAAAGTTATGAAAGAATTTCAGTTATTTTAAAATAAACTTTAAAATGTTCCTCAAATTGTGGTTTACTTTTTATTAAACGTTCTTAATTATTTTACCAATATTTACTTTCTATATTTTACGCTTTGCACTACTTTCCATAATAGACGAACTATTTTGCATCGGGGCTCGTAGTTGATCCACTAGTTAAATTCGGCAATGAGTTTACGTGCTAATAAATAGTAATGTCATCTCGCAACAGTCGCAACGTAAACGTCTACGGTTCAACGTTGCTAATTGACATTATTTTTAATGGTAAGCAATACGCATAGTTTCATTGAATATTAAATGTTTTTTTAAACGTTACGAGCGACGCCGACGTTCAACGGGTCTTATCTCTGACACATATACTACCTACTGACCTGTTATTTTATTATTTGTGATTCAATGTATTAATGCAAAACGTTTGATTGATGTTATATGACCTTCCCTTCATACTTTTTATTCAGGCTTAGGACTGACTGAATAAAATTAGCTATAAAACATAATTCTACTCAGGCGTATTTAAAAGATCATCTGATTCTATGTACACAAATCGATTACTATTTATATAGCATTTTTTTGTTGTATATTTTTTTAATTTTTTTTTTATATTTTTTATGATTTTATGTAAATTATTCAATTTGTTTTATTTTACATTTTATATACATACATCAATTATTCATTCCAAACAAAAAAGGAAACCATAATTCTACTCAGGCATATTTAAAGATCACCTGATTCTATACACACAAATCAATTGCTGTTTATGTACCTACTTATCTACATTTCTTTTGTATTTTTATTACTTTTTTTGTTTTTACCTACTTATCTACATTTTTTATTATATTTTTTTGTTCTTTTTTTAATATTTTATTTGTATTTTATATTTACCGTGTGGGGCCGGATTTTTAATATTGAAACGGCAGTTATGGATAGTTTAAAGTTAACAGTTTACTGGGGATAGCAGTTGACTTTTAACTATAGGTACATTATTGAGACCAGCTGTAAATGAATCAACTAGCTAAATTCGTTAACAGATTTAACTAGTTGATTTTTAAACGGTCAACAGTTAACTCGTTGACAGACGATCAACCGTTGATTTAACTAGTTCGTTGATTCAACGCCCATCGCTAGTGTCAATTTTATGTTAATGTTTTCAATATCAATCATTGAAAAATGGTCAACAGGTTAAAAAAAGCTGTTAAATTAATAACAGGTTTTGAATTTTCAACGTCAATTTATTCCGTTGACGTAAATTAAGTTTAGATTTTCAACTGTTTTTTTTAACTGAATAAAATAATGATAGTCTTGGGCGTTGACGTAAATTAACAGCTAATATTTTTAACCTGTTTTTTCGTTGATGATTAACAGTTAACTCGTTGACGAATGAAAAGCCTTTAAAAAAACAGTTTATTGATCCAACGACCACCTCTAGTTAGGCATGGGTCGTTGACGGTTTTTTAATTAATGTAATAGGCGTGGGTCGTATTCGTATCCTCGTATCGCTTTTTCTGAGAATCGTATCTGAATCAGATTTCGATTTTCAATATCAGATTTCAAAATCTTATATTTTAATATCTAGATATTTTACGTTCGCGTATCCATCATAAGAGTAGATTCAGATTTCAGAAATCAAATCTGATGCGCATCTTTAAATAGGATACGACATTATCATAGATTTCAATACAATTCGGTATTGTAGATATACTCGTACTTATATAATAGATGTTTAATTCGGTATTTATTTATCACTAGCTGACCCGGCAAACGTTGTTTTGCCATATAAATTATATCTAGAGTATTTTTAGGGAATTTCTAGCGTAGAAAAAAATAACTAACTTATTGTAAGTGTGTGAGGATGTGGACCTACCTACATATTAATTAAAAAATCCATTAAAACAATCCCCAACGTCCATAATACACAAATCTTTCTAAATTTAAAGTAATGATAGTTTCTTCCGCAACTATTCGGACACAATTAAACAATAAGTACCTAATAAAACTATTACGTGCATAATGGTCCATAAGTACCAAAATTCGCTCAAGTTCAAGGCTAAATAATTAAATTTTAGACATCATTGATATCATGATTAGTACTTAACAGAAAGTAGCTTTATTTGCATAGCGTTAAGATTTAAAATTACTTATTTATAATATTTATATAAAATCTGTTCAAAAATCTGATATTGTGATATTACAGTACCGCTCTAACTAGTGTAATATTTGTATCTCACGCGCTTTGTCGCACGCATGTGGCCGATGCGTATCGTATCGCGTAGGTACAGACGAGTGAGCGAGTATTCAGTACATCGCAAATCTGATATAGTAATATTGCTGTAACGCTCTAACTAGTGTAATATTTGTATCTTACGCGTTTTGTCGTGCACATGCGGCCGATGCGTATCGTATCGCGTAGGTACAGACGAGTGAGCGAGTATTCAGTACATCGCAAATCTGATATTGTAATACTTAGATTTCGAAAGACCCAGTAAGCGATTTTTAGATATTGTACCAATATCAGATTTCGTATCTATATACGATTTGTATCGCCCACTTCTATAATGTAATTTAACTGTTAATCATCAATGGTCAACAGGTTAAAAAAAGTGTTAAATAAATAACAGGTTTTGAATGTTGAGTGTGAATTTTATGTCAACGTTTTCAATTTCAATCATTGACAAATGGTCAACAGGTTAAAAAAGCTGTTAAATTAATAACAGGTTTTGAATTTTCTATGTCAATTTATTCCGTTGAGCCATTGACGTAAATTAACAGTTTATATTTTCAAGTTTTTTTTTAACTGAATAAAATAATGATAGTCTTGGGCGTTGACGTAAATTAACAGCTAATATTGTCATCCTGTTTTTTCATTGATGATTAACAGTTAACTCGTTGACGAATGAAAAGCCGTTAAAAAAAACAGTTTATTGATTCAATGACCACCTCTAGTCGACGTATCACGTAATTATTGTTAACGAAACTAGACCGTTGATTTGCTTTCATCGACGAGTCGATCGACTAGTTAAATCCGTCGACTAGTTAACGTGTTGCAGACTGTACCTACCAAGTAAAATAAATTTGACTATAATAACTTCATCTCGTTAAGACCTAAATACACCTACAGGGACCTTATGAGATCTTATAATTTTATCATATGAAAACCATAGTATATTTATATCATAAAAAACATACAGCCGCATTGAGAAACTCCTCCTTTTCGAAATCAGTTGAAAATCATATATGTAAATAAAATATATATTTACTAGCTGACCCGGCGAACTTCGTACCGCCAAATTTATTTTTCCGAAATACTATCGTGGCGCCACCTACCGGGTCCAAATGTAAATCTAAACCATCCCGGTACTTACTCAAACATGCACAAATAAATTGAAGAAAAAATCCTGAAATCCTATCGTGACGCCACCTACCGAGTCCAAATGTGAATCTAAACCATCCCGGTACTTACATAAACATACCTACACAAAAAAATTGTCAAGATCAGTCCAGCCGTTTAGTAGGAGTTCAGTGACATACACACGTAGGTACAGTAGAATTATATTTATAAAGATTTTCCTAACTACATAATTATTATGAAACTAACAGATGTATTTTTTTAACTTGTCTGTTTGTTTATTCGCACATTACGCAAAAACTACGAATGGGTTTATAGTTAAAACCCATTCTCTAATGAGAATACAAGGCAACGATATTGGTAAATATTAAAATGTAAACAGTCTTCATAATTAAAATAAATAATATTACAAATAGTAATATTATAATTAATTCGGAAAATGTCAACTGCACAGCTTTATGGATGCATTAAAAACGATAATAATATTTTAACGTACGAATTAACCAACTATGTTCACGCGTCGTCTTTAGTTATCAGTCAACAAGAATATTGTGTGGACGTTTAGTTTAGCCGTCTAATTCGACTTACTCGTATATACCGTAGGACACACATCATTCGACCAGTCCATCACTCGACTCTTTCACACACTGAAAACTATCATAGCGGTGTCCTTTTCTTTATAAACACTAAAAAGAATAATTAACAAACCCATAGTCTTTGAGCTCAAAGTATTTTGATGTTAATTAAAATCAGTGAATCAACTAGCATAAACAAACTACGTTCATGCGTCGTCGTCGAGTACCAGTCACTAAGAACTTTGTGGACGATTCGTTGATTGCACGTCGACGGTAAAAATACCTTGTCCGTTTATTCGACGCCCATTCCTACTAGCTACTCTAGATTAGACAAGTCTAAGCAAAAATAGTAAGTAAAAACAACGCTTTTCCCCCATGGGGAAAAGCGTTATTTTTCGAACGCCGAATCGAAGAGATATTCTCGAATTGCGGCCACGTATTGGTAAGTGCTTTGTAGGACTACCTCCCACCAGGTGGACCGATGACCTAATCAAAGTTGCAGGCATCCTCTGGATGCAGGTGGCACAGGACGGTTCGTTGTGGCGTTCTCTAGGGGAGCCCTATGTCTAGCAGTGGACGATGTAAGGCTGATGGTTGGATGTGGTAATACATCCCTAGTCAAGCCTATTCGTACTGAAATTGTCATGGCTCTGCCACCACAATGTCATAACACAACACTACATCAAATTAAATACGAAAACGGTGTAATTTCAGAGTGTGTTACAATTACACAGCATGGAGTCCGGCAATCTTCTCCAGACGTTTGATTTGGACGTCGGGTCAGTGGTAGGGTTCTCCGGCAAAAAGGAACAGTCGGAGATATTCTACCACTTCATGTCCTTCCTCACACCTGGCGTTATCTACCACGTGGACTTTAAAAAGCAGCCTTATGAACCAACGGTAAGATTCTTTTTTCCTTCTATAGATATATTCTTTCCACTGTTGAGTATGACACTTCTCCATGGTCAAGGCATAAAGTTTTGTTTGAAGTTCTCCTTTAGCAAGAGCTCTGTCAAATAGAAAACACTATTATGTATACATATTCTTAAACTTCTGTAACTTTTGTCCCTGTGGTAACAGACTAAGAATACAAGTGTCACCACCCCATCCATTCCCGCAGGAGTCGTACAAGGCGACTAAGGGAAGTAAGCAATTATCACCCATTGCATTACTGGTGGCAGGGCTGGGTACCAAGTGAGAGTACTCACTTGCTATCGGGCCCGAACGGGTAGGTACCACCGTCTCCTGTGTCACCGGTCATGAGGTGCGTCAGTGTGTTTTGACTGTAGCAGCAGATAACATTTCTTATATGAGAAATGAAATTATGCGCAGTGGCTTAACAATACTCTCAGTGCATGAGCGACGGGTACCACTTACCATCAGGTGGGCCGTTGCTCATCTCAGTCTGCCATTATTAACATTAAAAAAAAACTTCAAGAAGCACACAATTTTAACACAAATTCAGGAATTATATCAAATGCACAGATAAGGAAAGGAAAACACCAGTTTATTAAGTTGTAGCTGCACTTCATTTGAAGCTGTTGAGATCAGGTTAAACGGATTGCCACTGATGTAATCCAACACAGTACCAGTGGTCCGTCAATACAGGCGGAGAGACGGCACACGACGAGTTTCTTTAGTGGGTGCTGGCCCCACACTACCCTGTTCGTTGTCCCGAACGACGAGGTGTGCGGTTAGATACATATTTCCCGCCTAAACAAAAAAAAGTTTCAACAGGTTCAGTGAAATCCGCATCGTGGTGAAACCTAGTTTGCAAATACAAAATGGTATCCAGTTCGACCCCCAGTTCCAAGGTCCATAGCACACACCTCTGACTTTTTGAGATTTTTTGAGAATATGTTTGTATCCATCCATCCATCCATCCTTCAGCCTTTTAACGTCCACTGCTGGACATAGGCCTCCCCAAGAATGGGGGATAGTGCCGTAATCGCCACGCTTGGCAGGCGGGTTGGCGATCGCAGTGGATGTTGTTAATGCTCGAAAGAGTGCTGCTGCCCACTCGCCCGGTATTCCCTCAGTCGGCTCTTACGACTCCCATGGGTGGAGAGGGGTAGGACAATTCTAAAGCCGGCCCCACACGGCCAAATAATATGTTTATATACATATATAAATTATCACTGCTCTATGAAGGAAAACATGAGAAAACCTGAATGCTGCTGTCTGCCAACTCGCACTAGGCCTGCGTGGTAGTGCCCATTAGAGAGACAATAATGATTGAAAAAAGAAAAAAAGCTGCTATGTAGTAAGCAGGGAAATAATAAAATTGGACTTAAAATTAAGCAATATACCTCAAAAGTATGAGCAGAGAATTTTACTTGTGCAACTATAGTGTACCTTTTAGTGATCTGGTCAAATTTTTTGTACAAACGTATCTATAATAATTGTATTGTATATTTCAGATATTCAGAGAAGTGAAAGTGAAAGGTTTCGATGCAACACAGTACGAGGCCAAGCAAATATTCTATTCTAGTCGAGACGGCACCAAAGTTCCTATGTTCATTGTTTCCAAAAAGGTAAAAACATCATTTATTTTGTAATCATAATGCAACCTCATGGCATTGTTCACTCAATGAAAAAACGTCTTCAATATATTTGAGACTAGAATCAGCCATTTAAATTTTACATAAAGCCAATTACACATTGCCTTCCTTTTGGACTTTGATGCAGTCTAGTTGAGAGAATAGTAGGGGGCTCCTTATATATATTTATAATATTTATTTTCCATTGCGATCATTCTGTGGCGTTGTATGCAGGTTCATACCAAGGTCTCTTAAACCAGATGTAGCGCTTCTTTGAAATAAAACAAAATGTTTTGTTCAACCAAAAATGTAAAACCGGCTGTACACACTCGTCGAGACACAACGAGACAGGCCGAGGGCGAATGTGTACACGGTAGCCTCGTCTAGTCTCGCGGCTCTCGCTATGTCTCGGAAGCGTGTCGGTTTTTTGTGCATGAGTCAAAGGGTCTCGGTGAGTCTCGCGATGAAGACGAGAGCGCGCCTGTACACACTCGTTTGCTTAGTTGCTCGCCAACTGCGTTCGCGTAAAGACGTGCTTTCTGTGTGCGACAACGATGTGGTTTAACGCTTTTTAGAAGCCTAACAAAGGCAAGCACTATTATGGAATCCTAAGAATGTCAGGCACAAGGATAAGCAACACGACGCTTGGTTGCGGATAACCAACGAATTTGAAATCCCCGTTGAAGACTTAAAAAAAGAAATTGTTCCCGTTGAGTAGTTAAAAAGTTCTTTTTCGCCATGGTTTAATATATTTTTTTTTATGGTAAATGATAAAAAAAATTACAATAACTAATAAAAAAAAATAAACGCCGCAACTGTTTTTTCCACTTCCATCGCGACGGGCATCCGAAGTTCAATTGATACAACGAGTGTGTACACTCTGTGTTCTCGTGTCGAGCCTCTACGAGACGAGAGTGGACGAGAGGTTCGCGAGACAAATAGACGAGTGTGTACAGCCGGGGTAAGATTATTCTCAGCACATGCGATGAAAGATAATTTATGGCTATTTTTTTACGTTACATTATTGATGTTTTAGTGGGGTACCCTAATTTTTTCTAGTAATATAATATATAGAGCATTCTAATGGTGAAAGACTTTTTGAAATCGGTCTACAAGTTTTTGAGTTTATTCGTTACAAACATACAAATCTTTCTTCTTTATAATAGGTATTAGTATATATATATTTTTTTTTGTATTATTCTTGCAATCTGTTACTTGTGAACATTCAGCATAAGGTTAGAGTTTATATATCTTGCAGGGTATTCAGCCCAGCGATGTGCACCCTTTATCTTGTAAATCTCTAGGAGATTTTCTTTTAAGCCTTTTAAATGTTGAATTACTTAATGAATATTAAGTGCGTTGCCAGTATGTTTGGGTGGTTGTCTAGTCTGTTCCTGTACGATTTCATTGAGTGTTTAATCTCTTCATGGACTGTTCTAATTCTAAGGTCATGGTGTAATTGAAGGTTTGTAATGAACCAAGGGGCATTAGTAATTATCCTTAGCTTTTTGGACTGGAACCTCTGGAGTATTTCTAGGTTTGAGTTGGAGGCTGTACCCCAGAGTTGAACTCCGTAAGTCCAGATTGGTTTCAGGATACATTTGTACAGCAGAAGTTTGTTTCCCAGCTACAGCTGTGATTTTTTGCCGAGTAACCAGTACATTTTCCTTAGTTGGATCCCCAGTGCTTTTCGTTTTGTGAATATGTTTTTTCCAGGTGAGACGGCGATCCAAGTAAAGTCCAAGGTTCATTTGCTTGGGGTATCGGTACTCTGTTGAGCGTTACCGGGGGGCATGTTTCGCGTCGCGTCGTAAAAGTCACTTGGGGGGTTAGGCAGAATATCATATCTCACATGTCGATCGTATCGTGATCACTGTGATTGGTTGAGAGATCACCGTGATTGGCCAACGGATTATTGTGACATCACGCGTCGGTTTCTCTACCAATCACAAGCGAGTCGATACGATGTCGATTGTGAGATATGAGATTCCGTCTAACAACCCCCTTGTATCGACTTAGTCTCATTTGCTTTTATTCTCCAAGTATTTAGCCATTCTGTGATGTTATCTTCCTAGATACGCTCCCTAGCGTTGAAGCATATTACTTGCTTGTGCCGGTTCATCATGAGTAGCTAGGGCTGCTGTGTCATCAGCAAAGGTACCGATCACGACGCCATCTGTCATGGGCAAGTCTGCGGTAAAAATCAGATAAAGTATCGGACCAAGCACGCTTCCCTGTGGCACTACTGCATGAGCCCGGTGAAGATTGGTTATGTCTTCTCCTTTCTTAACATAGAAAAACCGATCGGCTAGGTATGATTTTAGGAAAATATAATAATTTGTCGGGAGTTCCTTTTTTATTTTGTATAATAGGCCCTCGTGCCAAACTTTGTCAAAGGCCTGGGAAATATCTAAGAATGCCGCGCAGCAATATTTTTTATTATCGAAAGTTTTGTGGATGTCTTCTACCAGTCTATGCACCTGTTTTATCTTGCTGTGATTTTTTCTAAATCCGAATTGGTGGTCAGGTATGATTTTATTTATTTTTATAACTGTATTTAGTCGTTTTAGAAAAAGTATCTCCGGGACGGGTGCGGCTGTGCTAGACATGCAAACAAAAGATTCTATCAAACTGTGCATTAATACCTCTCAAATTTCTATTTTGTACACGGAACTTATTGCCATTGCTGAGGCCTTGTCATATATTGAATCAGTTAATTCTCACGACAAATTTGTTATCTTAACTGACTCCAAAAGTGCTTTACAACATTTGGGCAAATGTATTTCTATGACTAGGTGCATTCCTATAGCGTATGATATAATTAATAAAATATTAGATTTAAATAGTAATCACAAAACTGTTATACTTCAATGGATACCCTCCCATATAGGTATATCAGGGAACGAAGCAGTGGACAAGTTAGCAAAGGAAGCATGCTCTGAGGGGATCAGTTTTCACTGTCGACCTTATCACTACAATCTACTAGGTAATATAAAACAATATTGTGCTAGATTGTGGTCAGAATATTTTGACCAAAGATCTCTGACCAAGGGTATTTGGTACCGGACAATCCAACCATCTATGGGCCGCGTTCCTTAGTTTGAGCATATCAATATGGGAAGGTATGAGACATCGTCATAAGTTTAAGATTGCGTTCTGGACACATTCCGTTAAATAAATTTGCTCATATGATGAGAAAAGTCAATTCTCCAAATTGCACAGAATGTGGGGTAGTAGAGGACGTCTATCATATTTTGACGGAATGTGTGAGGAACGAGAGGCTCAGATTTCAATTATTACAGTTAGGAATTAATGTATGGGACGTGGGTTGGTGTAACAGTATTCTCTCGTTCCCTGACTCGCCCAAGGCCAGGTTGTTGTACAGCCTGAATAGGGTAGGAGTACGGAATCGCGTAGCCTCATAGGTGTAGGTACCTATGTTATTTATACTGGTGATTTTTAGTTTAAGGATATTATATGTATCTGCTATTGTTTCTACAGGGGTTACATGTACAAATTTGAACAGCCGCTTCAATAAAGAAAAAAAAATGTATCTCCATAACTTTTGACAGGATGGGTAGTAGGCTGATCGGTCTGTAGGAATACACATCTTCTGGTGTTCTACCGGGTTTAAGGACCATTTTAATTTGTGCTACTTTCCATTGAGGTGGGAAGATGCCTCTACTCAGTATGCAGTTAAACAGGTTTGTCATAAAATGTATAGCTTTTTCAGGTACTTCATCTTTGCAGTAATTAGATCGTATCCTGGGGCTTTATTTTTATTTAAATTGTACATTTGAAACAGTCAGTAGGAATCCCCTTTATTACACTGAAGTCTACCAAATCTGGGATGTTGTTTTGGGTCAGTCGGCCAGTAAGTTGGTTCGCCGGTCGATATTATGTCTAGGTGTAGCTCGTTTATAGCTGCCTGTAACTGACGTCCTTTGGGGGTAGTTAAGCGAGAGCCCCATTGTATATTTTTAGAGTTGTAATCTCCACCTTCTATAAACCTTGGTCCTATGCGTAGCACTCTTTTAAAATGAGGATCGTGCGAGGCACTCTTTTTATTATTAAGTGTGGTAGCACACTAGAGAATGTTCTGATTAATAACACGCTAAACTCCTGACCTGAAGTGAGATACGACGACTACGAGTTGGACCTGCTGTTGGACTCTAGCTCAGCTAGTTACCTACCGAACTTCCCGTCACGCGCAGCAGGAACGCCAGGAACTGTACGCTTAGTACTTAACTTATAGTCAAAGCTCTTTCACTTCACTTATCTCACTATTATCTTTCATTCACTTATTTTACTAGTTTGTAATCTGTTGGGAGACCTTTTTTTTTCTTAAAGCGGGAGAAAATGTATTATGTATAATGATTATCCGTTCTTGAATGATTATTCAAAATATTTGGCATCGGAATGACTTTGTAAGGAATATTTTATGCGAATGAATCATTCGCATGGTTTTATGTACAATGTCTTGATTGACCAGTACAATCCTCCTGTCAATATTAGTATATTAGTTTTTATTTCAAAGCATCGGTCCGTTATAAGTGAAAACCTGTATTACTTGGCAGGGCTTACCCCAAGACGGCTCGAACCCTGCGCTGATCTACGGGTACGGCGGCTTCAACATCAATATACAACCCAGTTTTAGCGTGACGCGTCTTGTGTTTATGCAACACTTCAACGGTATTGTCGCTATACCAAACATTCGCGGAGGGGGGTAAGTTCTTGTGAAGCATCGCTATTTGTTACCTAATAATGTCGTGTGTATTCAGATAAATATGAGCCGCTCATTTGCAGTGAATACGGCGAGCGCTGGCACAACGCGGGTCGGCTGCTGAACAAGCAGAACGTGTTCAACGACTTCCAGGCCGCCGCCGAGTACCTGGTGGCGGAGCGGTACACGCGACCCGAGCTCATAACCATACAGGGCGGCTCTAATGGCGGACTGCTCGTAGCGGCCTGTATCAACCAGCGACCAGATCTGTTTGGCGCTGCCATCGTGCAGGTCGGGTGAGTCTGGTCGTTCTACATATACTGTCTATATTGCGAATATGGTTAACAAAAATGTAATAAAACGTGAAATTTCTGTTTTCAGCGTATTAGACATGCTGAGGTTCCAGAAGTTCACGATTGGACACGCGTGGGTTTCGGATTATGGCAGCTCGGACAACAAGATTCAATTTGATTATCTACTGAAGTATTCACCGCTGCATAACATACATAAACCTGAAAATGGTAATTATTGACCCCTTATTACTTGCACCTAAACCCCAGGAAGATGTCACAGTGCCGCAGCGCATTAGCTTGCCGCAGTTTAAAAGGCATACGTTTGTCTGGTAGAAAGGGCCCACAATGACGTCATCTCTGCACTCGCTCTAGTTCCTTATTGTGTGCCTCAATGTGCAGGCTGGCAGTACCCGGCGACGCTGATCCTCACAGCGAACCACGACGACTGCGTAGTGCCGCTGCATTCGCTCTAGTTCCTTAGTATTGTGTCTCAATATGCAGGCTGGTAGTACCCGGCGACGCTGATCCTCACAGCGAACCACGACGGCTGCGTAGTGCCGCTGCATTCGCTCTAGTTCCTTAGTATTGTGTCTCAATATACAGGCTGGTAGTACCCGGCGACGCTGATCCTCACAGCGAACCACGACGACTGCGTAGTGCCGCTGCATTCGCTCTAGTTTCTTAATATTGTGTCTCAATATGCAGGCTGGTAGTACCCGGCGACGCTGATCCTCACAGCGAACCACGGCGACTGCGTAGTGCCGCTGCATTCGCTCTAGTTGCTTAGTATTGTGTCTCAATATGCAGGCTGGTAGTACCCGGCGACGCTGATCCTCACAGCGAACCACGACGACTGCGTAGTGCCGCTGCATTCGCTCTAGTTCCTTAGTATTGTGTCTCAATATGCAGGCTGGTAGTACCCGGCGACGCTGATCCTCACAGCGGACCACGATGACTGCGTAGTGCCGCTGCACTCGCTCTAGTTCCTTAGTATTGTGTCTCAATATGCAGGCTGGTAGTACCCGGCGACGCTGATCCTCACAGCGGACCATGATGACTGCGTAGTGCCGCTGCACTCGCTCTAGTTCCTTAGTATTGTCTCAATATGCAGGCTGGTAGTACCCGGCGACGCTGATCCTCACAGCGGACCATGATGACTGCGTAGTGCCGCTGCACTCGCTCTAGTTCCTTAGTGTTGTGTCTCAAAATGCAGGCTGGCAGTACCCGACGACCCTGATCCTCACAGCGGACCACGACAACCGCGTGGTGCCGCTGCACTCGCTCTAGTTCCTTAGTGTTGTGTCTCAAAATGCAGACTGGTAGTACGGCGACGCTGATCCTCACAGCAGACCGCGTAGTGCCGCTGCACTCGCTCTATAGTCGGAATTTTAATTCGATTCCAGATTTGACAATTTCAGTGTTGCAACGTTATGACAAGTACTAAATAGTGACGTTGCGAAATTATTCGATACGGAAATGGAATATTTCCAGATCGATTCCTCTCGTTTATAGTAGTATATCTAAACAACTACTACTTTAATAGAAATTAAGTATATCAGGAAATTAAATATTTCTGAACGGATAATTTGGTTGCCGTAATTTGCCGTGTGGGGCCGGCTTTAGAATTGTCCCACCCCTCTCCACCCATGGGAGTCGTAAGAGCCGACTGAGGGAATACCGGGCGAGTGGGCAGCAGCACTCTTTCGAGCATTAACAACATCCACTGCGATCGCCAACCCGCCTGCCAAGCGTGGCGATTACGGCATTATCCCCCACGACGGGACCGCACGTTGTAGCGGTCTCTTGGGGAGGCCTATGTCCAGCAGTGGACGTTGAAAGGCTGATGGATGGAACGGATAATTTGGTTATGACGATTAATTTTATTAAGGATCTGAGAGTTTCTTTAATAATTGTGTGTGAAATAAATAAAAAAATGTGATCATGAAGGAAAATGAGAAATAAAACAAATAGATGTATTATGGTAATATTTTATTTTATAAATCGTCGCCGTCATCGCTATCGCTATCGCTGTCACTTTCTGTAACATGTATTATAAATGTGTCTGTGATATTGTCAATTAACATATCTAGCCTACTCATTTTTTCCTCTTCTTTGACAACATGGGATACGCATTTAGACCATTCGGTAGCCGTAATTTTTTGAATACCTTCCTCAAATAAATTTCTCACGTCTGTCAATTTGAAGGTTTTATTATTTTGAGCTACATGCCCCTTTACCTGCGCCCATATCAATTCGATAGGGTTCAGCTCGCAATGGTAAGGGGGCAGTCTTAAAACCGTGATCCCATGTTCTGCTGCCATTTCGTCTACAGCGTACTTATTAAAAGACTTATGTGGAATCAGTTCTAAAAGCGTAGCTTTAACCATATCTGGTTCGTAATGAATATTTTTATTTAAAAGCCAGTCTTGAATTGCAGCTTTTTTCCAGCTCATTTTTGGTGCCGTTTCCAATTTTCGGGAGTGGTAAGGTGCATTCTCCATCACCACAATTGAGTTTGGTCTTAATTTTGGTAAGACTCCAGCGAACCACTCCTCAAAACAAACTGCATTCATCTCAATCTTCGCAATTTTTCTTTGCTTCAAAAATCATGAGCCCCTCTTCCAGGAAGCCTTCTTCACTACCTATATGGCTAATTATGAGACGTTTGCCTTTTCCAGATGGATTTTTTAATCCAGTGGTCAGTCCCTCCAAAAACGCTTGCCGAGATGATGCGACTTTCTTGTCCACCCAAGTTTTTTTTACAGTATGACCTAAAAATAAATATAGTACATGAACATTCAATATTACTACTAAATTTAATGTAAAGTATATATAAATTCAAAATGTTAGCCTTACCTGCGTTAACCCAAGTTTCATCTTGATAATATATGTCTCCCTTCTCGTCGAAACTGACATATAGATCGCAAGTAACGCTGGCGCCATGTTATTATATCATTTCGATCAATAAGTGTGCTCTTGCGTGACCGTGCAACAAATTTAAAATTAAGATGCTTCAAAATTTTTCTGAGGGTGTCTTTGGAAACTTAGGGCATTTCTGGATCATCGTTCATCACTTGTAAAATCTAAAATAGTAATCGTTTGGAATCATTAGTTATATATAAAAGATGTAGGTATAAAATAATACTGCCTGACTGATTGACTAACCTTTGCAATGGTTGGAGGTTCATTTCGGGAAAAGAACTGATGAACAATTCTTCGTATTGCGGAGAATGTAAATTCATCAATTTTATCTTTGAAACTTCGCTTTGGTCCAGTTTTTTTTAGGAGGAGTTGGCGGCGCACCTTTATTTACTTCCTTCTAAACGTTACAAACAGAGCGTGAGGTTATGCCCAATATGTCAGCAACTTTGCTCATACATTCATTTTCTTCCACAACTTCAAAGGCCTCCAATTGCACAGAAGTTTCATTTTTCACGTACTTGTAGGCGTTGCGGATCATTACTTTTTCAGTAACAGTGAAAGCTTTTCGTTAGTTTTTTTCTTGGGGACAAGAAAACACCCACGTCTTTTTGTGATGTACTTGGCTGAGGATCCATTTTGATGGAAAACCAAAACAAATAGATTCACTCAAAAGTTCACAAAAAACTATAAACGTAACAACAAACACAACGTAACAAAACTAACAAAAACCCAACAAAATAACAAACTATCGATTCGCAATGAAACAAGATATTCGTGCAGTTAGACTGGAAGAATGAAGCCGAATGACAAGATAAACAAAATGGCGATAGCTGCACGAGCGCGCACGGGTTGCCAATACAGAAAACTATCTAGGCTCTTTTATTATAAGTTTTGTTTTTAATATAAAAACAAAAATATTAACTTTTTATAAAATAAAGCAGCGGATACTAATTAATAAATAATTATTATGAATAATTATGTATTTATTTAAATAAAAATCAATAATTTAGTCTTTAATTGGCACACCAATATTATGATTACATAAACATAAATCGCGATTGTTTATCGATTTTTGTGTTCATCACTACACTATTAATATGTGGTATCATTATTTTACAAAATGACAGTAGCTAATGTCAAATGTGGAATCGAATTATAATTCCGACTATAGTTCCTTAGTGTTGTGTCTCAATGTGCAGGCTGGCAGTACCCGGCGACGCTGATCTTCACAGCGGACCACGACGACCGCGTAGTACCGCTGCACTCGCTCTAGTTCCCTTAGTGTTGTGTCTCAATGTGCAGGCTGGCAGTACCCGGCGACGCTGATCCTCATAGCGGACCACGACGACCGCGTAGTACCGCTGCACTCGCTCTAGTTCCTTAGTGTTGTGTCTCAATGTGCAGGCTGGCAGTACCCGGCGACGCTGATCCCCACAGCGGACCACGACGACCGCGTAGTGCCGCTGCACTCGCTCTAGTTCCTTAGTGTTGTGTCTCAATATGCAGGCTGGCAGTACCCGGCGACGCTGATCCTCACAGCGGACCACGACGACCGCGTAGTGCCGCTACACTCGCTCTAGTTCCTTAGTGTTGTATCTCAATATGCAGGCTGGCAGTACCCGGCGACGCTGATCCCCACAGCGGACCACGACGACCGCGTAGTGCCGCTGCACTCGCTCTAGTTCCTTAGTGTTGTGTCTCAATATGCAGGCTGGCAGTACCCGGCGACGCTGATCCCCACAGCGGACCACGACGACCGCGTAGTGCCGCTGCACTCGCTCTAGTTCCTTAGTGTTGTGTCTCAATATGCAGGCTGGCAGTACCCGGCGACGCTGATCCTCACAGCGGACCACGACGACCGCGTAGTGCCGCTACACTCGCTCTAGTTCCTTAGTGTTGTGTCTCAATATGCAGGCTGGCAGTACCCGGCGACGCTGATCCTCACAGCGGACCGCGTAGTGCCGCTGCACCTGCTCTAGTTCCTTAGTGTTGTCTCAATATGCAGGCTGGCAGTACCCGGCGACGCTGATCCTCACAGCGGACCACGACGACCGCGTAGTGCCGCTGCATTCGCTCAAGTTCATCGCGGCGCTGCAACACGCCGCCCGCGGTACGACACAACATCGCCCGCTGCTCGCCAGGGTCGACAGCAAGGCGGGACACGGAGGCGGCAAACCCACCGCTAAGATTGTAAGTAATTGTATATGGACTAATCTGTGTGAGTGTGAGCGCTCGTACGCGTACTACACACAACGTCGTCCTCAGATATCAATATTTGATACGAATATTCCGATTGTTGAGATACCAAAGAATCAAAAAAGAAGCTTTCTAAATTAGAAATCTCGTATGGTCACTAAACACTTGATGAACATAAACTATGAAACATCTAATTTTTTCAACTTTTCTTTTTTCAGATTGACGAGCACACAGATATCTTGTGCTTTATGAATCAATCCCTCGGACTCAAGTTCATCAAATGATCCCACCCGCCATACAAATTAATAATAGTAATAGTCACACGATGAGATGAATATTATATAGTATTATGTAAATAAACAATGTGTTGATGATTACTTCGGGTCTTCTACAGCACTGGTGATATTGTTACGCATTGCTACTATTTTTATTAATAAACTGTTTTTATTTTTGAATGTGATGTTTTGCTTTGCATTACCATAAGCCGAATATAACAATTGAATTTTATATTCACCACCACCATATTTAGCACTGGTTTTTTTAATTCATAATAATATATTTATTTATTCTCACCACAACGATTAAATACAAATAAAACTTAATCCTAAGACAATGCACAAAGCGTTATGGATCGCTGGTGCCCGTTGTAGGCACCTGTAATACAGGTCACCAGGATTCCACTCGGATCATTACAAACAAGGAATAAGTTGGTACTAAAGTGTATATATTCGAGAAACAGGAATACACGTGTATTTGTGTGTGTGTGTGTGTGTGTGAGCGCTCACGCTTTTGTGGTGTGTGTGTGTGTGTGCGGGCGCGTGTGTATTTAAGTGCGTATGTTTACAGTATTATTTTGCATGCCTAGGTGAGCGATTATTTTTTTATTAGGTCATAATTTCTAGCAAGCTTTCTGTGTACTCATAGCTTTACTGGACTAGTTATTCTTGCAATAACAGTTTACATTTATATGTATTTAGTGCATATAATCACAATAATTTATGTAATTTATTGTAAAGATAGGGGCCAAGAAAAACGAAAAATCTATGACTGAAGGTTGTTTTCGTGGAGCACGATGAAGCAACAAGATGATTACGACGATTTAATTCTCTGAATGGTATTACAGAATGTTGTTTGAGCGATGTAGCCTGAATAAACAGCTGTCTAACTGTGAGCACTTAGCAGTATTCGTAGCTTGATGGTGGGATATAAACGAGGTTTTAATCAGCACACTTTTAACACGGCTCTTTGGGCTCGTTCGATTTGTAACAAGCTTGATTTAGCAGCTCCTCCCCATGTAGTTATGCAATAGCATAAAAATAGATTGACGCAATGCTTGATAGACCATTTTCATGACTTGCGTGTCAGCAGAGTGCTGTAAGTCCTTAAAAATATAGATTAACTTTTGAACCCTACCCCTAATAATGGCATAATGGTGTAGATAAAAGATATATCATCTAAACGTACCGGAGAACGAACCTAAAATGATACACAGGATTATGGTTAAACCATATAGAAACTTAACACCCTCTTAAAACACGTCCCCCATCGGTAACTGCGGTTACGGTCGGTCGTTAAATAAAAGTCTGTCATATTATATAGTAGGTACCAAATGTGAATGTGACCAACATAATAATCATCACTGGCTAGTAAAAAAAAACTGGCCCAGGTACTGTCCGTCCCTCAGACTAAGAGATATATTTAGTCTGAGGTCCGTCCTCTCGCCATAGTTTTGGAATTCTAATATTCCCTTAGTATTACTTTACTCTTTGTTCTAATACGTCCAAGCAACTGGAAGCTTTGATATCGCCCAATCTGTTTCATTATACGTAAAACCGTCATATTGTTCCTGTAAATGTTATTGTCTATAGTTAGACCTAACCGCAGAGATCGCACAAACTTCGTTTTGGTTGCTTTCAATAAGCTCTTAATAAATAACCTATAGATGTAGCCATGATACATTAGGGAGTGTGGAAGTGAGACGGGCATATACGAAATACCTAAGAAAATTGAGACAAGGTATCGTATCTTCCTGTCTCATATGACGTGCAGGTTTTTCAACTGGCGAACTTTAAAATAGTTCGCCATACAACTGCATCGCCATGACTACCAGGGATGCCATTAAAAAGAAAAATAGGTGTCGTGTTTTGGGGTTGAAAAATTTTGCCGTCTCAAACAAATTTATTATAAAGCAGACTCGCACCTGATTATAATAATAAATAATAATAATAACATATTGTTCCTATAGTTACAGTGATTAAAAAGAAGGTTTCCGTACAAAATCTATGAAAAAATGTCAGATAAACGTTAATTCGTTGAAATCATCAACCTCATAATATAACTATCTGATATCACTGATACTTATTTCTTCAACTTAAAACTTACTTTAAACACATTAATCAAGAGAAAAAGTTTAGGATATGTGTGATGGATTTGCTTTTTTAATGTTCTAGCTGAACGTATTTTTATAAATATGATTCAGAATATAAAAGGCAGTGTGCCTTTGCACGCTTTTACGAGTGTTTCATACATTTGATTTTTCACAACATCCTATGTGAAAGCGCTACAATATATTTAACTATAACTACGTGATGTTGCAGGATTTTAGTGTTGAACATACAAAATTAAAACTTTTTTAAATAGTTACGTTAAAATATTGTGAGAGTTTATTATCTCTAAACTCTCACCTAAAGAGAATGCGGAAAACCAGGCTATTTTGCGCCCGTCGTGCGTCTTAACTATCTAAACATAAAAAATCGTCTTTTGAATAATGATGTTATTTGTATTTATTTTAGTCATAAGCGAAGGGGGGTTTCAGTTATAAAAAAAAGATATACATATTATTAAATTCGAAATAAGCTGAACTGCCATATTTATTGGAAGGCTTGGATAGTCAATGTCGCCAGTTTATTACGATACCCATTTTTAAAGCCAAATAGAATATTGATATGAAATAAATAAAAGAAAACCCACATGAGCTCCTATTATAATATTTAGTATAAGTCGAAGATTATTTTATGAAATCATAGTTATGAAGTTTTGTTTTTAAATTGTTTTAAATTATAATATTCGAAATAATACGAAAATATAATAACATTTATTATCTATTTCTAAAAATATTATAGGATATATATTTTTATTTTACTAGCAACCCTTATTGATTTGAATTTGATTGACAATTTGACATGATTTGACATTTGTATTGTATTACCGACTTAGACGAAGAATAATATAGACTCGCTACTATTTTGACATTAAGGATGAAGAAAAGGATGCACATACTAGGTTTTACCAAGAGTGAGAGAGACACAGGTATAAGTATATTTATCCTTTTCGCGTATGCGTCAGTTGTATTTGGACCCAATAAACTGGGTCCAAATAAGGTGGCCAACCATTCCCATCATCAGTATGTAGTAAGCTTGTTTTTGTATTGACGTAAAAAAACCTTTATTAATCACGTTATATACGCTAATATTACATGTTCCAATACATTTTAAGCAAAATATAAGCATAACTGCAATTTCTTTTGTCCTGTCATTCTTTTATCCGGCTAAAACAGGTAGTACATTTTTAGTCAACAAAGTTATAATCATAGTTATCTTTTAAAATTATTCCGGTTATCTATTGCTATCTCGACACTGCATACGCTGATAGCTTGTCTATAATATCCTTCGTCTAAGTATGACATCAAGAATGGGGATACACCTCAGGATACACTATCCTTTATCTTAAGGATCCACAGACAAAGCTGAGCGCAGATGGCGCTATCAGCGAGATGGCCACTGGCAATTATTGTAGTTGATTTATTTGCCTGAGAATTATTTGCTATTTTTGTGTTTAATCCGGTTGATCAGCGATATTTTTAAGATGTTAAGTACCTGGAAGATTAAAGAATTGAAAGACGCTATGCTGTGTAGCCAGATTTTTTATGTGACTACCCATATTTTTAAATGTAGGTACATTGGGGTTTATTACATTTTGGTACAGCACAGAGTTAGTCTGAGGCACAGAGGCATATTACGAGAGAAATAAAATTTACCAAATTACAGGTTACAAATTGAATGGAAATGGCAGTTTTCAATGGTCATGTCGATAAAACGCCATCTGCCGTAAAATTATATCAGTAAACATTCCCATTCAGAGAGCTCAAATGAAACGCTTAATGATGAAATCAGGATTCAAAACGATTTATTTACAATTATTGAAAATGTGGATCTTCAATTAGTTATAAAAAATTCTAATAAAAGTAATTAAATAGGCCAGTGCCGAAGCCTTCGAAAATGGTAAAAAGTGAAACAAATTTAGAACAGTATGATAGCTACTTTAGTTTGCCGTGTGGGACCGGCTTTAGAATTGTCCCACCCCTCTCTACCCATGCGAGTGGGCAGCAGCACTCCCTCGAGTATTAACAACATCTACTGCGATCGCCAACCCGCCTGCCAAGCGTGGCGATTAAGGCAATATCCCCTCTTGGGGAGGCCTATGTCCAGCAGTGGACGTCGAAAGGCTGATGGATGAATGATAGCTATTGGAAAAGTAAGAAAATATAACAAAATTTTAAAAGGAAAAATAATTTACGGGCGATTTGAGGTCGGGAAGTGGGAGGGAGTGAGATTTTAAGGGTGGAAAACGGTTTATTACGAATTCAGGCAAAACTACGAGTCCTATCGAAAAAATTAAATGGGAAAATTTTAGGTAATAAAAAGACCTACAAGTTTTGTATTTAGGTAATTTTTTTTTTACATAAACTTAAAATTGATCCGAAATCTCCAAAAAACCAACGTTTCGGTTTTTTATTGTAGTCACAAAAAATTACTTAATTTGGTGAAAACTTACTTACTTACTTATCATCACGCCATTTCCCTTGCGGGGTAAGCAGAGAGAACAGATTGCCAAGAGGTTCTATTATGGCATACATCTCTCGCTTCCTCAACATTCATAACTCTCTTCATACACGCTCACCGGTTTCGGAGACTCCTGACTCTGCCTTCCTTCAATACATGACCGATTTGGTCTTGGTAGGTGAGTCTCGGTCTCCCCCTGTACCTACATCCTTTCACTTTCGCACTGTATATCTTCTTAACCATTCGCTCGTCCGGCATTCTTTCCACATGTCCGAACCATCGGAGCATTCCCTTTCGCATCTTTACACCAATACTCTCTTTCATACCTACTAGCTCTCTTACGTCGTCGTTACGAATGCGGTCAGTCAGCCTCACTCCACAGAGATCGCATTTCGACCGCATTGATTTTACTCTCATGCTCCTTTTTGCTCTCGCTTCCATACAAAACGTTGGGACAAGCACTGCGTTGTGTATTGCGACACGTGAAACACTTACCTTTTTATATCCAACACATACACATATATATAACACATTGTAATTTTTTTTACACAATTTTTTTTCTAGTAAGAAAAAATATTTTTTCTCACTCTCCTAATTCCCGACCTCAAATATCCCCTAAATTATTTTTACTTTTATTTTTGTTATATTTTATTACTTATCCAATGGGTATCAACTTGTTCTAAATTTTTTTGGTCTCATAAATTATCGACCCTGACGTAAAACTGGAAACTCATAATTCAAGGGTACTTTGAATTAATATAGAACATAGGGCTTTTTTTGGGGCTTTTAGATTGCATTTAGGTTTATTTAGGCGTATTTCATCATGATCTTAGGGCTATTTTTTTTAGGAGTTGGTAACACTGCTGCACTGCTGCTGTTAATATCATAACAGACATTTGCGTGAACTGCCCGTGCGCACCATAAACTTAATAACTGTAATGCAAACGTTGCTTAACAGAATTAGTCGCTTCTTGCTGATAACAAGGTTACTTTCACGATGCACCTATGGAGGACGTGTACTTATTAATTACATGTACTTGATTACAAGGTTCAAAGTACCACCTGAAGTCCACCTATAAAAAATATACCTAGCCGCAGACCCCGGGGCAACGAACAGGGCAATGTGAACGTGTGGTGCCCACCCACTAAATAAACCCGCCGTGTGCAGTCTCTCCGCCTATATTGGCGTACCACTACACACCGTGTTACATTACGTGCTAACGTAAAGTTAATATTGTGAACTTTTATAAATGAAACAACTACTTAATATTCAACTTTATTGTTATATCCTTTACAGTACAGTTGCTAAAAGCATGAAATCCAATCGGGACTTGCTCCAACCTACGTAATAATATAAAATATTAGTTGCTTACAACAAAATAAATAAACTTCTTAATGCCCTTTTGGCGTTTTTTTACCCAATAATAAGTTAATTTCTTAATGTTTAGTTACTCGTGTAACTTCCAACATGAAGAAATCGATCGATGGCCTCGATTTAAAATAGCAAGATAATAAAATAAAGGAAGTTGACACGTCGTACTCAAAATTTCATACACACTTGTTTTTGTATATTACACAAATAATTCCTTGGAGATAATTTAGAGTTTTAGACTGACGAAGGACCCGTTACAATGAAATGTACAATCGGAGACATACAATTGATCGGTATCGAGGGGTCCCGTCTGAATAGCAATTTTACTAAAACACAACACATTCAATCAAAATATGATCAATGTAATAAATAAATTGCACCGATCAATTGTATTATACCTACTATATTTTAATACCTAGAAACAACATCGTTTAAAACGTCATTTATAAAACTCTATGCTAATCGGTTATGTAGAACATGCATTAAATATAAGTTACATTATTATAAGCAATATTCAATATCGCTTAGAATCGATAGTGCGTACAACTACGTCAATTTTATGTAGTCTAGCTATATTATTCTAAAATTACACATTTCAAAGCTGAGGGTCAGATAAAAGATATCTCCCATTCACTCATGATCTTTTAAAAATCGAGGCCACATCGTTTTAATCGCCGTAGCTCCCACGAATTTCTAAATATACAACATTATTAAATGCGCACCGACACACCTTATAACTACTGACGAGAGACACGGCGATTACTACTGTAAGCTATACTAAGGAGACACCATGGCCGCATGATGCAACTTTAGCGTTCGTCGGGATGACGCAACTACCGGCCCACAGGCGACCCGCGGGACCTCAAACTAACACACAAATACAAGTCACACAAACTCAATCGGGTCGCGTGTCTTGGCGGTGATCGCGTCCATTACAATCCCAAGGAAACTGATTTGGTCTGGCTTCACAGCCTCAGTTTCGGTACAAGATTCGTTCCTACGTAATTTTAATTATATATTTAAATACTGACTACCCTTAAAATATAAAATCAGACGAGTGTCGGTGCCGATGATGTTGGTTTTAATTATATATTGCTGGTGCGTTTCTTTTATTCTAAACTTACTCGACTTGTTTGTAACTTGTACAACTAACTAACAGCGAGCCTATCAAACTTTGGGTTTTATAAATATAAAAACGTTATCCCCTATTCCCTGATTATTAATTCAAAAATATTTTTGTAAACCAAGGTGTGACCAATGTAAAAATCTAAACTAACATGCAAAAGAAATGTATACATTTCTAACAGAAAACCTCAAAATTCTGCAAGTCCTTAAGTTCATTTTGAAAGGTCATCTTCAAATAAATGTTTAGTATATATGTATAGTTATAACTACTTGACGGTTCCACGGTAATTTATATTCTAAGGCACTTTTAACACTACCGTGTGTTAACTTTAGATTATTTTTCAAAATAGCTTTATAAATACGATTGTCCTTCAAAATTAATTAATTTATTCTCTTGCAAAAACCGAATTTCAAGATGTAACAATTTTTTTAAATAAAATGCCGATTGCCGTAGTGTCCGATTTTTACGTTTTCTGTAGTAGTTTTAATTGTAGTAACTATGGACACAGCGCACGCAGTAAAAAAATGTCAAGGGACACGACGAAAATTCATTACCTAATTTTCACAACTTTTTAGTTAATTGTGAAAGAATTTTCAAATAGTTGTTGTAGAGATTACCCTCCACGTACAAACTCAAAATTTGCCTTTAAAATATTAGCATTGGATTTAATACCGGTCAAGTTATTAAACTAGAAAACGTAGTAACTTGATAAAAGTTACAAAAAAAACAATTTTATAAAATTATTCCTTACAAAAATGTTGAGGCGTTGTTTTTTTGACCTTGAAATTACATTGTTTACAAAAATATTTTGTAATTAAAATCAGCTTATAATTTACGAATGTACTGCACAATTCCAGGAAACGTAGAAATAAAATAACAAATAATAGAGATTTGTTATTCTAAATAGGAAAAAAATAACTAGTTGTTGCAAGATTCGAGATCAAACAAAAGTAGTTGATCCAAGATCCCACCATATCATTTCTACATAATATTTTTTTATTATAAAAATATATTATTAATAAATAATTCACAACGGTGAATGAATGAAAACTAATTACCAGAAGTATTTATTATGCTTAACATAAATATCAATCATTTAGGGATAGATATAAGAAATTAAAACAAATAGGGTTTCCACATCTCACTTAATAGCAACCTTTCGGCAATCTGTTGTAAAAAGGTATGACTTAATTTAAACATTATGTGGTAAAATTTCATGACTCCAGGAAATTAGATATGAAAGTGTGTTTCTTGAAATACAACATTTCAAGAAATATTTTTAAGATTAGGTATACTTTATTATGTAATTATATTATAAAACTGTAACAGAGCTATATATGAACATTAAAGATATTTCAGAAATAACTACTGTATTGAGCTATTTTGGGCATGTACGAACTCAATACACTTTTTTATAATGATATTTCTATGTTGACTCATCACATAAAAACTACTGAATCAATTTGATGAAACTTTTATTTGGTCATCCCATACAGCTCTTGATTAGACTGAAAAAAACTGGTATACATTTTATCTCTACTATTTCCGAAACCGAGACCACAAGACAAAGACATGCATTAAATATAAGTTACTCCATGCATTCGTTGCAGACAAAAAGCTAGTACATGAAATTTTATTCAAAGAAATATAAACAGATATCATAGTGGGATCTTAGACCACGTGAATATTATCATAGCTAGAAACTGCACAAAACAAGTGGTTTGCTTTGGTTATCCCGAACGTATCATTTCGTGCTGTGAAATATTCACATAATATTGCAATATTAAAATTTATATTTATTAAAGGACTTAACAGAGGGTGACAATGCAAATAATGAGTAGTACCGCTCACTCCGCGACCCCGTTGCTAACTGCCGACTTTGTGTTGCCACCGCTCACGCCCGCCATACTGGAACGACATTGTAACATGTTATAGCGTGTTTACATTATGATAATTTTACGGCACTTGAATTTTAGCGCCGTAAAATTGGCATAATGCAAACGCGCCATTATTTAGGTGCAAGCCAAAGTGTTAGGCTTAACACGCACTGCGAATTTTATTCGCGCATTTTTCCTCGAAATTCTGTGACATTGGAAACTGTATGAAGCTTCATGCACTTGCAGAAATAAAATCCAAATCACAAGAAAAAAATGCGCCAATAAAGTTCGCAGTGCGTGCTAAGCCTTAGGGTGGAAAATAAAGCCGGCTATACACACTCGTCGAGACACAAAGAGAAAGTCGCTTATCCTTGTGCCTGACATTCTTAGGATTCCATAATAGCGCTTGCCTTTGGAAGGCTTCTAAAAAGCGTTAGACCACATCGTTGTCGCACGTAGTAAGCATGTCTTTAGGCGAACGCAGTTGGCGAGCCACTAAACTAACGAGTGTTCTAGGAGTGTTCGTTATATTAAATAGCTAATAAAACCACTTGCTATTTATAAATAATCCATAGCCTCGTTATTTATTTCACCAGGCAAGCGTTATTTTCGATTATTTTAATTATATAAGCGCTACCACAACCGCTATGCCACGACGTCGACGTCACACTACACTAACAAAACATCACAGTCACATGCACACTTGAACAGTCAGTGACTTCAGTCAGTCATACCGCGAAAGAAAGGGGCAGAACGGAATGACCCTGACCCGTTCATATCATTGTCACATGCGAAATTATGCTCTAACTTTAACACTTATGAACTATATTTCTGTTAATTATAAAAAATTATGTGCAAAATAATCTAAGTATCTAAAACATCGTTTGGTTATTTGATTTTATTTCGTTATATTTTTGAACGATGATATAATCAATCACTGCTCGTGCGAGTGCGCCACAAGTGTCCAGTGTGCACGTACCTGTGCGTGGGCGCGTCCAGCCCCATGAGCGCGAGTGCGCGTAGTGCGGCGCGGGCACACTGCTCGTGCGAGTGCGCCACAAGTGTCCAGTGTGCACGTACCTGTGCGTGGGCGCGTCCAGCCCCATGAGCGCGAGTGCGCGTAGTGCGGCGCGGGCACACTGCTCGTGCGAGTGCGCCACAAGTGTCCAGTGTGCACGTACCTGTGCGTGGGCGCGTCCAGCCCCATGAGCGCGAGTGCGCGTAGTGCGGCGCGGGCACACTGCTCGTGCGAGTGCGCCACAAGTGTCCAGTGTGCACGTACCTGTGCGTGGGCGCGTCCAGCCCCATGAGCGCGAGTGCGCGTAGTGCGGCGCGGGCACACTGCTCGTGCGAGTGCGCCACAAGTGTCCAGTGTGCACGTACCTGTGCGTGGGCGCGTCCAGCCCCATGAGCGCGAGTGCGCGTAGTGCGGCGCGGGCACACTGCTCGTGCGAGTGCGCCACAAGTGTCCAGTGTGCACGTACCTGTGCGTGGGCGCGTCCAGCCCCATGAGCGCGAGTGCGCGTAGTGCGGCGCGGGCACACTGCTCGTGCGAGTGCGCCACAAGTGTCCAGTGTGCACGTACCTGTGCGTGGGCGCGTCCAGCCCCATGAGCGCGAGTGCGCGTAGTGCGGCGCGGGCACACTGCTCGTGCGAGTGCGCCACAAGTGTCCAGTGTGCACGTACCTGTGCGTGGGCGCGTCCAGCCCCATGAGCGCGAGTGCGCGTAGTGCGGCGCGGGCACACTGCTCGTGCGAGTGCGCCACAAGTGTCCAGTGTGCACGTACCTGTGCGTGGGCGCGTCCAGCCCCATGAGCGCGAGTGCGCGTAGTGCGGCGCGGGCACACTGCTCGTGCGAGTGCGCGGTGCTGGGCCCGCCGCCGTGGCACATGACGGGCGGCTCCGTCGACAGCGACACCAGCGACAGGTACTCGCCGTGGTTGCGCTGTAATCGCATACAATACAATTGTAGATATTATTGACTTTTGTGTTCTTACTACATACATAGATAAATCCTATAACAAGCCCTGAGTAACCCCTATAAATGTATGCATTTACATACAAGTTATTTGAAAATTTCACAAGTCCTGTCTATATCAACAAAGATTTTTCAAATATTCCAAAATGTATGTGGTATCAACGAAATAGACAAAATTAAAAACCGGAACAGTTGCACTTAAATTTTAAGTTGTGGTGTAAATTAATGGGAATGGGACAAAGGAATGTATTCACGGCTGTCGTCCAACACTCCAAGACAAATCGCACACTCACTACTATGACATGATCACAGTATTCGTAAGACATAATGCTTACAGTTGGGTTCTCTGAAGTTCCAGCACAAACACCGTTTTGACCGTGTGGTGACGGACTAAGAATACAAGTGTCACCACCCCATACTTACACGCGGGTGTCGTAAGAGGCGACTAAGGGTAGTAAGCAAATTTTCACCTATTGCAATACTGGTGGTAGGGTTCTGTTACCGCGTGGGATTAGTCACTTGTTATCAGGCCCGAGCGGGTCTGTACCACCGTCTTCCGTGTGACCGACCGTGAAGCGCTTCGGGTTTGGTTGTGGCGGGAGATTGCCGTCCCTCTCCCATTTCCTTTTCCTGAGCGCGTGCATTGCCGAGACCCACTCTCGGCAATGCTTGGAACTCGGGCATTGATAGGGCCGTAGTTGGGAGGTTGGGCGTGAGGGGCTGGCATGGGATCCAGGGAGACCCGGTGGGAATGGTTCGCCGGCCACCTGCCGGTCAGTAGGGGACCCGAACCCGGGGACATCCTACCCCGGGATGCTGTCCCGCCAACCGGCGAAAATGCCGTTGCGTTGCCGTCGTGCCGGAGTGGTAGACCGGTGGGGACCCGACGGTTGCTCGCGGGGGGGGGGGGCACCGGGGGCCCTTCCGTGCTTCGTGTCAGCTCATCGCCCTTCCACGTAATAATTTCTGCCTTTTTTTTCTTTGTATTGCCGGGCTCCACTATACGCCGGTCGGGGCCTTCAGGCCCATCGTGCTGCTGGACGAGGCGGGTAAGCTGCTGGAGAGAATCCTCGCTGCCCGCATTGTCCAGCACCTGCGCGACGTCGGACCCGACTTGTCGGATGCCCAGTTCGGCTTTCGGGCTGGTCGTTCGACGGTCGGCGCGATTATGCGCCTGAGGGCCGCGTCCGCGGCGGTCGTCGCTGGCGGTGGAGTGCTGTTGGCGGTGTCGCTCGACATCGCCAACGCATTCAATAGTCTGCCATTCAGCTGCATTAGGGAGGCGCTCCAGTATCACGGGGTGCCTGCATACCTGAGGCGGCTGGTGGCGGACTATCTTGAGGGCCGCAGCGTTCTCTTTGAGAGCCGCATAGGGGACGTTGTGAGGAGACCCATGTCGTGCGGTGTCCCACAGGGTTCGGTTCTAGGGCCGCTCCTGTGGGACATCGGTTACGACTGGGTGCTACGATGTCGGCTCCCCCCTGGGCTGGCGGTCATCTGCTATGCGGATGACACGCTGGTCGTGGCCCGGGGCGGAAACTTCGAGGAAGCGGCGTTCCTGGCCACCTTAGGGACCTCGGAGGTGGTCAGGAGGATCGGGGCGCTGGGGCTTAGGGTGGCCCTATACAAGTCGGAGGCCCTACTTTTCCATGGGACACGGCTGGAAGCGCCCCGAGCCGGTCTCTGGACCGTAGGGGCGCTCCAGCCTGTGCTGGAGGAGTGGGCGGGGCGACGGCACGGAGTCCTTACCTTCCGACTGGTGCAGGTGCTGTCGGGGCACGGTTGCTTCGGCAGATATCTGCACATAGTTGCAAGGAGGGAAGCGACTCCGGGCTGTCACCATTGTGGCGGCGACGAGGACACGGCGCAGCACACGCTCGAGTCGTGCCCGGCTTGGGGCGGGCAGCGCCGTGATCTCGTCGCGGCAATAGGGGGGGACCTCTCGCTGCCGAGCGTCGTTAGAGCGATGCTTGGCAGCGACAGGAATTGGGTCGCTGCCTTCTGCGACGAGGTCATCTCGCGGAAGGAAGCGGCGGAAAGGGCCAGGGAGGCTGATCCTTCCGCAGACCCGAACCGCCGCCAGCGACTGGGGCGGCGCAGGCGTGAGTATTTGCGCCTAATGCCGCCCTAGCTGAGGCTGCGGGTGGTTGGACCGGGGAACGTCCGCCACCCGCAAGGCCTCCCGCGAAGGTGCGATGCTCCGTGTGTGGGTGCGTCGCTCAGTAGAGGGTACCCGAAAGGGTAAGCCGCCGGCGGACCACCGAAGGAATGTAACATAGTTCCAGTGGCCCGCCAATAAAGGCGGAGAGACGGCACACGGCGGGTTTCTTTAGTGGGTGAGGGCCCCACACTACCCTGTTCGTTGCCCCGAACGACGGGGTGTGCGGTTAGGTACATTTTTTCCCGCCTAAACAAAAAAATAAAAAGGCTCCACTATACGCATTCTTCCCCCCAAGCTTCTCAAACAATGAAAAGGTAAAAGAAAAAGAGTAGGTTTTTGACGGCGAACTCCTCATCCACACTCACTGTGGAATTTTGCAACATCAGGGGGTTTACACAGTAATCTCGACAAACAGCGAAAATTTAATGCTGCTTCCAGGTCCAACAAAAGGGCGATTGCCGAAGCCAAGGCGGAACACGTTGCCAGAATTGGCGACCGGCTTGAGAGATATCCCACTGGGAGTCGTGCTTTCTGGTCGCTTGCCAAGGCAGCAACCGATTGCGATGACATCCCTACTCTCTAAGGTCTTGGAGAAGGTTATTAACCGCCGGCTTCTGCAGTACGATTACACCACATTTAATTTTCACAAAAAAAAAGACGCAACCAACTAATATAGGAAGTAATTATAACGTTTATATGGTTTTTGATCTATATTTTTTAGCATTTGACAAATAATTTGTAATTTATAAGTTTATATAGTGTCAGTGTTTTTTTTATTTTTATATTAACTAACTACATATAAAAGGTCGAATGCTTCACAAAAGTCTCTTTACAATGCTTACCTTGGGGAAATCTGAGAACTGTACAGTGAAACCTAACAGCTGCGAAAGGTACATCAGTTGATCCTTTGCACCAGGTGTGTTCCCGCCCGAGCCGCCTGTCGCACTCGTCTCGCTCACACCTGCACAAAAGACAATATAATGAGTCGACTAGTTCAAGCAATCATGAAATATGTATCTATTTGATTCGATTGTAGGGCAAGTTCCGAACCCCTTTTCTCACCTGAATGACCATTCCAAAGGTGGTATTCAATAAATTTTAGTAATATTACATATAAATCTAGTATAACTGACCGTTAGGTTGATGCGGTTGCCCTGATCGCTGGTGGTAGTCCATCATTAGTACACCTGGAACTGGTTGCCGCACATCACTGTTAGCACCCGTGGTCGGCGCCTGTATATCACCATCCTAAAATCACATTAAATATCTTTCAAATATCCCGGTTGTAACATCTCGTTAATTTATTTATTTATTTAGGGAAACCAACAGCTATATAAAAAAAATACATAATGGAATTAACAATACAAAGCCAATTATAGTTTCCACAAATAGCAGCAAACAAAACTTTATGGAACACTAATAATAATTACAACAACGTTAACACATCACGATCATCTCTAAATTATTTTAAAATTTTATCATCTTTTATTTTCCTTTTTTTTTAATTATTATTTTAACTTACTGAAAAAACTGAAGGTTAAGCACTGATCTTGCCACGCTGCTTTTAATATTAAATGGATCTAGTAAGAATTCTTTGCAAACTTTGTTAAAATCATTACTTGCTCGCAAGAGATATGAATTCTTTCTATAATTAGTAGAAGCGAAGGGAATTGAAATGGGAGCATTGAATCGAACATATCTGGCCGGAATATTAAAATTAATCATTTAGATATTTTTATATATATTTTTAGCATTGTTCAGGACAATCAATTTCATTCAAAATTATCGTACTCATAAACATACAGTCTGCTAGTCTGCGCCGATTTACAAGCGGTTGTATATGAAATTTTTTACAGAAATCAATATTTAGATATTTTTATATATATTTTTGCATTTGACATGCTTAGCACTATACATTAAACACAAAGTGAAAAATGTGAAATCGAAAATAACAGTCAGGAGCAGGATTTGAACCTGCATTTTCTGGATTCCGTCCAGATGCTGACTGTTATTTTCGATTTCACATTTTTCACTTTGTGTTTAATGTATAGTGCTAAGCATGTCAAATGCAAAAATATATATAAAAATATCTAAATATTTAAAGGGTTTGCGTCATTATTAGGTAAAATCTTAATTGTAAAATTAAGTTTACCTGGTCGGTATAATGTATGAAAATACGTCCGACAGACGGCGCAGGCGTCACCCAAAGACGTTAAGTATGATGTGTTATCGAAATTAGCAGTCAGGAGCAAGTGTCAGGATGGCTGAATTGGTAAAGCATCTGGACGGAATCCAGAAGATGCAGGTTCAAATCCTGCTCCTGACTGTTATTTTCGATTTCACATTTTTCACTTTGTGTTTAATGTATAGTGCTAAGCATGTCAAATGCAAAAATATATATAAAAATATCTAAATATTTAAAGGGTTTGCGTCATTATTAGGTAAAATCTTAATTGTAAAATTAAGTTTACCTGGTCGGTATAATGTATGAAAATACGTCCGACAGACGGCGCAGGCGTCACCCAAAGACGTTAAGTATGATGTGTTATCGAAATTAGCAGTCAGGAGCAAGTGTCAGGATGGCTGAATTGGTAAAGCATCTGGACGGAATCCAGAAGATGCAGGTTCAAATCCTGCTCCTGACTGTTATTTTCGATTTCACATTTTTCACTTTGTGTTTAATGTATAGTGCTAAGCATGTCAAATGCAAAAATATATATAAAAATATCTAAATATTTAAAGGGTTTGCGTCATTATTAGGTAAAATCTTAATTGTAAAATTAAGTTTACCTGGTCGGTATAATGTATGAAAATACGTCCGACAGACGGCGCAGGCGTCACCCAAAGACGTTAAGTATGATGTGTTATCGAAATTAGCAGTCAGGAGCAAGTGTCAGGATGGCTGAATTGGTAAAGCATCTGGACGGAATCCAGAAGATGCAGGTTCAAATCCTGCTCCTGACTGTTATTTTCGATTTCACATTTTTCACTTTGTGTTTAATGATTAGTGCTAAGCATGTCAAATGCAAAAATATATATAAAAATATCTAAATATTTAAAGGGTTTGCGTCATTATTAGGTAAAATCTTAATTGTAAAATTAAGTTTACCTGGTCGGTATAATGTATGAAAATACGTCCGACAGACGGCGCAGGCGTCACCCAAAGACGTTAAGTATGATGTATTATCGAAATTAGCAGTCAGGAGCAAGTGTCAGGATGGCTGAATTGGTAAAGCATCTGGACGGAATCCAGAAGATGCAGGTTCAAATCCTGCTCCTGACTGTTATTTTCGATTTCACATTTTTCACTTTGTGTTTAATGTATAGTGCTAAGCATGTCAAATGCAAAAATATATATAAAAATATCTAAATATTTAAAGGGTTTGCGTCATTATTAGGTAAAATCTTAATTGTAAAATTAAGTTTACCTGGTCGGTATAATGTATGAAAATACGTCCGACAGACGGCGCAGGCGTCACCCAAAGACGTTAAGTATGATGTGTTATCGAAATTAGCAGTCAGGAGCAAGTGTCAGGATGGCTGAATTGGTAAAGCATCTGGACGGAATCCAGAAGATGCAGGTTCAAATCCTGCTCCTGACTGTTATTTTCGATTTCACATTTTTCACTTTGTGTTTAATATAAGAAATCAATATAATTTTCTGAACAATACGGAATACGTTAGCCTGTAACATAAAGACTTAACAAATCGTTTTTGAATTTATTCGATGCGGTCAATGTACTTTACGTAGCACGGATTCCAAATTTGTGATCCATATTCTAGATGACTTCTAACATATGTGCAATACAATATTTTCAAAGTCTTGGCTTCTTTGAACACTTTTGATATTCTCATTATAAAGCAAAGTGCTTTAGAGGCTCTAGCGACTATTTCATCCACATGCACATTAAAGCAAAGTTTGCAAAATAGGCAGATTGCCAAATATGGGGAACTAGGCAACAAGACCGTGATTTTTTGAAAAGAAGGGAAATAGGCAATGCAATTGAATTAGCACATGCTATTAAGAATTTTGGAAAAATATTATCAGGTCCCGCCGTTTTACAGGGATCAAGTTTGCTCAAGATATTTTGAATATTTTCGAGATTAATATTTATAGAGTGAATGTCATATGAGTTACTAAACAGCGAGGACTCACATATTTGTTCATCAGCTAATAAGCCATCCGATGGTTTTTGAAAAGAAGAACTAAAATATAAAAAAAATGCATTGCTTATAGATTCCGCAGAGGAGACAGTAATGTCACCGTACCTCATATGGTTGGGAATAGCACTTGATTTGGAACGATGCTTAACAAAGCTCCAAAAGTGCTTCGGGTTTTTTTTTTATGGCTAATTCAGTATTAGCAAGATAACTGGCGTAACATTCACTTTCAAGCTTAGTAACTCTGTCGCGTAGTATTTGAAAGTGACCTCATCTGATAGTCTACCATACAATTTAAATTTGCGGTGATATTTGGACTTATCTTTAATCAGTCTCCTTAGTGCTGCGGAGTACCAGACCGGATAGGAGTTACGTTTAACCTGCCTAGTAGGAATAAATTTGTTCTGAAGTTCAGACATATAATTATAAAAGAAAGTAACCGAGTCCATAAGTGATTTTCTATTAAATACTGTCTCCCAATCAATAGCCGAAATCTTTTTGTTAATAGCTGGAAAGTCACCTCTTTCAAATATAAAACGCCTATATGGCGCTTGCGGCATATAAGTATAATCAACAAAATTTGTTGTAATAAAAAGGGCAGGGTGATAATCATCAATTACTGATAAGGGTTCAGAACATTCCTGGACCATTACTACCTCATTACATAAAACTAAATCTAACAACTTACCGTATTTATTAAGTACTCCGTTATATTGATTCAGGGACAAAAATTGTAAAACATCCGTCAATAGGTACTCATCACTGGTGGACATGTTGGCTGGCGAGAATGAATCATTCATCATACACCATTTTATACCACTCATATTAAAATCTCCAGTTACGAGGTACTTATCGGTCGGATTATTAATCATTAGTTCCGTTAATTTATCAAGAAAATTGGCTAATTGAGTGGAAAACGAGTGACCAAGATTTTGCTTACACAAGTAGATAACACAAATATTCAATTTATGAAAGGACCTAGATGTTGGTTGACGAAGATTACGGTTATCCACATATCTTCCGCCGAGGATTGAAAGCACGGTTGAGAAGTAGCACTTAAATATTTCCGGATAGCAATCAACACCCCACCCCCGCGACTGCCCAGTCAGCTGATAATCTCAGTCCCGGCGCCATACAATATATTCATTACCAAATAACTCACAATCCGATACACCTTCCGTTAGCCATGTTTCCGTAAGGATAATAACGCCAAATGTGCTGAGACAAAGTTGACGATAAAACACTTCACTCTTAGTACGAAGGCCGTACGTTCTGATAATAAATACGCAACCTATTTACGTTAAAATTGGCCATTAAATATCAAAATAATTATAGCATTAGTGGTAACTGCGGAACAAAATATCAGGCTACAGGAACAAACAAACGAATTGAAATAAGCTACACTATTATGCACAAAAAGATTGCCAACCAAATATGCTAACAAATCATAATTAATATATCCATTACGATAGCAATAAATAAAAAATAAAGGGTAAACTGAAGTATTAATAAGGTAGAATGGGCAACAAGGCAAGCTATAGTAACATTTTATAGCGAGTATAAGCGGGACAAGCATATATTGTAATGTTTGAATGAATATAAAAGTGCTATAATAAATCTGAAAGGCCCGGTATAAGCGTATCCTTGTAATAAAATTAATTTGGGTTTTCGGAAATGAATAGTTGGCCTTTTCACTAATTTTGTTTATAATGCTAAATAAATTTTCATCTTTTTTTAGAGGAATACCCTTTATTTCAACATTGTTGAGCCTTGATCTTTGGTCGCCAGCAGATATTTCAGACTTAATGAGATCAACATCTGATTGCAATGATAGAATCGATTCCTGAAGACGTTCCAAATCGACAACTCTCGACTCTAAGCCCATCAGTTTAACGGAAAAGTCTTCTAACTGGCTACCGTTAAAATCATAACTGGACTTAAGCTCCTTAAGCTCCTCCTTCATAGATTTAACATCATCTAGTAGTTTCGGAAGACCAGCCAATTGGGCCTTAAGTTCACGGATCTCACTAAGTATAGTTTCAAACGGAGCGGGTTCCGGTGAAAGCACTGGAGAAGGTGATGAAGGGGATTTACGGCATGATCCACACTTCCAAGCAGCTCTTTTAACATTTCCCAATTTTCTCCAACCAATTTCACTGATGCCAGCACACCCGAAATCCAAATACTTTTTGCAAGATCCGCACTGCACACCATCATTGAATGTTACATTGCAAATGTCACACTTCATGATGAACAAGAAATAGAAAAAATGTTGAGAAACACTGCTAAAGCTAGTTGATCGTAATACGAGATAGCACAACAAGTATTCAACGGGTAATGAAATAATTTAGAAGTTTTATTGATTGATAAAAAAACAAGTATTATTTTTCGGTCTTTATCTGCCTACCCATATCTTTTTATTCATTCAAATTCCCAGACTGTATGTTACAATAGTTCAGTTATCAGAGCATTTGAGCGATATTCCGAAGATGCGTACCGAGCTTTATCATTACCTATTTAACATTTTAGTTTTTCTGGTCATATATGACAAATACTTATAGTATAACATAACAAATTAAATACTTATCTTTTAACGTTATAATAAAAATACTGACTTACTTTTCGTTTACTTTCAGTATTGCTGTTATTCTTATTACTATCGACGGCAGCGTTATTAGCGGTGTCCGAGGCACAATTGTTAGACTGAACTGATGCATCTGGGTTATTGCCACTCATTTCCATTGCTAGTAACACATCTGGAACAATATAATAATATTGTTCTGAGAATTTCTTGTAATACCGTTTATAGGCGAGCAGATAAAATGGTCAATTATAAAATCTAGAGATAGGGCTTTCTTTTGATTATGTTCTCATTAGCCGCCGCCCCGCGCTCCTCCAGCACGCGGTACTGCGGCGGCGCTACGTACAGTAGGACGGGTACGTACTGTGCGCGGCGCGGCGCTTGGCGGTCTTCTTGTTGGGCCCGAGGCCGGTGGCGCAGTGCGGCGGCGCGTCACACTCCACGAGGAACTCGCGGCGCCGCGCCGCCCCGCGCTCCTCCAGCACGCAGTACTGCGGCGGCGCTACGTACAGTAGGACGGGTACGTACTGTGCGCGGCGCGGCGCTTGGCGGTCTTCTTGTTGGGCCCGAGGCCGGTGGCGCAGTGCGGCGGCGCGTCACACTCCACGAGGAACTCGCGGCGCCGCGCCGCCCCGCGCTCCTCCAGCACGCAGTACTGCGGCGGCGCTACGTACAGTAGGACGGGTACGTACTGTGCGCGGCGCGGCGCTTGGCGGTCTTCTTGTTGGGCCCGAGGCCGGTGGCGCAGTGCGGCGGCGCGTCACACTCCACGAGGAACTCGCGGCGCCGCGCCGCCCCGCGCTCCTCCAGCACGCAGTACTGCGGCGGCGCTACGTACAGTAGGACGGGTACGTACTGTGCGCGGCGCGGCGCTTGGCGGTCTTCTTGTTGGGCCCGAGGCCGGTGGCGCAGTGCGGCGGCGCGTCACACTCCACGAGGAACTCGCGGCGCCGCGCCGCCCCGCGCTCCTCCAGCACGCAGTACTGCGGCGGCGCTACGTACAGTAGGACGGGTACGTACTGTGCGCGGCGCGGCGCTTGGCGGTCTTCTTGTTGGGCCCGAGGCCGGTGGCGCAGTGCGGCGGCGCGTCACACTCCACGAGGAACTCGCGGCGCCGCGCCGCCCCGCGCTCCTCCAGCACGCAGTACTGCGGCGGCGCTACGTACAGTAGGACGGGTACGTACTGTGCGCGGCGCGGCGCTTGGCGGTCTTCTTGTTGGGCCCGAGGCCGGTGGCGCAGTGCGGCGGCGCGTCACACTCCACGAGGAACTCGCGGCGCCGCGCCGCCCCGCGCTCCTCCAGCACGCAGTACTGCGGCGGCGCTACGTACAGTAGGACGGGTACGTACTGTGCGCGGCGCGGCGCTTGGCGGTCTTCTTGTTGGGCCCGAGGCCGGTGGCGCAGTGCGGCGGCGCGTCACACTCCACGAGGAACTCGCGGCGCCGCGCCGCCCCGCGCTCCTCCAGCACGCAGTACTGCGGCGGCGCTACGTACAGTAGGACGGGTACGTACTGTGCGCGGCGCGGCGCTTGGCGGTCTTCTTGTTGGGCCCGAGGCCGGTGGCGCAGTGCGGCGGCGCGTCACACTCCACGAGGAACTCGCGGCGCCGCGCCGCCCCGCGCTCCTCCAGCACGCAGTACTGCGGCGGCGCTACGTACAGTAGGACGGGTACGTACTGTGCGCGGCGCGGCGCTTGGCGGTCTTCTTGTTGGGCCCGAGGCCGGTGGCGCAGTGCGGCGGCGCGTCACACTCCACGAGGAACTCGCGGCGCCGCGCCGCCCCGCGCTCCTCCAGCACGCAGTACTGCGGCGGCGCTACGTACAGTAGGACGGGTACGTACTGTGCGCGGCGCGGCGCTTGGCGGTCTTCTTGTTGGGCCCGAGGCCGGTGGCGCAGTGCGGCGGCGCGTCACACTCCACGAGGAACTCGCGGCGCCGCGCCGCCCCGCGCTCCTCCAGCACGCGGTACTGCGGCGAGCGCGCGCGCGCCGCGTGCCGCGCCACCGCCAGTCGCGAGATCGGGTTGTCCGCGCCGCTACTCCCTCCGCCGTCCACACCCTCCGCCGCCTCCGGCTGCGATGTCATACACAAAAAAGGCTATATATTTACATACTGTCATACTATTATTCAAATCAAAATACTTGCGCCCCGCACTCCCACTGCAGATGTCGTGTCGTACCTTGATGAGATTCCGGGGTTTCTTTTTGGCGGGCTGCGGGCGGCGCTTGTCCTGCGGAGGCCGCGCCCGCAGCAGGGCGGCCGGCCAGCGGCGGCGCATCTCATCCAACATGCGCTCGGCTGCGCGACGCTTCGACACTTTCTTGCCGTTGCCCTCGCCCTCCGTCTCCATTTCGCCAACTGTGCACGTCGTCACGAATACCTGTACGTTTATATATTCTGGATTAGGTTAGAATTACGTTAACCCTAAATTTTGACGTGCACTAATGTTCACAATTAGTATTTTAAACCTACACAGATGACTATCAAAATCATACAAGCTATGTATGATATAATCCGGTATTAGTGTGTGTAGTTATGTTAATTTCTTTATTTCTCCGACAGCTGGAATTAACAATAAATTACCCTCATATGTGGTGGGCCTCGTTCAGATTTGACAGAAAACAGCACGGAGAGATTACGTTTCAGCGCCAATTCATGCACCAAGGACACCGGCGATTTTACTTCAGAATTAAGTAAATCTGCATTAGCATCACCTGAAAATATTATGGCGTTACTACAAGAAAAAGCTTTCACATACGTTTCAAGAGTTATATTTGGACATAAACATTCTAGATTCATCCAAGACAAAGAAGGAATGTATTATCGAAGTTACTATTCTTGAGTGGATCTCACAGTAACATAATTGGCAAAGTATCTGGAACGGTTTTCCAGAAGGTGCAGCTTGAAATCCTGCTCGTGGCTATTATTTTTGGTTCCCATTTTCGCACTCTGTGCGTGTTCGTCATGCGTGTGCAGTGTGTGCGGGTACGTATCGCTGTCGCCGTCGGCGGGCAGGTCGGCGGGGGGCGTGTGCGGTGTGTGCGGGTACGTACCGCTGTCGCCGTCGCCGGGCAGGTCGGCGGGGGGCGTGTGCGGTGTGTGCGGGTACGTACCGCTGTCGCCGTCGCCGGGCAGGTCGGCGGGGGGCGTGTGCGGTGTGTGCGGGTACATACCGCTGTCGCCGTCGCCGGGCAGGTCGGCGGGGGGCGTGTGCGGTGTGTGCGGGTACGTACCGCTGTCGCCGTCGCCGGGCAGGTCGGCGGGGGGCGTGTGCGGTGTGTGCGGGTACGTACCGCTGTCGCCGTCGCCGGGCAGGTCGGCGGGGGGCGTGTGCTGTGTGTGCGGGTACATACCGCTGTCGCCGTCGGCGGGCAGGTCGGCGGGGGGCGTGTGCTGTGTGTGCGGGTACGTACCGCTGTCGCCGTCGCCGTCGCCGGGCAGGTCGGCGGGGGGCGTGTGCGGTGTGTGCGGGTACGTACCGCTGTCGCCGTCGCCGTCGCCGGGCAGGTCGGCGGGGGGCGTGTGCTGTGTGTGCGGGTACATACCGCTGTCGCCGTCGGCGGGCAGGTCGGCGGGGGGCGTGTGCTGTGTGTGCGGGTACATACCGCTGTCGCCGTCGCCGGGCAGGTCGGCGGGGGGCGTGTGCTGTGTGTGCGGGTACATACCGCTGTCGCCGTCGCCGGGCAGGTCGGCGGGGGGCGTGTGCTGTGTGTGCGGGTACATACCGCTGTCGCCGTCGCCGGGCAGGTCGGCGGGGGGCGTGTGCTGTGTGTGCGGGTACATACCGCTGTCGCCGTCGCCGGGCAGGTCGGCGGGGGGCGTGTGCTGTGTGTGCGGGTACATACCGCTGTCGCCGTCGCCGGGCAGGTCGGCGGGGGGCGTGGCGCTGTGTGTGCGGGTACATACCGCTGTCGCCGTCGCCGGGCAGGTCGGCGGCGGGCGGCGCGCGCAAGTCATGCAGGGCGCGCGCGGCGGCGTCGTGCCGCGCGGCCTGCGGCGTGCTGCCCTCCCCGAGCCATGCACGCGCGCCCACAGCCACTCGCACGCGGTACACGAGGGCGGGCGCGCCGTAGGGCGGCGCCACTAGGCCGCGGTACGTGCCCGCCCGCCGCACTATGCGCGGTCCACTGGCCACGCCCGCCACGGGTGGCACCGACGAGTAGATCGCCGGCTGACAGAGCTTCATTGCCAACGCGTTCAGCTCCACCGTTGGCATCACCGCTCCTACGCAACGTAATGTTCAAAATTAAAAAAATTAATACGTGGTCGAAACGACTTGCTAGCTACAATTTCGCTTAAAAAATTAAACAATATGCTGTCCAATCAGAAAAGAAATTCGATCGAATAGATGGGTATATTTGACAGTACAAATTTTTTAATATGCTTTAATATGAAGTCTTTAAAATAAACTCTTTAAAATAAAAATACAAATAAATTAATATGCAGTCTATACCGTCAAATACTTTAATATGCAGTCTTTAAAACTATACTGGCAGTATCTTATCATGATAATACATATATGTCATCAAACAAATACGCGATGACTTATGCAATAAATATTAAGATCATAAATATATTTTTTTTCCAAAGTGTTAGTTGTTGATTATAAGTTTGTACAATAATGAGCCGTACCCGCGTGCCGGTGCAGCGCGTGCGCGGCGTGGCCGGCGTGCGGCGCGCGCGGCGGCGGCGCCGGGTAGTTAATGTGTTAGTTGTTGATTATAAGTTTGTACAATAATGAGCCGTACCCGCGTGCCGGTGCAGCGCGTGCGCGGCGTGGCCGGCGTGCGGCGCGCGCGGCGGCGGCGCCGGGTAGTTAATGTGTTAGTTGTTGATTATAAGTTTGTACAATAATGAGCCGTACCCGCGTGCCGGTGCAGCGCGTGCGCGGCGTGGCCGGCGTGCGGCGCGCGCGGCGGCGGCGCCGGGTAGTTAATGTGTTAGTTGTTGATTATAAGTTTGTACAATAATGAGCCGTACCCGCGTGCCGGTGCAGCGCGTGCGCGGCGTGGCCGGCGTGCGGCGCGCGCGGCGGCGGCGCCGGGTAGTTAATGTGTTAGTTGTTGATTATAAGTTTGTACAATAATGAGCCGTACCCGCGTGCCGGTGCAGCGCGTGCGCGGCGTGGCCGGCGTGCGGCGCGCGCGGCGGCGGCGCCGGGTAGTTAATGTGTTAGTTGTTGATTATAAGTTTGTACAATAATGAGCCGTACCCGCGTGCCGGTGCAGCGCGTGCGCGGCGTGGCCGGCGTGCGGCGCGCGCGGCGGCGGCGCCGGGTAGTTAATGTGTTAGTTGTTGATTATAAGTTTGTACAATAATGAGCCGTACCCGCGTGCCGGTGCAGCGCGTGCGCGGCGTGGCCGGCGTGCGGCGTGCGCGGCGGCGGCGCCGGGTAGTTAATGTGTTAGTTGTTGATTATAAGTTTGTACAATAATGAGCCGTACCCGCGTGCCGGTGCAGCGCGTGCGCGGCGTGGCCGGCGTGCGGCGCGCGCGGCGGCGGCGCCGGGTAGTTAATGTGTTAGTTGTTGATTATAAGTTTGTACAATAATGAGCCGTACCCGCGTGCCGGTGCAGCGCGTGCGCGGCGTGGCCGGCGTGCGGCGCGCGCGGCGGCGGCGCCGGGTAGTTAATGTGTTAGTTGTTGATTATAAGTTTGTACAATAATGAGCCGTACCCGCGTGCCGGTGCAGCGCGTGCGCGGCGTGGCCGGCGTGCGGCGCGCGCGGCGGCGGCGCCGGGTAGTTAATGTGTTAGTTGTTGATTATAAGTTTGTACAATAATGAGCCGTACCCGCGTGTCGGTGCAGCGCGTGCGCGGCGTGGCCGGCGTGCGGCGCGCGCGGCGGCGGCGCCGGGTAGTTAATGTGTTAGTTGTTGATTATAAGTTTGTACAATAATGAGCCGTACCCGCGTGCCGGTGCAGCGCGTGCGCGGCGTGGCCGGCGTGCGGCGCGCGCGGCGGCGGCGCCGGGTAGTTAATGTGTTAGTTGTTGATTATAAGTTTGTACAATAATGAGCCGTACCCGCGTGCCGGTGCAGCGCGTGCGCGGCGTGGCCGGCGTGCGGCGCGCGCGGCGGCGGCGCCGGGTAGTTAATGTGTTAGTTGTTGATTATAAGTTTGTACAATAATGAGCCGTACCCGCGTGTCGGTGCAGCGCGTGCGCGGCGTGGCCGGCGTGCGGCGCGCGCGGCGGCGGCGCCGGGTAGTTAATGTGTTAGTTGTTGATTATAAGTTTGTACAATAATGAGCCGTACCCGCGTGCCGGTGCAGCGCGTGCGCGGCGTGGCCGGCGTGCGGCGCGCGCGGCGGCGGCGCCGGGTAGTTAATGTGTTAGTTGTTGATTATAAGTTTGTACAATAATGAGCCGTACCCGCGTGCCGGTGCAGCGCGTGCGCGGCGTGGCCGGCGTGCGGCGCGCGCGGCGGCGGCGCCGGGTAGTTAATGTGTTAGTTGTTGATTATAAGTTTGTACAATAATGAGCCGTACCCGCGTGCCGGTGCAGCGCGTGCGCGGCGTGGCCGGCGTGCGGCGCGCGCGGCGGCGGCGCCGGGTAGTTAATGTGTTAGTTGTTGATTATAAGTTTGTACAATAATGAGCCGTACCCGCGTGCCGGTGCAGCGCGTGCGCGGCGTGGCCGGCGTGCGGCGCGCGCGGCGGCGGCGCCGGGTAGTTAATGTGTTAGTTGTTGATTATAAGTTTGTACAATAATGAGCCGTACCCGCGTGCCGGTGCAGCGCGTGCGCGGCGTGGCCGGCGTGCGGCGCGCGCGGCGGCGGCGCCGGGTAGTTAATGTGTTAGTTGTTGATTATAAGTTTGTACAATAATGAGCCGTACCCGCGTGCCGGTGCAGCGCGTGCGCGGCGTGGCCGGCGTGCGGCGCGCGCGGCGGCGGCGCCGGGTAGTTAATGTGTTAGTTGTTGATTATAAGTTTGTACAATAATGAGCCGTACCCGCGTGCCGGTGCAGCGCGTGCGCGGCGTGGCAGGCGTGCGGCGCGCGCGGCGGCGGCGCCGGGTAGTTAATGTGTTAGTTGTTGATTATAAGTTTGTACAATAATGAGCCGTACCCGCGTGCCGGTGCAGCGCGTGCGCGGCGTGGCCGGCGTGCGGCGCGCGCGGCGGCGGCGCCGGGTAGTTAATGTGTTAGTTGTTGATTATAAGTTTGTACAATAATGAGCCGTACCCGCGTGCCGGTGCAGCGCGTGCGCGGCGTGGCCGGCGTGCGGCGCGCGCGGCGGCGGCGCCGGGTAGTTAATGTGTTAGTTGTTGATTATAAGTTTGTACAATAATGAGCCGTACCCGCGTGCCGGTGCAGCGCGTGCGCGGCGTGGCCGGCGTGCGGCGCGCGCGGCGGCGGCGCCGGGTAGTTAATGTGTTAGTTGTTGATTATAAGTTTGTACAATAATGAGCCGTACCCGCGTGCCGGTGCAGCGCGTGCGCGGCGTGGCCGGCGTGCGGCGCGCGCGGCGGCGGCGCCGGGTAGTTAATGTGTTAGTTGTTGATTATAAGTTTGTACAATAATGAGCCGTACCCGCGTGCCGGTGCAGCGCGTGCGCGGCGTGGCCGGCGTGCGGCGCGCGCGGCGGCGGCGCCGGGTAGTTAATGTGTTAGTTGTTGATTATAAGTTTGTACAATAATGAGCCGTACCCGCGTGCCGGTGCAGCGCGTGCGCGGCGTGGCCGGCGTGCGGCGCGCGCGGCGGCGGCGCCGGGTAGTTAATGTGTTAGTTGTTGATTATAAGTTTGTACAATAATGAGCCGTACCCGCGTGCCGGTGCAGCGCGTGCGCGGCGTGGCCGGCGTGCGGCGCGCGCGGCGGCGGCGCCGGGTAGTTAATGTGTTAGTTGTTGATTATAAGTTTGTACAATAATGAGCCGTACCCGCGTGCCGGTGCAGCGCGTGCGCGGCGTGGCCGGCGTGCGGCGCGCGCGGCGGCGGCGCCGGGTAGTTAATGTGTTAGTTGTTGATTATAAGTTTGTACAATAATGAGCCGTACCCGCGTGCCGGTGCAGCGCGTGCGCGGCGTGGCCGGCGTGCGGCGCGCGCGGCGGCGGCGCCGGGTAGTTAATGTGTTAGTTGTTGATTATAAGTTTGTACAATAATGAGCCGTACCCGCGTGCCGGTGCAGCGCGTGCGCGGCGTGGCCGGCGTGCGGCGCGCGCGGCGGCGGCGCCGGGTAGTTAATGTGTTAGTTGTTGATTATAAGTTTGTACAATAATGAGCCGTACCCGCGTGCCGGTGCAGCGCGTGCGCGGCGTGGCCGGCGTGCGGCGCGCGCGGCGGCGGCGCCGGGTAGCGCGTGCCCGCCAGCGCCGCGCCCGCCGCGCTGTGCTGCGCGCGCTTTATGGACGAGCCCTGCAACAGCAGCACTGTATACGTCTCTGTCCCACTTTGCCCGAGCTGCTTCGTCAAGCTCGCTAGTGGATCTTCAAATCTCAACTGTCTTGCCAGCGCCCTAGCCCTAGAAGTGGCATAAACGCTAGTGGAATAGAATAATCAATGTATGAGATTGACATAAGGTTACGCTTACGCCGCCGTATTCTATTCTATTACTGTTTATTCCACTTGTCCCCAGGGCCTGGTTCGTGAACGGCTGTTATCATCGAACGGTTCATCTGCCACAGTTAGCAGTAAATTAAAAGTATTAACCTATATTAATGAACATAGATTCTAGCAGCGACATCCTCTACATGGACTTCAAAATACAAATACGTGACTCTACGGTACCCTGATGACCGTGCAATGGGGACTATCGTTTCTTTGCTCACAAGTTGGCGCCACTGTTGACTAAGGTCCAGAGGTATAGCTGTCAAAGGCAACTTTATAAGATTGGCGCCGAAACAAAGTTTTAAATCTTGAATCTCATTAAGTTTATTAATTATAAATAACTATCATCATATCGAGTAGCTATGCCGCAATGTAGCGCAGTTCCGTTTTGTTCGGAAAAAAAAGGAGGGCACATGTTTCCAAAAGATAAAACTTTTCTAAAACAGTGGCTAGTGGCGACGTTTTTACCACCAGTCAAGTGCCTTACGGTCCCCTTACAGGATGCAGAAGTATACAAGCTGGATTGTGATTGTGGTCTCTCCTACATTGGGCAAACAAAGAGATCCATAACAACTCTGATCAAAGAACACATAGCTGATTTGAAGCACCGTCGCTATACAAATTCTGCAATTTGTGAGCACACACAGGACCACACTGTGGTATTCATTATGGCCGTGTGGGGCCGGCTTTAGAGTTGTCCCACCCTCTAAAGCCCCAAAATTTGAAGTAGATGTTTTAATTGTATTTCTAAACTAAAATTTTTGTAAAATTATATACTGTGGGTAGGTGAAACCGTGGAAATAACATATCAGCCTTGGACGTCTACAATCTAAGTCCACCCGTGATCATGAATGCTGTAAAGTATTCGAAACGTCGGGATACTAGAAAATCAAGTAAACGCGGTAGATTCCGTAAACGTAGTTTTATTTCAAAATAGTGGCGATTTCTTAATTCCGCTTTCAAAGCGTTCACATTCATCCCCAAATAATCCATATTTGCGATAATTTCACGAAGGAGATCACTTTTCAAAAAGTAAATTAAAGAAATTATAATTTATGTCACGAAGCCCGCCAAAACCAGTGAAAAGTTAATGTTATTGGACCTCACGCGACACAAGCGCCTCTAGTGGCAAGTTCACACGCGATAGCCCCCATTACTGTTATCCCACAGGAACCACAATTTTTCCGGAATAATAAGTAGCCAAGTCCTTTTCTGGGTCCTGAACTATATGTAATATAAGTCCAACAGAGAAAGGGAAGAAATGAGAACTTTATGTAGTAGTATTGTGAAACGTCGACCGCATCTATTAAATGCATTAACAAAATATGACGGGCCTCGTGGCGTAGTCGGTAGTGTAACCGACTTCCGTGAACGAGGTTGTGGGTTCGATTCCCACTCAGGACAATTAATTGTGTGATGAACACAGATATTTGTACTGCGTCTGGGTGTTTTCTATCTATTATATGTATGCATTTACAAAAAAAAAGTAATATATGTATTATATCCGTAATCTGGTACCCATAGCACAAGCATTAAGCTTAGTTTGGGACTAGAGGGCGTTGTGTGAAAAATGTCCGTGAATATTTATTTATTTATTATTTATTACATACCTCTGCAGTATATTCCTCAGTATCACCCAAGCGGAGTGTTACTGTGAATATTTTCTTGTGCGCGGGGCCCTGTTCAGATGTGAGGCGATATTGATGCTTAATCTGAAAACAAAACAATCTTGTTCTCAAACATGGCCTCCTATAATATTTAATTAGTTTTGGTAGTCGTATAAACATGACTGACACAGTCATAGGCTAACAACACCGCCCTCTATTTTAAACTGCGTATTTTTTAAATTTGGATCCGTTTCTTGAATAAATACCAAAGCCACAAACCGAAAGAAATCGTAGACTGTCAATTGTATGAATACGAGTACACAGTATGACCACACTACATTCCTGGGTAGTGTCTGCTACTTGGTGGTGTCTGCTAATTTATTAATTGTTTAATTGCAATAGTCAATTTAAACAATTAATAAATTAGCAGACACCACCGTGTGTGAAAGCGAGAAAAATAAATTATGACAGTCCGATTTTTATAATGCATCTATTATAAGATGACTTCATCCTAATTAACTAATACTCTAACAAAGTTGTGGAATGGAACCTGCAAAAATTTATTGCGTGTTGGCCTGTGCGGCGGCAGGGCGAGGCGCCTGAGTGTGAAAGCGAGAAAAATAAATTATGACAGTCCGATTTTTATATTGCATCTATTATAAGATGACTTCATCCTAATTAACTAATACTCCAACAAAGTTGTGGAATGGAACCTGCAAAAATTTGTTGCGTGTTGGCCTGTGCGGCGGCAGGGCGAGGCGCCTCGCTGTCGCCCTGCGCCGCGGGTTAGCGTTCTGTTTACCTTATTGTACCTGGCCAGCTCGTTGACCAGGCACATGGGAGTCTTCTCTTTACTGTTGGCCTGTGCGGCGGCAGGGCGAGGCGCCTCGCTGTCGCCCTGCGCCGCGGGTTAGCGTTCTGTTTACCTTATTGTACCTGGCCAGCTCGTTGACCAGGCACATGGGAGTCTTCTCTTTACTGTTGGCCTGTGCGGCGGCAGGGCGAGGCGCCTCGCTGTCGCCCTGCGCCGCGGGTTAGCGTTCTGTTTACCTTATTGTACCTGGCCAGCTCGTTGACCAGGCACATGGGAGTCTTCTCTTTACTGTTGGCCTGTGCGGCGGCAGGGCGAGGCGCCTCGCTGGCGCCCTGCGCCGCGGGTTAGCGTTCTGTTTACCTTATTGTACCTGGCCAGCTCGTTGACCAGGCACATGGGAGTCTTCTCTTTACTGTTGGCCTGTGCGGCGGCAGGGCGAGGCGCCTCGCTGTCGCCCTGCGCCGCGGGTTAGCGTTCTGTTTACCTTATTGTACCTGGCCAGCTCGTTGACCAGGCACATGGGAGTCTTCTCTTTACTGTTGGCCTGTGCGGCGGCAGGGCGAGGCGCCTCGCTGTCGCCCTGCGCCGCGGGTTAGCGTTCTGTTTACCTTATTGTACCTGGCCAGCTCGTTGACCAGGCACATGGGAGTCTTCTCTTTACTGTTGGCCTGTGCGGCGGCAGGGCGAGGCGCCTCGCTGTCGCCCTGCGCCGCGGGTTAGCGTTCTGTTTACCTTATTGTACCTGGCCAGCTCGTTGACCAGGCACATGGGAGTCTTCTCTTTACTGTTGGCCTGTGCGGCGGCAGGGCGAGGCGCCTCGCTGTCGCCCTGCGCCGCGGGTTAGCGTTCTGTTTACCTTATTGTACCTGGCCAGCTCGTTGACCAGGCACATGGGAGTCTTCTCTTTACTGTTGGCCTGTGCGGCGGCAGGGCGAGGCGCCTCGCTGTCGCCCTGCGCCGCGGGTTAGCGTTCTGTTTACCTTATTGTACCTGGCCAGCTCGTTGACCAGGCACATGGGAGTCTTCTCTTTACTGTTGGCCTGTGCGGCGGCAGGGCGAGGCGCCTCGCTGTCGCCCTGCGCCGCGGGTTAGCGTTCTGTTTACCTTATTGTACCTGGCCAGCTCGTTGACCAGGCACATGGGAGTCTTCTCTTTACTGTTGGCCTGTGCGGCGGCAGGGCGAGGCGCCTCGCTGTCGCCCTGCGCCGCGGGTTAGCGTTCTGTTTACCTTATTGTACCTGGCCAGCTCGTTGACCAGGCACATGGGAGTCTTCTCTTTACTGTTGGCCTGTGCGGCGGCAGGGCGAGGCGCCTCGCTGTCGCCCTGCGCCGCGGGTTAGCGTTCTGTTTACCTTATTGTACCTGGCCAGCTCGTTGACCAGGCACATGGGAGTCTTCTCTTTACTGTTGGCCTGTGCGGCGGCAGGGCGAGGCGCCTCGCTGTCGCCCTGCGCCGCGGGTTAGCGTTCTGTTTACCTTATTGTACCTGGCCAGCTCGTTGACCAGGCACATGGGAGTCTTCTCTTTACTGTTGGCCTGTGCGGCGGCAGGGCGAGGCGCCTCGCTGTCGCCCTGCGCCGCGGGTTAGCGTTCTGTTTACCTTATTGTACCTGGCCAGCTCGTTGACCAGGCACATGGGAGTCTTCTCTTTACTGTTGGCCTGTGCGGCGGCAGGGCGAGGCGCCTCGCTGTCGCCCTGCGCCGCGGGTTAGCGTTCTGTTTACCTTATTGTACCTGGCCAGCTCGTTGACCAGGCACATGGGAGTCTTCTCTTTACTGTTGGCCTGTGCGGCGGCAGGGCGAGGCGCCTCGCTGTCGCCCTGCGCCGCGGGTTAGCGTTCTGTTTACCTTATTGTACCTGGCCAGCTCGTTGACCAGGCACATGGGAGTCTTCTCTTTACTGTTGGCCTGTGCGGCGGCAGGGCGAGGCGCCTCGCTGTCGCCCTGCGCCGCGGGTTAGCGTTCTGTTTACCTTATTGTACCTGGCCAGCTCGTTGACCAGGCACATGGGAGTCTTCTCTTTACTGTTGGCCTGTGCGGCGGCAGGGCGAGGCGCCTCGCTGTCGCCCTGCGCCGCGGGTTAGCGTTCTGTTTACCTTATTGTACCTGGCCAGCTCGTTGACCAGGCACATGGGAGTCTTCTCTTTACTGTTGGCCTGTGCGGCGGCAGGGCGAGGCGCCTCGCTGTCGCCCTGCGCCGCGGGTTAGCGTTCTGTTTACCTTATTGTACCTGGCCAGCTCGTTGACCAGGCACATGGGAGTCTTCTCTTTACTGTTGGCCTGTGCGGCGGCAGGGCGAGGCGCCTCGCTGTCGCCCTGCGCCGCGGGTTAGCGTTCTGTTTACCTTATTGTACCTGGCCAGCTCGTTGACCAGGCACATGGGAGTCTTCTCTTTACTGTTGGCCTGTGCGGCGGCAGGGCGAGGCGCCTCGCTGTCGCCCTGCGCCGCGGGTTAGCGTTCTGTTTACCTTATTGTACCTGGCCAGCTCGTTGACCAGGCACATGGGAGTCTTCTCTTTACTGTTGGCCTGTGCGGCGGCAGGGCGAGGCGCCTCGCTGTCGCCCTGCGCCGCGGGTTAGCGTTCTGTTTACCTTATTGTACCTGGCCAGCTCGTTGACCAGGCACATGGGAGTCTTCTCTTTACTGTTGGCCTGTGCGGCGGCAGGGCGAGGCGCCTCGCTGTCGCCCTGCGCCGCGGGTTAGCGTTCTGTTTACCTTATTGTACCTGGCCAGCTCGTTGACCAGGCACATGGGAGTCTTCTCTTTACTGTTGGCCTGTGCGGCGGCAGGGCGAGGCGCCTCGCTGTCGCCCTGCGCCGCGGGTTAGCGTTCTGTTTACCTTATTGTACCTGGCCAGCTCGTTGACCAGGCACATGGGAGTCTTCTCTTTACTGTTGGCCTGTGCGGCGGCAGGGCGAGGCGCCTCGCTGTCGCCCTGCGCCGCGGGTTAGCGTTCTGTTTACCTTATTGTACCTGGCCAGCTCGTTGACCAGGCACATGGGAGTCTTCTCTTTACTGTTGGCCTGTGCGGCGGCAGGGCGAGGCGCCTCGCTGTCGCCCTGCGCCGCGGGTTAGCGTTCTGTTTACCTTATTGTACCTGGCCAGCTCGTTGACCAGGCACATGGGAGTCTTCTCTTTACTGTTGGCCTGTGCGGCGGCAGGGCGAGGCGCCTCGCTGTCGCCCTGCGCCGCGGGTTAGCGTTCTGTTTACCTTATTGTACCTGGCCAGCTCGTTGACCAGGCACATGGGAGTCTTCTCTTTACTGTTGGCCTGTGCGGCGGCAGGGCGAGGCGCCTCGCTGTCGCCCTGCGCCGCGGGTTAGCGTTCTGTTTACCTTATTGTACCTGGCCAGCTCGTTGACCAGGCACATGGGAGTCTTCTCTTTACTGTTGGCCTGTGCGGCGGCAGGGCGAGGCGCCTCGCTGTCGCCCTGCGCCGCGGGTTAGCGTTCTGTTTACCTTATTGTACCTGGCCAGCTCGTTGACCAGGCACATGGGAGTCTTCTCTTTACTGTTGGCCTGTGCGGCGGCAGGGCGAGGCGCCTCGCTGTCGCCCTGCGCCGCGGGTTAGCGTTCTGTTTACCTTATTGTACCTGGCCAGCTCGTTGACCAGGCACATGGGAGTCTTCTCTTTACTGTTGGCCTGTGCGGCGGCAGGGCGAGGCGCCTCGCTGTCGCCCTGCGCCGCGGGTTAGCGTTCTGTTTACCTTATTGTACCTGGCCAGCTCGTTGACCAGGCACATGGGAGTCTTCTCTTTACTGTTGGCCTGTGCGGCGGCAGGGCGAGGCGCCTCGCTGTCGCCCTGCGCCGCGGGTTAGCGTTCTGTTTACCTTATTGTACCTGGCCAGCTCGTTGACCAGGCACATGGGAGTCTTCTCTTTACTGTTGGCCTGTGCGGCGGCAGGGCGAGGCGCCTCGCTGTCGCCCTGCGCCGCGGGTTAGCGTTCTGTTTACCTTATTGTACCTGGCCAGCTCGTTGACCAGGCACATGGGAGTCTTCTCTTTACTGTTGGCCTGTGCGGCGGCAGGGCGAGGCGCCTCGCTGTCGCCCTGCGCCGCGGGTTAGCGTTCTGTTTACCTTATTGTACCTGGCCAGCTCGTTGACCAGGCACATGGGAGTCTTCTCTTTACTGTTGGCCTGTGCGGCGGCAGGGCGAGGCGCCTCGCTGTCGCCCTGCGCCGCGGGTTAGCGTTCTGTTTACCTTATTGTACCTGGCCAGCTCGTTGACCAGGCACATGGGAGTCTTCTCTTTACTGTTGGCCTGTGCGGCGGCAGGGCGAGGCGCCTCGCTGTCGCCCTGCGCCGCGGGTTAGCGTTCTGTTTACCTTATTGTACCTGGCCAGCTCGTTGACCAGGCACATGGGAGTCTTCTCTTTACTGTTGGCCTGTGCGGCGGCAGGGCGAGGCGCCTCGCTGTCGCCCTGCGCCGCGGGTTAGCGTTCTGTTTACCTTATTGTACCTGGCCAGCTCGTTGACCAGGCACATGGGAGTCTTCTCTTTACTGTTGGCCTGTGCGGCGGCAGGGCGAGGCGCCTCGCTGTCGCCCTGCGCCGCGGGTTAGCGTTCTGTTTACCTTATTGTACCTGGCCAGCTCGTTGACCAGGCACATGGGAGTCTTCTCTTTACTGTTGGCCTGTGCGGCGGCAGGGCGAGGCGCCTCGCTGTCGCCCTGCGCCGCGGGTTAGCGTTCTGTTTACCTTATTGTACCTGGCCAGCTCGTTGACCAGGCACATGGGAGTCTTCTCTTTACTGTTGGCCTGTGCGGCGGCAGGGCGAGGCGCCTCGCTGTCGCCCTGCGCCGCGGGTTAGCGTTCTGTTTACCTTATTGTACCTGGCCAGCTCGTTGACCAGGCACATGGGAGTCTTCTCTTTACTGTTGGCCTGTGCGGCGGCAGGGCGAGGCGCCTCGCTGTCGCCCTGCGCCGCGGGTTAGCGTTCTGTTTACCTTATTGTACCTGGCCAGCTCGTTGACCAGGCACATGGGAGTCTTCTCTTTACTGTTGGCCTGTGCGGCGGCAGGGCGAGGCGCCTCGCTGTCGCCCTGCGCCGCGGGTTAGCGTTCTGTTTACCTTATTGTACCTGGCCAGCTCGTTGACCAGGCACATGGGAGTCTTCTCTTTACTGTTGGCCTGTGCGGCGGCAGGGCGAGGCGCCTCGCTGTCGCCCTGCGCCGCGGGTTAGCGTTCTGTTTACCTTATTGTACCTGGCCAGCTCGTTGACCAGGCACATGGGAGTCTTCTCTTTACTGTTGGCCTGTGCGGCGGCAGGGCGAGGCGCCTCGCTGTCGCCCTGCGCCGCGGGTTAGCGTTCTGTTTACCTTATTGTACCTGGCCAGCTCGTTGACCAGGCACATGGGAGTCTTCTCTTTACTGTTGGCCTGTGCGGCGGCAGGGCGAGGCGCCTCGCTGTCGCCCTGCGCCGCGGGTTAGCGTTCTGTTTACCTTATTGTACCTGGCCGGCTCGTTGACCAGGCACATGGGAGTCTTCTCTTTACTGTTGGCCTGTGCGGCGGCAGGGCGAGGCGCCTCGCTGTCGCCCTGCGCCGCGGGTTAGCGTTCTGTTTACCTTATTGTACCTGGCCAGCTCGTTGACCAGGCACATGGGAGTCTTCTCTTTACTGTTGGCCTGTGCGGCGGCAGGGCGAGGCGCCTCGCTGTCGCCCTGCGCCGCGGGTTAGCGTTCTGTTTACCTTATTGTACCTGGCCAGCTCGTTGACCAGGCACATGGGAGTCTTCTCTTTACTGTTGGCCTGTGCGGCGGCAGGGCGAGGCGCCTCGCTGTCGCCCTGCGCCGCGGGTTAGCGTTCTGTTTACCTTATTGTACCTGGCCAGCTCGTTGACCAGGCACATGGGAGTCTTCTCTTTACTGTTGGCCTGTGCGGCGGCAGGGCGAGGCGCCTCGCTGTCGCCCTGCGCCGCGGGTTAGCGTTCTGTTTACCTTATTGTACCTGGCCAGCTCGTTGACCAGGCACATGGGAGTCTTCTCTTTACTGTTGGCCTGTGCGGCGGCAGGGCGAGGCGCCTCGCTGTCGCCCTGCGCCGCGGGCTCGCTGTCGGCCGCCGCGGCCCCCACGTCCCCGCCCGCCTGCTCTGTCGCGCTGGGCGCCTTGCTCACTTTGTTTATGCTTGCTGTGCTTAATGTTGCCGGCACCACTAATATATTGTGACACGTTATTAACAATTATACACTTTAAATATGTACATAGATTATAACATAGATATATTATAACGTATAGATCATCAAAGCGTGTGAGCGAGAAGAAAATCTTATACGGCAACATAACAAGATGGAAGAGGAAAGCAAATCTAATGTCATTGCAAACCATTTGAATGACAGGTAGTCTACAGTCTTCTAGCTTGAAACTAACTTCGCGGTTTTTTTATTTATTTGTGTTAAACATCTTGTTTATTATATGAATATAACTATTAAATACAATGGTTGTTTGTTCAGTGAGTGCCTGTTATGTAAATCATGCAAACAATCCTGATAATTGCATGTTTCAAAGGTAAGTTCTCAGGATGTTATCACAACTTAAATGTACAAATTATTTGTGAATAAAGAAAAAGAGATTTTTAGTAGGGGCGGGAATCGAACCACGCACCAATCCGGGGAAGTGCTCGAAGCCACTGAGCTACCCTACTGACCTTTCGATCATCCCAAATTCTTAATCACATTTGTCTTACGACTAACGCCATCTACCAGCAAGCATTACATGCATCCAATATAGTAAGTTTAATTTTGCAATTAAAATTCATACTATTTGATGGCGCGATTTTTTCAAACATTTTAGATCTATTTCTTAGAGCTCAGTGGCTTAGAGCATTTCTCCGGATTGGAAAAGATGCGTGGTTCGATTCTCGCCCCTACTAAAAATCTCTTTTTCTTTATTCACAAATAATTTGTACTTTAAAAAGTAGCGGAGCATGTCAATTGCTAAAAGAAAGAGATCTAAAATGTTTGACAAAATCGCGCCATCAAATAGTATGAATTTTAATTGCAAAATTAAACTTACTATATTGGATGCATATAATGCTTGCCGGTAGATGGCGTTAGTCGTAAGACAAATGTGATTAAGAATTTGGGATGATCAAAAGGTCAGTAGGGTAGCTCAGTGGCTTAGAGCACTTCCCCGAATTGGAAAAGATGCGTGGTTCGATTCCCGCCCCTACTAAAAATCTCTTTTTCTTTATTCACAAATAATTTGTACTTTAAAAAGTAGCGGAACATGTCAATTGCTAAAAGAAATAGATCTAAAACAACTTAAATGCTTGTATTTTAGGTCATAATTACTGATATTCTATTTCAGTTACGGATTAATTTCAATCCCATTGTTACTGGTTATATTTTACATATAAATATATCGCATTGTTACATATTTGCATGATTTTAGTAGAAAAGTTTTTAGGTACATATACACTAGGGCTTGACTTTATCGACACGGTATATTGTCGATATTTATCCTTGTTGTCAAATGTTTGGAACATTTTCTCTTAACACATTAATGGAAAAAATGAGATAAAATTAATCGATCAGGATCCTGCTCGTGACTGTTATTTTCGATTTCACATTTTTCACTTTATGTTTAATGTATAGTGCTTAGCATGTCAAATGCTAAAAATATATATAAAAATATCTAAATGCGATAAAAGTTCTACAGCAGATATTGTCAGTCAAGTCGATTTAAATAGATAGAATTATGAATGTTTGTTTTAATTTATTATGTCTGTTTTGTTTCATTCGTTGAAGATGATTATTTGAATGAGCGAGTTCGTTAAAGAAACTGATTTGTTTTATCATTTAATCGATAGTAAGTCTAACTCTTAAAACTTCATCACTATCCAATGCACACATTGACAAATCAAAATTAGTTACGCGTTATCGAGCTGTCAGGTGATCTATACGTTACTATATCCATGGCCCAATAATACAGGCCTGCTCAAATCGTTGACAGATTGCCGCAACTACGTCATAATGACGTCACATTTGAAAAAAAATAAAATTATTTAGGGTAAATAATAACAGATGACAGCATTTTAAAAATAATAATACCAATCATTTACTCATCAAAACTGAATGTTTAATAGTTTACAGTAATTATAATTTCAGAATTTCTAGTCTAAATTGGTTTATTTTTATAAAAAGCAATCTTAGTTATTAATATGAGCAGAATCGTAGTTATTAGTCTGGCATAGCGTGGTTGTTGTATATGACAGATACATGAAACTATCGCTTTTAGCCGTTTCTCTTTCAAACCAACGAGAAAACTAGCTCGTACTCTTTCTGTTAACATTGAATCTCAAAGTTTTTCCAACCATGGTGATATGTTACATGAAAAATATACAAACTAATAAGTGAAACAATTGTAGGTACTCCTACTATTGTTTCGTATGGTGAATGAGAGCGCTGAAGCCCTTCTTATTCTCTCCTTGTTATCCTTCCTTTTCAATGCTTATCACTTTCCTTAGAGCAGGAGTCGCGCGAGTGATGCCTCTGGTCATCTGGTGTTGCTAGCGTCTATAGGCTACGGTAACCGCTTACCATAAGGTGGTGGGTATTATAATATAATAATGCTGGTTAGAATGGAGAATAGAACGTTTAAATAGAAAATTTTAAAACAGGCTAGAGGCTAATTTATAAAGTGCCTTTTCCGAGAGGTATTATAATATCCCACCAGCTCATGGCGATAAATTGGAGTATATTTAAATACATATTTTGTACGCCAAATAAAAATTCCACCATTTCTCTGATCCAAGTCACGTTAATAACTCGCGACTCATCTTCAAATTTTTAATCCTTACTATTATAAAAATGTGAAAGTGACTTTATTTGTTAGTTTTTTTGTTACGCTTTCACGGCGTAACTACTGAACCCCAGAGTACTAGAGCTCAGAAAAGGACACAGGCTACATTTCATCCCGGAAAAATGAATGATTTCTTCGGGTTAGCTATTTTTGCATAAAGCTAATTAAAGTGCAGTAGTGCGACATATTTATATTCTGAAACCACCCGGACGTAGTTGTGGGTAGAGTCTAGTTTAATATATTTTAGCTTTTATAGACAGTAATACTTTTTTATTTCAGACTTCTAACCTTTAGAGGGGTTTGTGGGTAAATTGTGGGGAAAAAAAATTTGAGAGCCAATGCTGCCTTGTTGATGACGTATGCACGGCAAAATTTTGTATGTCACTTCGCGATTTGAGCAGGCCTGTATTATTGGACCATGACTATATCTATGGATTATAATAAACTTTTAAGAGTATGACGAACGCCGATCAGTCTAACAATCTGTCGAGATTCCTATATACATATATATTTATTTATATTATATATAAAATTGCTTATATGTAAGTATAGTGGCATACGAGACACGGCATAATAACTGTAGGTCTTGGACTTCTCAATACTAAGAATACTGCCAACCCACATCGCAGATCGAAAATAATGAATAACCCGCTATCACGAATAAGTGCGGCTAATGATTTTCTTGCCATATTCTTCTCATGAAATATATACATACTACGGAATACGGTCGCTTGTGACGATAGCAACCGCAACATTAATGCTGCGGCTGCACTTCCCTCAAGCGCTCGTGTTAATTGTTAGCAGTCTTTGACGATTTTTATTATTCTTATTAAATTTCCCATAGTCACCTCATACCTCATATGACACCCGCGGGAAAATGTGGGGTGGGGCACTTGTATTCTTCCACCATAACAGTGTTTAAAAGCTATCTACTGATAGTTAAATGTATGATTTTTTTACTAGACTTGGCCACTTACAAGTCAATGGACCTACGAAGGTTCTACAGACATAGGAAAGTAGTAGCATACAAAATTATTAATATGTCAAACCTGTACGTGGCGGTGGTGGATGTTGTTGGGCAGGAGGCTGTTGCATATGCGGCGGTTGCGCGTAGGGTGGGTGCATGACGCCACCAGAATGTCCGTACGCACCGCCCACCGCGTACGGCCGACGTAACGGCTTCATTTGTTGCTGTAATATGTACATACGAACATTAATTAGTGTGGAAAGAATGCCGGACGAGCGACTGGCTAAGAAGATATACAATGCGAAAGTAGAAGGATGTAGGTACAGGGGAGACCGAGACTTACCTACCTAGAAAAAAAAAAATTGGTCATGTATTGAAGGAAGGTGGAGTCAGGAGTCTCCGAAAACGGCGAGCGTGTATGAAGAGAGTTATGAATGTTGAGGAAGCGAGAGATGTATGCAAGAATAGAGCCTCTTGGCACTCTGTTCTCTCTGCCTATCCCGCAAGGGAAATGGCGTGATGATAAGTTAGTATATCGCCACCTTTTTCCACGAGATGACGTCTCTGCAAAGACGGCGACCATGGTCCAACTCCTGAGAAAACTGCTTATCATAGATTTCAGGATGGTTGGCAGGGGCAAATTCTCAACAATTATTGCAGTTCGTTCACCGCGCTGCTTAGCCTAAGCCTACTACGATTTGAGGAAGTACTACGCCGTGTCCTGATTGCATTCGCAATGTTGGCAGAAAGTACTCGCTCATCTCCAATTTTAGCGAAGCAGCTGTGTTCTGAAATAACCAGCACCAACCGGAAAGTAAGGACTCCGAGCTGCCACACCGGCCGTTCTTCCAAGACCGTTCTTCAGTACTGGCTGAAGAGCCTCTACAGTTCTATAACCGCCTCGAGGCACCTTCAGTTGTGCAATCTAAAGGGGCAATATTGGCTAGGTGAAGCAACTATTGCACATCAACAGAGCTAAATATATTTTAGAATCTCTTTACTTCTAAGTAGCAGCTATAACTAAATCAGCATCCTCTTTTACAAAGAATTGACTCTAAAATCCTTATGAGTGCTAGAGATAAAAGAATCATTGCTCTCTGGTAAAAAAATAAATGAAGTACCGTACAAACGATGGCATTTATAAGAACCCTTCATTATACAACTGTGCTCGGATAGTGAAGAAAGTAGCGATGGTAGTGTTGATGATCATGACGAGAACATTGACAATGAAGATTTATATACGAGAGGAGGTCAAAAAGTTCGCGGAATGGAGGGGTTGGTGGGGGTAGGTTTACTTGTCCAGGTAGTCACTAGTTCAGCACCTCATTAACAGTATATATACAAAGTTTCAACCTAATCGGGTCATTAACTTTTGAGTTATCGGCCTGCAAACAACTGAATCTGGAAGAAGTTATCCAGTATGGAGAATATTTAACACCGCGCCATTATTAAGTTCCTTACCAAGCAAGGAAAATCCGCTCAGATAATTTTTCAAGTGCTGTTAGCGGTTTACGGGGACTCTGCCTTTGGTAAGACCATGGTTTACAAGTGGCATGGTTTTTTCAAACAAGGAAGAGAGTCCATTGAAGACGATCCCCGCTCCGGACGGCCAATTGAGGCCACCACACCGGAAATCAACAAAAAAAATGGAAAAATTTATATTGGAAGATGCCCGACTGAAGAAGAAGCAGCTCACAGCAATGGTTGGAGTATCCGAAACAAGTATTTTAAATATCCTACATCATCATCTTGGCATGACTAAGGTCAGTGCAAGATGGGTTCCGAGAATGCTCACGCCACTTCAATAACGCGAGCGTGTCAAGTGCTCTCGCCAGTTTTTGGAGCTCTGTGGAGAGAGAAGGAAAGAAGTTATGACCCGGATTGTTACTGGAGATGAAACCTGAGTTCATCACTATGAACCTGAGTCAAAGCAAGTCTATGCAGTGGCATAAAAGGCACACCTCCTCCAAAAAAATTCAAAGTGTCGCAATCGGCTGGAGAGATCATGGCGACTGTCTTTTGGGATAAGGAAGGTATTATTTTGATTGATTATAAAGAACGTGGTGTTACTTAACGGGACAATGCTTTACTACGCTTCTTTACTAGAGAGATTAAAAGGAGCCATCAAGGAAAAAAAAAGGAAAACTGTCAAAAGGTGTGCTTCTTTTGCACAACGCACCTGTTCACACGTGCCATGTTGCGACGGCTGCTATTCATCGGTGCGGCTTCGAACAACTGAACCAACCTCCCTACATTCCGGACTTGGCCCTTGACTACTATTTATTTCCAAAAATGAAGAAAGAGCTACGTGGAAAAAAAATTACGACGATGAAGAAGTCAAGTCAGCAATTTCTGCCTATATTGACACTAAAACAAATTTTTTTTTCGATGGTATAAAAGAAATATTTGAGATCCGAAAAATATATTAGGGTTAAGGGAGAGTATATAAAAGGAAAAATAGTTCGGTATTTAGTTGAACTCCTTCCCTCTCATTCCGCGAAATTGCACGCCTCATAAGCGAAGCGTTGAGGTGTGTTCTACTCCCGGTTGACACGGCACAGCTGATTTTTGAAACTTAAAATGTCTCTATTTATCATATATTGCACTTTTAAAATAATATCTACACACACATATAAAGAACAAACACTATTTTTAACACTCATGATATTTTTGACCTACACTCGTAGTACGATCAATAGTAAATCGGTTAATAATGTGAAAGCGAGTTTATTGAACTATCGAGCCAATCATAATGAAATCTTGCATAGATGTAGAGCCCAGAAAAGGCTATGAAACTTTCATCACGTAAATATGAATGTTTCCCGTGGGATAGCTATTTTTACATAGCGATAATTAATGTGTACCATAAATATAATATAGAGCGATGTATTTATATTTTGAAATCCATACGGGACGAGCGTCCCGGGCAGAACCTTATGTATATTATAAAATGATAAGAAGTCTGCCGTTGTCCGCGCATTTCAAAAAACGACTCAATAGATTTCAATTAAGTTTTCTGTCTTATTAATTAGACACTTGGCCCTTGTCTAAAACATTTGCGATATACACAAATTGCGATATACACAAATTGCGATATCTTCATTTAATAGATTTATTTATTTTTTAAGAAACAACAAGTTTTATGAAAGCTACATGTACAATGGTGTGTTTTCTTGCCATGGCAAAAATGGGGCAGAGGCGAAGTCTCTTCGACCTCAACGCAGACGAAATCGCGGGTATTATTGGCTATTATCAGCTAGTATGTAATATAACAATGGATGGGTGGTTATTAATGTTACTAAGTCAGAATATATAGAATGCGGCGCAATAGTGTACTGACCGGTGGCACGGAGTGGTGTTGCGCTTGCGGATGATGTGGCATAGCCCTTATTGGATGTGGCGGTCTCTGTGGTGGCGGTACGCCCATGGCCGCGCCCATGCCCATTGAGGGCCCGTGCGCGTTCATCGCACCACCCGCTGCACCAGGTCCCAGCGGTACCCTTCACATGTAATGATCAATAAGGAGCACATTCATTATTATCTAACACTTCAGCAAAAGCACCATATTCTGTTGTATCCATTATAAATAGCGTCAAAACACTAACTTAACAGAAAGATAACTCAGCCTGTTACTAGAGCGCTAAAGAAAGTAACCTGTCTTGCTCCAATGTCACCGCAACACTTATTTCAACCGTTGCTCGGGGAATGGACATATATGTCTGAGTGAAGAAAGCAGTCCTACCATTCAAGATCTGTCTCCGGCCGTCAATAAAGACATCGTCATATGTTCTATTGTAAGTGTTATTCGAAACCAGTTTACGTCACAAAGGGCGCCGCAAAAGACCCTCGACGTATCAACAAATTACACATAATTTCCATATCAATGGAACCACCAATTTTTGTAGGAATAAAGGCAGTGTTATGTTATTAAAATGGTGTCAAAGTAAGAGAGACCAACCCTTCACTTAATTTTATAACATAAATTAAAAACTGGCAAGATATCATTCTAGAAACCAAATAATTTTTAAGTTTAGTTTCAAAAAACCCCAAACCAAATAATTGCAGCTTAAGGCTGCTACTACTACTATATCTATTATAATTATTATAAAAAAAAAAGTTTTGTTAGTTCCACTTATATGCAACTATGTAAAAAATGCATTCAAAGTTTCAATCTACACATTTTTACCTCTCCTGTAAAATTTTCGTTTTAATATTTTTTTTAATAAATGTATCCTATGTTACTTCTAATACCTCCAAGAGAATGTGTACAAAGTTTCATGATGATCGGTTAAGTAGTTTTTGCGTGAAAGCGTAACAAACAAACTTACATTCACATTTATAATATTAGTAGGATATATAGGTATAATGCATTGCTCCAGTGTGAATCTGGGCTGAGTCACTAGTGAATCTAAAAAATATGCTCAAAAAGTTTTTCAATCAAACTGAATATGACTATCTGTGTTAGTACTGGTCTGAATTTTTGATTTGGATGTCCTGGCCTATATGTGTGAGAAAGCCTAACTAATATCACACTACAATGCTTAGGAATAAAGCCATTAGTTTTTATTTTTTTTAATAAAGACAATGTCTTGTACTAAGGAATAATGCTTGTATTGAGGGGTGCTTTACAAACATACAATTCCATGAACACAAAGTACACCTAAGCTCAGAACAACCAGTGGATCACACAGAGTTGTCCTGTGTGGCAATCAAACCCACAACTCTTGGGCAGAAGGCCGGTATCTAAGCCACTTTGCCATATGTGCAGTGAATGTTAAGTGTGTGCAGGATGCTTGATAATGGCAGAAATGCTTGAGAAAAAATACACACAACAGTGTGTATTTTTGCTGTCTACAACTCTTTGTTTTTGACTTTCTTTATTTTTGGTCTGGCCTTAAAAATTATGCTATCAAATATAAAATTAACTTTTCAAATCCCATTGGTAGTTTCAGAGAATAGCTTATTACAAAAAACCTCTTCAGCTTTATTTGTATATAAAAATCAATTGCTGTTTGTTAGTCTCACTAAAACTCAAAAGTGGCTGGACCAATTTGAATAATTGTTTTTTTTGTTTTGTTCCCCCTAACACAGGTGCAGTTAAAATGAAAAAAAATTGGGGAACCCATAAATAAAATTAAAAATATCAAGTTTTATAATCTTTGTATGGGTATTTCTTTTTTGGATTATGGACCTACTGCCTTTTGGCTAACAGTGAATTAATTCTTTCTAATTCATTTTAATTACAAGCAAGTTTTATTTAATATCCTATCAGTATTCAAACCTTAGACAATGCAGATTGATCAGAATTCACAGTTGCTGATAAAATAAATTGCAGGTAAGTGACATGAAGGTCACGGGGTCATCTAGTTAGATTAACTAATTAGTTCTAAATATGCATGTCGGATAGGCCAAACATAAATATTAAGGTTGGTTTTACAACAACAATTCTATCTGTCAATTACTCATTGGACTACTTCAAAAACAGATCTATTAGGTCTCTAGGTTTGTTGATACTGCAAAAAGGTTAAAATAACTTCATATAACAATAAATAATAATGAAGACTGCAAATATTATAAGTTATATTGAAGATTCCTATTCTTACTATGAAATTACCAAGTCATGTAACACTAACAATAATGGTTTCTAAAATGCCCAATAATAAATATACCTTTATTGACGCTATTTCTTATTTAATTTAAGATCCCTCGTTGAATTTTTTATATATGCAGTACAGCTACTGAGATAGTTGTAGCTAAATAGAACAATGCATGATTTTGTACATGTATACAACAAAATATTGTGCATAATAGAAGCAAATAAGATAGTATTAAGCTGAACGTTACTCTACCTAGTTAACGTTACGTGCCTGTTCTCTCTATGCATCTGATGGGGAGGCATCTGATGGTGAGCAGGCATGCCCTGGTGGCCACCCATGTGCTGTGGTGGGTGCCCAGACATCGGTTGATGATGCATGTTCGGGTGATGCATCATCTTCACTATTCACTGTCATTGGAACACAAACAAACTTTAAATATCGCGATCAACTACCAAATAAACACCGCATATCATTTAGATAATTTAAGGCGGTTCGCACCAAATTCCTTACCCTTAACTAACGCCGAGAGAAAATCAGTCTTTGTACTACGCGACAAACATAAATCCGCTCACTAATTACACTTATATTTATATTAATTGGCAAACAGTAAAGAAAATCTTCGTTTCGTTCAACATGCGGCCATGTTAAAAATCATAGATAAATAACTATACTTTAAAAATGTTGCCAATGTTGCCATATAATATTCTAAACTAAACACGCGATTCGAGTTTCAATTATTATAATATCAAAGTTAGAAATCCTGAAAATCTACTAAACATAATTACAGTAATTTTTATTTTATTACTAAAGGTCATTGATATATAAAAAAGAGGAGATACACAGTCAGGCACGAAAAGTGTCCACTATAAAGGAGTGCAGATTACGCTTTCCCGCACTCCTTTCGTTTAGTATTATTTCGACGCGCGAGTAGACCACAGAACATTTTGACGCCATTATCATTGTATAACTAATATACTTACTTTGTTTAAACATTTCATATTTATCCAAAAAAGATGGCGTAAGCGTAACTCGAAATTTCTGAGTATTGACGAAACGATAAGATGAATACCATCAGATTGATCCGAACTAAGTATCCGTACCATACAATAAATAGTTATTTAAATAAATAGTTTCAACACGTACACTAATCAAACCAAAAAATTGTTTCGATATTACAATAACGCGTACCGATCCATGACTAAAACAATCGACGTCGCTAGTTTCCAAGATTACAATCGCACTAACATGACTGTATCTTATAAACCTACAGATGGTGCAGGCGTCACCCAAACTATACTTCCGACAGATGGTGCAGGCGTCACCCAAAGACGTTAAGTATGAATGTGTTATCGAGATTAGCAGTCAGGAGCAAGGGTCACGATGCCTGAATTGGCAAAGCATCTGGACGGTATACAGGAGATGCAGGTTCGAATCCTGCTCGTGACTGTTATTTTCGATTTCACATTTTTCACTTTGTGTTTAATGTATGTTGCTAAGCATGTCAAATGCTAAAAATATATATAAAATATCTAAGCATTTTTCTCACTTTGATCGCATACTACGACGTTCTCGGTTCTAAAAACGAATGGAGTCACCTTATTGAATGTATTTTTTTTATATACACGGTGTAAGACACGGATCTATGCAGACTGATGGGGTGACTTCAGTATATAATACTAAGATGACCGGTACATGAAATTAGTTCAGGAACCTTATGGAAATCCAATAAACTTTTTTAGATATTTTTATATATATTTTTAGCATTTGACATGCTTAGCACTATACATTAAACACAAAGTGAAAAATGTGAAATCGAAAATAACATTCAGGAGCAGGATTTGAACCTGCATTTTCTGGATACCGTCCATATGGATATTTAAAGGGTTTGCGTCATTATTAGGTAAAATCTTAATTGTAAAATTAAGTTTACCTGGTCGGTATAATGTATGAAAATACTTCCGACAGATGGTGCAGGCGTCACTCAAAGACGTTAAGTATGATGTGTTATCGAAATTAGCAGTCAGGAGCAATTGTCAGGATGGCTGAATTGGTAAAGCATCTGGACGGTATCCAGAAGATGCAGGTTCAAATCCTGCTCCTGACATTTTTCTGTTTTCGACAATTTAATATCAAGATGGGGTTACTCAAAAGTTAAATCCATCTTTATGGTCACAACCATTGTCCCGTGGTCGCCGTGGTATAAAAAGGGGTGCGAAGGGATTTTCCGCTATATCGGCAAACTCTTAGAAAATTTTCTTAATAGATTTTTTTTTACAATTTTAGTACCTACCTACTGTAACTTTTAGTCGTAGAAAGTTTACTAGTACCTACCTAGATTCTTATTTTTTCGAAACTTGATTTTTAGACTTACCTACGTCACGGTAATAATACCTACGTCGCTTTTTGACAAACATACAGACTGCAAAGCAGGTACATAACTTTAGGGAAACGCCGCGCCGACTAGACTATCCGATCGGAAGCGCACTGGTAAGTACGTTGCGAGGGGTAGGTATGCGGCGAGTACAATGAACTCTGTAGCTAGGTAGAAATTTAACAGCTGATTTAATGCAGCCTTCGTAAGAGGAGTTCGACATCCATTGCTGTTTTTTTAATTTTAGCTGTTTTATTTACATTTAATGAACTGCTACGTGCAGAGAATGTAATTGTACATTAAAATAAAGGAACAGTAAATGAAAAAGACGATGAAACAATAAAAAATATCCGGAGATAATTTCCAGTGGAATATGACTCAGAATGAGGACCTGAATGCATCCTTTCTGTTTATGGAGAACCGTCTCTTCCACCCGGTATATTAAGTAACTAGTTGACATTGTTTTATTTACAAAGTTTTAATATCAATAACATTGTCATTAATATGATAATTTTTATTTTAGTTTTCCTAGGGACCCAATCAGATGATAAAGCTTGCTCTAAATTATTTATAAATAAGTATGTATTCTTTTTTTTTTAATTAAACGGCGAGTGAATTCGAAGGGCACCACTAGTATTTTATAAGATGATCCTTTAAATTGTTGAATTTATGGTTTTTATGCTTCAATAGTATGTGAATGATATAAGTATGTGAACGCTCAAAGAAGCATAGGAAAGTGAAAGGTGATGCATGGTGGGATACGGAAGTAGCAGCTTCCGTAGACCAAAAGAAGAAAGCGTGGCTGGACTATGTATCTTCTTTGAACCTGAGTGCAAGTATGAAAGAACAGAAGAAAGAAATATACCGGCGACGTATGAATGACACCAAAGCCTTAGTGAAAGAGAAGCGCGATAGAGCAAATATGATTGCAGAAGAAAGGCTGACCAAAAACTTCGCGAGCAACACCAAACTTTTCTGGAGGTAGGTGAAGAAATCTCGGAGTGGTTGATAAGGTCTAAAGGAGAGACATTATCTCTACGTGGAGACATTCTTACGCAAATAAAAGATGTGTTAAGCCGATGGAGTGAATATTTTGGAGATATGTATGCGGATGTTCAGGGTGATGCTGGTGCCACATGTGATCTAACAGATCAGCATTCGGTACCAGCATCCTCTGATGACATTTGTATGGATGAAGTTGAATGGGCGATTAGAAGTTTGAAAAATGGTAAGGCAGCGGGTATTGATATGGTGTCTGCTGAGATGATCAAGCTTGGAGGCTCATGTGTCTGGGAATCCTTCCTGATGCTTCTCAATTTATGTTGGAGCTCAGGAATAGTTCCCAAGGACTGGAAAAGAACAGTCATCGTGCCCTTGTTTAAAAACAAGGGTTCACGTTATGACTGTTCGAACTACAGAGCCATAAGCTTAACCAGTTTGGCAGCCAAAGTGTATGGTAAGATTGTTGAAAGGAGAATGAGGATGGTGTCTGGTGAATTTTTGTGTGAGGCACAAGGAGAAAAAGAGTTTCAGGTGTAGACGAGGATGCATGGATCAAGTGTTTTCTCTGCGCAACATTGTGGAGAAGCATCTGGCTGTAGGCCAGAGGGTTTTCTGCAGTTTTGTGGTTTTGGAGAAAGCATTTGACACTGTTGTACGAAAGGAACTTTGGGACATTTTGCCGGAGTATGGTATTAGCAGTAGACTGCTACAAGCGGTGCAGTCCAACTACATGGACTGCAGAGCTTGTGTGCGGCTGGATGATGGAATGTCACCCTGGTTTGACGTCAATATCGGCGATAAACAGGACTGCGTTCTATCAGCCTGTTTATCATATATCTGGATAAATGTCTACAAAGGTTGAATGAAATGAATGTGGGAGTTCAGGTGCGTGACTCAGTGGTTAACTCGCTGCTATATGCAGACGATGCGGTCCTATTAGCGCAGTCTGCGACTGACCTGCAAATCCTAGTCGACTTAATGGCAGAAGATTGTAAGAAAAGGGGCCTTCGTGTGAATGTGAGCAAAACCAAAGTAATGGTTTTTGAAAGAGAAGAAGCCAGAACAGATGTTAGAGTAACAATAGGAAATGGTGTGCTAGAACAAGTGGATGAATTTGTATATCTTGGATGTGGATTCAGTCGGGATGGAAGGTAAACCACTGATGTAGAAAGAAGAGTGAATGCGGGAAATAGAGTGAACGGAGCATTGAGACAACTTCTCGGCAGCCATCACCTCAGCCAGAAGGCACGTGTCGCAATACACAACGCAGTGCTTGTCCCAACGTTATTATATGGAAGCGAGAGTTGGGTATGTAAAAAGGAGCATGAGAGCAAAATCAATGCGGTCGAAATGCGATCTCTGCGGAGAATCTGTGGAGTGAGGCTGACTGACCGCATTCGTAACAATGACGTAAGAGAGCGAGTAGGTATGAAAGATGGTATTGGTGTAAATATGTGAAAGGGAATGTTCCGATGGTTCGGACATGTGGAAAGAATGCCGGACGAGCGACTGGCTAAGAAGATATACAATGCGAAAGTGGAAGGATGTAGGTACAGGGGGAGACCGAGACTTACCTACCTAGACCAAATTGGTCATGTATTGAAGGAAGGTGGAGTCATGAGTCTCCGAAACCGGCGAGCGTGTATGAAGAGAGTTATGAATGTTGAGGAAGCGAGAGATGTATGTTCTCTGTTCTCTCTGCTTACCCCGCAAGGGAAATGGCGTGATGATAAGTAAGTAAGTAAGTTATGCTTCAATAATGAATGTTGAAATGTTGTATTATGTATAAATTATGGTTTCATTTACTAATAGATTTAAAAGTTTTTATTGGTCTATGTTACGCTAGTGAAGATGAATATACTGTATGTAATAAAACCGAGGAAATAATAAGATGAGAGCGCATATGTGGTCAAAAAACACAACCAAGGCCTATTTGTGTTCATTAGTTTTAAAATGTACATTAAATTTAAATATATTTACTGGTATTGATACATATTCCCTTCAACAACCTGCTCTTTTTAATCATAAAATTAGTCTTATAAAAGCTATTTTAGAAAAATTTATAGATTTATCTTCTATTAGTTTACATTATATCGCAAAAAAAAACAACAGAAAAGCTGAAATCTAATTCAAAAAGACAACTCTACAATAAGCTTCTTTTATTTCAAGGAAATTGATTTACTTACAACTGTATTGTCAATGTTTATTATGACGCCATTGATCTAGACTAGAATAGATCTGGGTACTACTAATAATATTAGAATTACTTAATATTAGAATTACTATATTGGGAATAAAAAGTATATTGGGAATGTTACTTAATATTAGAATTACGATATTGGGAATAAAAACTAAAATTTATATTTACGAATTTTATTTTATTTATATATAAAGAAATATTCTACCTAAAAGCATAATAATACACATTTATAAATTAAACAAATTTAATAAACTAAGTAAATGTTCATACATGAAAATTATAAAAAAATATTCGTCTCCACTCCGTCCTTGTCCTGCCCGCAAATTACGGTCGTAAAATTTTATTGCTTTTTGCATAATGCTTTGTAAATACAACTTTAAACCATACGTGTAAGGTTGAATTAGGAAAGAATGCATTTATATCATAACTATTACTACTTATGATACAACTGGCGACAGATTTAGACGTTTCTTTTGTTCGAAACTGTGCATCTATGATTTAATAAATCAATGCTAAAGGTATAAATATTTTCTTGTTTTCACTGTAATTAAAATATGATATATAATGTAATGAAAATTACTGTAATCTAAACATACACAGTCATTTTAGAAATTAATTTCTTCAAAAATTCATATATAATATATTTATAAAAAATCTATATTTTACAAGACATTATGTGGTATCACTAAACGAATATCAATCCCTAACCAACAATCACTATATAGGTGTGCTCGTCGTTGCGACTATAAACCATCGATATACAAGATGAACGTGTAAAAGGAGAGACGCCAACGCTGACAGCTGGTTACGTGAATGTTGAGCACACCCAATGGAACTCCACCAGGACGGACGACTAAGGGAGAAGGCTGCACAATAATTCGATAGTCTAGAACTACAATTTGTTAGGATCAGGCGACCTAAAGCACTAGTAGATAGTGCTGTAGCTGTGCCAAGTAGAGTAGCTGCTCCCAATGGGAGGCAGAAAATCTGGTTGGGAGACTTTGGTCAGAGCAACACAGGAAACAACAGCCACCTCATCAATGCTCACGAGAGAAGACGTGGGAGTGCCTGGCTTTGACAATACTGGAGATTAAGACCATCGCCCTAAGCATATAAGGGACTTATTTAAAAGAAAAGACACATGAGGAAGTTTTGGCAACCAACACGCTGTCCTACAGTCAAGAGAGAAGTAAATACGGTCACTGAGAGAGCTAAGAAAGCACTCCAGCAGCACGCTTCGGGGTTGTGGGAACGCCATATGCAGGATTTAGACGACTAAATACATTCCATACATCGCCTGTGCCGCCAGTTTAGGGAGTTGTTCTTAACCAACTAAACCTAAATGGTCGCATAATATGTGTGGCCATGGAAAACAAGATTTTCACGCACAAAAAAGTTGAGCCAGTGTTAATTCTGGTGACGACATTCTCGTGCAAAGACAAACCCCACTGCCCATTTACGCCGACGATATAGTCCTCTATCGTAGAGGCTCTATGCATTGTCTTACAAGGCGGAATACGCCGTCAAACGCGTTTAACTAACATTATGATATTAAATGGTTATGATGTTTGAGCAAGTGGCGGCTCAGTATCAATGTTGCGAAGGTACACGCCTCTAACGGAGCGAACAAGATTACCGACTCCATTATCTACGCATCGAGGATAAGGATACCCCATGGAGCCACATGATAAAAAAAAATCCTCGGAGTGACTATCAATAGAAGACTGAGTTTCAGGAACCCCATGAACGCCGCAATAATAGCTGAGAATTCACGCGTAATGCTAACTGCTACGATCTATGCTGCGTATACGCACTAGAATTACTATTTCTAGAAAACCTACGTTCGAAATCGTCTTACCTGATCAGCACTGACCGGCCTGGTACATCTTACTATCAAAGCGCTCCTGCACACCCGGCCACTTGCTGTACAAAGAAGTCGAAGCCGTACTCGACATCAATCTGCTGACCGGAAACGCATAGATGCGTTCAAAATATGTTGCTGGAGTAAGATGTTAAGGATTCAGTTAAGGGCACGCAGAACATATGCCTCAATACTTGAAGAGCTTAAAATCACCAGGAGGTCACGACAATGTTTTAGTCCCACCACGGAGTAGTAGTCTAGTCAATTTTGCCCTAAAAGGCACTTGTTGGCTAGACTATAGGTACTTCGGCCACATTTCGAGACGGAACCCGGGTGGCATGGAGAAATTCACCATTACGAGACAAATCGAACGTCAAAGGTCGAGGCGCTGGACTGACCAAATCCGCACCACGCTCGACATTCAGTTACATAACGCCATTCATGCCGCAAAAGATTGGAAGAGATGGAGAACCTTAAGTGTCGGAAAGAGTACCTACTGATGAGGTCGTCACCCTCTTTAATAAGGAATCGACTTACAGAGACTAGGTACCTACTTCTATACTAGCTTTGACAGAGCTGTCTGATAATTGAACAAAATTAATGTATATTTAGTTTATAATTTTTGTTTCTTTGTTCGGGCATCACACAAAAACTACTGAACGGATATTGACGAAACTTTGTTTGGTAGCTCTTGAGTAGACTTAAAAATTGGTAGCTATATATTTTATCCCGTTACTATATCGGGAACTCACGATATACCTAACCTAAAAACTACCTTTTTGCTGCGGTGGAGCCCACTCAAAGGCTATTATTCTATAATTATGTAGCTACTTTCATCTAATCCTTAGCCTTAATTATCAAGTAAACATAATACATATAAAACACTTCAGTTAAGGACAAATAAGTTAAATGAAAAAAGGTTTTAGTAAATTATGGCAGTAAAAAGCCGACATTTAATTAATTAGCACACAATTATAAAAGTTACAACTCCGTTTGACAAATGTAAAGAAACACGACGGACATAAAATGAAAATAATCTTCTTCATTATTGATTTGTACATCTGTTAGATTTGAGTAAACGGATTCAATTTCCTGCAGCGAGTTATCTAGACTTTCATCGCTATCTCTCGTAGTTTCCGCCCAAGAAACGCGTTTAGAACTCCTGGAGGTTTCCTTTTTCTTATCGGAGGTTGGTGTGGAGTGAGACACTGGCGAGGGAGGGCCTTTCGTTGGTGTCTGTGCACATTTATCGAGATAGTGCTTTCTGAGTATGTACTCGCGCATTGAGTCGTGTGACGCTCTTTTAGGTGGTGGGGGCGGCGGTAGTGACGTATCATCGTCTTCCAGTGGATTCCGTTCCTTTCTCGCTTCTTCGATGCGCTTTGTTTCTTCTTCGTTGGGGGCGAGTGGCCAGGCACCCAGTTTGTTGCGTGCGAGATATGGGCGAGTGTGCGCAGCGCACAGAATGCGTTTTCGTACGAAGTCGTGGAACATTGTTAGTTCGGAACTCAGCTCACGGCGGATGAGTTGCTTGTGGCGGGTTGGGACACTAGGGTCTCGTACCGCGAGGAGCGCCTAAAAAGATATAAAATATTACTGTTTAATATTAATAAAGCGTTTGTCTTTTGAATATCTGTGAGCCGAGGAGTTTTATAAATGATACATATACGGGCCTTTTTTTTGTTAAGGGAAAGAAATGTTTCCTAACCGCACACCCCGCCGTTCGGGGCAACGAACAGGGTAGTGTGGAGCCCTCACCCACTAAAAAAACCCGCCGTGTGCCGTCTCTCCGCCTGTATTGGCAGGCCACCGGAACTACATTACTTACATTCCTTCAGTGGTATACATATACGGGCCTGGGAATTGCAACTAAATAATATTTCTTGATATGGTCGTTTTCGCGAGTCTTCTGACCAGTGTTACTGTCAGTAAAGATCACTATGTATCTAGACTCAATATTACCTTTATAATGGAGTCCTCCCTATGGATATTTGGATAGTTTCGGTATAACTGTTACCTGTGAAGCGAGTAGAGTGGCGGTGGCATCAAGAGTGGTGGCGACGAGCCGCTCGTCGAGCGCGGGCAGGCTCGCCGCGGACGAGATGCTGGTGAGCGACTCGCTGCGGTTGGTTCGTCGCTCGGCACTGGCGGGGCTGCTACATGAGCACGCTCGCCGGCGACCCCGCGGCGATCGAGAACCGCTGCCTTCCTCTGCGTGATAGGCCTGACAATATAATACAGATGTTAAGAGCGTTCTTTTTTATTAAAATCTACAATTTCGGATATTAGTGGTCGAAGCGCAATAGGCGCCAAGAGACATGGCGCGAATGGAAACAGCCCTCTTAGAATTTGATTCACAAAATGATGATTGATTGGTAGACATAGAAGCATGATGTCGCAATAATCGTTCACCCAATCTTGCACCCGTAGATTGATTACGTAAAAATTTACAGACAGCAACCGAAGAAATTTTCGTCTGCTGCTAATAGTCTACAAGATACGTAATTCGGCCCTTGCAGACGATTAGCATCAGCCGAAAATTGTGCAATAGCTGCTGTCAAATGTAAGTTTTGTATCATGTAATAGCAGACAACCAGCGATCGACAGTGCTGCCTCTACTGAGCAACTGATAAACTAAAAATGCATTCGTCGCCATTGTAATTCAACGTATAATTTAACAAGACGCTGATGACTTACGTGATACGTTTTTTTTTTTAGATTTTGCGACCGGTCCGACCGTCTACTGCACAGCTGTCACGTGGCGGTTGCTATCTGCCAATTTTTATGTAATCAGCCCGACGGTGATCTCTCAACCAATTACAGTGACACGATGTGATGTCGATACCATTTAGTGAGTTACATTCTACGGGCCCAGAAGCTTTACAAAAATGTCATCAATGTAAACCTCAGATGTTACGTGATTTATTTAGATTACTTAAAACTTAATATAAATCTATATAAATGAAAGAATAACTGACTGACATATCAACCCACAGCCCAAACTCCTGGGGCTAAGACTATGAGCACTTAGAAAGTATTTTAAACAAATTCTAAGCAAATTGGATTCGTCATTGTCATCACTATAAGTCTAAACTTATTATCAACTTACATGATTGAGTGATCTAGTTAGTAAACATATCGCTGCGACTAATGTTCCGAACGTAAGCTGCGGGAATGGTTCGTAGGATATCTTGGGCGCACCGAAATGTAGCTCCACCAAAGGTTGCCAACGTTCAAGGTCTAGTCCAGGGTCGGCCAGTAGCGACAGGAGATCCGGACTAAATGACAACAGGCACAGTGTTGCCATGTGAAGAGTTTCTAAAGTTCTGTGGGAAAAATATAATGAATTGGATTTTTACTCACAACGAACACACGTCAATTCACCATATTGACTAGCCAGTGGGATCCGAACTCGGATCCCGGGTCGTACCAACAATTTTTTTTGGGTTTTTACATCAAGAAATTCAAAGCAGTTCGGCGTTAGAAACGCCAGTAGGTACTACATGCGAAGAGATGGGACACGGCAGGTTTATTTAGTGGGTGAGGGCCCCACACTATCCTGTTTACTTGATTTTTTAATATCCTGACGTTTCGAATCCTTACAGAATTTATGATTACAGGTGAACTGACTATGTCCTTCGTGATTCGCGAGTATCAGGAAATATTAAGTTTAATATTAATTATACTGAGGGCTTCGTTCGATCATCTATTTTATTCAACGATGTAGAAGCAGAGCCTTGCTGCCAGCATGAATGGGCCGTCTCGATCGAGGAAGTCCCAACTTCTCACAGAAGACCAGCGTGAATCAACGGTAGGTACTTCCACTATTGTGTTATTTATGGTAAGTGAGAATGCCAGAGGCCCCCTTGCTTATTATTTTTTCTCTCCAGCTCCTATACTTTTCTTTAGAGTTGGAACACGAGTGGTGCCTCTGGTCTCTCTAGCATATAATTATAGGCTAAGATACTTGCTTGCCATCAGGTGTTCTGTATGCTTGTATGCCTATAACTTCTATAATACCTGTTTAGGACATGAGGCGATTGATTTACAGCATCTTCAGGCGGTTGTATCGTCGAATCCGTAGAACGGCGCACCCGCATCATCAATGTCACACATTGATAAAGACACGCGCTTATACTACGCTGTAATATAAAAATCTTTAAATATGGGCTATAGTTATACAATAATATGATCTTTTAAAAAATTGAAACCGACATTCAACCAACTGATTTTACTAAAGAAATAATTCTTAGTACTATGTAGCCATTCATAAATTGTGTCACGCAAAATTTAAGTTTTTTGACCATTTTACCCACAATCATCGCATTTATTGCGATCCCATTGTAAATATTAAATCAAAAGCCCTCCCCCTTCTGCAGCACATTACCTTCAAAAAAATTAAGTAATGCCACGTTTCCCTAAACCACCCCGACAACAAACGTGACCCCGACACAAGGTGGGCTTGTCATATTTTTTCAGATCAAATGAACCCTCCAAGTTTGCGAAAGTATTGATGATGTTTTTTTTTTTAAATAATCCCTTCGTGATCTCGCTTATATTCGTTCTATGAAACCTACTACATTCAAAGCTGGATATTGCTACCTCTACGTCATTTATGCAAAATCAAAACTTAATTGATAATTACCATAATTCCAGTCAAAGAATTGATATTTTGTATACGCCACCTTGCTTCAAACTTCACCAGTTGTACAACCAAATTCAATGTTGACGCACACAAATTGAGTGCATCTATGTTGAACACTAGTCTTGGTAACAATACCGCTTCAATCAAATGGTCCAAGTGTACTCCGACGAAGGTAATGGCATCGCTAGCAAAAAACTGGCCATGTTTCATCACCATCATTGAGATGAAGTCCAAACTGTACGAATAAACCCGCCACCATTCTTGGGGCTTCCAAGATTTCTCACCAAACTTCGGCGGTAATAACTGCAGCCATAAAAACTGATCTACGTCACACATCAGCAAGTCCTTTGAGAATGGACCTCTCGAGTATGCTGTTAAACATCTAAGAGCTGCGAGAGATGTGTGGTAATGTCGACGGTTTTGTATGCATGTTTGTAAACAACACAGAAGCTTGTTTATAAATCTGCTAGACTCAAACCATTGAGACAGCCCTGTAAACATGTCGTCGTATAAATCTAGACATTGCTCAAGCATAGCTAACGATAACACCACCGGTGGAATATCCTCATTAACACGGCCAGGCGCATGCACTTCAGGTTTTGGATCATCTTTGATATCGTCTAATAGTTTTTCCAGTTCTAAACTGTTGATGTTCGTAACTGATCTTATGATACTCTGTGCCGTCACACTGTTAGCTTTTATTTCATAATCTAAGCTGCTAATCGCGACTGTACATATTGATAGTATAGCACGAATGGCTCTTGGATGCAAACATTCATACACAATTGCTGTGTTAGTTAAAAGATTTTCAATTTGTTTAGCGCTTGCTTTTCTGTTGTCAAAGCAGTCATCCTTCCAATTAGCTAGCATTATGACGTACAACTCGGCTAGTATTACAACTAGCCTTCCGTCTTTCAAATCATCGAGCTCATTTAACAGCGCGTTCATGCAAGGCGCAACCATCTTGGCTTTGTGGGCTATATTTAACGTTATAGGCAGACATTTGCAAAATATTGTTATAAAGTCCTTCCAAGATGTCAAAAGGCCCAACCAGACAGGTACTTTATCGATAATTTCTCCGTTATTATTTCTGTTTTTGAACGAGAATATAAAATCTATCCAAGTGTCTAGATTCTTTTTGTTGGTGTCAAAGAAATTTTCAAGCATTTCTTTTAAGTGTTGATCCAGCTTGTCTCTAGATACAAACAGCTCAATACCGAGGACATTGAATATCTGCGCATAAGTTCTTAATTCCGGTTGTATATCACTGAATAGAGGACTAGTCAAGTGTTCCCAAAATGTTGCGTGTTCACGTAATTTTTTCACGAGTATTTGCATATTGTTCTTCCATAGAGCGTGGAACAGCGCCATTATAGACGCCAATAATGGACTGTGAAGTAATTTGGAATTCTGAAAAGAAAACTTTTAATAAAATAATAAATCTTTTTATTTATTTTCATTTATACTAGTATAATAATATCAACTATGCACTAATACAAAAAATCTGAAGAGTTTGTTTTTCAACACACAAATCTCTGAAAAATTCATGGTTCAGGCACAGAATAGGCTCTGTTCTTGCATACATATCTCGCTTCCTCAAAATTCATAATTCTCTTCATACACTCTGCGGTTTCCGCTGGCCGGTTTCGGAGACTCCTGACGCCACCGACAGCAGCAAAGCTGTCGTTTATAAAACTTAAAAATTTATTTTTCTAGTAGATTCTATTTGTTAAACACAAAGTGAAAAATGTGAAATCGAAAATAACAGTCACGAGCAGGATTCGAACCTGCATCTCCTGGATACCGTCACGCTATCCCTATAAATATTTAGATATTTTTATATATATATTTAGCATTTGACATGCTTAGTTTGAGTCATTATTAGGTAAAATCTTAATTGTAAAATTAAGTTTACCTGGTCGGTATAATGTATGAAAATACTTCCGACATATGGTGCAGGCGTCACCCAAAGACGTTAAGTATGAATGTGTTGTCGAGATTAGCAGTCAGGAGCAAAGGTCACGATGGCTGAATTGGCAAAGCATCTGGACGGTATCCTGGATAGATGCAGGTTCGAAACCTGCTCGTGACTGTTATTTTCGATTTCACATTTTTCACTTTGTGTTTAATGTATGTTGCTAAGCATGTCAAATGCTAAAAATATATATAAAAATATCTAAAGATTCTATTTGATTACTTTTTATATCATTTTAAATGTTATTTTCAAGTCAGATTATTTTTTTATACATTATTTTTTTTTGTTGATCATATGCGTTAAGAGTTTTAGCTCTTAATTTTCGGTTATGAAATTTTATTGTCGAAATACCCTAAACCGCGTAAATAATTTTATTTTAATCAATACTACAAGCGCGAGCGCCTAGGCGCGCGTGTGACAGTCTTCAGTCGCTTGTAACGTGGTCGGTACGCGAAGCGGTAGGCATTTAACTCGGGGCCTTGAGCGAGTGATGTACGCCTGGTTCAGGCCTACCCTTAAGGACTTAGCAATGTTATGAAATAAATGGAATGTGACCTTGAAATTAAAACTAGATTGCATATTATTTTCTAAATAATTGGCCACGTTTATAAATTAAATGGTTTAGGAACGGTGGAGTGTAGATAGTAGATTCGATAAAATTGAAAAAGTAAGCTTTTTCGCGAAGTTGGCGACCACTACGTCTACCTGAGACAAACAGTCCACGACTTCGAGAAAAAAATCATTTGACGAATTAAACTCGGCTGGGCAACATTCGGCAATGACCAGGGCACGTCGCTCGACGAATCGACAAAGGTTGGGGAAGAAAGGTTCTCGAGTGAGGACCACGATATCGGACGGCGCAGAGTAGGACGGCCTCCTACCAGATGGACACGATCTGGTCAAAGCCGCAATGACCTGTTGTCAGCATAGGACCGCTCGTTGTGGCGTAGTCTTTGGGAGGCCTATGTCCAGCAGTGGATATAGAAAGGCTGATGGACGATGGATTAAATTGACTATTACTTACAGATTTCACAGTTCCAAGATATTCAGCCATATAACCTAAAATGCCTTCAAAACTATCATCAATTTCTTTTTTCTTTTCTGCACCATTCTTGTTCTCTTCAGGCTTAGCATCAGCCTTGGCCTTTTCGTGGTTGATCATAAAAAACGCTTCTGTTAATCCAGGTTGTGTCCCCACACAAGTAGCCACGAACTCTAATATAGCCACTTTAAGTTCGATAGTTTCTAATTCGTCTCGTAGGCGATCGAGAAACATTACCCGAACTTGGTATGCCGTCATGTCTAAAGATGCGAAAAGAGACATTTGGAAACCCTGCAATATATCGATAACACGATTAAAATATAGTTTAACATTTCAATCCACAATTACTGATTATAGGTACTTTTAAAACTACTACTTTACTAGTATATTCAGTGTGAAACACACATCATTGAATAAGTTGTTAGGAACGTAAACATACTTTATATTTCGTATGTACAAGCTCGTATGTCATACAGTATCGCTGCGGGTCCTGAATATAAATATTGCCGAATCCACATAAATCGAAGAGCAGTGTTACAAGGTGGTGCCAGTAACCAGACACTGAAGGAAGGCACCGTCCATTGCATTTGCATCTACGGCTACGTAGTACCGTCCGTACGCGTAAAACTAAACATGCTATGGTGCAAGTACAACCGAAGCGCTTTAATATATGAAATAAAGGAGCCGTGAGCGTGGCGTAGTCGGTAGTGTATACGTCAACGTGTCGTGGGTTCGATTCCCACCCAGGACAATTATTTGTGTGCTGAACACAGATATTTGTACTGCGTCTGGGTGTTTTCTTATATCTAGTACTTATTTACAAAAAAAAGTAATATTTATGTATGATATCCATAATCGGCCGTGTGCGGCCGGCTTTAGAATTGTCCCACCCCTCTCTACCCACGGGTCGTAAGAGCCGACTGAGGGAATACCGGGGGAGTGGGCAGCAGCACTCCCTCGAGTATTTACAACATCCACTGCGATCGCCAACCCGCCTGCCAAGCGTGGCGATTACGGCATTATCCCCCATGACGGGACCGCTCGTTGTGGCGTTCTCTTGGGGAGGCCTATGTCGCAGTGGACGTTGAAAGGCTGATGGATGGATGGATGGATGATCCATAATCTGGATACCCATAGCACAAGTGTTAACACTTAGTTTGGGACCAGAGGACGTTGTGTGAAATTTCCATGCATATTTATTTATTTTAAATACTTACGTCAGCAAATCTTTTTAACAATCGACAACAGAGCACCGGTAATCCCTTATTAAACGCATGATTGATGTAGCTGGTAACTTTCGGTACCACTTTCAAAGAGTCTTTCTGTTTGTTTTGAGCAATTATCAAGTGTTCGAGAGGTGTCATTTCATTCATGTCAGTCACCATTGTTTTGTGTCGTAAAGTGAAAATTACAAGGGCAACACAGCGCTGTATAGTCGATATGTATTGGGAGCCAGTGTCTGATATCCAGTTAGTTTCATTGCGAATTATGTTTTCCAGTTGTTCATTACCTGTAAATTATATAATAATTTAGTGCGAACATTATGTTAGGAATAATTTTATGATTTTTTAAAATGGTAATAAAATTATTACTACAAGCGGAATCCCTTTTTTTATGCTCTTGTTAAGGCGGGAAAAAATATGCCTACCCACACACTCCGCCGTTCGGGACAACGAACAGGGTAGTGTAGATCCCTCACCCATTAAATAAACCCGCCTGTTCTTTTGTTGGACAAGTAAATAATGACTGTGCTTAGACCAATTAGCTCAAAGGCCTTTTTAGAGAAGGAAGGAAATTAATTATTCATTTATTTTATGAATTCCATTCAAAGTACAGAAAGCATAAGATGCAGATTACTTATATTACAGATTTAAGACTGAAAGTACTCAACATCCAAAGGCAAAATTAAAACTCAAGTAATAAAAAGCTAATTTTCATTCACATATTGGCAACAAATTTTGGCTTTCTATTTTTTTTTTAATTGCATGTAGTGGTTGACGAGCCTCGGCTCATTTGATGGTAAATGGTAACCGTCGCTCATGGACTCAACTATACTGAGAGCATTGTCAAGCCGCTGCTCACCATTTCATTTCACCGATATGAAATGAAAGAATAAACGGCTATCTCCTGCTACAGCCAAAACGCAACAATGTGCTTCATAGCCGGTCACACGAGAGATGGTGGTACCAACCCGCTCGGGGCCGATACCAAGTGAGTACTCCCACTTGGTACCCGGCCCTACCACCAGTCATGCAATGGATGATAATTGCTTACTTCCCTTAGTCACCTCATACGACACCCGTGGGAAAGAATGGGGTGGTGACACTTATATTCTTAGTCCGTCACCATACGGTCAAACGGTTGCCTTTAACAGACTCGATATACATACCAATAGATATTAACTTGAGCAGTTCAAGCGCGTTCTCAGTATGCAACAGACTGTAGACGCACGTTTTCTTCAGCAACTTGTTGCTCTCACACGCTCGCTTGGTGTCTTGTAACACGAGCGACAAGAATTGCACGCATCGTTGCATCGTGTGGCGTCGTTCCCGACTGTTGATGTACCTCCATCCGTACAAATTCGGAAATACTTCTCGAAGGATTAGTATTATACCAGGTAGGACTATGTCTTTTGTGATGCGCTCGTCATTGGAAGTCTGGAAAAGAAATATATTCAGCTTCTATGCCCGTGTGAAAATATAAAAGTTAAATTATGATACTGAGAACTTTTTAAAATTTCGCGTTTTGTATTAATTATAACATATTTAACGGGTCTATACGCGCATTAAACTTCTCAAAATACTATTATTTTGACTAACTTCGACGTTTTGGCTGAGTCACACTAGCCGTGGTACACGAGTCTACTCGTGTACCACGGCAAAGTTTAATGCGCGTATAGACCCGTTAAATGTGTTATAATGGATACTGAGATCGCACAAAGAGTGGCCTTGATATTATGGTGTTGAAGGTCGAGGTCGAATATTATCACAAAAAGGTTTTTTTAACGGACGATAAAGATTTCTAAACGTGTCGAGCATTTCTTACCCACTTGATGGTAACATAAATAGTAAATAATAAGGCCATCTATCCTACGGAATGAGCCTTTCATTGAATAAGTCAACATTCAACATGTTTGCATTCAAGATCACACACATACATAATGAAAAAAACCATTACCTCGTGAAAAGCACAGAGCATATCCATATATGCTCCCAGGAACTTGTAAGATCCATTTGGTTGTTCAATAGTGACCAGATATGAACCGACCGCTCCAGAATCAAAGGAGGTGCCGTTAGCATACTCTATGTGGGTTAGCTTCTGATTAATAACTCTAGGTAGTAAGCCCGTGTTTATCAGTCTGCAAGAAAATGGTAAAGTTGAATTTACACTTCTATACTATTATAAAACTGTAACAGAGCTTTGTCTGTATATTTAAGATATTTGATTAAAAAATACTGTATTAGGCTATATAGGCGTGTCTAAACACAAAACTGTCTGTTTATCTGTTTGTTCGTTCACGCATCACGAAAAAACTACTGAACGGATTTTGATACAACGTTTTTATTTGATAGCTCTTAATTAGACTTAAAAACTGGTATACATTTTATCCCGCTACTATATCGGGAACCTGAGATATAACCTAAAAATCAGCTTATGGCTGTGGCGGAGCCGCGGGCAAAGGCTAGTTTTATCATAAATTGTTTTATGTTTAAAATATTTTTGATTTTTTTTTATACATATTATATATTATATTTTTAAGCATTTCACATGCTGAGCCATATAAACGCCGTACTAAATCTCATTAAAATCGGTTCAGTTGTCTATCGTTTCATAGGTTCTATTAGTATTTAGTATGACTTTTCGAAATTATTTGCTAAAAATTCACAACAGGAAAAACATAATTAAGATATAATATAATTACATAATTTATATATGATACAAGTGCAATATGAGGTTGTATAGCAGCAAATGTTAGTTTGGCTATCTAAGGCCTTGGTCTGTATGGGAGGCTGGACGCGACGTCTAGTGTCAGCTGACGCTCGACGTCGCATACAGCGTCACGCCGTACCCGGCCTACAACGTCTTAACAGTCCATCTCTTTTTTTTGTTAAGCCAGGAAAAAATGTTCCTAACCGCACACCCCGTCGTTCGGGGCAACGAACAGGGTAGTGTGGGCCCTCACCCACTAAAGAAACCCGCTGTATGATGTCTCTACGCCTGTGTTGACGGGCCACTGGAACTATGTTACATTCCTTCAGTGGCAACAGTCCATCTCCTAAGACTGACTCGTATTCAACCATGGGAGGAGGAGGAAATAATTGCTATATTTCCTAAAATAAAAAAACTCGATGGGGTTGCGTCATTTGATTACAGAGTTACTGTGGCCACCTTACTGCTCCATCATCAGACCCTGGATATCATCCAGGACTGGAGTACTGGTCAAGATATTTCAAATGAGCCCTAACTCGATGGAGTTGCGCCATTTAATTACAGTTTCGCATGGCCACCTTCCAGCTCCATCATCAGACCCTGGATACCATCTAAAGACAAAGTACTTATCAAGACGAAACAAACGAGTCCAAACTCGATGGGGTTGCGTCGTTTCATTATAAGAGTTACTGTGGCCACCTTCCAGCTTCATCCTCAGACCCTGGATACTATCTAGAGACAAAGTACTCGCCAAGACGAACCATACAAGCCCAAACTCGATGGGGTTGCGCTGTTTCATTATAGAGTTCCTAGGTCCACCTTCCAGCTTCATCATCAGATCAGCTCCATGTCATCATAATATTGCATTGTCACGCGATATAAATATGGGTGTAAAATTTCAGTTCAATCGGAAACCGGGAAGTGTGTCATATTTAATTTCCAATGCACACACTATAGCTGCGTCTCGTAACGGTGTCGCGAGTCCAGAGATTTTATCTCATCTAGAAATACATACCTTAAATGAATTTCCTTTGGGAATACAGGTACTAAGATTGTACAAACTTTAACACAATTCACCAACAGTGGCAATGATGGTGTATCGGCCCTCATGAACCTCATTAACACATCGAAAACTCCTTCACTAGGACCCACCAAACTCCTTGGTATCTCTTTATCGGCTGCCAGAGCTTTTAGAATGCCCTTCAATACCTTAGTACCTTCTAATACCCTTTGTAAAGTAGTATTGATATTATGCTGATGATGTTGTTTCCTGTCCAAAGCCTTTTCTATTTCGCTATTGAAGACTGTCCAGTAACTATATGGAGTCCGGAAATGTATCATTGTGCCTTCTTTTCGTTCCATTATAGTGGCTTTGGACCCCGCTTCTATATGATATGATGGGTCACCAAGAGGATAATATTCTCTACCAATGATTGCATCATCATTTTGTAGTGACATTATTGGCACTGTATTTGGATTGTATATTTCAGTGTATACTGGCAGATTTTTAAGTTCCGCTACAAGCTGCAATGTTAAATTTATGTATATAATATCGATAAGACTAGCATTGTGGACAGTTCACTCGCTTTATTTTTGCGAGGCTCCAAAGACTCGTAGCATGATATTAAAGCCTATACTTAGCTATTCTCAAGAGTAGGAGAGAACCATTAAATGCAAAAATAATTATTCAAATACGACTGGTGATACCAAACATTAGCGTGTTAAATAGACCCTTCAACTTTATTATATTAGTTATAGATACAGATAACATCTGGTTTTACGGAACGATTATGATAAAACTTATGATTTTTTTATGACAGAATCCTAAACTTAGTAAGCTAGAGGTAAACTTTTCTTAGGAATAATTGAATAATTCACTTGGAAATATACTACACACATGTTCTTATACAATAAGCTTTTACCGCACTTTGTCCTTTCCATTTACAAATTGGGTCCATAGAGATTGGAACTATTCAAGTTTTCAGGGTAATGTATGTTAATCGATCGGATAAATAACCTGAGCTCCTAAAGACATCTAAAACAAATGTGAAGTGGAGATTTGGAGACACCGCTGGTGACTGCGATAGCTTAGCAGTCCAGAGCACTTCCCCGGATTAGATGGGACGCAGTTTCGAATCCTGCTCAAAGAAAAAGAGAGCTTTACTCTCTTTTTCCACTTTTACAAACAATTTGATCTTAACAAATTTTCTCATTTATAATTATATAGAAGGATTAAAAGTATTATAGATAATTTAATTATGCTCGTTTAGATTATAAGTATTATATTAATACTCACATTTCGTACACTAGTCTTCCCCCCTGCAGCTAGACCAGCCGCTAATGTGGATAGCGCAGTAAAATTAAATGGAAAATATTCAAGTCCAGTATTCCATAATGACACAATACCATAATTCGCATCCTTCTGGTGAAGTACCCAAAATTCTGCACTAATTTCTGGCGACTCAAGGAGGTCGGCACACAATTGCATAACTCCTGGTTGATGGCTTATTGTTGCGTCATTATCAAATTTGTCACACAGCTGATTTAGAAGGTGAAATATTCTCTCTCGAGCAATATGGGAGCACTTTGATTTGTCCTGCGATATAATAGACAAACATTGTAAATAAAACAAACAACAGTTGTGTGTTTTGTAGTATCAAATTATTCTCCTTTATCTATGCAAAAATTGCTATCCCATAGAATGTGTCCAATTTTCAAAGATAAAAAGTAGCCCATGTAGAGTAGTCCTTCTCTGGGTTATGTATACAAATATTTATTATTGGGCCTCGTGGCGTAGTCGGTAGTGTAACTGACTTCCGTGCACGAGGTCGTGGGTTCGATTCCCACTCAGGACAATTATTTGTGTGATGAACACAGATATTAGTACTGCGTCTGGGTGTTTTCTATCTATTATATGTATGTATTTACAAAAAAAAAGTAATATATGTATTATATACGTAATCTGGTACCCATAGTACAAGCATTAAGCTTAGTTTGAGACCAACGGACGTTGTGTTAAATGTCCGTGAATATTTATTTATTTATTATTTATTGTTATCTGTATTTTAGCACTTGACATGCTCAGTTACTTTAGAGAACAAATTAGTAAAAGTAGTCTAGAACACTTCCCCGGATTGGAAGGGTCGCAGATTCGAATCCCGCTCGCAATAAAGCTCTCTTTTTCCACTTTCATAAATAATTTGTTCTTGAATGAAGCTAATGAAAAATAAAGGAGCTAATGCTAAAAAACAGATTCAAATTTTTCAAAAATCGTCCCTTTAAATAGTATTAATTTTAATTGTAAAATTAAACTTACTATACTGGAATAATGTACGTAAATGCATCCGATAGGAGGCGTGAGTCGTAAAGACATCTAAAAGCAATTGTGAAGTGGAGATTAGCAGTCACCGTTGGTGACTGCCTTGGCTTAGCACTCTAGAGCACTTCCCCAGATTGGAAGGGACGCAGGTTCGAATCCCGCTCGCAATAAAGCTTTCTTTTTCCACTTTCACAAGTAATTTGTTCTTTATGTATGCAAATTTTCATGATCACTGACAGCAACAAAATAACATACGCACTTCCGCATTTATTCAATATTAGTAATGAAGCAAGAATGTAAGTAATGTAAAGAATGTACTTACAGAAAAGACAGAACTATTTAACATCTGCTGAAGAAATTCAAAAACTTGCATTCTCAATGCTGTGGCACCGTAGTGTTGGTATTGACTCTCAAATAGTTTGACATGTTGCTCACTCTAGAACAATATCAAAATACATATCTTAATCAAACTGTAAAATCATTGGCCATAACACGCTAAAGAATAATCTTTGTCATAGCATGGGATTATAATAACATGAGGCCGTGTGGGGCCGGCTTTAAAATTGTCCCACCCCTTTCTACCCACGGGAGTCGTAAGAGCCGACTGAGGGAATACCGGGGGAGTGGGCAGCAGCACTCTCTCGAGTATTAACAACATCAACAGCGATCGCCAACCCGCCTGCCAAGCGTGGCGATTACGGCATTATTCCCCATTTCTTGGGGAGGCCTATGTCCAGCAGTGGACGTTAAAGGGCTGATGGATGGATGGATACTAACATACAATTTAACAGACACAATGTATTATAATAGACTCACAACAACACAACTGTGTGGGAATCAAACCACAATACTCAGTGTGAGTTTGATATCTACTCCACTCCCTATGCAGATAATCTGATGATGGCCTGACTACATTAATTCTACATTAGTATGCAAGCCAAATATCCTGATATTTTAATATATTTTTAATTCAAATTTGACATGCTTTGCCAAAGAAATGAACACAAAGTGCGAAAATGTAAATACGAAAATAATAGTCACCAGCAGGATTTGAACTGAACCTGCATCTCCTGGAAAACTGTCCTAGATCAGGGGTCTCCAAACTTTGAAGCCTTGGGGCCATAATGATTTTTTCAGTATGTTCCAAGGGCCAAAACATATTTACATAAATCTCATTAGTGCTTTTTATTTTACTGTAATTAGTGAAATGAATTCCCATTTAATTATTTGTTAGTTATTAATATGCTTAAGCTTAGATACTTATGTTAAGTTTCCTGCGTCATCATTTCTGTTGTTAAGTTCTACTTTGCAAGGAAATAAAAGATTCTGTGTTTTCTTCTTCGACTTATCACAGTAATAGTGACAACAATAAGACATTGGTTGTCGCGGTCCAGATTGATGACACTGGCGGGCCGGATTTGGCCCGTGGGGCGTTGAGAGACCCTTGTCCTAGATGATTTGCCAATTCAGCCATCAAGACAACTGTTCAAGACTATGAATCTCTATAACACTTTTAGGTACACATTAGGTACAGGTCCTGATTAAAAAATTTGACTCTGGTCTTGTTTAGAGGTTGCCAGCTGTCCCCTTAGTTGGGTCATAGAGTTCATATAGGCAGTTGCTCCGTGTAAGTACCGTTGTTCAGCAATCATCATCCCCAAAAAAATTTGGGGTAAGGCTAGGGATGAACCCTAACAAAATTTGTAGTAAGGCTAGGGAGACCATGAAAGGTGTTACCTGTAGAGTAAGCATCATCCATGTAATGAGCATAGCACTGTGTTCTGTGTTCAAGTGTAGTTTGGTAAGTTCAGTCTCAACTACATCTTTTGTATTATCAATCCATGATGATAGGTTTTTACTGGAACAATTTATAAAATGGTTTAACACGAGTACTCCAACATCATAGGAGAAATAATGTTGCATATTTACTATAGTTTTTACTGAAAAAATTATTGCTGCAGTTGATTTTTTTAATAAAATAGATAGGTAATATGTGTATTTGATTGACACTAGTAATTCAAAGCTCCCAAAGGAATATCCATCAGCCTTTCAACGTCCACTGCTGGACATAGAGGCCTCCCCAAGAGAACGCCACAACGAACGGTCCTGTGCCGACTGCATCCAACGGCTCCCCGCAGCTTTGATCAGATCATCGGTCCATCTGGTGGAGGCAATATAGTTTCGGAAAGACTAAGAGATTACCGGGGGACCAGGCAGCAGTGTTCCCCTGTGTAGTAAAAACATCCACTGCGATCACCAACCCGCCTGCCAAGCGTGGCGATTATGGTAAAACCCCGATTTTGGGGAGGCCTATGTCCAGCAATGGACGATGAAAGGCTGATGGATGGATGGAAAGGAATATAGTGTGCAGTGATAGCCTAGTAATAAAACCAAGGACTGCAAAGACAATGGTATTGAGTTCAAACCAATTTGCTAACCAAATTCAATCCATCCAAGGTAACAGCACCCACCTCCGACAATCAGACTTTTTTAAGAATGTTTGTATTTGTTGTTAATAAAAATTATCAAAGCTTGGTGCGGGTAAGCTCTATAAGGTAGCCTGTAAGCCCGAGATAAAATATCTCAGGCTTGTAAAGTCTACTGACCCACACTGTAACTTGGCCCGTGTGCTAGACTAAAGGCGAAATTCCCTCTCACTCTGACAGGAAACTGGTGTCCAATAATAGAACAGTAAGGGGTTTAAAAAAGGGCAACCATAGAACTGTAACAGAGTATACATCTGTACATAAAAGGTATTTGAGATGCAGTAATTGCATTAGGCTAGCTACCCGTACAAAACAAAATGAGTTCAAAGTATTGCATTGTTACTCAAAAATATTATTTTACTGCACACACTACACACACATACACATAGACTACAGCATGAATACCTCTCATTTTGAGAGGTAGCCCAAGTCCAAAGGGAGACAGTAATGGATAGAAAAAAAAGAAGATAATATTATATAATCCATCCAGCTTTTTGTTCTCTAGAACTTCAAAGGGCGCTGTCTTTTAGGGTAACCCTACAGTAAGAGGTCCTGTGTCACTCGCGTCCAATGTGTGAACATAATTACTAGGTACATTAAGTGAAAAGAGATTCAGTTTTAGAATAAAATAGGTACTTACATTTTTTTACTATCTACAATAACCATAAAAATACACACTTCTATATACATGATCCTCATGCATCCCTCTCTGTGCCTCTCCTCAAGAAGTTCACTATAACCTTGGTTCTTACCAAATCCATGCTTCCTGAACAGTATAAAGAGCTTTTTAAATTCAGTATCAGAAAATGTTTCTTCACCAGCAATATCCAGTAGAATCTGTAGTATAGCCAACTGCTCTCTCAAATTAGAATCAGCCCAATCTTGTCTAATATTTTCATTGCCAAAATCATTCTGAATTTTTCTTGGTGGAGGAGCTGTGTTTAATAATTTGTCAAACTGAGATATGAGGGAAGATTTTAAATTGGAGATTCCAATGTCATTTATTATTTTTTTGAACTGCTCCTGGTATCTATGGCTGCAATCATTCTTGAACTGTATGATGTATTGTATCAGTTTGAGTAGAAACAACCTTTCAGCATAATAGAAATTCCACACATTAGGGAGCAAGAACACAGGTCTGGTATCCACAAATGCCAAATTTTTTAATGCATTTGCTGGAGTACCATACGATATATCACATAAATAGTTTTTTAGTATTTCCCACACTTGATTGCAATCTACATCCTAAAATAGATTTAAAAAAAAGTTATTATTTTCATAAATATTAGAAATACATAATACAAGAATGTGAAATATTGGTATAAATTATACTTACGATATAGTTCTGTAGTGTCTGTACCACAGCTAACAGCTTAGTTTGATCAGGGTACTTAGCTTGCAGCTGTGAAAAGTTGCTAGCCTGGAATGGCTTGTAACTAGCCAGGCCATGGGTTAAGCCGTCTATAAAGTAGTTTTTCCCTAATACGTATGCTAACTCCTCTTTAGATAAACTTTCTGAAGTAATCCAACGCCAATGGCGTTTCCAGTGACTAAAATAAAAATTTACATATGAATTTTTTGGAAACAATATTATGGGTATAGAATCGATATACAAACCTGACTGTGACTGCATCCATATCTGAAGGTAGTAACAGTTTAATGATAGATTATATTTTATGTATGTTATTTACTTTTACCGCCATCAGTAATTACATTTAAAGGTTAGGAATTAGGATGATACAATACAAAACAAAGAGCATATAACACTACGTTTAATACAAAATACAAAATAATACAAATACAATCAGGGTTGCCACCTCGAAAATTATCTTGTCACTATAGAGAGTAAAAAAGCACCAGATTTTAAAATTTTGTTATAAAAATATCCACCAGAATTCGTTAAAATTTTATGATTTAGGAACAAATTATTTCTGAATGTGGAAAAGAGAAGCTTAGTGTGAGCGGGTGTCCTGTGTGACCCTGTGTCCCTTTCAATCCGGGGAAGTGCTCTAGCTAGACTGCTAAGCTTAGACGAAGAATAATATAGACTCGCTACTATTTTGACATTAAGGATGAAGAAAAGGATGCACATACTAGGTTTTACCAAGAGTGAGAAAGACACAGGTATAAGTATATTTATCCTTTTCGCGTATGTGTCAGTTGTATTTGGACCCAATGAAATGGGTCCAAACAATAAGGTAGCCAACCGTCCCCATCATCAGTATGTAAGCTTGTTTTTGTATTGACGTAAAAAAACCTTTATTAATCACGTTATATATGCTAATATTACATGCTCTAATACATTTTAAGCAAAATATAAGCATAACTGCAATGTCTTTTGTCCTGTCATTCTTTTATCCGGCTAAAACAGGTAGTACATTTTTAGTCAACAAAGTTATAATCATAGTTATCTTTTAAAATTATTCCGGTTATCTATTGCTATCTCGACACTGCATACGCTGATAGCTTGTCTATAATATCCTTCGTCTAAGCTGCTAAGCCTCGGACCAATAATACACTGGACGGAGTCTTAGCTTCAAATGCGTGTCAATTTTTTATGTGTGCGTATGACGTTTTGTCATTGTGTGCGTTATCTAGTGTTGTGGAGAATGACGCCACGATGTCGATTATCGATAACCAGACCACCAGTTCTATCTTTTATTGTACGTTTACTGCCCTAGTTAAAGTTAGATTAAATCAATAATTTTTAATTTTATTTTCATAGTGGTAAACCTATATAGTTATATCTCAGGTTCACGATATAGTAGCGGGATAAAATGTATACCAGTTCTAACGTTCTAAGTCTAATCAAAAGCTATCAAATAAAAAAAAATGCATCAAAATCCGTTCAGTAATTTTTGCGTGTTGCGCGAATGAACAAACAGACAAAAAACTAAAATAAATTGTTTGACAAATGAATACAGAACGGCAACAGCGCTATGGCTCCGTCCAGTAGTATACTTAGTCTATGTGCTAAGCCATCATATACTGTAATCTGTGCCGACTGACGGCCACCTTTGGTATAAATTGTTCTGTGGACGGCCATTCCCAATCTCCACGAAAGAGTATATACTAAATCTCCACAATCCACATCACATAATTACATTTGTCTTTACCACCCACGCCACCTATCAGATGCATTTACATGGATTAATTCAATATAGTAAGTTTAATTTTGTAATTAAAATTCATACTATTTTATGCATGATTTTTTTTAAATTTTGATCTGTATTTGAAGTATAATGTGAGCTGGGAACTTCTCTTTATCCACATTCACATATAATTTGTTTTTTAAAGTAGCTGATTCCAATACGAGAAAGTTTTTATGCGCTATAGTTTCATTCTTAAAATAAATCTTGAATCTTTCTTGTTTTATGGCTGATGCAGGAGAATGTCCACAACTTTGCCAATGTCACTTGGTGGAGATAGACCGTCAAACGAAGGAGATTGTTCGGTGATATTAGAATGGCCGGCGATTATGTGTCAAATAAAACAAATTACTATGATTAGATGCTATAATACTACACTAAGAGAATCGATCGATATTCAACAGATCAATGTCACTGTACCTCGATATTTTAACCGATTTTCGATCGATTTTAATTGAAACACAACATTCTATGTAGTCTGTGAAATAATGGACTACTACCTACTTAGATAAAAAACCTATTTTTATCTACTTCTTCTTCTTGATTTATGGCTGTTGCAGGAGTATGTCCACAACTTTGCCAATGTCACGTGGCAGAGATTCTTCACTCTTTGGCAGAGATAAACCATCAAACGAAGGAAATTGTTCGGTGATAATAGAAAGGCCGGTGATTATGTGTCAAACTTAACAAATAACTATGATGGATACTCTGAAACAAACAACATCAACTAACTACATATCATACTAAAATCTATTTATTCTAATATACGGTAAAGAAATTTATTTAGGGGAGACTGGGGACACTTGATCCCCATTTTGGTTTTTCATTAATATCTTCGATTTTGAAATTTATCTGTGTTAACCTGATTTTTTGTCGTTTTTCTTGAAGACTACAAAAGGATCAAGTGTCCCACGTTCTGAGACACTTGATCCTTTTGTCACTTGAGACACTTGATCATGGTATGGGGTAGATTTGATCATAAGGGAAAAAAGTGCATTTTAGTGCATAATATGCATGAATGAAGGTTTGTTTAGTAGGAAATTTGTAATTTATGAAACTTACTATTTATTAACATATTTATTACCTCATAGGTACCTAAGTACTATAGCTTTCCTAATCCTTAATATTACGTTTTTTTGCAGACGCTTTATGAAAAAAAAATCTTGTAATTTGTTAATTAATTAATTATTATTACAGTTGTTTTGGTATGAAATCAACCTTAATCTTCTAAATTCTTAATCATATTCTTGCTACTTTTGTTTCCTTGCATACCTTTTCAACGTCATTTAAAGGACTTGGCTATACTTTTTAAGCTATTATTAGGTACCTTTTGGAGCAGCTTTCAATACTGGCTTTTATTTTGTCTATTGGTTGGAGTTTGTCAACCCTTCCTTTTGTATATTCTAGGCATTTTAAAATCTATAGTAAGTAACAAAGCAAAAACATATAATCTTGCAGGAATGTAGGGGATACTTAATCCCATAATCAAGTCTACCCGAATTTGCCATAATCAAGTGTACCCTGGACAGTTATTTTACAAAAAAAATATTTTTAGAAATCAAAACAAAATGTTAATTAAAGAAAACACATCTCTACACACACTTTAATAAATCAGGTATAAGCAATTTTAATTGTAATTCGCAATTTATTTATATGAATATCTTAAAATAACAATCAAAATACTTGAAAAAAAAAAGGAGTCGACATGCTGTAAACAAAATTGCACCACTGCTTTGAAGTTGTCGATATTAAGCTTTCAAAATGATAGTTGTTCATTGACGATGGCAGTTAAGATCAGTGTGGCATGTTACGAATTTAAAAATAAATTTTGCTTTTTAGTTATGGCGTAGGGATTAAGTGTCCCAAGGGATCAAGTGTCCTCAGTCTCCCCTACAATTTAATCTTATTTACTTTTATAAATTTACAGAGAATTAAAACAAATGGAGTAAATACAAGTGATAAAAGTGATTTAAATGAGGTAGGACAGGGAATTTCATGAGGTAAAATATCATACAATGAGTAGTGAAGTTTGGTGACGCTAAAAAAAATATGGTCCACATTTCCTTGAGCTAGTCCACATTCACAAATAGAGCTATCCCTAATCCTAAGTTTGGCCAGAAATACTGGGGTACAAGAATGGTTCAAACGTAAGCGACAGATGGTATAAGTGGTTGTATTGTCAGTTTTTTTTAATTTGGAAAACCAGGGTTTATGCGGAATATCAGCTTGAATATCACCATAAAATTTTCTTTTTAAAGTTTTAGACACTAGCCATTCTTTAGTCCACTGCTGGAACAAGAATGTCTTTAAGGATGCACAGATGTCATGGGAATATAATTGGGAATGGACTAGGGAGCCTATAACCGCTGCAGATTTGGCGCATGAGTCAGCAGTTTCATTCCCCAGGATACCTGAGTGTCCAGGAATCCAAGACAAAATAATATTAATACCAAGTTTTTTACACTTTAACAATTCCTCTCTAATTTTTAGGGAAATAGGGAATCTTTTTTTAGATCTAAAAGGGTTTGATAAAATGGATTGAAGACAACTTTTAGAATCCGAAAATATTATAGAGTTATTAAAATTGTGTGATCTCACAAATAAAATAGCTTCTAAAATAGCTATTGACTCACTAGTAAATATTGAAGTAGCAGGAGGACATTTATAAGACAATACAATTCTGGGGAAAGGAATCCACACAGCTACACCTACGGCACTATCGGCTGATTTGGAAGCATCTGTTTATAAAGTAAACCAATTCTTATATTCACTTTGAATTTTGTTATGAAATATGATATTAGCTTCAATTGTATACTTATCAATGCCAAAGTTAAGGATTACTTTTAGTTGGAAGTTTAATGCTTCATAATCACTTCGCTTCGAACACTCGTTAAGTAAGCACGCTTCGACGTTAACTGGTTCCTTATCCAGTGTTTCCCAACATTTTTTTTATCTTCATTAAACCTACATTTCACAATGAAGTGTGATATCTGCAGTGAAACTTTTAACGATGGAGTGCAGTGCGCATCCTGTAAGAAGAATTTGGACTTCGGATGTGCTGATATTGGGGAGAGTGGATGGAGAAAATTAGGCAGTGACAGAAGAGTGGTGTGGAAGTGCGGGACGTGCCATAAATCACCATCATCTCCTTCTTCATTACTTTACCCGGAATCAGCATCGGTTCAGACTATTCTTGGCGAAATTCGTGAACTCAAGGCTCAATTGGCTGGCATTCCAAGATTAACAGACGACGTGAAGTCCATAAAACAAGAGCTCAAGGAACTGAAAGTTAGCTACGATTTTAATGCAGGGCGATTGGATGACTTTTCCGCTAAGCTATCTGGTATTGAGACCAGAGTAATAAATTTAGAGCGTCTTCAAGAGGCAGTTAACGCGATGCAACTTGACATCGACTTTGTTAAGTCAGAACTGGCCACGATTGATCAGAGATCCAGACTTAATAACGTGGAAATAAAGGGGATATCACTTAAAAAAGATGAAGATTTGTTTGGTATTTTGGACAAAATTTGCCGCAAAGCAAATTTTCCGTTTTCTAAAACCCAGGTAAATTTTTTGTCAAGAATTCCTTCGTTTAATTCCAAGGAAAAATCAATAGTCGTGAGTTTCCTAAACCGCTACATAAAGGAAGACTTTGTTGCTGCTGCTCGCTCGATCAAAACCCTATCTACGCACGATTTGGACTTTGATGGTAAATCTAATCGAGTATATGTTAACGATCACCTTAGTCCTATCTCCAAGAAACTCCTTAATAAAACTAAAATACTAGCGAAGGAAAAAGATATCAAGTTTGTATGGGTCAAGTACGGCAAAATTCATGTCCGCAAGCAAGATGGCTCCCCTGTTATTATTGTTTCAAGGGATAAGGATTTAAACAAAATCCATTAATCTATTGCTTTATTCAACTACTATCATTTCAATCAGTAATTATACAATTTTTATTTTATACATTTATTATCGCTTCATTAATTGAATTAAAATGAAACATCATAGTATTATTAAATAAATCATCTGCTTATAATTCACTTCTTTGTAAAAGGTTTAGCATCGCTGCCGTGTCCCCACTACATTTAATACCACGCTATACTGTCTGTGAACGGGCCTATCGCAGCTATCGCTGTTCTTTCCGCGCTTATTTATACATTAGAATGTTACAATCTGTGCTTGTGTCACTTACATTCTTTGGTACACTCATTTATAGCTTGCTTTATTTTACACTTAACTATACATTAATCTCATATTACCCTATACTTGTTTATTTTTGTGGTGATAATTATGCTTATGATTACTTATTGCTTGCTTTTCTGCTCGAAAACCCTTATTGGAGTTCGATACTCAACTACTATAATTTAAAATTTAATAAATTGCATATTTATTACCAAAACGTACGCGGGCTTCGTACCAAGAGTGAAGTGTTTTATCGTGAGGTTTGTCGCAGTTCCTACGATGTAATTATTCTCACAGAAACTTGGTTGGTCGATGGTATGTCGGATTGTGAGTTATTTGGTGGTGAATATATAGTATGGCGCCGAGATCGTGACTATCTGCTAACCAGGCAAACTCGCGGGGGAGGTGTTTTGATCGCTATCCGTAAATGCTTAAGTGCTATTCCACAACCGTGTTTCCACTCCTCAGCGGAAGTTCTGTGGGTAACCCTCAATTTACGGCGACCAACCACTAGGACGCAAATCAAACTAAATATTTGTGTAATATACTTGTGTAAGCAGAATCGCGGTCACTGTTTTTCTACTCAGTTGTCTAACTTTCTCAGCAAATTAAATGAACTGGTTCTTAGACATACAAATGATAATTTTCTGATCATTGGTGATTTTAATATGGGTGACATTAGGTGGCGTCTCACAAGTGATTCATTCTCACCGATTAACGCTTCCAGTAGCGATGAGTACTTGCTAGTGGATGAATTACAACTGCTGTCATTGAACCAGTATAACGGAGTACTAAACAAATATGGTAAACTGTTGGACTTAGTTATATGCAATGAAGTGGTAGCAGTCCGTGAATGCCTTGCCCCTATCAATAATTGATAATTATCACCCGCCCCTCATTATTACAGCAAATTTTTGCGATTATGTGCACTTGTTACCTGCGCCGTATACCCAATATATCCTCGATAGCGGTAACTTTTTCAGGATTAACGAAGAAATCTCGGCTATTGATTGGATGACTGAATTTAGCAATAAATCGCTCAATGACTCTGTAACCTATTTCTATAATATTTTGTCTGACCTTCACAAGAAGTTTATTCCTACGAGACAGATTAAATACCACTCCTACCCAATTTGGTACTCAGGAGCACTAAGAAGACTAATTAAAGAAAAATCTAAGTATCATCGTAAGTTCAAAACATATGGCAGACTATCTGACGAGGCTACTTTTAAATATTTACGCGACAGGGTTACTAAATTAGAAAATGAATGTTATGAAAGTTATCTATCTAATACTAAATCAGCTATTGTTAAAAACCCAAAACACTTCTGGAGATTCATTAATAATCGTTCCAAATAGAATGCTATCCCTTGTTGTCTTAATCATGGCGGTACTACCGTTTCAACTGCAGAATCTATATGTAATGCCTTTTCTTCTCACTTTCGTTCGTCCTTTCTTGACCCAGTCGATGACGCACTAAATAATGAGCAGTTGTATCAGTGTTCGAGCTTCATCAGTTCATCGGATATCCACTCAATTGAGGTTAATACAGAGTATATACAAAACATATTAAGTATTTAGATATTTTTATATATATATTTAGCATTTGACATGCTTAGCACTATACATTAAACACAAAGTGAAAAATGTGAAATCGAAAATAACAGTCAGGAGCAGGATTTGAACCTGCATCGATTTCACATTTTTCACTTTGTGTTTAATGTATAGTGCTAAGCATGTCAAATGCTAAATATATATATAAAAATATCTAAATATTTAAAGGGTTTGCGTCATTATTAGGTAAAATCTTAATTGTAAAATTAAGTTTACCTGGTCGGTATAATGTATGAAAATACTTCCGACAGATGGCGCAGGCGTCACCCAAAGACGTTAAGTATGATGTTTTATCGAAATTAGCAGTCAGGAGCAATTGTCAGGATGGCTGAATTGGTAAAGCATCTGGACGGTATCCAGAAGATGCAGGTTCAAATCCTGCTCCTGACTGTTATTTTCGATTTCACATTTTTCACTTTGTGTTTAATATTAATTAAGCTTGATCCCTATAAAACGGCGGGACCGGATAATATATCACCTAAATTCTTATTAGGATGTGCTTAGATAATAGCTTTACCAATTTCTCTTTTATTTCAAAAATCTCCATCTAGTTGTACATTTCCACATGTTTGGAATTCCGCCTACATAACACCAGTTCATAAAAAAGATACAAAAACAGAGGTAGCTAATTACCGCCCAATATCGAAGCTTTGTATATTGGCCAAAGTTTTTGAACGAGTGGTTTACGATCAGGTCTACGCGGCTCTTAAGAACTCGTTTAGTCCCTCTCAGCATGGTTTTTTAACAGGCCGGTCAACAGTAACAAACCTCACTCTACTTAATGATTACTTAACCAGTAACATGGATAGAGGAGCTCAAGTAGACGTGATTTACACTGACTACACTAAATGTTTTGACCGAATTGACCACAACATCTTAAAGTTGAAACTTTTGCAGTCTGGAATCAATGGTGATTTATTTAGGTGGTTTTCTTCATATTTGGAAAACAGATCTCAAGCAGTCGTGGTCAATAACTATATTTCTAGTTGGGTACCAGTGCCAAGCGGGGTGCCCCAAGGTTCCTTGATGGGCCCCTTGCTCTTTATCATCTATGTTAACGACATCGACTCCTGCTTTCATACATCCCACCTGCTCTGTTTCGCTGATGATATGAAGATATATTCTGCCGTTTCATGTCCAGAAGATGCTACTAATCTCCAGTTAGATTTATCACGTTTCGAGGAATACTGTCTACGTAATAAACTAGATCTCAATCCCCTGAAATGTTCTGTTGTTACATATAGCCGTAGTCGTGCCACGCTTCCTACATCATATTCACTTAAAGGCCAATCAGTTCCTAGATGTGATGTAGTGCGAGATCTGGGCATCTATCACGACAGCAAACTACTGTTTAACGTGCACATTGATGAAATCGTTGCTAGGGCTATGAGGATCTCTAAAGGCTTCAAACAAGCCAAAACATTACAACTTTTATATTGTACGTATGTTAGAAGCCACTTAGAGTACGGATCACAAATTTGGAATCCATGCTATAGTAAATACACTGACCGGTTGTAGAAAATACAAAAGCGTTTTATAAAGTTTTTATGCTACCGGATGCATATTCCATATCAGTCGGAGAACTATATTAACATATGTAGGCCATTTCATATTCAACCACTCACAAATCGTCGCCGACTGGCGGATTGTACGTTTTTAATGAAAATTATTTCAAATGAAATTGACTGCCCTGATCTTTTGCACAGACTTTATTTTAATGTACCATATCGATATGTCCGCTTTTACCCACCCATAGCAGTTCCTTTTGCTTACAAAAATTACAGACAGAATTCATACCTTTTGCGAGCAAGCCATGATTGTAACAATTTATGTAAAGAACTTTCGTTAGACCCATTTATTGTCAAAAGCAGCACGGTTCGAAACATGCTTAATCTTAAATTCTTCAGATCATCATTTTATTTTTGTATTAGATATCTAAATTCTTTCTCTCCTTTTATATATTAATTTAATATCGAGTGTTCCATAGTTCTTGATAATATAATCAGCTTCTATTGGTGAAAACCTGTAATTGGCTTTCTGTCACTTATGCTAAATTTATGTTACCTTACTTAAGCTGTTGGTTTTCCATAAATAAATAAATAAATAATCTGTAGAGTATAGTGGCAGAATGGGAGACTGATAAAACAAATTAGATACTTGATTAAACTTAAGAAAACTCCAGAGAATACAAGGAAATTTGTCTGATGATGACTGAAGGTCATGAGCGTTATAAAGAGCGGCCAATTGGTTTAATTTTGAGATGAGAGGATGATCACAATTTTGAATAAGTTTAAAAAAAAATCTGTTGGAAACGAATTGCCTACGCAATGAAAGAGGTGGTTCAACACACTCTACTTGCTTTGCGTTAATAGGCGATGATTTCATAGCTCCAAGAATAATACGTAGGCATTTAGATTGGATTTTATCCAATTTTTTAAGGGCAGGTTTAGTACAAGGGTCTAAAAGGAAGGAACCATAGTCCATATGACTGCGAATAATAGCATTATATAAGATTTTTTAGGCGCTCAGGGTCCACAGTCACAAATAAAAATAGATTGTATGGGTGGACTTTCGAAGTCAGTGCAAGTTAATTTGATCGAATTTTCTATTAAAGGCCGTTATTGCAAGGATTTAAGCTAAGTAATCAATCGCCAAAGCTATATCTTATATCCAGCCATGTGAGCCCGGCAACTACGTGATACTGACGGACTCCAAGAATGTCTTGCAAGCTTGCAGCACATCGCTCGTTGCACCTCGAATTTTTGAGGCACACTGAAAGCGTATAGTATATTGGAATCCGTCAGTAAACTAACCAACAAAAATATTGTACTACAGTGGGTGCTCATATAGAGATACGAGGGAATGAGGAAGTAGACCACTTAGCAAAAGAAGCCATCACTAAAATACAAAGAGAATACTTTGGCGAGAGATCAAGATGCAAGGGGATATGGTACAGAACCATTCAACCTAGCCTCTCTCGCTCTCCGTGGTTCGGGAGCGTGGATATGCACCGAACCGAGTGCGTAACTGCCTTTAGGTTTCGTTCTGGACACATCCCCTTGAATAGGTTCGCAAACTTGATGGGAAAGGCCGAGTCCCCCTGTGTACTGAGTGTCATATGGTCGAGGATGTGATGCACATTATGACGGAGTGTGTCCGGAATGAAACGGAGAGGACATCATTTTTGATACAATTTAATTACAATGTTATCAACTTAGGGCTGTATAATTCATGCATTCTGGCCGCTCCATCTTTCCAGGAAGCCAGAATGCTATATAAAATTGTTAAATTAGGAATTAAACGCAGATAATGTATGTAATTATTGAGTGACTCGTCGAGGGTGACATTACCTTGTAAGATAAAACCCTTGCTAAAAAAAAAAAGAAAAAAAAAGTATCAATCACTTATTATCCTGATTAATTTTGTGAATGCAAAATTAGGTGAATTTAGAGATAATAAACTAATTTTAAGGTAACTATTTAAAAAAGTTTTATTTTTTATTTTCAACACTAAAATCCTGCATCATCACGTAGTTATTAATAAATTTATTGTAGCGATTTCACATCGGATATTGTGTTAAGTAACATGTATGAAATACTCGTAAGAGCGTGCAAAGGCACAGTGCCTTTTACAATCTGAATCATATTTATACAAATACTTACAGATAGAACATTAAAAAAGAAAATCTATCACGCATATCCTAAATATTTTCTCTTGAGTGTAGTGTGTTTAAAGTAAGTTTTAAGTTTTTGATTTCAGTAGAAGAAATAAGTATCAGTGATATCAGATAGTTATATTATGAGGTTGATGATTTTGACGAATTTAGTGAAAATCAAATAAATTTTGTACGGAAACCTTCTTTTTAATCACTGTAACTATAGGAATAATATGTAATAATTATTATTATAATAATCTATTATTATAATTTGGTACCAAAGTCTGCTTTTTAATAAATTTGTTTGAGACACGGCATTTTTTCAACCTCAAAACACGGCACCTAATTTTCCTTTTAATGGCACCCCTGGTAGTCATGGTGAATAAGCACGTCATATAAGACAGGAAGATAGGATACTTTGTCTCAATTTTCTTAGGTATTTCATATATGCCCATCTCACTTCCACACTTCCTAATGTATTATGGCCACATCTTTCTATGGTTATACGTATTACTCTTTGGCTACATCTATAGGTTATTTATCTAAGTAGGTATAACTACTAAATTCCATATAAGAAGATTAGTAAGTAGGGATAACTAAACTTGACCACTGAAGGCTAAATAAATGAGGGAATGTAATATGGCTCCGGTGGCCCGCCAATAAAGGCGGAGAGATAGCACATGATGAGTTTCTTTAGTGGGTGAGGGCCCCACACTACCCTGTTCGTTGCCCCGAACGACAGGGTGTGCGGTTAGCAAAATTTTTTCCCGCCTTAACAAAAAAAAAGGGATAGCTAAACGAATTAAATAAAAGTGGCGAATATCGTAACGGTATATTGGTCTGTGGAAATTATGAAAGTGCCTACCACCAAAGCGGGAACCGTAGGCATTAGTTACTTACCTTTTACTAATTTTTTAGTTTTTGAGTGAGACAGTTTCATGTTGACTTTTATGTGCACGTGAGCGACAGATAATTATCCGTTCAATCGTATTGTTAATAATAATTCTTGTTATTATTTTATTGTTACGTTTTGTTTCTTGTTAAGTTTTTTTTTATTATTGTTTTGCTTTAATAATACCTAACGCGTACGTTTATAGTACTCGTGAATATGGCAACATGATAATGTGCCTTGGAGAAGCACGCGGGAATGCTGCGCATGCATAATGTATTTACCGAGAGAGATTCCCGACCGCTTGACATCCGACTGACTCTCGTCTGATAACAGCCGCACTTTAGCGAGTGTTGGAAAATCGGCCCATTGCCCCAGTAGCGGCAGGAGGTGGAAGTCAAGTGGCTGTTCAGTCCGAGTAGCGCATTTTAGATGTCGTTCACCGCAGGATTGGACTGGGCTGGAAGGGCCCGGGCGGCTCCCGTTAGGGCTCGAGACTGGTTATTGGTAGATGGGAAATAATCAAATATAGAAATTATTAATTATCAACGATATGTATTATTAGGTAGGTACCTAAAGTACAGTTTCAGCTAAGCTGTTAATAACTCGATCGTAAAAGAAAAGCTGCCGTCCTCGTCATCCTTGTTTAGATCCGATTCTGTGTTCTAGCCTCCAGCGGGCCTCCTATCCCACCTACCGCTGGCTTGCGGCAAGCCCCTCAAAGTATGCCCGTGGGGGGCTCACGTAGGCTGGGGCCCGGCTGGCAAAGGCCACCTCGACTATATGGCCAGTCCGACGCTGGTTCGCCGGAATTCGTACCTAGGTATTCGAAATATGGCTAAATTGTTAAGAGGTCGGGATCGAACAAGTGTGTCATACTGGACAGTTCACAAGGTACTAAAATGTAACCAAATCGCCCTTTATATGGGCGTATTCGGTTAGGTGCACAAAGTGCAAGCTTTAGTACCCGGCGATCATGATCTCCGGCGAGTTTTCTGCCGTTGGTTATTAGACCAGCATCGACGTGTACCTGGTTTCATTGAGCACGTAATCTGGACGAACGTTTTTAGTCCTATAAGCAAAGGTACCATTAATACTATCGTCTGTCTTCGTTTTCGGGAGCGTTCGCAGATTACCCTGTATAAATATATTGATCCTCCTCCATTAACAAGCGATATTTGTGGCTAAAGACCTACACAAATTGCCGCCTTTACATTCGATCATGTAGACTTAACAACCCTTTTGAAGGAATTAGGGTTATTGATTGCGAGAGGAAGTGAAACATATAAGGCTGGAATATTCGACTATAATTATAAATTATCGCTATCACTTTCACAGACCATATATGTCAAAACTATTGAATTGACACTCAGACTAAGAACAATTTGTACTGTGCAATCACCAGTGAGGTACACTTAAGACAATGGCAATCACAGACTACTATACTACTTTGTGCAATTGACAGTGACACATGACATTTATCGACCGACGTCACCATATGGCGGTTCTTGTGGTACGGCCCGTGGCCCGTCTTCTACTGTGTGCTCAGACCAGCTCAGATTAAGAACTACCTGAGACTGTGTTGTTTTAATGTGGTTGGTATCTATATCTATTTGATAAATATAATAAGTTTAGATTAAAGACAGTGTACGTACTGCACGTGATGTTTTCACTGTGGATAAATATATAACGAAAAATCAGTAACGCTTTTACTTTTATTTTAATTTTTTATTGGTTATAGCTGTACCTTTGAGCCTTTGAGAGTGAACTTATTTTTGTGATGGCTCCTGCAGCAACTGCCGTAAAACCTAAGCCCGACAATGATCCTATTGGCATAAGGGCTGTACTTCTTGGACCACCAGGTTCTGGGAAAGGTACTCAGGTAAGATCAAACTTCATCTGTAAGTACTTAACTATGCATTTTATGTAACAAATGCATCCCACCTCAATTTAATATAAGTTTGTATTGTACTGAGTAATTTAATTTTTACCTTCCTAAATAATATTGTTTATTTGTAATAATTTCCAATTATATTATTTGTCAATGTATATGTCGTAGTCAGATTATAGAATTGGCCACTTCATGAAATGGCCAACCATTTCATGAGCTTACCTCACCTAACCTAGCTAAACTGAAATATTTCATGAAATGGTCGGCCACAGCATGTAGGGACCAAATTCCAAGTAGTGGCCATGACAATCTTTAGATTTTTTTTATTGGCAGGCACCACTTCTTAAAGAGAAATATTGCGTTTGTCACTTATCAACTGGTGACATGCTTCGTGGCGAGGTAGCCTCAGGTTCGGAATTGGGACGTAGGCTTAAGAAGGTCATGGATGAAGGTAAACTGGTGTCTGATGAGATGGTTGTTGATATGATTGATAAGAACCTGGACCAGCCGGATTGTAAAAATGGATTTCTTCTTGATGGATTCCCAAGGACAGTTGTCCAAGCTGAGAAAGTAAGCCATTTTACTAAAATTTTGAGTGCCATATTGTTATAGTTGACAGTACATTATGCATGTTTATAATTTATTTATATTTTTGATCGTTTCAGTTGGATGATCTGTTGGCTAAAAGAAAAACAGAACTAGATGCTGTCATTGAATTTGGTATAAAGGACAGTCTGCTGGTACGAAGGATTACTGGAAGATTGATTCACCCATCTAGTGGGCGTAGTTATCATGAGGAGTTCCACCCGCCCCAAAAACCCATGACTGATGATGTGTCTGGAGAACCCTTGATGAAGAGGTCTGATGACAATGTTGATGCTTTAAAGAAGCGCCTCGCTACATATCATGCACAAACTGTACCTCTTGTAGACTATTACATGAGAAGGGGGCTACATTGGAGAGTGGATGCGTCACTGCCTGCTGAGCAAGTATTCAGCAAAATTGATAACATTTTCAAAAGTCGGATCTTCAGTAGGCAAAAGGCAGCTCAGTAAATGTTTTATAATATTTTTGTATAAATCATTTTCCCATATTGTAGGTTATTAAACTTTTATATGAGAAAATAACTGACATGTTTATATATAATAATTTTGAACAAATACAAGGGACTAGAATCATGGAATTGTTTGATTAAGTTTTATTTGATAATGGGTTATCTACTTCATATTGGTGCTCTATCTATTGCTTAATGTTGATAAGTGTTTAATTAACATAATGATGATAAATATGTTGTTGCATTTAATTTTATCTTTATATGTACACGTCACTTGTTAATATCATCACTTGGTGCAAAGGAAAAACAAATTTGTTTAAAGAAATTTATTTCTACTATTATTATGTAATTGTTAGATACATCACAAGGTACGCAAGATCATAAGCTCGAAGAAAGGCTGTTGCTGTACATAATTGGTACCTGTACCGTATATGAAATATCAATACTATATGCCATAGTAAAATTATTATAAGAGTACAATATATGTATTATACATATCTGACTTTCGTGACTATTTTTTATATTATATAAACATGAAATGTCCTTTATAACTTCCTTTAACTGTCATCTTAGATTATAAATGAATTAATAAATTAACTATCTTACTCTTGTCATGCAGGTACAAAGGTATATAGGTACAACATAATATCTATTAAACTACAATTTTGGTTTAATGTCGTATTGCAACATTCATTTCCACCGGTCTTGATTTATGTTTGTTAGTTCTACACAATTTGTAGTACTTACACAAAAATGTGCTCTACGCTAATGAGGCACCAGCTGGCGTGCATTTAGAATAAATTATAGTTTAAAAAACTAAGACAAACACGCTTACTTAAAAATAGAAAATAATAATAATGATTGTAAAAAAGTGTGAGGAGATTATAAATCGGATTATAGTAAAAAGCCCCCTCACGCGTTTTTACAATCACTTATTTTTTTTTATTCTCAAAGCTCAAAAGTAGGTACCTACTTCTATTTAAAAGATCCTATTCCTTATTTATCGGTGATGATACGGTAGTACCGATATGTAATAAAAAAAAACGACACTTCAAATTATTGCATTGTCACCGTTCTTCAGGTAGATAAGTGTGTGCAGTTGGTATTGGTTCGGCGGGCCGTTCTCCGCAACTCTACAACTGAGCGCGTGTTTTACGTGTGCGCAGTCCGATATCTATTAATCAACCTTATGCTCAGTGGTGCGAATAGAACTCGACACATGCAAATTTATGTCAATGCACCTTTTATAGCAATCCAATATCAATCTCCATCCATCCATTAGAATTGTGACGTCCACTACTGGACATAGGGCATTATACCTACATAAGTTTCGTTTTGCTAACGTTCATTTTTAGACCTAGCCCTCTTGACGAACGGCACCAGCACGCTCCGGATCCACGACTGGAACGTCGCCCCCGAGAACGACGGATTGAACAACTTACTAATGCTAATTCAGGTCTATTCCCTTTGCGGCTCTTTCCTGAAGTAATTCATTATATAGAAACCTTAGAAAATCAGCCAGCATCTGGCCCGTGAAGTTTCAAACTGCAAGAGAATAAGATGAATGCAGTATAGCGTTGTTACCGAGCGCGTTCCACATGGCGATCATAACGCTCAAAACGACCCTGCCGTTCCTGTTGACGACCGCGGTCGTTATGGTCGCGGTGAAAACATTTGGTGACGTAATTTTTTGCACTCACGTCAAGCTCGTAATGACTTACCCAAAGAGTAAAGTAATATGGTCTTACCTAAAGATTTGGCTCGAAGTGACCGTTTATAAAACTAAAACCAGTTCCACTTGTGTTTATGAATAAAACTCACAAGCAAGGGGAACGGGAAAAGTTTTTGCAACTATTCTGTATTCTATAGTCATTCTCGCAGGCTATATCTTCTAGATGTTATGTATCTCTCATTTTCTCTTGCAGGCTAAATACTATAGATAGATATAAACTATATCTTTGTCTCTTTTACGTGTCGCTTTTTTCGTTTCATCGAGTTTCAAATCGCAACAGTCCTAAAGAAGTCATCACTACATACCTACAATAAGTGTTCAATAATGTTAGTTACTGTTTCTCCATACTTTTCAGAGACCAGATTTTTCGGAATGATAAGCCATTGTCCTTCAAAAGCGCATTGCAGAATACATGAAGTCATGGCCAGCGAATTGCCACTAGAATAGGTACTACGAGCTTTATTGTAGACTCTGTGAGTGTGAGCTTTATTGTGTCTGTAATATAGTATCTAGATATGAAATATTTGTAATTACTATAGTAAAGGTAGGTAGAGTATAAAGTGTAAGACCAGCATATTTGGCACCAGGGAGCGCTCTTTGCCAAGAAAAAAAATATTTTGATCTGTATTTTAAGACTTGACATGCTCAGTTAATTTAAGGAACAAATAATTTGTGAAAGTGGAAAAAGAGAATGCAGTAAATCTCTGCGAGGGGGATTCTAACCTGCATCCTATCCAATCCGGAGAAGAATAGCATTTTGCTTGTATTAATTAAAAGGCAAGCATGTCAAAAGCTTAAAAATATTTTAAATATATCAAAATACTAAAACTAGGTACACGTATAAATTGAAACATCGATAACACAGGTGCCAAGTACAGTTACCCCTATTATTTATTTGTACTATTTTCTTAATTCTAATTCCTACATACCTTACCTAGTATTAAAAACGACTAAAGACGTAAAGACAGACTTGAGGCAGATAGGTAAATATCCAGTATTTTAGTAGGTACCTACGTATTTAGTAAAGTTCCCCCACCAGTGGGGGTTTTAAGGGTCGGACAGAAGTACCTACATATACATCTACTATCATATCGAAAGAATGGTAATAAAATGAATAGCACATTATTTAAATTCAGTTTATGTCATTTATACAATAATTGTAAATAGAGAATAGCTAAGTATATCGATATGTGGTATCCAGATCTTAGATATGATCACATCATGTGTTGCGGACCATTTCATAAAATCGTTTTATCTAGGTGTTTCATGAAATGGAAAATACCCGATGCCCACATCATGGTATGGCCTGGTTATCAATAAATATAATCTGCGTTTGAAGGTATGAACTCTATAACTCATGATATGGTCAAACACTTCGATTAAAATATTTATTTTGCTTTAACTGCTAATATTTAGTGAAAAGTGAAAAAAGCTTTTTTCACTTTGTGTTTAATGTATAGTGCTAAGCATGTCAAATGCTAAATATATATATATAAATATCGAAATATTTATAGGGTTTGCGTCATTATTAGGTAAAAATCTTAATTGTAAAATTAAGTTTACCTGGTCGGTACAATGTATGAAAATACTGCCGACAGATGGCGCAGGCGTCACCCAAAGACGTTAAGTATGAATGTGTTATCGAAATTAGCAGTCAGGAGCAATTGTCACTGAATTGGCAAAGCATCTGGACGGTATCCAGGAGATGCAGGTTCAAATCCTGCTCGTGACTGTTATTTTCGATTTCACATTTTTCACTTTTTGTTTAATGTATAGTGCTAAGCATAAGACAACACCCTGCACTAAGGAATTCTTGTATCGCGGGGGGCTTTACAAGGATACAACTTGATGGACACAAATTCACACCCCGGCTCAGAATTCATTGATTATTGATGTGAAACATCTAATGCGGAGGGATGGAAAATCGGCTGTTGCGTGGCGACGCTTTTTTACTTGTTCCGTTAAAATCTTGCAAGTTAAATTTGACACACTTCCCGATTTCCTATTGAGCTGAAATTTTACAAGCATGTGTATATTGCGTAATAATGCAATATTATGATGACATGAAGCTGATCTGATGATGGAGCAGGAAGATGGATATAGGAACTTCATAATGAAATGGCGCAACACTATCTAGTTTAGACTCGTTTGATTCGTCTTGACGAGTACTTTGTCTTTAAATAGTATCCAGGATCTGACGATGGAGCTAGGTGGCCATAGGAACTCCAATATAAAACGACATAACCCCATTGAGTTTGGGCTTGTATGATTCGTCTTGACGAGTACTTTGTCTCTAGATGGTATCCAGGGTCTGATGATGAAGCTGGAAGGTGGCCACAGTAACTCAATAATGAAACGACGCATCCCCATTAAGTTTGGACCCGTTTGATTCGTCTTGATGAGTACTTTGTCTTTTAATGGTATATAATGGAGCTAGAAGGTGGCCATAGGAACTCTAATATAAAACGACATAACCCCATCGAGTTTGGACTCGTTTGGTTCGTCTTGATGAGTACTTTGTCTTTTAATGGTATGCAGGGTCTAATGATGGAGCTAGAAGGTGGCCATAGGAGCTCCGTCATAATGAAACGACGCATCCCCATTAAGTTTGGACCCGTTTGATTCGTCTTGATGAGTACTTTGTCTTTTAATGGTATATAATGGAGCTAGAAGGTGGCCATAGGAACTCTAATATAAAACGACATAACTCCATCGAGTTTGGGCTCGTATGATTCATCTTGACGAGTACTTTATCTCTAGATAGTATCCAGGGTCTGACGATGGAGCTAGAAGATGGCCACAGTAACTCTGTAATGAAACGACGCAATCCCATCTTGTTTATACTAGGGATGGGCCGAAGTTCGTTTTACATTCGGTTTAACCGAATTTTGGTGGGTTTTAAAATGCCGAACATTCGGTATAAGAAAAAGGTAGGTAAGGTCATCGTTTTATTTCTACTCATTATTCCTACAAAATAATTTCGATGTTTCACATCTCGTAAACGTTTATTTTTTTTTTTGATTATGGCAATCAGCCTAAGCTATTGTTGCCACTGTCAAGTTTCTTGTTGCATCAAGTTTTAATAAAATTAATTCGTCAAGTCTTAGCCTAAAGGAAAAAGTCCGAGGGCGACTGCAGCCGCAGGCGGCATTGGGGTTTGCGTCTGCAGTCGACCGCATTGTTGCCTGCGGTCGCGCCCTCTTCTATTCCGAGACTGACTGCAAAATCGCAAAATTGTCGCGGCTGTAGGCCTCACTAGTTTCAATAACTTCGTGCGAGACATCAACCATTTGTGGATCACACAAAGAGTTGTGTGTGCGATTCGAACCCACAACGCTCGGGCTGGTATCTAAACCACTCCGCCATCTGTGCAGTAAAATTTTGTCTCGCTGCTATATCGGGATCCTGAGATATGAACTAAATATTAGCTATTGCATGCGGCGGGGCCGCAGACAGGCTAGTTGAACATAAAAGTGAAATCATGTCGTTACGAAAAATATAAGTATAAGTTCCATTCTTATTAAATCTTTGATATATAATGAAAAGCCTACATTATATATATAAATATATATGCCAAACATGGATTGACATATTATCAAACGTAGGCATTTAAAACTAGTGCATTAATCAAAACTTTTTTTTCTGGGCTCTCACCCACTACATAAGCCCACCGTGTGTCGTCTCTCCGTCTTTATCGGTGGACCACTGGAACTATGTTACATTACTTCAGTGGTTCATTATACAAAAGCTACGATCAGTAAATAATAAAACCATTTCATGAAAAGGTAGTAGGACACATCGTGAAGTTATCAGTTTTAAGATCTGGCCACGACAGATATACAAATCCAGATACCTAGTTTTGTAGGTATATAATTAAAAAAATAAGTTTTGAAACCATCAAACCAGAAGGTAAATGGTGACAATGATTCAGGGTTCTGACTATATACAAATGAATTCTTGTCATTTCTATTCTCTTGTTTACGATCTTTGTGGTTCCAACTATATCTTTACTTTTTCAGGCGTTACGATGGAAGTGAAAACTTGTTATTAATTAATTACCTAGGATTTAATAATGGGTAAAATTTATCAAGGGATAAATTTATATAAAATTCATCACTGGATATTTCACAGCCGTTTTTAGGGAGGAATTCAAAGTCAAACCGCAATTAGCGGCGCGGCTAAATAATCACAGGTTAACAAGGACCCATTTTAACGTTCTATTGTTAGGATACTTAATTTTATTATCTGTGCACTTAATGCCGTGTCAGTAAAAAGTAGCTACCTACCAAATAATACGAATTGGTATTTTAAGGCGTTAAACACATTGTACCTAGCAACTGTAAGTATAAGTACTGAAGACTGCTGCAATACCTAAACCTGGTATCATGAATTGAGGGTAATCTGTGTCTTGCGTATTGTGAAACATGCACCCATTTTAAGCCATAATGTGTATGATTACAAGCAAACCAAAGGAATGAAATAAAACACAAACCAAAAGGACCCATTCAGTGTAATTGTGATCATTTCCAATGAATATAAAAAAAGAGCATCAATTCTATAAATACAACTAAGTCCGAGTTTACAAAGACGTTACAATGAGGCGAAACAAGTGTAAAATATAATTAAATAATTAAAACAAGCAATGAAAATTCATGCTAATTGATTGTTAAACAATTTTATATGAACATAGAATTATTCACAACGACTAGACACATTAAAATGTAACATTCAAGGCAATACACGTACTTATATTAATTTTTCGCATTAGTCAAATACCGATTAACAAATTGTTGATATGATAATAGCACATGATATGAAAAAGGATCATTAAAAACTAGATGTGGCTCTCCATAAATGAAAACATGATAAAACACAGGTTAATAAGAAAGGGAAATTAGGTACTCTTAAAGATTCTGTCATGGGAAATAAAAACGTCAACACGTATGAACACTGAAAGCTCAACTAACATATAAATAAATAACTACAGTAAAAAAACGTAGATTATATATACAAATGACACGTTACCAGTCACAGCTACTTAACAACGTCCTACGCCACTATATATAGCTTTGGATAATCATAACTACAACACGATAATGGCTAACACTAATTTACAATAAAGCTTTTTAAAACAACATTTACGTATTGAAAAGTATTAACAAGTGGGGTTTTGGGTGCGTCCTCTACCGGTGCTGAACAAATCTACACCCCCTCAGTGCTCAGACTGAGCCTAATTGCGAAATCTGAGGCACTTCGTCTGTACATAACTATTGTGAATATAAGTGACGGGAAGGTCATCTAAACATAGTCATGTTAATTGACTGAGCTACCACGAGCGGAGGAGAGGAGCTCTAATTTAGGATTTCTATGGTAATGAGTGAACAGGACAACGCAAAGTGTTGTGTACTCAACAATCGGGTGCGTTCTCAGTGAAATGAAAGAGTAGGCAACAACGCGTAAGGTGTGGTCCTGTGGCTCAGTGGTCGTGCAGCCGGTCATGTGAGCGACTTGACGAGCGCGAAGTCTTACGCTGGTCCAGGTACGCCGCCGGCGCCCAACCCTCACCATTACCTGCTGGAAGTTTATAATAAAATAAGTAGGTATGGGATGATATTAAGTTTTTTTAGTCCCGTCGATTGTCGAAATTGTTTCCCATAGTATGTGAAAATGTTAATTGTCTATGATATATAGGTATGATATAAAAACGTGATTTGCTTTCTTGAACTTTATTTTATTTCTTCACAAAGATTCATTATAAATAATTAGTGATCTCAGACTAACTAAAAATAAAGACACCGCATTGTCAACTAAAAAGTGAATCCACTTTTTGAAAGATGTGTGCGTGTAAGTGTTGTCACCGGAAAGAAATAATCTCTACTCGTATAATATGGGTAAATTTTTAAAAGTTTTATGTTTAAAACATAAAGGTAGTACAATTATAAAGTAAGTTTACAGCAAATCATATATGGAATATTATGGCGCTGACGACGCATTATTGTAGGTACGTAAAGTAAGTACAAAATCATCGAGTCATTTGGGATAATTTTAAATCATACTCAGGTAACACTTGTGGTTTATGACACTTCGTATTGGCATGGTTTTGTTTGTATTTGTGTGAGTGAGCACGTCTAATTATAAGTTTGGCATGGTTTTATATGGCTTACTGGATTGTTGGTACCTAATGCTCCATCCATATTTTTAGTTAGAGTTAGTAATAAGCGGGCGCTCAAAAATGGCAGGGTGGTTCAAAATAAATAATTTAACGTGACGTAGTTAATTTATGAATGAAGACAGTGTGCAAAGAAAAAAGACTACAATCTCACTTCTGAAAAAAAATAGAATTATTAAGTATTAAAAAATTAAGAATCCTTAATGGATTTGTCGTTGAAGAAATTCGCCTGACGAGCAATGGGTGCGGGCGATTCTATTTGGCGCACGTTGTTTCGTCGCTAATGGATGCAGTTACCTACATAGTAAATACAGAGGTGGGAATTGAATTGCTACGATATGATTCGACACGTCTAGCTGATCCACTAGGCCTCACTAGGGCATTATAATACCTAGACAAAATATAATTAGTGATACTGACCGGCAAGTCGCACGTACCACCAGCCGGCACATCCGACCTTGAGCAGCTCGGCGTGCTGCCCCTCGCGGAGTGACACCTCGCTGGGGCCCACTGCCGTGTAGTCCGACAGCGCCATGAGGGAGCACCCCACCGCCTGGGCCGACAACTGCATCGTTAGCGCAAACTTACAACATACACTACCTACCACACTACTGGAAACTTCCATCGAACTTTACCGAACGATACGTGAAGGAATACACGGAAATTACATTTTTAGTTAGGTAGATGTTGAGCTAATTGATATCTACATAGAATGTTGTTCGCTTCGGCTCTTTTTAGCTTTTTACTGTAAGATAATGTTTTTACTGTAAGATAATAATACTACAATATGTAGTATTATTATCATTGTTGCTATTTTAATGACTAGAAAACTACAATTACCTACGTGAGCATTGCCTGGATTATCGTTAAAAACATGGTTACACTTAGTCCAGGTTTCAGGCTGTGGTGTTCAATACATCTGCAAACTTTGTCATATTAGAAATTAGATCAACACGCCTCGTAGGTACCTACCTAATTCGATTTTATGATCCATAAATCTAATGTTTCTTGTTAAAATTATCACACCATTCACCTATACATCGATCAACTCATGCATTCTGTTAGAACTGGTAAAATATCGATCTTATCCACATAAACAACAAATATCTAGTTAGTATTTACCCATCAAATGAAACATTAGGAATTAGAGCCATATATTTATAGTAACTTAGCATTATTAAGTACATCTCTTTCAAAACCATCGTCGATATAAGACTGGGCCCTTAATGTAAGTTTTTTTAGAACAAATTATTTTGTAAACTATTTGAAGTACGGATGAAGCGATGCTACATTCTGATTTATTAATTAAGGCAGGTTTAGGAATGGCTTAATTATAACAACAAGTTATGCATATTGCCACAATTGTAATCACGTATATGTTCATATGAAAGCGGTATACAACGATTTACGGATTGACTATTTAATAACTGTCGGACTACGTTTTTTTAACATTAGGATTCTAGTCTTATATTGCCGTTGTTCAAAACACAAACATGCATTATGAACGTTGAGTAATGCAAAAAGTATTACTTTTGCACTTCCCTCGGCTCAACCAGACCATGCATATGTTAATAAAGCGATTTGATAGAATAGAATTACACAGCCTATTTAAAACAAATAGTAGGTAGGTACCTACTAGGTACCTATAAATTAAGAGTGCGTGTTATTTTAAGTTTAAAGAGGTAGTATATCTCGAATAAGAATAAATGAAATACGTTTATCTATATAAAAGATATTAAAATATCGTACAAAATAGATAACGGATATATAATACTTAAAATAATGTTGATAGATTTAGGTACATAAATATACTTAACATCTGGATGAGTAAAATATAATCACATTAACACTTAGGTAGTATCTATCTATATTATATTATTATACTAGAATTATATTATAAAGTTGTAACAGAGCTATGTCTGTACATTTAAGATATTTTAGAAAAGTTGACTTCATCAGGCTACTTAGGCGTCTCTGAACACAAAACAATCTTTTTTAGATTTTTTATCTGTTTGTTTTTTCGCACATTTTGATGAAACTTGATAAGACTTAAAAACTGGTACCTATACGTTTAACTCGCTGCTATGTCTGGAACCCGTGATATAACTTAAAACTAGACATTCGGAAAAGGACAAAGGCTACTTAAATATATTAATCGTTTTACGCCCAAAAGTCCAGTAGGTAGGTCTGTGCAAATATTAGACGCTTTAAAGCTCGTAAGAGATTGACTTTCACATGTTTCACACTCAAATAATTCTAACAAAAACAAGCAATTAGTTTGAATGCACGTCCAAAGCGGTGGTCAGTGAATGATGCAAGCTGTGCAGTGCTGAAAAATCTCCAATCGCGGGAAATATGTATCTTCTTATTTTCAACAGAGACAGACTTATTAAATAAGAAAACGCGTAAAGATTAAGTACAGACTCCATTATGTAGTTTTATACCTACGACTATCGAGTTTGTTACAATCCGTATGTTAATTTTCATTTAAAATTCATAGCAGGTAGGTACACTTTATGCGCTGGAAATTGTACCTAGTTTAGGTAAAAATAAATATATAGGTATAATGTAAGAGAGATATGACAGATAGTATTTATAAAAAGTATATTGTCGCCTCATAATGTACACATATAAAAATACTATTATCAACTTAGCGGTATTGTAGATAATAAGTACATGAAATAAAAGCAAGCGCATATTGAACATAAAAACCAATAAGCACACTGACAATGAGTGACATAACAAACAAAACATGACTTACACAATAGTTAATGTTCAGCGAATAGAACTGAAATATCCACGTTCTCTTTGGTTAGATACTTTAAAACTTTGGATATAAACTCAGTCTCTTTTCATTATGTACAGAGCCTCTCTACTTGGCTCCTAAACGTTTATAAAGTTCAGTACTGTGACACGTAAAATGTGGATGTGGCTTGTGCGGAGCCCGATACAGAAAAGAATTGTACCATTCTGTGTATGGTACCGTTGAGACCAACGGCGACGGCCTCCGTCACCTGTTGAACAATACAACTTAAAGCATGGCAGCCATTTTGTGAGCACTGCGCACAAAATGGTGCCTTTACAGCGCCTGGCATGTACCTAACACCTTCGTAGATTTAGTTTTATGTGGCGAAGTGCCACGAGGACCGTGCAGAATTAAATTCATACATTTCCCGTGCCAGTGTTGCTAAAATATTTAAAAGAAACTAAAAGCGATGATTGCTAACTTAATTTATTATGCTGTGAGGGCGTGAAACCTATTGGACTAGGGAAGAATATTTTATTTTGAGAATTTGTAGTATTTACATTTACAAGAGTAGTAAGTAATACTGCAAATTCCCTGCAACGTATTTTTCTGCCACCTTTTCAGCTAAGTATGTTCGTTTTCTTTATAAGGTAATCAGAATCAGGAGAAAGTTTTCGGAAAGCATCATGTGCGTGGGGTTGCCAGCAGTCATGCGCTATCCGTGACTATTCAGTCCGCATTCCTTTAAAAATACACTTTACACTTACATAAATAATTTGGGTTTCACTTCACTCAACACTGCAAACCCAAAATAATATAGCATTAATTTTATAGACCCATATTTTAGAAAAGCTACCTGGAATAATAGTCTTGCCATAAATACTGTTACAAAGAAAAGTTATTCTTTTTTGTATTGCATAAAACATTTATTACTGTAGTGTGCGTTAGCTTAAGTTAATATAATGGCATTTAAAATATGCAGGTCATTCAAAAGATCTGCATTGACCTGATTACAATCCTCTAATGTTAAAGCAACTTATCAAATGAAATATGTACGTACTTTCATGAAAAAAAAAGTGTAGAATTTTCCATGGGAAAATTCTATACTGCCAATCTTAGGAATTGCTTTAGGGACTTAAAATTATCATGGCGTTTATAGCATGCCCTACTCTCTAAAACTGACTATAAATCATAATTCAGCGCATTGAGATCGGGACTAGATGACGGTCTTCAGCTCTGATGAAGTCAGAAACGCTTGTTTCCAACCACAATTGTTTGGATCAAGCTTAATGACCTGGTGCTGTCTCCCATAAAGTACCATTCTTGGTTTTGGAACATGGTATTGTTAAGGCTTAACCGCATTCTCAAGAATCGTATATACTTTGTGTCGATGGTTTGACTACTTTTTCACAAAAAAATTATAGCTAACACCCTAACCAAACCATCACTGAAGTCCGGATAATGCCCACATTGTGCTCTGCTGACTAATTGAGACGGCTTTGAGCAGAAACTCGGACATTCTTCTTGTTAAGATGTTGCTGAATAGTAAACATTTTCTGGTCAGTAAATATCAATTTTCTGTGACCTACTTTTGCGTACCTATACCTATTTTACCATACTGTTCACCCAATGTGGCTTAGAGCACTTCCCCGGTTTGGATGGCACGCGGTTCAATTTCCGCTCATACTAAAAATCTCTTTTTCCTCATTCACAAATAATTTGTACTTTAAAAGTAGCTGAGCATGTCAAATGCTAAAAAATATAGATCAAAATGTTTAAAAAATCGCGCCATCAAATAGTATGAATTATAATTGCAAAATTAAACTTACTATATTGGATTAATGCATGTAAATGCGTTCCGATAGATGGCGTTGGTCGTAAAGACAAATGTGATGCGGAGATTGGGATGTACTAAAAATCTCTTTTTCCTCATTCGCAAATAATTTGTACTTTAAAAGTAGTTGATCATGTCAAATGCTAAAAAATATAGATCAAAAATACTATTCATTTTTGAATTATCGGTTAAATAAAGACCATCTTTTATAAGAGACTTAGTACTATCAGCTCATAACCTGACAGTACTAAGTCAATGCGACATGTTGCATATGTTATAAGGTTTTCAGGATTCTTCGAAATCTGTCTTTAAGCGCTTTGATCGCTTTTTAGTACGAATACTACGTGAACGGCCAGATCTTTTTCTGAGAAAGTTAAGGAGGATATTTCATTGTACCTATCAATAGCCCGGTACACAAGCATTCGACTAATACCTACTATTAATAGAGTTTCACAAATTGCATTTGTCTCTATATCTATTTAATCCAAAGCTATTAAAAGCCATTCGGTTCTCTTTATTCCCCCACTCCATTTTAATATCACAAGAATATTTAAGTAACACAGATTGGCGCAAAAATGAGAAAATACAATGATCAATATGATGATATTCATTCAAAAATGACACGTTCCAAATTAAAATAAAATAAGTAAATATTATTGTTTTTTTTTATTGTAACAGTATTTGTGGCTAGACTATGTATATATAAGCGTTACTACTAGTAGCTCTGTGTTAGTTACTGAATTCTGAATAACATACAAATATGTAAGTCATTTCATTGGATATATAAAATACTAATCATCATTATCTATGTATGTCACAGAACTAACATTATTCTAGCACATTATAAATGTTGTTGATTTATTAACATGTTTTGTTATAATGCAGGTTAGTTAAGTATAAGTTGTATAGGCAAATGTAATTAGGTCCCCACTTAGACCAGATAAGCACCATCAACCAATGTAGGTGGCAACATTGACAGAACATTTTTATACATGGCAAGTTTTCCTAATTTATATAACGTACCTATCTATGTAACCCTTTACAAATTTTATACACGTTATGTACCATATGAAAAGTCACATACCGGCGGATGTTCAGGTTCTTCTTCGTCATCATCAGAGGGATCTGTAGACCAGCAAGGCTCCTCGTGTGTGTCACACGAGGCTGTGCGGGTGGGGTTTGTGAGTGCCGCTGGTGGTCGTTGAGATTGAGAACTGGGGGGACCTAGGTCCCATGAACTTGTTTGTATTAATGTTCTGTGGATGAAATTAACATTTTATTTCACGAAGCACTTTATAAACTGTATATCGATTGTCGCAAATAAGTACGTGTGTTTATATACAAAGACTGACAATTATAAGTGTTTGGTGTAATGTAAAACATTAATGTATCGACACACCGCTATTTAGTACCAAAATTTTTTTAAAACATGTTTAATGACCCAAAATAAGTGCATTTAATTATTAAAAATTTAAGCATAATAGGTATAAATACGCAAAATTCAGTAGGCTTTGCTTATCTCACGGGAGACTTTCTTTTTTCTGGGATCAAAGTAGCCTAGATATATGTCCTTTTATAGACTCCATACTATATATAGGTATGCAAAGTTTTTTATAATTAGTTCAATAGTTACAGCTTGAAATCGTATCAAACTGATTTCGCGCGTTGATGATATAACAAATGGAGTGCCTATGATTCATAGTCGGAGATTATAAACGGATGGTTTATTTAATTCTTAAGATAAAAAATAGATGCCATAATAATTATAAATTGGAAGTAGGTATTGCTTTAAAGTGACATAGATAGACGTGTTTAGGTGCAGGCGATGGATCGTAGAGTGTAGGTATGGCTAAGGTCGGTACCGGTGCACGGCGGCGTACTGGCGCACGCGCTCGCCCTTGAGCTCGCGCAGCTGGTCCAGCAGCACGCGCTTGATGCGCTCCACCCACGCGCGCTTCACGTCCGCGCCCGCCGCCGTCAGCGTGTGCACCTCGGCGCGGCCCTGGCGCCACACCTCGAACTTGCGCTCGTCGCCCTTCACCGACTCCGTCAGCCCGATCTGCGACATCTGCGCACAGCGTCACTGTAGCCCGCCTCACTCGTCTTGTCGCCGGACTGACCGGACGCCGCGTTCGAACTTCAATGCAACATTTAAAAAAATTGTTCCAGCTTGGAATCCAATTTTTAAACGTTGCATTACTGATACAAACTGTTTTTTTTTAGATATTTTTTTATATTTTTTTAGCATTTGACATGCTTAGCACTATACGTTAGACACAAAGTGAAAAATGTGAAATCGAAAGATCCTGCTCGTGACAGTTATTTTCAATTTCACATTTTTCACTGTGTGTTTAATGTTTTTTTTTTAATTTAGTATTCGGCCTCTTTCTGCCCTTCCAATTAACCGTAATTTACTTCATTCCTAAAGACCAAACGTGTCGTTGAAATCTGTTTAGAGATATTTTTTTGAGGAGACATATACAAATCTGTCAATTTACATCAATGTAATCTTTTATATATATCATACTCGTGGGTGGCAAACAAGCATACGGCCCACCTGATGGTAAGTGGTTATCCTAGCCTATAGACGCTTAGTACCTACCTAACACAAGAGGTATCACTCGCTCGTCACCATTTTTAAAAAAAGGATTGACAGATGGAGCAATGATAATAAGGAAAGACGGAGAATCCGTAAATCTCCATGACACTCAAAACTAGTTTAACGTCTAAATATCTATAAGATAGATATATTTCTTGTGTCCATATGTTAGTAATTGAACTATTAAAATAATTGACCGTCACTGGAAACTTTCAATTGAGAGCATATCCTTTTCCGTCGATTTCTTACCAGTTTTTTCAGTACTTGTATTGAATAATTCCGGCCCAGTGGCGCCACCTGGCAGGTTGCGCGCCATTTTGTTTTCTTAAAAATGACGCTAGCAAGATTAACTCATTAGCGTTTCGTTTTCCGTCGAAGCACCTTGTGCTTAGGTGCTGTACTTTACAAAGATCACATCTTATCTTAAAATAATAAGTTGTAATAGTTATTTTTGGCGAGTGATTTCAAAGTGTTTAGAATTGTACACATACATGTAAGTACGATTTTTTTTTTTAACGGCTTTGGTCGTTCGATTAATTGTCCAAATATAAACTAATTATAATACCAGGTTTAAAGTACTTTTAATTATTGTACCTTGCATACCTGCCTTTCATAATATTTTAGTAATATAAAAACTGTAATTTATTTACAGTAATGAATAATAATAGGGAAATGGATTCTGTTCCACAAGCTGTAGCTGGTCCTAGCGGACTCGCTCGCAAACGTAATCGTAGCAGTTCTACTAGCAGCTGCTCCTCATCGAGCAGCAGCAGTTCTTTGAGTTCTACTGAGGACAAAGGCAAAAAACAGCGCCATAGTCATCGTTCGCGCCGTAGGAAAAATAAGCGCCGACGTTCTAAAAAGATGATGGAGAAATTGTTTGAAGAAATGAGTGAATTGCGCAAGCATATTATATATCAAAAGATTAACAATGTTCCCCACGATAATACATCACACCTTTCTGATGTTAGTGGAGAACTATATGAGCATCATGACATAGCCACCGAACAAGTCTCGCATGAGAATCAAACTCCTTGTTTATTCGATTCACATGTTCTCAATTTTGACATGGAAACCAAGTTAAAGGAACCATTGATTCCAAGAACGTCCGATAACTATTTAAAGATGCTGATTGATGCACAGCGCTTAGGCAGTACATCCTGGTCAGAGGTTAGATATGCTCATACGCAGAAGTTATACAATCATACTCCAGGATTCATAGACCTTGAAGCAAATGATGAGGTAAAATCATATGAAACCTTACGTCACCTGGCACTTTCTGAAAAAGCATATGCAGCTTTAACTTACTGTATTTTAAAACAAAAGGAAGCCTTACAAGATAGTGTACGTAATTTACTAGCTTGGGCTAATAATACTTCGTCTATTGATATCGAAACCTTAAACAATAAAGTTGAAGGCTTATTCTTAAAAGGCAATCTGCACAAAATCTCTTCAGATCTTTTGCAAATAGTCTGCGGCCATCGAGCCGAAACTATTGAAATGCGTAGAGAAGCAATCACTAGCCAAATTCGAGACCCATTAGTTAAAGCAACTTTAAATAAGATACCGCCATCATCACGCTATATTTTTAATCAAGAATCTTTTACGGCAGCCCTAGAAAAAGCCGGGGGGGTCCGAAAAGCCTTTTGGCCAGTAAAACCGGAAATTAAAAAACCATGCAATAACCGCCTCTCGCGGGGGCAAGGCTTTCATAACCAAGTAGTTCCATCGTGTGGAACTCGTTCCTTTCGCGAACCAAATGCATACCATTTCTGCAATAACCCATCCTCGCAGGGTGGACACCAATGTGAAAATTACGAAGGTCATTCGTCAGTCAAACGATATGACTAAATTTCTAATGGGAGAGCATCCCATCATAATAGAGGCTCGCGGCCTTACAGATCGAGTTACCGCGGAAGTTCCAATACCCAAAAGGGTTCGAGAGGGAACCACAAACACTATAAGCAATGACTCGCATTTTCGAGCGGGCCGGCTAACGTACTACCAGGCCCGATGGCAAGAAATGGGGGCACCAGTAATAGTTTTAAGATTAATTCGGGGCTATCGAATACCCTTCCTTCAGAAGCCGCCTCTTGTATTTCCGAATTTGCACAGAGAATCGCTTCACACTCCTGTCTCTGCACAGATGACAGATATAATAAAGAAAATGAAGGCACAGGGCATTTTAAAGGTGGCTCACCTATCGCCAAGCTTTATTTCCTCACTATTTCTGGTACCAAAGGCGGACGGGTCAGCCCGGCCCATATTCAACCTCAAAACGCTGAACAATTATGTGCTGACAAATTCATTCCATTTGATAAATATGTATCGGATACCAGATTTTCTGCAACCCCGAGACTGGATGTGCAAAATAGATTTGTCCCAGGCATATTTCCACCTGAGAATAGCAAGATCGCACAGACGCTTCCTACGTCTTATATACATACAATCACGAGGTTCTCGAGATGACCTGCCTTCCATTCGGGTTAAGCACTGCCCCAAAAACATTCTCCATATTAGCGAATTGGATTGCACAAATATTACGAGACAGGTGGTATGTAAGAATTATAGTTTACTTGGACGATTACCTAGTAGTACATCAAGATGCACATATATTACGCGAGCATGTCAATCTTGCTGTTCGAACCTTGCAGTATCTGGGCTGGGAGATAAATTTCGAAAAGTCCAAACTTTATCCTCAAAAGAGCCTGGACTATTTAGGGATAAGATGGAATCCTTGGGCCAACCAAAAGTCCCTACCACAAGAAAAGACTGCCTCGATAATACAAAAAATAAGAATTTCTCTAGAAGAAAAAACAATAACCCTAAAAACTGTACAAAGGCTAGCAGGACTCCTCAACTTTGCCAGTTTTGTAGTTCCACGAGGTCGACTCAATCATCGAGTTGCTCTTATTCCTGCGTTCACTCCCAAAAGCGTCATCAAGGACTTTCAAAATACCGGAGAAAGTTGCAGACGAACTAAAGTGGTGTGGTGGATACAGAATTGTCAGTTCTCAACACCTCTGCACTATCCTTCCCCGGTCAACTTTCTGACGACCGACGCATCAGACCTGGCTTGGGGCGCACAAATGAACGATTTGGCAATTGCAGGAACTTGGTCACAGGAAGAACAAGCCATGCACTCCAATCAGAAGGAAATGCTAGCCATACTACATGCCCTTCAGGCTCACATTCGGTTGCTAAGCCGCAGCTCAATCCTAATACAGTGCGACAACAAAACTGCCGTCGCTCATTTACGGAAAGAGGGAGGCACAAAATCATTATCCTTAATAGAAATAACTCTCCAAATCTTAACTCTACTAGACGAACATCAAATACACTTCCACATACATTATCTTCCGGGTACGTACAACAACCAAGCCGATCACTTGTCGCGGTTTCGTCAACCCCCAGAATGGCATCTAATGCCAGACTGTGTCGAGAGGGTATTCACAAAGTGGGGGACCCCAATAATCGATCTGTTTGCTTCAGCAGCAGCCCACGTAGTCTACAACTATGTATCACGAGACCTGAGAGATCATCAAGCTCTCTTTCACGACGCATTCAGTATTCCATTGAACTACCCACTGGCTTGGGTGTTTCCACCGCCATTTCTAGTTCCTAAAGTGCTGACCCACCTAAATCAGTCGACAGGAGTATTTCTACTAGTAGTACCACGGTGGACGAAGGTTTTTTGGCGCGCGGATCTCAAATCTCGAGCACTAGCACCCCCATTCGTATTGAGAGATTTACACAGACATCTAATCGACACGTCGACTGGAGTATCGCCTCCAAAGGTTGAGAAAATCATACTAGAGGTATGGAAATGTGGGGGTGGTCCAAAGAATTAACCACGTGGACCCCGGAACAAGTATCCCTACTTAAAAATTCATGGCGAAAGTCTACTTTACGCACTTATGAAGTGGCATGGAAACGATGGATTACTTGGGTTAATAATAAAAATTTTGGTTTAGAAAATCCTACAGGTTCTGAATTGGCCCAGCTCTTGTCCGATTTATATTTAGTTTATAACTTATCTTATAATACAATACTCTTGCACAAATCTGTTGTTTCCACATTGTGTAATACTGAAACTTCAAATCGTTTAAGTTCACACATCCTCGTCAAACACATCCTGAAATTTATTGCTATAAAAAAGCCCAAATCTGTCAAATCTCCAATTTGGAATATAAGCGAATTAATTTCATTTCTTAGCGATTACACAATCGATATAAATAACACATTTCAAACATCGCGCCATACAGCGATTTTGTTGCTACTGTGCTCTGGTAGACGCATACATGATCTAACCTTACTTACATGTGATCCTAACCATTATGTAAAGACAAACGATAGTATAGTTTTGTGGCCTCAGTTTGGGTCAAAAACCGACTGCAGTAGCTACAGACAATCGGGCTGGAGACTTCTCTGTAATCTTAGTAATCGTAATCTAGATCCTGTATATTGGTTAAATAGAACAGTATCATTACTCAATGAAAGACGTGAAACTGCTAAGTGTTATAACCTATTTATTACAGTTAGGGGTACAGCTAAACCCGCTTCGCGTATGGTTATAGCGGGGTGGATAAGGACATTGTTCAAGGAAGCTGGTATTACAGCCGCCCCAGGCAGTGTGAGATCGGCAGTCGCTAGTAAAAGTTGGCTGGAAAACTCTCCTTTAAATGAAATCCTGGCCCGAGGAAATTGGCAATCGGCTAATACATTCAAACATTTTTATAGGCGAGAAGTAATGAATTGTGATAAGTCCAGCAACGTTACACAGTTGTTTGAACCGACTAATTAATTTATATATTACTTGTGTGCGGATAATTAGCATGCATAGTTCAGTTGTTACGCGGGTTAAAATTAAAAGTACCTAATATCTAAAGGTCCTTGTTTTCAATTACAATGATACAGTTAAAATAATTGTATTCCATGATTAAGGAAAGTATCTATAACAATTTAATGATATAACTATAATCAAAACCGTAGCTCTATTAAATCTTTATTTTATTACTATCATCACATTAGCGTTGTGCACCTAATTGATTAGTGGCACCACCAGGCGATAACAAACAGATCTCAATTGAAAGTTTCCAGTGACGGTCAATTATTTTAATAGCAGCGTTTTACCTGAAATAAAACGCATATTAAAATACTTATCTCACTGGAAACTTTACTTTAACTTCTGCCTGGTGTAATTGAGCTAATGAGTTAATCTTACTAGCGTCATTTTTAAGAAAACAAAATGGCGCGCAACCTGCCAGGTGGCGCCACTGGGCCGGAATTATTCAATACAAGTACTGAAAAAACTGGTAAGAAATCGACGGAAAAGGATATGCTCTCAATTGAAAGTTTCCAGTGAGGTAAGTATTTTAATATGCGTTTTATTTCAGGTAAAACGCTGCTATTTAACAGTTGCACCGATTTTGTGGAATTTGTTTGTGTATGTTTGAGTAAGTACCGAGATGATTTAGATACACATGTGGACCCGGTAGATGACGCCATGATAGGATTTCAGGATTTTTTTTCTGCAATTTATTCTAATGTAAAAAGATACACCTATTTAAGTAATCCAAACGAAACGCCAATGTTCGGACAGGACAACGTCTGTTGGGTCCACTAGTCTATTTATAATAATCATTACCTATAGAAATTCTATACCATAAACTATTATAATGAAAGATTTTAAAAATAATTTGTTCTTTAAATTCAACAGAGATTAATTCGTATATAAAAGTGTCCGAGACTTACTTGCAAATCATGTTTGAAGTGGTATGTAGCTTTATTATGGTTATTCTTGGTGGCTGGTTTGCAGAACAACAGAGCTTTCTCGTAAAGGAATATGTGTCGTCTGCGCGGTCGTATCCGCAGCCGCAGGTCCCGCTTGTTCTCTGATACCACTAAGAAAGAACCCTGCATAAGCAGTTCGCCTTGCTGACTTAAGTCCAACTGAAAAACAAATATTTTTTATTCATTACGGTGACAGACGAGCCTTGGTCTACCTTATGGTAAGGGACTTAACAAAATTAAGCACACTACCAATCCGCTGGTGAATATTTCATTTCTCGATTAGGATATGATGAATGGACGGCTACAACCTTAAAAAAAACGAGGTGTTTCATGGTCAGTCACAAAGACCGACCCAATCGGGGCTGGCGACAAGTAATTCCACTGGGTTCTACGGGTGATACGATGGGTGATAATTGTTTACTTGGATTAGTCGCCTCGTACGACATTCGTGGGAAAGAATACGGTGGTGTCACATATTCTTAGTCCATAATAATTGGTGGTATTATATGATAAATAACTTAAGCACAAGGAAAATGTGCCACATGAAAATATAACATATTTTTTTATTATATTACAAACTAGATTCTGCCCGCAACTTCGTTCGCATGGTCTAATACGGCACATTATTTATCCCAACGTAAAAATAGATATACTACAGGATACCATCCATTATTTCTGCGATAAAAAGGACATACCTTTTCTGCTCTAGACTACATAATGAAAAAATACATTGATTGTTCCTGTGGGGTGACAAAATTTTGCCTTAAGAGAATTTTGATCTGTATTTTAGCACTTGACATACTCAGCTACTTTAAAGAACAAATTATTTGTGACTGTGGAAAAGGAGAAGTTTAGTGTGAGCGGGATTCGAATCTGCGTCCCTTCCAATCCGGGGACTTAGGAGAGGCTTCTTTAAGAAAATTTATTATTGTGCTCTAGACTAGTATCCTATTTATATTATTTGACTCGATTCTGAAGTCTACACCGACAAAGTCCCGGGTAGAATTAGTATTTACAAAATGTTAAAATGTACACTCACGGGTACTCCAGTAATGGCTATCTGATGCATGGAGTCGTTGACACACTTAAGCACCACGAGCATGCAGTCCAAAGCTTGTTGAAGCTTCGTCGTCGTCGAACCGCACTCACTGTACCGAAGCAAGTCCTGTAAAGTAGGTATACATATATTATGTTATGTTTATTAACAATATTAACTAGTCATCATGTATGCAATCAGTTTTATACATGGCCTTTATCCGGTCTATATCGCTACTATTGACGGGATAAAATGTATACCAGTTTTTATGTCTAATCAAGTATAAATTAAGTGTATTTAATGCTCCGATGGTTCGGACATGTGGAAAGAATGCCGGACGAGCGACTGGCTAAGAAGATATACAATGCGAAAGTGGAAGGATGTAGGTACAGGGGGAGACCGAGACTTACCTACCTAGACCAAATTGGTTATGTATTGAAGGAAGGTGGAGTCAGGAGTCTCCAAAACCGGCGAGCGTGTATGAAGAGAGTTTGAATGTTGAGGAAGCGAGAAATGTATGCAAGAATAGAGCCTCTTGGCACTCTGTTCTCTCTGCCTACCCCGCAAGGGAAATGGCGTGATGATAAGTAAGTAAGTAAGTATGTCTAATCAAGAGCTATCAAACAAAAAAATGTTTCATCAAAATCAGAAGTTTTAACGTGATGCACCAAACAAACAGATAAACAGATAAACCATTCTAAAAAAAATAAAAAGTTATTTATTTTTCAAAAGATAACACTCCTCATATTGAAGAATAATCCCTATGTTCAAGGCAGATTAACATGCAAATGATGGATATAGAGTACCTGCATCTAGACCTACAACATATTTTTTTGTTGAAACAACTATTGTTCTGTATGGGAACCGAACCCTAATTATTCAGCACACATGGCTTATACATGCCCTTATGGTACCTCTGCACTAAAAGGTAAAAAAAGATCACCTGTAATATCAAACTATTTACAGGTGTTACCATCCCTACCAAAATAGTTTTTATCAATTTCTACGACAATCTATTATGTACCAGTAGATTTGGTAACATGAGTAATATATTCACAGCTTTTTAAAATATATCTTGTTAAAATTATAGTTTATTTTAATTTTAAAGATAATGAGTAGTTATGAAATATTCTAAGATTAAGTTGAAGATCAATTATAATCATAAATCATCAATTAAAACATAAATATTTTTATTGTGTGATGTAATAATATCAACAGTTAAGATGTGAAATAATGCTATGCAATAATGAGTGTACGTCTCGTCCGTTGGTCGCCGTTGCCAACAGGTGTTTAAAAGGTGCATTTTGTATTTTCAATAGTTCCCACACCAATATACCGACATTTGTTCCTCTAGTTAAACAGGTGATACTTGTATTACAATACACCTAATTTAAGAGCGGTACGCGATTTGGTTAAAATCGGAGCTTTGACGGAAGTTCGAAATCGATACGATCTCTTTTTATCTTACTAATAAATATGGTTGATTAGCTATGTCTTGTGAAATTTGTCAGTCCACATTGGGTTGGCATGGTGAAATATGATCTGAATCTTTCTCAAGCTATGATGAGACCTGTACCGAACATGTACAGTAAAAAATATAAAAGGATATTCTGATATTATAAAGTCATTGCAATTTTATTTTAATATGTGCAGAAATTTGTAAAAGCAATTAATAAATAAACGGCCCTATAAGATACATTTAAACAAATGATTACCTTTAATAATAATTGATATTTGGTGATCCTCTGGACAGGTTTAAGCAGGTACGCGGCGAGAGGTAGCTTGTGGCCAAGGCGCAGTTGACACGCCTGCAGGAATAAGTGTGTGTCTACCAACGTCTCACGTAGGCGTTCTGATCTTGGGATATTCTGGCAGTAGTAGCTATACAGGCGGAAGAAAGTCTCTCTCTGTAAAGCAAAATTATATTGTATTCAGAAAAAATGCCATCGGCCCATGTTTCATCTCATGCGTGCACCTAGTAAGTAATTATAGCCTGAATTTCTAGAAGAATAAGTTCTTTATGTTAAAATTGATATTCCGCGTGAAAAGTGAACAATAAGACCAATAAAATTATTGCTGACATACAGACAGCTTTGTTCACTTTTAAGGCTTACGTCCCGTTAGTCACCCCTAAAGAGAGCGTGGTGGTGGGGCGTGAATACACCGTGCTTGGTTTGGTGCTCTAACTAACAGAAGCTGCGAGGCAATGCGTGCCTTTTTACTTATTAAACAATAACTACAAAAAGGTGTGACTTGGAAAAATGTAATCTTGCATGCGTGGCCTCACTCTTTCGTTCTCATCTCATTTTGCTATAGCAACAGTGTCCTTGATTTAAATACCAACGTTAGAGTGTGGCTCGCCTTAGTGATCTAATAGAAAATTCTTTGTAAAATTAGCCTAATGGTCTACGTGCAGAACTTGTAATAAATATGATGTGTAATATTCTATCAAAATAATGAATAATAATAATATCAACATCAATGTTATTTTATTTTGTAATTGTAACATAGCCGTTTACGATGTTATGTGAAAGGGCGATCGAAACTGGTACATGAAAGGTTGAAGTGAGCAGCCTGGCTATGGCTCCTTGAAGTAGACTTGTATTGAGCAATTCAGGAAACCAATTACAATCACAAGGCTCTATATAGTTTAAAAGAAGCTAACTAAAACTGTTTGACTACACTTTGCAGGAAAACGATGTTTTATGAATACGAATAGATAGGTAATGAACTAACCTTTTCAACAAAACACAATGCGACTAGTTCCGTTGCCGAAATAGATTTTTCTAGATCCTTTAGGAAGATATCCTGGTGAAAAGTAAATAGTTCATGTAAGTTGCCAAATAACACGTCCGCTTGTCCGACGAGCGCCGAGGGTAGTAAGTGCTGATTCTCTGGTTTCTCGATTTCATCTTTGTAGCCCTGTAATAAAAATTACAGAGTTTATCATCAACCTTCAAAAAGACCGATGTACTTATGTAAATATTAATAAATAATCTGTATGTACCGAGTTGAGAATTGACGTACAAAGACTGATGGTCTCACACCACCCTTGCAAACGTCTGTCGTAATCTTCATAGATATCGTCCAGGCATTTACAATTGGTACGCGTTAAACTGTGATTTATTTTCCAAAATTTAGTTTTCTTTTTCAAAGTTTTTAATGTGGATGTCCAATTAGAAAATTTTTGGTTGCGGTTCAAGCTTTGAGTTTTCCTTTCCAAAAAATTGTTACGATGATATGTTTTAGCGTAAGGATAACTATAGTGGATATTTGAAGCTGAACGAAGAATCTTATTTGATTTTCGACACGATAAAGTTGAGTGTAAACTTCGAATATATGAGTCAGTATTGCTTCCATCACATAGCGTTGAACCTTTCTTACTATGAGCACAATGGGAAAATGACGAGCTATGATCTTTAACTGTGTGATTCCATTCTTTCATGATTCTTTTGTAATCCCTTAGAATACACGTTAGAATATCGTTATAATCGTGATCACTCTCCATTGTATTTCTTATCTCAGTACAACTAGAGGACTTCAAGTGGGAAACTTTAGAGGCAGCCGAGCTTGTCAAATATTCAGGTGTCGACATATGAAGATCTGCCTCGGGACATCCGTAAATAGGATTCTTTACCAATTCTGGTATATCAACCACCGTCGGTGCATTTGTGGTTAGAGACCCCATATTAGTATCTTCAGAGACAGTGACCGTATCAGAATCTGGTAAGTAACTTATTTTCTCTTCTGTTTGCACAGAATACTCGTATCCAGATAATGGTTTGCCGTAAAAAAAGTTTCCAATAAAAGGTTCAATACACACCGGTTTAATATCACGCGGGATATATTTAACCCGGCTATTTTTTCCCACATCGCTCACTGATTTCTTGCAAATTTTATTACGAAGCATTTCTTTCTCAAACAACGATATTTGATTGGCGTAGTCACTGAAGAGCGTGGTTTCGGATGCGGACCTTCTCAATAGCTTCTTCTTCCGTGCGGTGGCCACCACGGTATCATTTTTTCTGTAGTACCACGAATAGGAAGTACCAACACTAAGATTCGCTGAAGTTTTATGGAGGTCGTATTTACCATATTTCATGGTGTAGAGAACAGTGAAGTGTCACAAGCGATCGAGAGCTTGCACTGGCTTGCAGTTGGCAAATGAATAGGTACAATGCATTTCTTTCCGGTTGGTAGCTTCACTGACTGTCGCGTGCAATGCATCCACTGCACTAGATAAATGTACCGAGCCACATAGTGCGTGAGCTCTAGGTGGTTGGAGGGAGTATTGTACCGCACAAATAAGTAGAACACCACTACATTATTGTATTGGCACATTAAGTTTTTAGAGCGCAGCGATGGTATGGCATAGATGCATAGATACTCGTATTTATGCATGTGTTTTATTGAAACTAGTCATCCGTGACAGAATATATGAATTGATATCATTGAATCGAAATCTATTGTACGTCAGCACGTCTCATCATATTATGTCCGTAGTGTGTTAGAAGCTAAATGAGAATTAGAGATTTGGGGAAATGATATAAAATAACTTTCACAAATCGCTGCTTGCTTGTAATAGAGCAATCGTAGTTCATAGTAAATTTTAGCTATTTATGCTTGCTGAGAGGTTTATTATTATAGATGAGGCATACCATATGTCGGTAAGGGAATTTTTGTGTAGTGTAGATAGTTAGGTACTAACAGAGAAACCTGCTAATATTTGCTTGGATATTATAATATTGGACATTAAATATGAATATTAATAGTCCCTCCGACAGATTCTATTGGCCTAGTTTTGTAGTATATATACGTAGTTTGACTTACATTTCATTCTGTCGATCACAATCTAACGTTTGAAATAACCCATAGATAAAATACATCTGAGAGCTAATGAAATGATTACTACTCACAGTGAGTATAGATCCGAGTTCCTGCACGTAAACTCGTTCGGTCTGCATGAGCTCAGCGAGGACGTGACCGCGTCGTGACCGCCTTGCCTCTGAGTCCTCTCCGCCGGAACTCTCTGAGCCGCCTGACGTCTCCATCTAAACATTGGAAACAACGGTCTTAACCAAAACTATAAATAATGATAACTGAATTATCCTTTATTCCAATAGTGGGGAAGCGTCTTATCTATTGATTAATCCGCAACCGTCACTCACCACATGGATACAGGGGATATTACGGACACCAAAGCCAAATCTATTAACTATTAATAATAATAATAACTATTAATCAAATCTTTGATAACTTCTGATGAAATGTGTTTACAAGGTGTGTGTAACCATGTAATTATATACCTGCGACAGCACCATATAAACACCGTATGAGACTGTATATTATTATTTTAGTTTGGATTTAAAGAATTTTATTAAGTTTATTATATCTAGATGTTTTATGGTCAAAAATAATTCGCTTATGACATTTTTATTGTTGATTTTGCTATGACATTGGGTTTTTTTTATTGCTAGAGTAAAGGCAGAGAAATAGTGTAGCGTCTTTACACTAGAATACTATTTATAGTTATAAAGGTTTTTGAGTAAGAAGAAACCGATCATGTCATCATTAAGAAATTATAGTGCTGCATTCAAAATATGTATAAACTTGTTAATGTATTTTTCCTAGTAAATAACAATTAAGTAACTGCTTATAGGTAACCTTTTATCGAGTTTAAGTTATTCTCATCTGAGAAATTTAGGTAAAAGAATATCCGACAAATCAAAAGCGAACGAAATCAAAAGGAAAAAACGAAACCTAAATGAAAATCAAAACGAAACCTAAATGAGAACATGTTACTCACATAAGATAAATAAATATCATAAAGCTTGATATGGAACTTATTAAAATAAACTTACTGGTTTATGGTTTTCAGTTAAATCTTTGACAATCTTGTATCCTGTTCTGAGCATAATATTTAACGCATCCATACTTAACAATAAACAAAATTATAACAAAACTTAAAAACACTTCGCAAATGGAAAGTTATAATTAAGTCGTATGACGAACGTCTTTTTAAAATAATTCTGAGTGTAATCAGTACATTGAACGACAAATCCGAACACATGGTGTCTGTTAAAAGTATGTAAGAATAAGGAACTGATGGCACATGCACTGGGAAGTGGAACGGGATGAGAAGGGGCCGCAAGAATACGTTGGGCCGGAAAAAAAGTTGTTGCCACCACTTTTGTATAGTGACACCGGCACGGTAAATGCTCTACTTTATTTATTGGCAATAAACAGGACGTGTCGATCACGTCGCCGCCGCCGCGCCGCATCGATAAATTGATCCAAAAGTCACCCAAAAACTAATGAAGTCTTGTGCATGATTATTTTGTAAAAATGTCTACTTTCAGCAGACATTTATACACTATTGGGAATTAATGACACGTGTTATTTTTACTTACACGAGTAAATCAAAAGGATTATGTGGAACCGCTGCAAAATTTTGGGTTTCAAGAATTGCTACGAGCTTTAAATCTGAATGTTTTGTTAGTTTTGTAACATCCATGAAAGCAATGACTTCGTATTACGAAAGCAATAGTTTTGTACACGCAAGAAGATTGTCTATGAAAGAATAACTTTTGCATGCTTCTTCACCTAAGTGGTTACGAAATCTTTACATGACATTATAAAAATCTATGCTAATGGTGTGCTTCATTTCGTGCAAAGTAACGTTAGATTGTTTTTATATTTTTACCCAATGTATATCATTAACTATATTCACATTAATATTTACATACGACACTAGATAGCTGCAATTTTGTAACAGTGATATTTTGTAATTTATGACAACGACATCTATAAAACGCAGTTGCGCTGCGATTCCTGTATTAAATAGCTGGTTGGAGGAAGTAGAGCACTATTCGTACAGTTCACACTACAACGGTAATAAAGGACGGCCCCGTGCATTTATGTGCTGCAAGGCATCACTACACGGAGCACGTTGTAGGAAAGGTTTCTTTGTGTGCGTTTATGTGTATTATAAATTTTACATTAGTGTTGTATAATACTACCACCTGCCAACGTTTTCTTAGCTCTAAGGGTACACCACGTTTTACTCAACACTATTCATGTAAAATATTCAAAATGAGACGATTTCAATACTGTTTTGTCTCGCTTCTCTGAAACATATGTGGACTTGATATTTTTATATATATTTTTAGCATTTGACATGCTTAGCAACATACATTAAACACAAAGTGAAAAATGTGAAATCGTGTTTAATGTATGTTGCTAAGCATGTCAAATGCTAAAAATATATATAAAAATATCTAAATATTTATAGGGTTTGCGTCATTATTAGGTAAAATCTTAATTGTAAAATTAAGTTTAACTGGTCGGTATAATGTATGAAAATACTTCCGACAGATGGTGCAGGCGTCACCCAAAGACGTTAAGTATGAATGTGTTATCGAAATTAGCAGTCAGGAGCAAGGGTCACGATGGCTGAATTGGCAAAGCATCTGGACTGTATCCAAGAGATGCAGGTTCAAACTGCTCGTGACTGTTTTTTTCGATTTCACATTTTTCACTTTGTGTTTAATATATGTGGACTTTCTTTGTTTGTATGGATGAGCCCGGTATAAGCTTGGCACGTGCTTTTGAATATTTTTTTTTACCTAAACGAGGTTAAGAGTTGGTGGCCGTAAGAGGATTGTGAATTTGATTTAAAATGCAATTTAATTGCACGTAAAAATTTAGAAAGTGATACCTCAATGACAAATAAACGTTTTGCTTCTCCTACATTTGTGATTCGACCGCCTCATAGGTCGCCGTGTGGGGCCGGCTTTAGAATTATCCCACCCCTCTCTACCCACGGGAGTCGTAAGAGCCGACTGAGGGAATACCTGGGGAATGGGCAGCAGCACTCCCTCCAGTATTAACAACATCCACTGCGATCGTCAACCCGCCTGCCAAGCGTGGCGATTATGGCATTATCCCCCATGACGGGACCGATCGTTGTGGCGTTCTCTTGGGGAGGCCTATGTCCAGCAGTGGACGTTGAAAGGCTGATGGATGAATGGATGGACATTTGTGATTCGAGATGAAAATGATAATTATTTCCTTGTAATTCCCGAAATTTAATAGCTTTAAAGTTCGTATTCAAGCTCCATTTTTTATGGGGTGAAATTGCAAGGTTGGGCATCAAAATTATTTAATGGACTCTGTCCGACGTTCGGTTACTTTTTTCAAAGATTATTGTAATTTCGTTATTTTGATGTCAAAGTACTCGTAAATAGTACCTACCTAAATTCTCGGTAGAATATGTAGAAAAATGTTATTTTATTGCCAACGATTGCAGATCGTGGCCCGTAACTGTTATTAATAACGGTAATTGCTTTGAAAACGGTTATAAGGAATACTAAGGTAGGGTAGGAACAGTATATCCGCTGCCTACTGTGACAAGTTCATATCTCTAAACATTTGTAATTTTATAGTAAATATGTGCTAATTTACCAAAATATCACTGATAAGGTGTAAATTGGGTATTTAGTACTAGAATAAGTCTAAATCTGAATATAAATGGCATTTTTACCGCTACGGAGTTCTATTGCTTCGTCAGTTATATTCAAATATTTTTATTATTCCAAACGGTATACAGCCGATAAGAAGCAAAACAGTTTTTAAATGTCAGAATCATTTAATTACACTTTTGCGTGAAAAGTCAAGGTATTTTTAATTCATTATTTACGGTTTGTTCATATAACGTTTATACTTTAACTGAGGAATGTGAAACTATAACGAATTTTTCAACTATAGTATGATTACCCTAAACTTTCTGGGCTTGCAATACGCTTGCATTTTTTTATTGTGCAATCATTTATTAAACCTAGGTAGCATACTTATTTAGATAATAATTTTAACAAAATGAAAAACCGACTTTAAATTAAGACTTATATTATGGTTTTATCATGGATGCCATTGCCAGAACTGTAAAAAATGGGACCACACGGGAAGCACCAGGCTTTCAAATAAAAAAAGGATCATCAAAATCGGTTCACCCAGTCGAAAGTTCTGATAACAAACATAAAAAAGAAAACTACGTTTACGGAATCTATTAATTAATCTATTACTTGATTTTTATACTATCCCGACGTTTCGAATACTTTACAGCATTCATGATCACGGGTGGACTTAGATGGTAGGCGTCCAAAGCTGATATATCAGGCTGATATATCGTCGAGATAGTATAAAAATCAAGTAAACGCGATAGATTCCGTAAACGTAGTTTTATTTCAAAATATGTAAAATGCGCGAAATGTTAGAAAGTATTAAAAAGTCTTTCTTCTTTATTTGTTATAAGCAATCGAGTGCGTGAAAAGCTGCTCCAACTTCTGGGGCGTGGCGTTCTGGAGGCGACGGAATAAGAAAGGGGAAGTGCGACCTCTTTTATCCTGTAGTAAAAATTACAGGGCGTTAAATGGCCTCAAACTTTTAAGAACACAGACTAGTGGTTGGTGGATTAAGCATTTAGTTACACGATCAAAAGCAGGTTTATTACTTTACCGCAATCTAGTAATATAATCAGGTGGTAGAGATTTTTATTTAAACTATAATCCCGGGAACTTTCAGCCAGATTATAAAATGTTTTTTGAATTTGATAGCTCAACTTCTAAGGAAGGTTATTAGGTAATATCACGGGTAGTAGGCCCTTAAAAGCTGACCAAAGAGGGAAAATTCATAGAGAACGTTGAAAGAGAACGATGTATCAAGGCGCGAGTAGCCGACGAGAACAATGTTACCAAGAATAGCTAAATTGCGATCAATCAAGTCAAACCAGTGGATACAGTGAATTTCTTTTTAATTTTACGGGTTGCAGAGCCCATGTCTAGGTAGTATGCTATATGTGCGCCATTGTTAGCGACCATTGCCTTATTCTTTAAAAAATAGAAAACCTTCACTCTCTGGGGTTGCAGGACACGTTACCAACACTCCAACTCATACATTTTTTAGAGTTATTGTCAGCTATATAACCACTCAATTCGGAATCAGAATTTGTTTATTTGTAAAACATAGGTAAAATATAGATCTTAAATAATGGGTAGTTCACTGAGATTAATATAATTAATCAATTAAAATTAAACATGATGTACAATTAAATGAATATAAAACCAATGTCAATAACTGATCCATCCATCCATCAGCCTTTCAACGTCCACTGCTGGACATAGGCCTCCCCAAGAGAACGCCACAACGAGCGGTCCTGTGCCGACCGCATCCAACGGCTCCCCGCAGCTTTGACCAGATCATCGGTCCATCTGGTGGGGAGCCGTCCTAGGCTGCGCCGTCCGATACGTGGTCGCCACTCGAGAACCTTTAGTCCCCAACGGTTATCGTTTCGTCGAGCGATGTGGCCTGACCATTGCCACTTCAGCATGGCAACCCGGCGAGCTATGTCGGTCACTCTCGTTCTCCTACGGATCTCCGTATTATTCGATCACGTAGGGAAATACCAAGCATAGCCCGCTCCATGGCCCGCTGAGCGACTTTGAGCCTTGATATGAGGCCATCATTCAGAGACCACGTCTCTGTTCCGTATTTCATCACTGGTAACACACACTGGTCGTAGACTTTCGTTTTCAGACACTGCGCAATATTGGACGAGAAGATCTTCCTTAGCTTCCCGAACGCTGCCCAGCCGAGTTGGATACGTCGATTGACCTCTTTCTCGAAGTTGTGCCTACCTAACTGGACTGTTTGTCCCAGGTAGACATAATGGTCGACAACTTCGAGAAGCGCACTCCCGTCTAGGACCGGTGCTGAAATGACATGGACATTAGACATGACTTTCGTCTTGTCCATGTTCATTTTGAGACCCACTAGTCGGCAAACCCTGCTGAGATCATTGAGCATGGTGCCAAGGCCCTCCAGCGATTCTGCCATGACTACGATGTCGTCGGCATATCAAAGGTGAGTGATGTATTCGCCATTGATGTTGATGCCGAATCCGGTCCAGTCCAAAAGCTTGAAGACATCTTCCAATGCAGTGGTGAAGAGTTTCGGGGACATAACGTCTCCCTGTCTAACACCTCTCTGCAGTTGGATCGGTTTCGTACTCTTGTCCTGAACACGGACTGACAGGGTGGCGTTTCTATACAAGCACTTCAGCACTTCGATGTACCGATGTCAATAAATATTCAATAATAATAATAATAAAAGTATCATAATAATTTATCACTAAAGTATCCATTCAGTGAATAATATCATTTATTTATTAACAGAGTATGTAAAGACTTTTTAAAAATAATTAGAGGCATTTTTTTTATTTCACTGGGTATTTTATTAAATGCTTTAGGTGCTGTACCAAATACTCTCTTTTGCATTAAGCTGTATTGCATTTTATATTACATATAATTGATCAGCATAAATATTAGGTGCGTGTTGGACCTTTTCTTACATCTGTCACCTTTTGGAACAATTTCAGATTCGTTTTAACGAAAAACGCTGTTTCCATTATATACTCGTATCTACATTCCGGGAGAGTTCATATTTTTAAAGTTTTAAAATAAGGTAAACAGTTATCCGTTATTTTCAGACCAAAAATATATAGGAGGTCTAGGTATTGAGATATATATAGATAGATTATTTATCTAGTATTAAAGCAACAGACAATAAAACGACAATTATTAGAATTTTTGTCTGTCTATCAGTCTGTATGTTTGTTCGCGCATCACGCAAAAGTTACTGTACGAATTTTAATGAAACTAATATTAGGACTGCGTGATTGTTTGGTAAAAATCTGAATTGTAAAATTAAGTTTACCTAGTCGGTATAATGTAGACGTTAAGAATGAATGTGTTATCGAAATTCGCAGTTCCGAACAATTTGTCATTATGAAATGGCAAAGCATCTGGGATGGTATTCTAAGAGATGCAGGTTCAAATCCTGCTCGTGACTGTTATTGGCGATTCCCATTTTCACACTTTGTGTTAATTGATTGCTCTTGATTAAATTTAAAATCTGGTATACGTTTTATCCCGCTACTATTTCGGGCACCCGAGATATAACCTAAAAATCAAATAATATATGTAACAAATAATATACGAACCGATTTCGATGAAACTTATTTTGATTTCTCTTGATTAGATTTAAAATCTGGTATACTCGTACGAAGTTGCGGGCAAAAGCTAGTGAAATAATAAAATGAAACCGAGAATAAGAAAATTAGACATAAGTAGGTACCTACGAATAGTAAAATAAGAGAATTCCTTCTTTTCGAATTAATTAATTAGGAATATTGACAAGCATATATTTTCAGGAAATTAAGTATATTTGCGTTTATAGATTTTTGTATATCACCAATGGTTTTAAGTCGATATAGTATAAATGGATATACCTATGTTGAGTTTAATTCATACATGACCCTCGACAGTGTATGCACTTGATCTGATTGACCATATTATGCGTTCAATTGCCCCTTGTCGGGCTGCTCGGCTGTGATTCATTGAGATGCACATAAAACTTTGTCTATACATATTGTTATATTGCGGAATATAATAGAAGCACAGCTGGTAGAAGTTATATTTATTTTAACGATACGAAACTTAGGGTCGGTAAATAAAAATCTAAATTAATAGTATACTAGCCTTTGCCCGCGGCTCCGCGAACGAACAAACAGATAAACAGACACAAAATCTAAAAAAAATGTTTTGTGTTCAGACATGCCTATAATATAGCCTAATACAGTCATTTTGTCTTAAATATAATAATAATAATAATATTCCAGAGAGACGAGAGGCAGGTCTACCGTAATTGGGAACGGCCCGATGTAGATCTGAATGTCAGGGATCTTCCAGATGTTTATGCCACTACTACGTTTTGGCAAAACATCTGGTCGAGGCCTGTCATTCATGAGGAATGTGGCTGGATGCGAGATGTCAAATGATCATGTGAACATATTACTGATATGGAAGCAGTACTAATAACAACAAGTGATGTAACCAGTGCAGTCCGTTCTTTACCTAATTGGAAAACCGCGGGAATGGACGGACTGCACAATTTTTGGCTCAAATGGTTACGCAGTTCACATGCTCGTTTGGCATCTCAATTTCAGTTGTGTTTGACATCGAGGTCGTTACCACGTTTTTTAACTGTCGGTACGACCTACCTTCTCTATAAGAGTGGTAGTTCCACGGACCCCAAAAATTACAGGCCCATTACTTGCCTGCCTACAATATATAAGCTCCTTACATCCATTTTGACAGTAAAAATTTCTTCACATATTGTGAAAAATTCTATTTTGGCCAAATCTCAAAATGGATGTAGGAGCGGGGCACGTGGAACTAAAGAGCTCCTTATTATTGACACGGTCATAAGCCAACAGGTTCGTCGCGGCCGGAAAGAGTTGGTGATGGCCTGGATAGACTATAAGAAAGCCTATGACTCTGTTCCCCATACATGGCTCTTGAGGGTACTGGAGTTGTATAAAATTGATGCAACTCTACGTGCCTTCTTGAAGACGTGTATGGGGCAATGGAGAACGGCCCTTTACTATCCAGATCGTCGCTGGCTTCAGGTAGATGACGCACCAATAAAAATTGAGTGGGGTATATTCCAGGGGGACAGCCTCAGTCCATTGTGGTTTGGCCTGGCCCTGAATCCTCTTAGTACTTTACTAGAGAATTCAGGCCTAGGCTATCGGTTGCGGAGAGAGAGTCGGGGTCTATCCCACCTCCTTTACATGGATGACTTAAAGTTATTTGCCCCCACCAGACCCCAACTGATGGCATTACTTAAGGTAACTGAAACCTTTAGTAAGTCTATCAGAATGGAGTTTGGTGTGGATAAATGTGCAGTCTTACATGTAAAGCGAGGTGTCGTTGTGGAATCTGAAGGAATGCAACTTTCAGATTTCACACAACTCCGGTCTCTGTCTGCTACCGAGACCTACAAATATCTGGGTATGTTACAGGCGTTATACATCTCTGAGGCAGTCATGAAACAAAAGTTGCAGGAGCGCTTCTTTTGCCGCTTAAGAAAAGTACTTAATAGTCTACTTTCTGGCGGCAACAAGGTGTGTGCCTGTAACAGTTGGGTCATGCCTGTCTTGATGTATTCCTTTGGCATACTCAGATGGACTCAGGCTGAACTTGATACCCTTGATAGAAAGGTCCGCTCACTTCTGACTGCATACCGAATGCACCACCTGCGCTCATCGGTAATGAGGTTGTATATCCCGCGGAGATGTGGGGGTCGTGGTTTTTTAAACATCAAAACCCTTCATAACCGCGAGGTATACAACCTCCGAAAATATTTTCTCAATACTGACATGGACGTGTATCGTGATGTAGTTAGAGAGGATCAAGGATTTACTCCGCTTGCTTTGGCTAAAGAGAACTGGCACAAGCCTATAGTGCTTGGCATTGAGGACCGCAGGGAGGTATGGAGGAACAAGGAGCTGCATGGACGTTTTTATCGGGCCTTACATGGGCCTGATGTTGATTTTGCAGCATCTGTTTCCTGGCTGCAATTCAGTGATCTCTTCGGAGAAACTGAAGGTTTTGTCTTTGCAATAATGGATGAAGTTGTGATGACGAATAACTACCGAAAATATATCCTGAAAGATGGTACGGTTGACATCTGTCGGGCATACCACCGTCCCGGAGAATCACTCAGGCATATTGTTTCCGGTTGTACTCGTCTTGCCAACGGCGATTATTTGCACAGACATAACCAGGTAGCCAGGATTGTTCACCAGCAACTTGCTCTTAAATAAAATCTGGTGGAAATTGAAGTGCCATACTATAAATATGTGCCCGACCCAGTTCTCGAAAATGACCGTGCCACGTTGTACTGGGATCGGTCTGTCATTACTGACAGGACTATTGTTGCTAACAAGCCTGATATAGTGGTGATAGACCGATCAGAGCGCCGTGCAGTAATTGTTGACGTCACTATTCCGCATGACGAGAATCTCGTGAAAGCTGAAAAGGAAAAGCAAATGAAATATTTGGATTTAGCTCACGAGAATACCGACATGTGGGATGTTGATTCAACAATTATTGTTCCGATAGTCATATCGGTTAATGGACTGATTGCCAAGAGTCTCGACCAACACCTATTGAGACTCTCGTTGGACGGCTGGCTTAAGGGCTTGATGCAAAAGGCAGTACTCCTCGACACGGCACGTATTGTGAGGAGGTTCCTTACTCTGGAGCCCTAACCACCGGCAACTTGGTCCCAGCACCCGATGTCGGTGGTCTATCTATTTTATACATTTTTAAATTTGTTATGTTTACTCGTTTGTGTTTTTGTTTGTATTTTTATAAGTATGTAAGTATGTTTGTGTGAGTGTTTGTTTCTTTTCATAATATATTTAAAAGTGTATATAATGTGATATAAAATAAATAAAGAGAATAATAATAATAATATTAACTCTTTATTGTACACCAGAAAAAAGAAACAAGAAAATGTGTGTAAGTAATAAATTGATTAAGTACAATTGGCGGTCCTATCGCACAAGGCAATCTCTTCCGGACAACCATTGGTTGGAAACAAAAAAATAAATAAAAATTTTGGAAATAATGTTATGGCGTACACAATAATATGATATATACTAATTAGGTTGTAATAAATACTTATACATATATATATATATATATATATATATAATACACAATATGATAGATAAATAATGTACTATTACTTTAAAATAAAATTGATAATGTATAAACCTTAGCAATTGCCAAGGTAATGTTTCTTGACTAAGCTTTTAAATACATGAAGCGATTTAGCACGTCTAACATTAAGAGACAACGTATTCCACAATCGGAGCTTGAACTGAAAATGACATATCTAGGAATGAATAAATATCTTAAACTTTAGGTTATATATCAGGTTCCCGATATAGTAGCGGGATAAAATATATACCAATTTTTAAGTCTAATCGAAAGCTACCAAATAAATAAGTTGCATTAAAATCCATTCAGTAGTTTTGCGTGATGCGCGAACGAACAAACAGACAAAAAATAAAAAGTAAATTGTTACTTATGTGTTTAGACACGCCTGTATAGCTTAATACAGTATTTTTTTCTTAAATATCTTAAATGTACAGACACAGCTCTGTTACAGCTTTATAATAGTATAGATTTATTAAATTTATTATTACACCGAAAGACACAGGGTGCTCACAGACGCCGCCGCGCAGTCGTCCTGATGGTGAGCATCAGATATGCTCGAAACCCGGGTCCACGTAATCTAACCTAAGCGAAAGTTACTGCGGGTATAATAATAAATCTAGTATGTGTCAGTCTCAAGATAATTTTAATATATTTATTAATTTCATAATAGTATCGTTACTATAAATTATATCAAAGTGCGATAATGTGAAATCGAAAATAACACTAAGAAAAACTGTACCTCGTACTTGTGTATCCTACTCGTAACTGTTATTTTCAATTTCACATTTTCGCAATTTGTGTTAATTTATATGGGTAAGCATGTCAAAATGCTTAAAAAATATATCGAAATATTAAAATATTGTGATACTAATAAATAAACTAGCCAAAGCCTAGTGGTAGTAGCCTAGCCAAGCCACCGCCTACCATGAGTAAAGTTCTCTTCTCAAATCTCGTTTAAAGGACATGTCATAGCGCTCGAGAAAAACAGCAGCAGAGACATTTCAGAGCCAAGTACGCTGTAGAAAAGAGAGCAAGGATGTCATCACTATTGACCGGTAATTCGAAGCGTCCCACCGATCACACCTTCTGGGAATCGGGTGAACATGGGCTACTCTCCACGAAGCTGGGACGAGGACTTTGCTGTCGGTACGAGGAGACGGTACAGGCACGTAAGGACGGGACACGTCCGAAGAATTAGCGCAGGTATGCCATAAAGAGTACTCGGCTTATGGACGTTCAGCAGCCGCAGCTCCCACGTGAACGCACGCTGTCTAATGTAGATTTCAGGCAAGGAGCTTTCTCACCACGGCACTGTAGGTAGTGCAGCCGCTCCGGCGTCTAAAGTAGAGTTGGAGGCAAAGACTTGGCCCAAAAAATCAATTTTAACAACAACGTTTCTCTTAAGCACTATGGGCCATGTTGCCATCCTGTTTATGCAGTGGTGGGAGACTAGAATGGCAGACGTTGCCCTGTGCTACCTTGGCGAGCGAAAAAGCACGGCTCCCAGGAGAACAGCTTCCGAGCTACTTGCTAAGTCTAGAAACATGTTTTCGCCTTAACTTCGGCAATGGCCCTCTTGTTGAACCTGGGAGCAACATTAAATATTCACTTTTCTTTTTGGCGTTCGGATCCTGCACTGTTCCAGGCCAGGAATGTGGACTGTTTCTAGCGTGTAGCAGCCCTGCAAACTTTGTTAAGTCATGTACGGTTACAACCGCCAACCGGTATTTTTGTGTTAGGGATGAATTTCATCTCTATAAGCACAGTTTCCGTGACATAGTCCGCACAGACGTCAGGATTCCTACAGGAAAAATATAGCTGCTTTCAAGGGTAGGAAGAGGAACTCACGAGGAAGTTCATCCCAATCTGCTAACTTGTACTGCCTGACTCTGCGAGACCCTTTCACTAGACAACGATTGGTCCTAGCAATAGGGCCTGTGCAGTGGACCAGGCAGTGATTGGATGATCCTAAAGGAACATCGACCATCACATTTTCACTCTTCTTTTTGAGCATGACTTTTACAATTTTAGAGAGTTCAGGGTGTGGGAAAGAGCGCAGTGAGGTGCAATAGTACCCCGAAAAACGCCGGAAGACTATAGGGCACGGCACACGAGCTGAAACGAGATAAGGAAAGGCCCCTGGTGCAATTGGGTTTGGTGAATATTCACATTATATATCAATAAAAATTTGATCTGATTGGGCTAGTATGACCAATTACAATGTTTAAATTATATTATTTAATGTTTAACATTATAACGACTAAATAATGCTATCCAACTGTTTACAAATACTCTCTACCACAATCATGGTTATTGCGATGTTGATATTAGTTTACATACAATGTATGAAGTATATGAATAGCGGTAAAACAACTATTTTAAAGTTCATCTAATCTCGTGATTTACACGTTGGACATACGAGTGTCTAGATGATTAAGAATTTCGCATTAATCTGAAAAACATAAATCAAATGTTGTAAAGCTACAATCTAAAGAAGTATAAAGGTACAACTTAGGTGGCAAACAGATTTGTAAATAATATTTTTAAATAACCCCAGGAATAACAGTTGCGCAACTGCGTAAAATAACTGGAACGAGCTGCCGTTACAACGACCGTTACTGTAATCACTGTTATACGAAACATGTATTACTTTAGTAGAATTAATGAAAATTCCATAAACTATGTAGATTATATAAAAGAAAGTGGACAAGCTATTAAGAAACATCAGTTTTAAAATACAATTGTTTTTGGTGAGGAGGGAAAATGAGCCTACCGCATACGCCGCTATCCAGGGAGACAGTGTGGGGCTCTCACCCACTAACAACGTGCCGTGCGCCGTCACCCTGCCATACTCGGTAGACCACTAGTACCGCGTATAATTCACTTCAGTGGTCCGCGCGGCGGTTAGCCTACTTGCTGCGGCTCTCTTTCTGAGAGCAACGTCCCCGCGCTTCGTGGCAGGCTCTAAGCAGGCAGAGGACAATCCACGGTCCGACCACCCGCGGCCTAAGGCGGAACGGCCGGCCTAAGCCCGGCGACGTTGAATTAAGCCAGAGGAGATTTAGATTTTTAGAGTTTTCGCCACCTCCTGCCTCGAGAACATCCTCGCAAAAGTCGGAGACCACAATCCAATTCCAATGATGGTTCTGACAACTGCCGGCACTGACAGGTCTTCTCAGATAACTGCAGCGAGATTACAGCACTTCTCAGTCTAGGCCAGGCACGACTTGAGCCTCTGCTACGCCGACTGCTCACTCGCAGTGGCGGTAGTCTCCTGCTCCTAGCGACCGGAACTTGCGAAGACGAGGTACTTGCGAACAACAGTGCAGCAACAGTGCAGCAACAGTGCCCCTGGACGCTGAAAGGTGCGAACCCCGCGCTGCCACCCTGCCCATTCCTTCAGAATACTGAAGCCTATGGCTCGAAGACTGCCTCGAGGCATTTCCAGCCGCGCTCTCTAATAAATAGGTGATTGTTACGTGGAAAATGGCTATTCCACGAAAACCATTAATTTATCAATTAATTTACACGAACCATTTGGAGCCACTTTTAATCCCCTCAGAACTCAAAAACTATTTCACATAAACATGTCAAAATAGGCTCATATATCATCATATAATTTATATTATACCCTTCGCAAGTTATAAAGCTGTAAGTTCTTATTTTATTCTTCCGAAAATTTGGTTTGCTAGTAGAAACTAGCCATCGAAATAGGGCTCTTCCATGACTGTTTTAGTAGATACTTTATAATAATTCGTATATTAGAACTAGCCAAGTCAGACCTTAGGCTGCAATATAATATCCTAAGTTATAAGAAGAAATGTTATTTTAAGTTGTTATAAAATATTTTATATTATCTATACTTATTATAAAGCTGTAACAGAGCTGTGTCTGTACATTCAAAACATTTGAGAAAAAATTAATGTACATAATAGGCTATATAGACGTGTCTAAACAAAAACATTTTTTGTTAAATTTTTGTCTGTTTATCTGTTTGTTTGTTCGCGCATCACGCAAAAGCTACTAGGCGGATTTTGATGTAGCAAACAAGCAGGCAAAAGCTAGTTTTTAGGTAATATCTCAGGTTCCCGATATAGTAGCGGGATAAAATGTATATCAGTTGTTAAGTCTAATCAAGCTACCAAACAAAAAAACGTTGCATCAAAATCCGTTCAGTAGTTTTTTCGTGATGCGCGTGCAAACAAATAGACAAACAGATAAACAGACAAACAGACAAAATAATCTAAAAAAAATCGTTTTGTGTTTAGACACGCCTATATAGCCTAATAAAGTAAATTTTTATCAAATATCTTAAATGTACAGACATAGCTCTGTTACAGATTTATAATAGTATATAGATAGTATAGATAGATAGAAGTATTGCGATATTATGTGTAAGTATGTAAAAGTAAATGTCCCCCAGATCCAAATACGTATGAATTAAAAAGGTTTTTTTTAATAGTAAACTGGCCACTGAACTTTAAACAGATTAGCAAAATATAGGACACAGTCAAACTATACCTATTACATAATATTTTTGATCTATATTTTAGCACTTGACATGCTCAGCTACTCATAAAGTACAAATTATAAAATACTTTCTGATATTTACGCGAATGTTACACATTTTGAAATAAAACTACGATTACGGAATCTATCGCGTTTACTTGATCTTACTCCTATCCCGACGTTTCGAATACTTTACCGCATTCATGATCACGGGTGGACTTAGATGATAGACGTCCAAGGTTGATATGTTATTTCAACGGTTTCATCTACCCACAGTATATGATTTTACAAAATTTTTGGTTTATTTATTTTAACCCACCTAATATTCGTTTAGAAACACAGTGAAAATATCTACTTCAAATGTTTATGCTTACAATGTATGAGACTTTAAATTAGTATATTAAAATGAGTATAATACTCCTCTTTAAATTGTAAAACTTTTGTTTTTATTTAGTGCTCAAAAATTCTACCACAAACTACCAATTACTACCAGTAAGAAGACAATCTTGGTTTTTAGTTTATATTATTAAATATATTGATTTTGCCAAAAGCTAAGACCTTTGACTTTTCTGGCCGGATCTTTCTCAGTCAGGCCGCGTTCCGATCCGGTGGTAGCTTCTTAGTCTTAGCTTTTGGCAAAATCAATATATTTAATAATATAAACTAATAACCAAGATTGTCTTCTTACTGATAGTAATTGGTAGTTTGTGGTAGAATTTTTGAGCACTAAATAAAAACAAAAATTTTACAATTTAAAGAGGAGTATTATACTCATTTTAATATACTAATTTAAAGTCTCATACATTGTAAGCATAAACATTTGAAGTAGATATTTTCACTGTGTTTCTAAACGAATATTAGGTGGGTTAAAATAAATAAACCAAAAATTTTGTAAAATCATATACTGTGGGTAGATGAAACCGTTGAAATAACATATCAACCTTGGACGTCTATCATCTAAGTCCACCCGTGATCATGAATGCTGTAAAGTATTCGAAACGTCGGGATAGGAGTAAAATCAAGTAAACGCGATAGATTCCGTAAACGTAGTTTTATTTCAAAATACAAATTATAATTTGTGAATAAGGAAAAAGAGTATTTTAGTACGAGCGGAAATCGAACCTGCGTCCCTTCCTTTCCGGGGAAGCACTTCTTTCTTTTGTACTAAAATACTCTTTTTCCTTATTCACAAATTATAATTTGTACTTTATTACATAATATCTTATATAACATATTCATTTATTATACAAGAATTTGTATATAAATTTATTCTCACGGTAGTTTTTTATGCTATGTCAATAACTTACGTTTGCTGTAATTAATTAAAGTTATAAATAAATACAATTTCAACAGTGATCTATTGGCACGCATCCATAATAAAATATATTAATTACTTATAGTAGTCGCGGGTAGAATTTAGTCAGAAATTGAAGTTGAGTTACTAGTTACGAATATAGATACTAATTTAGTTAAAACTGTGGCTTCGACCACGTGGAATTAATTTGTAACTACTTGACTAAGTTAACACAAAGTGCGTAAATGTGAATTCGAAAATAATAGTCAAGAGCAGGATTTGAACCTGCATCTCCACGTCACCCAACACATTAAGACGGAATGTGTTATCAAAATTCGCAGTCTCGAGCAATGGCCACGATACCTGAATTGGCAAAGCATCTGGGACGGTATTCCAGGAGATGCAGGTTCAAATCCTGCTCGTGACTGTTATTTTCGTTTTCACATTTTCGCACTTTGTGTTAATTTATATGGCTAAGCAGTCAAATGCTTAAAAAATAATTTCTTTGTATTTCTGTCTAAGAGAAACTCACTGGACTAGGAACAGAAATGGCCCCAAAATGGACCCCTGTGGCACACCCATCGTCATGACAGACCCAAGCGATAACGAGCCATTAACATCGACCCTTTGAATTCTGTTGCTTAAATAAGAAGTCAAAATCTCGAGAGCCCTGCTCCAACACAAACACAACGAGTTGCTTGGTACCGACCCGCTCGGGCCCTTTAATAAGTGAGTACCCAGCCCTACCACAAGTAATGCAAAGGGTGATAATTTTATTGCTTACTTTTTTTATTGCCAACGGTGACAGACTTGACGATAAGTGGTAATCGCCGCTCATGGATTTTGGCAACACCAGAGGCAAAGCGAAGCCGAATCATAGAGTAAAGTGCTCTTCTCAAACCTCGTTTAAGGAGGGACAAGTCGTAACGTTGCGGAAACACCGCAGCAGGAAGTTCATTCCAGATCTTACACGTACGTGGTAGAAAGGAACGCTGAAAACGAACCGTCTTGGATGAGATCATCTCCAGGTGGTATGGATGAACCCTGCTACGACATTTGGTGGTAAAACGGCGATGTTGGTACCACCTGAACAGTTCCTCAGAGCACTACCGAATGAAGAATCGATAGAGTACACAGAGAGTCCCAAAGTCTCTCCGCCGCCCCAACGACTCTACTTCATTCATCAGATTAGGATCATCGACAATTCAAACAGCACGCCTTTGGAGGGAGTCAAGTGGGTCGAGTTGACATTTTGTTGCGCCTGCCCAGAGATGTGAGCAGTACTCCACGTGAGGGCGCTGCCTCGGTATGAAGTACCGCTTGGCTCTGTTTAGGACGCCCAGTTTTTTGCTCGCCAGTTTGGCTTTGTCCTCCAAATTACTCCCGAACTGGACTTTGCTGGAAATTTCGATGACGAGGATCCCAATACCCTCGGAGACCGGGAGAGTTACCTCTAACTGGGGCTCCACGACAAAAGCTTCACTTTTTGTGGTGAACACGCAAATCTGTGTCTTCGTAGGGTTGAATTGAACCAAGTTCTTTTCTCCCCATTCCGAGGCTCACCCTAGAGAGCACTCTACTTCAGACACAAGTTGGTTCCGTCTCTCCTCCAGCATGTTCCGAGGGACTTTTTGATTACCGGTATATCACGCATCACCCGTACTGTCATCCGCATAGCAATGCATACTCTCTATTGAGAGCAAGTCATTGATATGCAGGATAGACAATGTTGTTGGGAAGAGCACCGACCCTTGAGGTACATCAGCATTAATCTCCATGGTATCAGAGCAGCATCCATCTACTTTGACTCTGATGCTGCGACCATGGAAGAAGCCGGCGATCCATTTGCAGTGCCCCACGGGGATTCCATAAGATGGTAGCTTCGATAAAATGGCTTCATGCCAGACCTTGAAGATTGACCGCACGTTGCGTAACGTGGATTTCAGGCATGGAGCTTTCACAACGCGGGATGGAGGGTGGTGCAACCGCTCCGACGTCCTTTACTTCCCTTACATGCCTCGTACGATATTTTCGGGAAAGAATGGGCTGATGATACTTGTATTTTTAGTCCGTCACCACACGGACATCGTACGGTACATTTTAGAATATTAAGAAAGAAGACGTTTAACTAATAACTAATAACAGTTTACAAAACATATTGCGCTAGAAATGGCTAGATAGAAAATAATAATTAAACACTTTCGAATCATAAAATATTTACACAGGAATGTGTAATTTGTGTGTAACTGTTTTGTGCAAAAATGATATTTTTAGATGATATTGTATCAAAATTAGTGATAAAATCAAGGACTGCAATGCCTTCGAGTTTGATCCGCAGTCTAAGGTCGCGTTTATTTGTTCATAAATAGTGATCGGCTCGGTATAGGAAAACATCGTAAGGAAACCTTCATGCCCGAGATTTTCTCAGTGGCTTGCGAAGTCTGCCAAACCTCACTGAGTCAGCGTGGTGGACTATGGCCTGAATCCCTCTCACTCCGAGAGGAGACCCGTGCCCAATAGTGGGACAGTATTGGGCTGACAAACGAATATTGTATCATTACCTACCTATTGCTATTTAGTATTTTACATAAATACTAGCCTTTGCCCGCAGCTCCGCCGCTTTATTTTAGGTACATCTTAGGTTTTCGATATAGTAGCGGGATATTTGATTTTCGATAATGTAGTTTTTATCAGTTTTAAGTCTACTCAAGAGCTATCAAATAAAAAAGTTGCATCGAATTCCGTTCAGTAGTTTTTGCGTGATGCGCGAATGAACAAACAGACAAAAAATATTGTTTTGTGCTCAGACACGTACAGTCATTTTTTCTCAAATATCTTAAACCACCACCACCCACACAGCTCTTTTACAACTTTATAATACTTAGGATGCTTTATAGTCACAGTCTTTAGTCGAGTCCAACATAATATTATGCAATTATACTTAGGTATATACATATTACTACCTACTAGCGTTCGCACGCGACTACGTCTGCTTACCCTTTAGAATTAGGTCCAGAAAGAATTTAAAAATGTAATTTTAAATAGATACTAATTAATGTGGCGTAGAGTGATGTATTCATATTACGAAACCTACGCCGACGGAGTCACGGGCAGAATCTAGTATGTTTTAAATGAAATTCTCAATATAATAATCATATCTATTTAGATATAAATTCACATTAAATTGGTTAAAGCAGTTTGGCAAATAACGTATACCAAACACAAAGTGGTAAGCATGTCAAATGCTAAAAATATATATAAAAATATCTAAACGTATACCAAATTTTTAAGATAAAAGTGTTGTCCTTTGTAGATGGAAGTATTGTCGTAATTTTTTTAGAAGATCAGCCAATTAATATATGGCTAATTGTTATTTAAACAGCGTATGCCGTGAAAATTTTCAAGAGACACGATTTTTTTCGACTTATGAAAATACTAAAACCTACCCACAACAAATTATTACAACGCCTGTTTCAAAAATTTGTTTATTTATTTGTGATCTTTTCAGTTAGTTGTGCATGACTTGTAACGTTCATGATAATAACCAAATCCGCTTAGTGTATGCTCAAGAGACGAGGAGAACAAGAACAGCTACCCCATCCTGAATATATCGACGTGTATTATTTCTTATTATAAACGTCTAGTTACTTGTACCTAGGTGACAGCAAGCCGTATTTAGTAATAGGGGTTAAAGTATGAAATTGCCGTTTTATTGTAATAGGTACTTCGAATTGACATAGAACCTTCATGATTTGAGATTTTTGAGTGAAACTTTTTCAAATGGTACCTATGAGGTTCTTCTTTCAAAAAATGTGCAACATTCGATTATCGACTTTATTCAGCTTAGACAAGAAAGATGGATACTTCGAAAATTCGAGTGATTTTTGAATACGAGTTCCGACGCGGAACTAACGCTGCAGAAACAGCTCGCAATATCAATGTTGCGTTTGGAGAGGGGACTGCTAATAAACGCACCGTGCGATTTTGGTTTAAACGCTTTCGTGATGGAAATTTTGATTTGATGAACAAACCACGTGGAAGACCGCCCACACGATGACATCTAGCAGATGTGAAAACATCAACAACTTGACAAAGTGGAGTACTTTCAAAACGAATCAAACAAGTATAAACTCGATATAGTTGCGTCGTTTCATTACAGAGTTACTGTGGTCACCTTCCAGCTCCATCGTCAGGCTCTGGATACCATCTAGAGACAAAGTACTCGTCAAGACAAATCATACGAGCCCAAACTCGATGGAGTTATGTCGTTTTATAGCGAAGTTCCTATGGCCACCTTCTAGCTCCATCATCAGACCCTGAATACCATCTAAAGACAAAGTACTCGTCAAGACGAATCAAATGATTCCAAACTCGATGGGGTTGCGTCGTTTAATTACAGAGTGACTGTGGTCACATTCCAACTCCATCATTAGGCCCTGGATACCATCTAGACACAAAGTACTCGGCAAGACGAATCATCCGAGCCTAAACTATATGGGGTTGCGCCGTTTCATTTTAGAGTTCCTATGTCCACCTTCCAGCTCCATCATCAGATCAGCTCCATGTCATCATAATATTGCATTGTCACGCGATCTACACATGTCATGCGTGTAAAATTTCAGCTCAATCGGAAACCGGGAAGTGTGTCAAATTGGCAAGTGTGGGGCCTTCACCCACTAAAGAAACCCGCCGTGTGCCGTCTCTCCGCCTTTATTGGCGGGCCACTGGAACTATGTTACATTCCTTCGGTGGTTTAACCCCTAATATTAACTGATAAGTAACACTTAAGACTAACAATAAGTAATAACAGTGGACAAACACTCACTGTAGGGGCATTACTAAATTTCCATTTCATCTCTTCGATGACCTGCACCCACCCGGCCTGGTAACTCTTCCTGAGAAATCTATGATGTCCATAATGTGGTCTTATTTCCACCTCTGCTTCAGAAGGTGGAGTTGTTGAAGTTATACCAAGCGGTTGGCACACCCCTATTATTCCCGTCGATGATATTTTGTCATTTATCACTGCACTATCACCATTAATTTCTATTGGCCCTGATGAAGTCATTATGATACTAGTAGTTCTTCACATAACACTGTAAGCACATTTATCGCGATTGCCCCGTGATTGTAGCACACATTCTGTCTTTACAATGAATCCACAGCACACATATAATTATAAACAAACAAATGACAACAGTTTAAAACAGTAAATAGTGATGATATAATAATATTGATACGCAAACTATGTCCAACATAAAGGGGTCCAAGTGTATTTTTCCGGTAACGTTTAAATAATTATCATTTAAATAATTATAATTATCATTTTTGTTGCCAGCCGAATCTCACTTGTACCAAAATATACCGTTTAGTTAACAGTAATTTTTGATATATACAGTAATTATAGATCAAAATGTTTAAAAATAAAAAAACCACGCCATCAAATAGTATGAATTTTATTTGCAAAACTAAACTTACTATATTGGATGCATGTAAATGCGTTCCGATGTTCCGCCCTCTGCGTTGGTAGTTAAGACAAATGTGATAAGGAGATTGGGTATGTCTAAAAGATAGTACTGTAGCTCAGTGGATTAGAGCACTTCCCCGGATAGGAAGGGACGCAGGTTCGATTCCCGCCTGTACTAAAATACTCTTTTTTCCTTATTCACAAATTATAATTTGTACTTTAACAGTAATTTATTTTAGTAAATGACATGTTAATATATAATATATAGAATTGTTCTATTCTTAAAGCTTTTGAAAGTCAATGAAGCGAAATGTGAAAGTGTATTAAATCTATCTCAAATCGTTTAAGGTATCTATGTATTTCTATATATTTTTATTGAATGAATTATTTTTTTTATGATGAGTAACACATAATTTTTTTAGTATTGTAATAGTTGTTGAGTTATTGTCTCAAGTGTAAGTATAAATATGATTATTCCATAATTGACGATTAAGTCACACGAATACACGGAAAACATCACTAAGTTGTGATAGATCACCACGTCCTCATAGTGGTCATCAAAACTAACGAAAACATATTCGATTGACCTGGTTGATGGATGTGTATAGTTACCGCTTCGCTTATAGCGAATCGCGACTAATGTTTTTGTTAGTGTCGATCATGGAGCATTAAGAACAACCGGTCTCGCAGAAACGAGCAGGAAGTGGGACAAACGTTGTAGAAACTCGAAACTTTAACATGCACGTCGGCAGGCGACCTTCAGATTTTAATAAAATGAAAAGTTAATGACCGAATTCTCAAAACACTCTCTACTATCATGTGTCAGCGGATACTTCCAAGTCTAAGTTAAAATGTTTCATAGACTTTGAAGGACGCTTAAACAATTTTATAGATCTTTAATTATCCAATTAGTGGCAATAAAGCATGATTATTCAAAAACTGCCTCTGTGGTGCAGCGGTAGCGTGAGCGACTGTTGATCATGAGGTCTCGGGTTCGATCCCGGGTCGGGCAGTGTTATTGAGCTTTTTCGCAAAAAGAAAAATTCTTAGTAGCAGCCCGGAGTTTGGAAATGTGCTCAGTAGACGGCAATAGGCTCGCCCCTATTACGTGGGATTTAAACATAGCTGGTGTTACATAATTATATTCACTTAATCAACTTCATAGAGCAAAGTTATGTTTACTATAATATTTATCTTAGAAACTGTGATGTCCAAATAGCTTAATTGGAACACTCAATAATTTGAGCATAATACATAAAACATTAGGATATGTACCACGGAAGTACAGTTACATCACATGCATAAATGTGACAAGATGCGCACGCGAGTAAATAATTTGACCTGTGACCTAAAACTTTATCATTTGTGGTTTGTAGGTATATTTCATTCTGACAGTTAGCTATAATAATCATCGCATTATTTTAATAATATTATTATTTGCATTCGCAAAATTGTTTATGCTGCCAATCAATGCACTCATAAATACTAAGTAAGTCTAGAAAGTTGAAATTGGAATAAATGTTAAATTTAATATAAGATAACGTAAGCATCCGCTACGAAACGATTTTTGAATATTTTATCTTTGAGATGACAAAATGCTACGGCGTCTTTTTTTATGCAAGTTTTTGCTTTATGAAGTTAGAACAAGGAGATTTAAAATCAAGCTAGGGCATGAATAAATCGTGATAAGTTTTGTTGTTTGGAATTTTGGATATACAGATTTAGTGAGAGGTCAAACCAGTGGTATAAAATACGGTTTGAATTACGGATTTTAACATCGGTTTTTAATTAAGGTTTTTATCGTCACATCTACGACAAAAAAGGAATAGGGACTTTTATATGAATACTATAAACTAACATTATTTTGCTACACACAAACACACAGTTTAAAAAAGTCAGAGGTGCGCCGTCGTTCAGATTTGGACATTTTTGGTTATGCTATATCGCAATAGCCACGATAAAAAAAATAAAAAAGAATTTATAATTAAAATAATTAATTTTGCGCTCAATTACCATACGAACCGCTGTTCAATAGTTGTGTATGTGTTGTCGATAGTATTTTGTTTGTGTCAAACACGGCCTGTGACGTCATACGGCGTTCTTGGTTCGTCGTAAAATCATATATTTTTTTTAATTTAAAAGTATTAAGTTCTAACTTCAATAACGAACTAGTTTCAATATCCGTATTTTCACGCGATAATTATATTCGTCCTACATATTTGTTGGTGTGAGTTCTTTTAAATTATCTTTGTTGCATCCATATTTATATCAATAAAATTAAATGCGTGTTCGTAAATACTATGTGAACATTAAACACAAAGTGAAAAATGTGAATTCGCAAATAACAGTCACGAGCAGGATTCGAACCTGCATCTCCTGGATACCGTCCAGATGCTTTTCGGTATAATGTATGAAAATACTTCCGACAGGTGGTGCAGGCGTCACCCAAAGACGTTAAGTATGAATGTGTTATCGAAATTAGCAGTCAGGAGCAAGGATCACGATGGCTGAATTGGCAAAGCATCTGGACGGTATCCAGGAGATGCAGGTTCGAATCCTGCTCGTGACTGTTATTTTCGAATTCACATTTTTCACTTTGTGTTTAATGTATGTTGCTAAGCATGTCAAATGCTAAAAATATATAAAAATATCTAAATATTTATAGGGTTTGCGTCATTATTAGGTAAAATCTTAATTGTAAAATTAAGTTTACCTGGTCGGTATAATGTATGAAAATACTTCCGACAGATGGTGCAGGCGTCACCCAAAGACGTTAAGTATGAATGTGTTATCGAAATTAGCAGTCAGGAGCAAGGGTCACGATGGCTGAATTGGCAAAGCATCTGCACGGTATCCAGGAGATGTAGGTTCGAATCCTGCTCGTGATTGTTATTTTCGAATTCACATTTTTCACTTTGTGTTTAATGTATGTTGCTAAGTATGTCAAATGCTAAAAATATATATAAAAATATCTAAATACTATGTGAACCTCAAAATTACGCTATCGTTGTATAGGGTATTTCAGCAAGAACTTTGTTTTTTAAATCAAAATAAAACAATAAATTTAGATGATAATGATTCAAAATTTTATTGTATTACAATAAGGGTTTGGCAATTGTGAATGTCAAAATTTGTCATCATAATATCTGATAAATGTCTACCACGACCACGGTTACAGTCACCGAAACAATGAATTTATTGCAAACTAAATTTGCCGATAGCATAATTTCACGAAATTCAACTGTTAAGTGGCCAGCTCGAACATGTGATAAACCCAGCATTTTGTCAAAAAGTGATTAAAAACTGTGAAAGAATCGACATTTGTAACCGTGGTCGTGGTGGACATTTATCAGATATTATTTATCATTCATAATTGCCAAACCTTACTTATTGTAATACAATAAAAATTTGAATCATTATCATCTAAATTTATTGTTTTATTTTGATTTAAAAAACAAAGTTCTTGTTTAAAAACCCTATATAAGTGTGTAGATCCTAAGCAAAGTGTACCTACATCAACTGCGACGAACGCCTCTCTATAAGATCGTAAACATAGTGTAGGTACATCAACTGCGACGTACGCCTCGTTTGTGCATAAAACTGCTGAAATATGACTTCATTTACACACTTACAGTGTCCCTACATGTCGACACGTGATGATCTTGGTTGAAAAGTTAGCTTATGATATTTAGAGATGCATATGGACATTTCTTTGAAACGTCAATACGGAATTGGTTCAGCTGTACAATTTCATAGAATGTACGGTAGCTGCATACATTCTACGATTTTCAACTGAATTGTTATCAAGCTGAGACTTCTACCTTAGTATGAGGTTTAGATAAATTAACAGAACAATAATATACACTAACATCGAGCTACGTTGTAGGCATACCAGTTACTAGCAGCTTGCATACATGTATTTTTTTCATAAACGAATATTTGGATCATCCATCCATCCATCAGCCTTTCGACGTCCACTGCTAGGACAATGGCCTGGATGGTAATATTTGGATATTACCATTGATTTATTTTGCTACATATATAATGTATTAAATCAAATCATAACTACGGTTTAACTAAGCCTTTGCCCGCGGCTCCGTCGCAGCCAAAAGTTTTCGGTTACCTATATCTCAGGTAACCGTTATAGTAGCCGAATAAAACGTATACCAATTTTTAAGTCTAAACAAGAACAATGAAACGAAAAGTGTTAGTAAATCCGTTGAGTAGTTTTTGCGTGAAGTGTGAACTAACACACAACAAATAAACAGGCAGACAAAAACCACACCACCCACATTGCCTAATTTAATTTTTTTCTTCCATATCTTCAATGTACAGACACAGCTCTTTTACAGCTTTCAGTACTATATACATATACAAATATTTATGACCAGTTTACAAGAGGTAAATTGTAAATGGAGGCAGTACTTTTTTTTTTGTTATGGCGGGAAAAAATGTTCCTAACCGCATACCCCGTCGTTCGGGTCAACGAACAGGGTAGTGTGGGGCCCTCACCCTCTAAAGAAACCCGCCGTGTGCCTTCTCTCCACCTTTGTTGGCGGGCCACCGGAACCATATTGCATTCCTTCAGTGGTAGCAGTGATGGCCTAGCGATATAACCAAGAACTGTAAATATCGGTATCTAGTCTGAGGTCGAGATTGTGCAAAGCAAACACCTCTAATCTTCCAAATTTTCGAATTTTATGTGTTATTGCCAAATTATCACTGTATGGTTAAGGAAAAAATCGTGGCAAAAGCAAGCCTGACAGATTTTTTCGACCGCTAGTGAGGACTGCCAACCCGCACGGAGCCAGCATAGTGGCCTATACCCTTCTCAATGAGAGGAAATCCGTGTGCAATAGTAGGACAGTAAAAAAATTGCAATAACAAATTCTTACCATAATTTGCCGTGTGGGGCCGGTTCCACCCCTCTCCACCCATGGGAGTCGTAGGAGCCGACTGAGGGAATATCGGGGGGAGTGGGCAGCAGCACTCCCTCGAGTATTAACAACATCCACTGCGATTGCCAACCCGCCTGCCCAGCGTGGCGATTACGGCACTATAGCACAATTTGGGGAGGCCTGTGTCCAGCAGTGGACGTAGAAAGGCTGATGGATGGATGGATGGATACCATAATTTAAGTACCAACAATAAAATATTATTAAGTATATTATTTAAGCAAATACGTCTACGTTGTTTTTGAAAAATTATGAGCTGCTTTAAACGTCGCCACCTTAACGAGAACAGGAAACAAAAAGTGGTAAAAAAATAAAATAAAAAGTGAGTAGTAGATATACTATAGCTACGAAACAGGTTTCACGTGCTTTTGCCATACCATATCCTCGACTTAATCAATACCTTCATACGTGACTACCACAACAGTAATTACCCTAAACCTGACTTTATGAAAGTTGTTTCTTACAAACATATGAAGTGTCGGTTGGCAGACCGGCATGCTACGAGTATATGTTTTCAATATCTATATAAAAAAAATAAATGATAGATGTCTGACGTTAGGCGCGCATCAAGTAAATGCTTCAGGATGGATTTCATTTAAGTTTTCTTAGTTTTATTTCTTAGAGACGTCAAGTCTCTAAGAAATAAAACTAAAAACCTTATCCAAATTATCCAAAAAAGTGTCATATCTATCTATAGGTACTCTTATAAAACTGTAACATAGCTAATATGTTTGTACATTTAAGATATTTGAGAAAAAAATACTGGAATAGGCTATATAGGCGTGTCTAAACACAAAACGTTTTCTTTTAGATTTTTTGTCTGTTTGTCTGTTCGCCCATCACGCAAAAACTATTGAACGGATTTTGATACAACTTTTTTATTTGATAGCTCTCGATTAGACTTAAAAACTGGTATACATTTTATCCCGCTACTATACCGGGAACCTGAGATATAACCCAAAAACTAGCTTTTGGCTGCGGTGAAGCCGCGGGCAAAGGCTAGTCTTTATATAGACTTCTAAAAGTTTTAAGAAACAACGATTTTTATAAGCACTACATGTGTGTTTTCTTTTAATATAACGCACAAAACAACTGATAGTAATTATATATTACTTAAGCTAGTTTTCTTAGATCATCAATACCGACTATTATTGACTGAAGCTAATTTTAGTTTTAGAAAAAAAAAAAAAGTAATTTGGTCGTATGTATGTGTTGCCGGGTGACTTTATTATTTGCTAAAAGTTCTCAAAGCACTACTTTCTATTCTACATTGAAAAATTACTAGTAGACATGAAGACATGCTTTGCCCATTTAAACACTTCGATGCCATTGAGAGGTATAACGTAGTACGTTAGTACATTATACCGGTTTGTTCGATGCTTACGATCGTTATTGCTAAACGTATATGTATACATGATGCGTGCATTAGCGATAAAGGTTTTGTGGGGAGTCATATTCGCAAAAGCCTAAGTATCTGTAACAGTGAGTGAGAAAGCGTCATGAATCATGTGGCTAAAAAGCCGTGCTACACCAACGTATGGTTATAATGCCGTTATCTTTATGATAATAATGGAATTGGTTCTGTGAATATCAGTAGTGACACCTAAGCTCGTATAACACTATAAAACTATAACCGGTGGGAACTCATTATTAATTTATTACAGATTTATGTCACCGGTCTTACAGAAGACAGATAAAATGGATTCATGAAACACGTCATGTATGTTAGCAATAAGCTTACAACGGTAAATTGATCGCACTCATACTGATAATTTAAATTAAGTAATATGGGACAGTGAATTGGCTACGATTTATTTTCATTAAGCTTACGGTGTTTGATTTTTAGTGAAAATCAATGGATTTTGTTTACTTATCATTTCATGGACACCAGAAAAATATCTATAATCTACCAGTTGGATTTGAAAAATTGTATTTATGTATTTCGCGAGGAAAGCCTAGGTATATGTAACATCACGCCACGACTCATGTGATTAAACAGCGAAATCGTGGTCTATTTTAAATAAAAACATTTAGTAGTTAAGTACATCATGGTTTTGATAATTATGTTCAGCGGCTTTTGAAAATTTGAGAGTGATTTATGAGAAAATAATAAATGCCAAGTCGCAGAAGTCTAATAAGTTTACTTTCACTTGGAGGAATGTATCTGTTGCTATTGAGAAATCAGTTTTTAATTAAATTACGACGAACTGAAAGATTTTTTTTGCTAATTGAGGAAGTTCAATTACAGGAACGAAGCAGTTAAAAAATATATTATGTAACAATACAAATAAAAACCTTAGGAGGTGGTCATGATCTGGTTGTGCACTTGCAGTTCAAACGATGGGCAAGGTTAAGCAACATTATCTCTGCTGGCAATCAGATGGATGACCAAAAGTAACACCTATTTGTAAACCTGGCCTCCTCCATGCTTCGGAAGGCAATGGGTACCGTACCGACTGTCAAACATAACATCCTGGCAATCGTTACAAACCGACTCCAGACTTTTTCTAAGGTCGCCAGTTTTCCCCTTGGTTATAGATCGCCGAGGTCAGATGGGCAGTTGTTCCGTGTAAATACTGCTGCAACAGCTACAACCGAACTGATCGGAAGCCAACCCCAGCAAAAAGATTGGGCTTATCCCAATCTTAGCTAGGGAGACGATGATAAAAAAAACCTTATAAAATGCCAAAATAATTATTGAAATAGAAAAAGTTGTTGTATAACGACAGTTTATTAAACCCTCTACCAAGTAGGTAGAAGGTAGATCAAAATTGATATTTTTACTAGCTGACCCGGCAAAAGTTGTTTTGCCATATAAATCATTTCTAGAAAAAAATAGGGGTTGGCAGTAGAAGGGTGAAAATTTAGGATTGTATGTATTTTTTTAATGCTGAATCATAAAAACATTAAAATAAAAAATTACGTCCGCAAAATACAAAAAAGTGTTGGGGTGGACCACCCTTATCACTTAGGGGTATGAAAATCCGAGCGTAAAACGATTTTTTTTAAAATGATTTAAAATTTAAAAGTTTGTTCAAAGAAAAAGTGCTATATAATGCAAAGCAAGAATGAGTATATGCCAGCCGCCTGTAGTTTAGTGTGGTTAAAAGTTGAAACAAGTTAAACGGGTGGAGATGAAAGTGGTATGGGAACGATGATCTCGTAAAGTGCTCACAAGAAACAAGTGATCTTAGAAAATGCAATTTTAGTGCAAATTGTGTATATAGTCATAATATTTTTAAAATATGCTCAGACTGAGCTTTCATTATAGATGATAATAAAAGTACCTACTCTTTGACATAATATTTCAGTTATTCCTAATTATTTTTGTTGTATTATCCTTACAACACAAGGAAACGTATACCGTAGTTTTATTTTTAACATATTTAATTTCCGCAAATTACGGGTTCATACAAATTAATCGACTTATCCCCATAGCAATAAATAAAGTTGCTAGGTCTAGGACCAAAATGAATTACCACCGAAGGAATGTAACATAGTTCCAGTGGCCCGTCAATAAAGGCGGAGAGACGGTACACGGCGGGTTTCTTTAGTGGGTGAAGGCCCCACACTACCCTGTTCGTTGCCCCGAGCGACGGGGTGTGCGGTTAGGAACATTTTTTCCCGCCTAAACAAAAAAAAAAAAAGGAACAAAATGAATTAAAACTGTAAATACAGACATTACATAGTTATTACTAGAAAACTTTACAAAACTATTTCAGTACAAGTATCTAATTGACCTGTTAACATTGATAATATTGTTGTAAATACATAAATACTTACTACAAAACAACACGAGTACATAGTGAGACTTGGCTGTAAGTTTACATGTGTTATAAGGTAAGTGTTTGCTTCTCAAACATTCAGTTAGCGCCTTCGCAGCCGCTAAACACTTTAGTTTAGCGAATGGGCTCGTATTAACATCGAAAATCGCCAGTGTATTGCATATTATTGCTTTGCATAAATGTATAGATTAAAGTTTTGGTTGAATTAATGGTCGTGTTAATGGTTAAATTACAAATAAACAGAAGAAAGTTTTAAATGTAGTGTAGAGCTGAATGGAGATCAAGTGTGAATTTATTAATTACCATCCTTTTGCAAGAAATTTAGACATATCATTTTTTAGCACCAATACAAACATTAACTTTCACAATTTCATAACAAAACGGCACAATGATGTATTAAAATAAAATATTTGATATCGTTTTACAATATGAAACACTTGCACGAAAATAACACAGTTATGAAGCACGTAGACGTGTGCGCATTGATGGGTTAAGGAAGACTGCAAACTAAACAGGACATCAAATCGAAAGGGCCATTTTCCTTGTTTTATTTCAATATCGCTAATCTATACTACACTGGCGTGGTACGTTTTAGCGTTTTTACGTTTTACTTGATTGCCAATGCCAGCACCATGTGGCACATCATCATATCGATTGGTGTGAGCTAGAACTAGACCCTGTGGTACTGCAACATTTTGGCCTGAATGGTCAGAGCAGATAATGCTTACCATATTCGTGCTATGTTGGACTTGATTATGCCCTAATCATGTACCCCAAATTACATACGCGTATTGTTTCTCTCTCTTTAATCGTAGACGATGCGACGTGCCCAGGGATGAACAGTTGATAATAATGATGATCAGTTGAGCAATATAACAAATGTTTACTTCTTCAACTAGGACACTATGTAACCAAATTGATACAGCGATGACTCTTTCCGCATAGAAAATATTATAATTGATTAATACTGTGCGTCAAAAGTTGGGTAACTATTAGAATTATTATTTACGAAATATGATGATAACTTTTAATACACCATTCAGACATAAAATGGCATTTTGAAACATAAAATATTCGTGGTTCGTATTTAAAATCGCGTGAGTTATCCAATACAGAGAACGTGAAAGGCCAAGATATGGTAATGTGGTTATTAGAAATTGGAAAACGACGAACCACTAGGAGGTTATACACGGCGACATTTTGAAGCGATTCGTTTAAAGACATTATTATTATTGCAAAACCAAAGTAATGGTTTTTGAAAGAGAAGAAGCCAGAACAGATGTTAGAGTAGCAATAGGAAATGGTGTGCTAGAACAAGTGGATGAATTTGTATATCTTGGATGTGGATTCAGTCGGGATGTAAGGTACACCACTGATGTAGAGAGAAGATTGAATGCGGGAAATAGAGTGAACGGAGCATTAGGACAACTTCTCGGCAGCCATCACCTCAGCCAGAAGGCACGTGTCGCAATACACAACGCAGTGCTTGTCCCAACGTTATTATATGGAAGCGAAAGTTAGGTATGTAAAAAGGAGCATGAGAGCAAAATCAAAGCGGTCGAAATGCGATCTCTGCGGAGAATCAGTGGAGTGAGGCTGACTGACCGCATTCGTAACAATGACGTAAGAGAGCGAGTAAGTATGAAAGAGAGTATTGGTGTAAAGATGCGAAAGGGAATGCTCCGATGGTTCGGACATGTGGAAAGAATGCCGGACGAGCGACTGGCTAAGAAGATATACAATGCGAAAGTGGAAGGATGTAGGTACAGGGGGAGACCGAGACTTACCTACCTAGACCAAATTGGTCATGTGTTGAAGGAAGGTGGAGTCAGGAGTCTCCGAAACCGGCGAGCGTGTATGAAGAGAGTTATGAATGTTGAGGAAACGAGAGATGTATGCAAGAATAGAGCCTCTTGGCACTCTGTTCTCTCTGCCTGCCCCGCAAGGGAAATGGCGTGATGATAAGTAAGTAAGTAAGTACATTACTTAATAGAATACATTCATTGTTTTTTGAATCCGTAGTTTTGTTTTTAGAAAATGTATTCCATATTTTGGTATGATAGTCTTAAGTGGTTAAGCATACTTTGTAACTAGGTTTCACCTTAAAATATCTTGATAAGTAGTATATTATACGAGGCCAAGGACTCATTTTTGAGTAGGCTTAGATAGTCATGATTATAATCCCTACCCGTAATTAGTTGCTGTGTAAGCACGCACGTATCAAACAGAATCGTTGTGTAGAGTTCTTGTAAGCAGTTATAACTGTATCCCGGCGGAGTTTGTATCAAAGCGACCGGCTATTATTTCGTCGCGTCGTGTGTAACTCCCCTATAACGTTTATCGATATGAGAACGGAACAAGGCGTTCTACTGTCAAAATTATAAGAAACAAGTTTTTTTTTTCTATTTTGATCAACCGTTTCTGTTAATTTAATCGAGTTTTTATTTTATTAAAGTGCTTAGAAGGCTAAATCGAGTTGTATCAGCAAATATAAGTCAATTGCCGAAGTCCATACAGAACTCTGAATCTAGATATCCTAGGATATCTGTTATCAAAGAGTTTTCGTTACGCAACTTTAACCACTCTTATAATTCAAATACCTATTTGCAGGGGTCTTTTCACACTACCGAAGGAATGTAACATAGTTCCAGTGGCCGGTCAATAAAGGCGGAGAGACGGCATACGGCGGGTTTCTTTAGTGGGTGCAGGCCCCACACTACCCTGTTCGTTGCCCCGAACGATGGGGTGTGTGGTTAGGAACATTTTTTCCCGCCTTAACAAAAAAAAGGGGTGTCTGTTCATAAGTATAACTAAAATAATAATACTTCTAGCATTATATTATGAAAGTTGAAATCAAAAAGTACGTTTTAGTGTTCTTCATGTGATATGTGAACTGTTCCACATTAAAATCTAAATTATTTAAATATTTATATAAAAGCTTGCCTAAATTTAAAGAACAAATTAATTATAATGAAATCATGGACGTATAAAAGGAACGGACACCGCCTCGCTAAGACAAAATTGAAGATACGTAATGGCGGCGGCTATCTATGTGTGAATGAATTTAGGGTTGCCATGTTAGCCAAATTTACCCTTTTTATTATACATATTAAAAAAAAAAACAGGTTGGCAGATAAATTTATTGGAAATGTATATGAAATATACCGTACTATTTGAAAAGGTTAATAGTGCAAAAAACACAATTTCACTGTATTTATTTAAAACTTAAAATAAATCATCGGCAGATAATGGGTAATAAAAGATAACATAATTATGTCAATAAAACGGGATCAACTTGCATGTTTGTCGGGACTACAGTGGCCAAGGTGTCTTTACTGCTCTTGACAATTAATGTGTTTCCAAGGAATCCGATGCAGTTGTAATCGGTAGAGTTATTGTTCTAGAGCAGATGGGGTTCACAGAATTCTAGGAAACTATTGCTCTTTTTTGAGGTGAGCGGAATACACAAAGCTTATTGTTTTAAACAGTTTTATGTTATCTATATGGGCTGCTACACTTTCTAATTGTAAGCAGAGATATATTATTATTAAAATAGAATATTTTGAAGAGGTAAAGGTAATTTTGATGATTTCGTTTTGGTATTAGATAACGCTTCTTACCACTGCCATAAGGTAGAATAAAACTGTCACTACAGGGTGGCGTAAGGCCCAGTTCAAAAGTGGCTAAACTCAAAGAATAAACATTTAATAAATGAATACACTGATTAAAGCAGAATTACTGTAAATCATTACAAAAGAAAAGCCTAGTAGTAGTTGAGATATGTCGAGTATGTTATTATACTTAAAGTAACGAAATAAAATGATGCTACTCATTCACCTTATTGATAATGTAACAGAAAGATTCTTAGTAAATGTAGATTCTGAAAGTAATATTTCAGAAATAAATTGTGATTGAGAAAGTTCGGCTTTTATTTTTTCCATTTTGACTAAAATGATAATAAGCAGACAAATAGGCATTTACGGTGGGCATCTATCACCTTATTTTAAGTCGCTTTCGTTAAATGCGATTTTCTTATGAACATAAATAACACTCGCAAATGCAATTTCATTACGTTACGCTAGCCTTTCCTCGCAGCTCCGCCGCAGCGTTAGTTTTTGGGTTATATCTCAGCTTCCCGATAAAGTAGCGTATAAAATGTATACCAGTTGTTAAGTGTAATCAAGAGCTATCAAATAAAAAGTAGCATCAAAATCCGTTCAGCAGTTTTTGCGTGATACGCGAACAAACAAACAGATAATTAGATAAAAAAAATAAAAAAATCGTTTTGTGTTTAGATACGCTTATATAGTCTATTACAGTCATTTTTTCTAAAATATCTTAAATGTACAGACAGCTATGTTACAGCTTTATAATAGTATAGAAAACATATTAAAATAGGTATGCTTACTTTAATTTAGATTTTGTAAATGCTACAATAATAAATTCATGCTACTTATACTACTGATCAACGCAAATTCAAATTAATAAACCATCAGAAAATTTATTATAATAAAAAAAATATATTAATTATGTGTTTTCGATATACTCAGACTACAACAATACTATTAATGATACGTGGCAATCAAATATCATTTTAGTCTACAAAATAAAAAATCAAATTATAGTAATTTAACCTAGACAAATAGTACCTCATAAATATAAACTATAAAATTCCCATATTTCGGGTAATTTCCACTAGCGAATATGAGCAATACTGGCATTCTGATGAATTATTTTGTTCTGCTGAATTAATATAAATTTTAATGTAAAAAATCGGGAACTAAGTGATTAAATTATTCATTTACCTATGAAACGTGACTCCTGGATTTTTTTCTTTCTGTCACTACGGTTTTTCACCATTTTACTACACAAGATATGCTGTATTTTGATATTTTTTTGCAGCGTAGACGTACCGACTGTGATAACGTTTACTCGCGCAATGGCCGACTAAGGTGTGAATGTGTGCGTGTCGGCATGTACGTACAGCGAACTGGCCGACTCTGAGCGACACAATCTTTTGTTAGCAAGGCTCAGTCCGTTCTTTTTATTAAGTCCATGAATGAAATTTACATAATGTTATAAACAAATTAGTATCAACAAGTAAAGATAATAAATATTAAGAAATAACTAAAAATGTTGAGATTGGAACAGTTTTATTAGTTACCCGCGTGTGATTATGGCTAAGATGCTGGCTGCGTTACCTCGCTGAATCGCTATTCCAATTCGTTGAGCGAGGAACGTGCCAGCTCTCCTGACACCTGAAGACGAGACCAGCCTAGGACATATTTTATTAATAATTTTTTTTAAGGATGTACTCCAGGGGCCAAATGTTTCCACTGCAAGCGGCTCAAACACATAGCTATTTGAGATGGCCACGTATTTGCGCCGCTTCGCAGTGGCTGCGCGTTCTGCCGCAAGCTCCCACTGCAGACGCTGACTCGTTGATATGTGAGGGCGCAAGGGTGTCCACACAAGTGGCATCCCAAACAAGTGCGCACCCTCGCTCCCAAGGGATCAGCGTCATGCCATCGGGTCTCTGCCGTCCTCGCGTAAAAGTCCGGCTGGTTCCAGAATGGCGGGTACGTCTATGGAGGCAAGAGCCCTCTTTATGATGAATTTAAAGTAGGTAATATTAATGAATAATAAAGTTTGCCTTATCCACGGCATAAAATATTAGCTTTAAACACGCATAAATGAGAACTTGTAAATAAATTTACCTATCGCGTGTTTTTTGTTTTTATTTATGATGTAATTAGGGCTTTTAATTACTATTTAAGTAATGATTTAATTTAAGTAGACTAAATAATTACAAATTTAAATACCTACTTGGTTAAGGCGTATGGCAACGCTCATATGAGACACCATTTTATCCTGTTCCGATTACGCTGTAAAATCCAAGTATTTACAAAATAAAATTAAGCATACGGATAGTACTACAAAATAAGAAACATAACAAACTTCTAGTTGTCTCGTCGTAGTGTGTTATTCTTTTCAATTGACAGAGGGAGTGTAAGAGAAAATTTTATATATATTAATTATTAATTATATATTTTGTTTTATTTTTATATATTTCAGCACTTGACATGCTTAGCACTATACAAAATATTTATAGGGTTTGCGTCATTATTAGGTAAAAATCTTAATTGTAAAATTAAGTTTAACTGGTCGGTATAATGTATGAAAATACTTCCGACAGATGGCGCATGCGTCACCCAAAAACGTTAAGTTTGAATGTGTTATCGAAATTAACAAACAGTCAGGAGCAATTGTCACGATGGCTGAATTGGCAAAGCATCTGGACGGTATCCAGGAGATGCAGGTTCAAGTCCTGCTCGTGACTGTTATTTTCGATTTCACATTTTTCACTTTGTGTTTAATATTAATTATATTATTATTCCAAATCCACACGAAGTGCGAAAAGGGCAGGAGAAGAAGTGTGTTACAGTAAGTCTAGGATAACTATTTACCATTTTGAAGGTCATACATTAACTATTGTACAGCATATAGCAAACGAAGGTGTTAGTAATCTTACCCAAACCTATTTTTCATCGACGTTACAGAATATTAGTGTAAGGTTTCCAAAATGCATTATAAAATCCCAATCGATATACAATATCATAAAAGCTTTTACCAGGCGTCATAAGGGCACAAGAGAACATTTTTCTCGTGTGCACTTTAAACAGAGATAAAGCAGGCAAGAAAAACCCCTCGAGTTTCATATTTGTTGCAAGTATTATGTTGCGTGGATGCTACACAGAAAAGAGGCCTTTAAAAATGGTGTCTTTGTGCTTCTTTATAAAAGAAAAACGATGATAATCAAAATATTATCAAAAATATGGAAGAGCTGACCTGCTATTAATGTATATTTATAAGAGTTTGATCATAATTAAGGTAGTCATAAATTAGAAATTTGTAGGCGTGCCTTATATACGTTATTATTCGTAGTGACACAATAATGATGTATCAACTTGACATTGATTATAAAAGGAATTTAAGATGCTTTCACCATCGTCATCTTACTAGGCTTATCCCAAACTTTGTTAGGGTCAGCTTTGGATCTGCCCCCCTAGCCAAGTTGCATAAACATTGTAGAATAGAATAATCAGTGTATGGGATTAACAGTAGTTCGGTTTCGCTTATGTTGTCGTAGGCAACCAAGCCGTGTGAGGCCGGCTTTAGAATTGTCCCACCCCTCTCCACCCATGGGAGTCGTAAGAGCCGACTGAGGGAATCCCGGGGAAGTGGGCAGCAGCACTCCTTCGAGTATTAACAACATCCACTGCGATCGCCAACCCGCCTGCCAAGCGTGGCGATTACGGCACTATCCCTTATTCTTGGGGAGGCCTATGTCCAGCAGTGGACGTTAAAAGGCTGATGGATGGATGGATGGATGGATGTCGTAGGCAATTATATTAATTATATCAATCTCATACATTGATTATTTTATTCTATTCTACAAGCGGTTATGCCACTTGGCTACGGGGGCTGGGGGGTTAGAATGTATCTCACTCGAACGTATCGACACCTCATCGTGTCATTTTGATTGGTTGAGAGATAACCATGATTGGCCGAGGAATAATTGCGACCTCACGTGCCGGTTTCTCTACCAATCACAAGCGAGACGATACGATGTCGATACGATTTAGTGAGTTACATTCTACAGGCCCAGCCGGTTTTCGCTGATACACCAGTATTTTTATTATCCACACGGAGCGACTGTGTATTTGACCTCAACGACCTAAGGGAACAATTGCCGACCTTATAACAAGATCAAGATATTAAACTTGGAAATTACTGCACAGATGGCGGATTGGTTTAGATATCGGCCTCCCGCCCGAGTTTTGTGGGAATGTTAGATGGAATATGGTGCCGATCCGAACGGGCTACATAACAAGGGAGTGTTCCCTGTTCCCACTTGCTACCCATCCATCCATCAGCCTTTCAACGTCCACTGCTGGACCTAGGCCTGCCCAAGAGAATGCCATAATGAGCGGTCCGCATCCAACGGCTCCCCGCGGCTTTGATTGCTTTCTACTCCCATTTGCTACCCAATTACCACTAATGCAATGGGTGATAATTACTTACTTCGCTTACACCCGCGGATAAGAATGGGGTGGTGACACTTGTATAAACTTTGAGACTTAAGAGTTAGAGTCTTTTATAGGCCATAGTTCACCACGCTGGTCCAGTGCGGGTTGGCAGATTTTACAATCCGTCGAGAAAATCTCTCAGGTATGCAGGTATCCTCACCATGACTTCCCTCAGTGATAATTTGTAAATATATAACCTCGAAAAGTCAGAGGTGTATGCCGTGCGAGAACCTTGGACGGAATCGAACTCGATACCACTCTTTGCAGTAGTTGCTTTTACCACTAGGCTATTACTGCATAATTATATATATGTTTCATTAACCGCCCTGTAATCATAAACTTTCCAATTTGGAACGGCAGAATAATTGAAATTTATTTGTGTTATACAAAAAATCACATCATTAGAACGGTCGACGACTTGAAGATAATACGATTTAGTATATTTGACTTGTACGATATTACGAAAAGATAACAATCTAGCCAATTTTCTCACAGAGTGCGGTTACAAACACTTCACTAGGAACGTACTTTTAAAACTAAGTTGTAATGTGTACCCAAATGTTTATTATCCATTGTGTAATGTTGAAATAAGTAGTTTGCAGTTACTAATAGAAATAGCAACATACTATTTACACATTATAAAATAGGTACTTATATTTATACACACTGTCAATTTAAGAGTTATTAAAAACGAGCAATAATACCTTATCACTACAGACGCAAACGTAGTTAGGGTTGCAGTCGGAACAATAACATTCGGCGCATTCGCTCCAAAAGATTTCCCCGTTGCAGCCGAGACGGCCCCCCGTTTCGACGTCCACCCACGTCGACCGCTTCATCAGGATAATATCCTGGTTCACCACACACTTAACAACTTATAAAAAATATGTCTTAAAGCACAGATTTTCCTCAATATGAAGTCAACATCATCAGATGATGTAACCCGTGTAGGCGTCCAAATCAATCACTTCACAATGCAAAATGTCACTGTCACTTAATGGAAAATGAAAAGCAATTTTAGTTTCACACATAACAATTTTACCAAACGTTATTTGGTAACCATAAATATTTTGTATGTATAAAAATGTTGTTAAAACTTTTGAACGAACAAACAGCACGAAGGTTCCACGAGCGAGGCGGCAAGTCCGCCGCTCTACGGCTCATCGGGCAGACTGCTGACTGCTACGCGCGCAAATTCAACTGCTCCGCATGAGCATCGCCTCGCAAGGAAGTTCTCTATCAACACACCGGTCTAAATTAACTCATGCACTTTATGACAAAGAAGTTTGAAAAAAAAAACAGATAAACAATATAAATTTTGTACTATAATATTACATTTCAAAATTTATTAATTATTTTACTTAAGGACAGAATTTCCGGTATTATTTTTTATGCCAAAATTTTTTATCAATGATTTTATTAAGATTAGAAGCAGAGAATGCCGTTGAAATCAAAAGTAGCTGCTATTCGGGATTAAATTATTCAATAAATCAAAACGGAATAAACATGTATTCTATCCGCGGTATCTTTTGGTGTTACTTTAGTACGTGATCCGAATTTTTGTTTCGATTCGGAATCTAGAGCACAAACGCATTGCAATTTATGTGTATTAGACAGAAAGTGGTTTAAACTTTCTTTTGGTTTCCTTAAACGTCTTCATTTTGCATGCTAAACAAATCGAAATGCGAACAGTAGGTTCTACATATAGCAGAATTAGTGGAAAATAAATAAAACTTAAGACATTCAAAATAATATTGATACTAGAAAGTTATAGTTCATCAAAATTTCGAATGATTTTCTTCTTTAATAAAATTCCTCCGCATTAATTAGGGCGAGTCACTAATATTAATACCATATTTATGATGATATGATATTTTGTTTCAAAGTTTCAAGTAACCAAGCTAGAGACGAACTTAATTAATTGCTGTGAGTTAGTAGCACTCGGACATAGAATCAGTCTCTAAAGTCTTGATTCAGTACGATACAATGACAAGGCAAAACAAGCATTTATTATTTGTTAGAGGTGGCAAGTCATCGTTTTTATTGTAGCTGCCGGCTGCGACAATGAACTTGGAATTCGTACACAGGTTTATACACACGTGGAGATTGTAGTAATCATACTCGAATTGATTTCGTAATTGGAAACCTTGCTCCAATATGAAAAAAAAGTAATTAATTATTTTAAATTGAATATTCTAATGGGCTACGAAAACAACATGGTTTAATAACAATATCATGAACATACAGTATGTTTAATATGTACTTTTATTATAAGTACTTTCTTTTTTATAGCTTATGGTGGCATACGAGCCACAGCTCACCTGGTACGTGGTAACCGCCGCTCATGGACTTAACAATACTAAAAACACTGCCAAGCTACTGCTTACTATTTCATTTCATGTATGGGAAGGAATGAATGAACGCAGGGATGGGTGCAAAACATACGACCCGTTAAAGGGTTACCGTAGCCAATAGATCGCCAATATTGTTTGAGAGAGTGGTACCTCTCCAGGCGAGCATCACCATATTGGAATGAGCAAGACAAATTCTATTTCAAATTATTCGTATTACCAGCAGATAGGTTATGAACATATAAATGACATGACATGACGGCATAGATAATGTGTCCTGCAAACACAATAGTTACGAATGCCAAATGTGGGTGTCAAGAAAGAGAGAACATGTTGACTTATATTAGATGAATTAATTAATATTTGGCCGTGTGGGTCCGGCTTTAGAATTTTCTCACCCCTCTCTACCCACGGTAGTCGTAAGAGCCGACTGAGGGAATTCCGGGAGAGTGGGCAGCAGCACTCCCTCGAGTATTAACAACATCCACTGCGAGGCGGAGCCGTGTGGGGCCGGCTTTAGAATTGTTCCATCCCTCTCTATCCACGGGAGTCGTAAGAGCCGACTGAGGTAATACCGGGGGAGTGGGCAGCAGCACTCCCTCGAGTATTAACAACATCCACTGCGATCGCCAACCCGCCTGCCAAGCGTGGCGATTACGGCATTATCCCCCATGACGGGACCGCTCGTTGTGGCGTTCTCTTGGGGAGGCCTATGTCCAGCAGTGGACGTTGAAAGGCTGATGGATGGATGGAATTAATATTTATGCATGACGGACTAACATTGGAGATGTAATATAGAAAAACGTACTATTTAAACTCCAATCATCCAATTTAGTCCATATGGTGACGGACTAAGAATACAATTGTCATCACCCCATTATTTCCCACGGGTGACGTACGAGGCGACTAATGGAAGTAAGCAATTATCACCCATTGCATTACTGGTGGTAAGGCTGGGTACCAAGTGGGAGTACTCACTTGTTATCAGGCTCGAGTGGGTTGGTGCCACTATCTCCCGTGTGACCGGCCATGAAGCACATCGGTGTGTTTTGGTTGTAGCAGGAGATATAGCCATTAATTCGTTCATTTCATATATATCTGTGAAATGAAATGGTGAGCAGCGGCTTGACAATACTCTAGGTATAGTTGTGTCCATGAGCGATGGTAACCATTTTCCATTAGATAGGCCGTGGCTAGTCAGGAACCCATTAAAAAGAAACTGTTTTTAAATAATACTGAATTAATAAATCTCTAGCAATATATTCAGTTTGAAAAGTAGTTGGGAAGAAAAATACACTTTTCTTATGATATACTATGTGGATTGTTTTCAAATCATTCGCGAGAAACCTACGTACTTTATGTATACAATTTATGGTTCTTACAGCCCGTCTAATGACTCAAAGCTGGGTATCCTCGACAGTGGCAGGGAGATTGGTTTATTAAACCACACGGGCTAGATTTGTAGAGACAGAATTATTCGGCTTGGCCAATGGAATTTTATTCAACAGCACATATATTATGGAGAAATCCCAGACGTTTTGACTATGCTTACCTATAGAGTGCTTATCTAATCTATTATATTATATCAAGTAATAGTTGTACGTTGAAAATTTATTTGATTTATCCCGGGTATGGGGTTCGTATTTTATAAGATCCAGCTTGTAGGTACACTTTATTATGATCGATTTCGTTTTAATCGTCATCTTTTTCGGAAGTTTAATAGCGTATTTATCGGATTTATTGGGTTTTAAATTAAAATAATTAAAAACGAGTGTTTATGATGAAATTTGGTCAATCATCCCCGGTGTCTCTATTTTTTATGTCGTAAATGTGTGTGCAGTGTTTCAGCTGGTGGCATTGTTCTTGATCTGTTTCACTATACAGCGTAAATTTACTCCTCATATATGTAAAATTATCAACAAAACAATGCTATAAATAACACTATATGATAATAACATAACAACCACACCAACATCAGTAATTTTTTTATAATTTGAGAGCATCGAACCTTGTAAATGTTATAAATAAAATATTCTCCGTATAAGGGAGAAGATAACGTCATGCAACAGAATTCTTTGATTGGAACCTGAGTGCTTAATGAAAATTTGTTTGTAATGAGTAAAATACTAAATCCAAATATCTAAATCAGCTTCTTATTGAGCAAAGGCGGCACGATTGCTAAATATGGTGGGTATGTAGGCGAACGGCATTTAGCCATATGATCATACTTGGAGATTTCGTGGATGACTTGAGACATTTTATGTTACAAACTTGGAAAGACAAGATTGTTGAATATTTCGTTTGATGTCCTTGTTTTTTCCCCTCATAATTAGGGCTTTGACATTAAAATTTAACCATGTAGTATACGAGTACGAATGTAGTTCATAATTCAAATTGCTGTGTTGGCACTACACGGCAACGGGGGTATATATACACGGGATATATCATAAAACTATTTATCGTGAAAGTAATTTTTTTTTACTTGAGAGATCATTTGTTTCCGCCATGTTCTTGAATGATACCTAGCTAGTCAGCTTGCTGCTCAATTACGGACGTCACGTAAGTAAAAGAGGAAGGCGCCCGCAACCAGGGTATGGCAGAAGATGCGTCGGTTTCACAAATACTACATACTTATTAGAAAAAGAAAACTAAAAACATTAATTTCTATTAACGCGTCAATATGATGAGGTTGTATGAACGTAATCGCAGACTATAATTTTAACGAAATACCGTTCGATCGTTAATCCTATATATATTTCTATCATCTCCTAGTTTCTGAGTTGGATACTTTCTCACTATAACGTAGAAAGAAAAGAAACCGTACATAACGGATGCGGGTATTAATTGTTTGACGATAAACACTACAAAACAGATTTGATTTTCCCACGTCAAGCTCATGTTAACAGTGTCTTCTCAGGAGAATATAATACATCCCTTGTAAATCGAGCTTGCATTTACAAAAGCAAAAAACAGCAAAGAATGCGGCACGCATCAATTGCTGCCAGGAAACAGGTGCGGCTGAAAGCAACATTCGTTTTAAATTGTGTCACCGGTATTGTACTAAAACAATTAACTTCTGGAAGTAGATCGATGTAATGTTACCATTTAAAATGAACATGCTTCAAGATCGCCCATGTAGAGAATATTTTTTTTGCAAGATTTAAAAAAATATTCTAAAAAAGGCAATAAATAAAGCCTCCATTTTTATTGCTATATAATGTAAAGCTTCAATATTTTAATGAATTTGACAACGGTCATCCAAAAATAAGTGTATGCGACAAGCTTAAGAAAATGCTTATTGTAAATTATCTTATTGTATAGTTTGAAGAATGATGTAAATATTTCAAGCTTCAAACTACACAATATAACCATTTATAATAATTACTAGTGGTCGACATTTGAAACAGAGCACGTAAAATAATATATTTTTTTACTGATACACCTAGACCATTATTTTGCTAAGCAAATTACGTATCTATTGTCATATATGACATAAGATATTTTTACGGAGTTCTAAACATTGCCATAATCTGCTCACCTTGGGAATGGAATGTCAGCTACCATTTACTATGTAACCAAGCAGTGCGAGGCTATGTACTTAAATATAACAAAGCTGTACTATATTCCCAAGACCGAGAATCAGTTCCCCGTAATAGGAATCTCAAATCCAATTACGCGAAGTCCTGTAGTAGGGAATGTACTTTTCTTATAACTTGCTATGAAAAGCTGCCTTATTACTATAAAGATTTAGGTTACAAAGGTCACTAAACCTGTAATAGTAGAGCATGATAGGGAATTATAATATCTAACGGCTTAAATATTTTATATCATAATTACCAACAAAACATTAAATACGTTTAAGTGGATGAACACAAATTGTTTCAAGTTTACTCAACTTTGAACAAGTTGAAACCGTCAGACCTTGAAATAATTTTTATTATTTCGTTACATATACAATGAAGCCCACGTATTAAAATTATATTACATTACGTAAAAGGTTAATGTGAACTTGCTTTAGAAACTCCCACGCTGCGATTGCAATATATCAAATTAGTATATGTATTAGAATCGAATGCATTTAGAGGCATCGATTAGGTACAAAAGGCGTCAGCTTGGGCCTGTCACCGAGTCGCCTTGATAATAGACATTCTTTATAGCGGGAAGTAGAGCCGGTCTTGTGGGAAAGGCTATTAGGTATTTATATTTAATAATATTTGCATTTATGACGATACTCTTTATCGATAAATAATGATAAAAAATAAAAAAAATAAAAATATTCACGGACATTTTCACACAACGTCCTCTGGTCCCAAACTAAGCTTATCGCTTGTGCTTGTGGGTACCAGATTACGGATATAATACATATATTACTTTATTTTTTGATAAGAACAACTCTTCGGTTATTTCTATTACTAGGTACTATTTTTATAGGAATAAGTATCTGCACTTGTCGTAATAATGTTTCTGAACAAAATGGCTCCTCGAAACCACAGTGTAATAAGATTTCTAAAAATACAACTTCCATGAACCCAATTAGCCTTACGATATCTACTGCTGGGGATAAGCCTCCCCGAGAGAGCGCCAACATATGAATTATATTACTTCTAACCACTTCAATTACACAAAGTGTGAAAATGTGAAATCGAAAATAACAGTTACGAGCAGGATTTGAACCACATTGCATCTCCTGGAATACCGTCCCAGATGCTTTGCGAATTTATGTTAATTTATATGGCTAAGCATGTCAAATGCTAAAAATATATATAAAAACATCAAACACTTCTATTACTTTAATCTACAAGCAGCATAATAAACATAATTGCAATTATCTATACACATTTAAATTGAAGTGATCGACAATTAGAAGTATATTTTTTGTTTTTCTATTAGTCCCTTATATTATCTGAAAATTCGGTACTTATGGTAAAAATCATTGAAACCTAAAATAGGTTTAAATTACTTTCATAATTGCCATAATTATTTCATTATTTTATCTAGGACCATTCATTTATAATAAAATCAACATATTATTGCCTGTTTTTAACATATCCCATCATGTGTAAAAAAAACAGGTTACTTTTCTCTAGTTAACTAAATCTTATGCTCACAGAAACTCTTCTTACGTAGATAATTGATAAACTTTATTGCAAATTCTGTTTTCCAATGGTTGGTTGTATAATTTATAGCACGTTAGTTCTAATTCCTTTATTTTTTAATTTAATTATTTTATTTCGTTGTCCTTAACTGCCATCAGTGTCTTAGAATTTCAGCCAAAGAGTAAAGTAATACTAAGGGAAATTTCAGCAATTCTATACTAAAATGGCTGACTATCATTGACACACATTATTCTATAACCTACTAAGGAAGTCAAATTACTATTAATTTGTTACAAAACTCTGTACTGAACTTTTTCTATAATTGTCATTCTACTGTATGATGTAATTGTATCACTTAAAAGGAAATAAATTTAGTTTTATTATGTATATTTCTCGTTGTTACAATCTATCCATCCATCGGTCTTTTATCGTCCATTGCTGGACATAGGCATCCCCAAGAGAACGACACAGCGAACGGTCCCGGTATAGGATCGGTTACTCCCCGTTCTCCTACGGATCTCGAGAGCACCCTGAGAGACTTCGAGCCTTGATATAAGGCCAACATTCAGAGACCACGCCTCTGTTCCGGTAACACACACTGGTCGTAGACAATCGTCTTCAGACACTGTGGAATATTGGACAAAATACAATAATAAACTATTATTACTCATGCTTGTATATTTTCAAGCTTTATCTTATAGAGTTGTAATAAGCACAAAATTAGCTCCGAGGCCATATTATTACGACATCTGTTAATAAATACTTATTCTGAGAAATAATCGATTCTCCACGTAATTAACATTAGTATAATTATTACTTATTATTTTTTTTATTTTTTTTATTATCACAATGAAACAATTTGCTGAAATATCGCAAGCAATGTTTTGCAATAATACTTAATTGTTGGATAAATGTCAAATGATAAAAATCTGTGAAGGATGAGACTGAGTGTGCTCTGATATAAGAGTAATAATTAACATGTAGAGCACAGGACCCGTACAATGTAACTTACTAAATAGTATCGACATCGTGTCGTCTCGCTTGTGATCGGAAGAGAAATCGACGCGTGACGTCGCAATAATCCATCGGCCAATCACGGTAATCTCTCAACCAATCACAATGACACGATGTCGATACGATTAAGTGAGATACATTCTAACGTGATGTCGCAATAATCCGTTGGCCAATCACGGTTATTTCTTAACCAATCACAGTGATCACGATACGATCGACATGTGAGATATGAGATTCTGCCTAACCCCCAGGGTAGTGAACTTATCCAATAAATATCACATATTGCTAATTGCTTCCTGCGCATATTTATGAGATGTATTCTGTGAAACTTGAATAAGCGCTTTATTGGCCAATTATCAATAAATTAAGTAAAAGTGCTTCTTTATATTTAGCATATAGTAGAATCAATTTAATTTGTTTGTGTATATACCACGGAGTACGGAAAAAGAGTACCTACTCCGTGGTATATACGTATCTACTTTAAAAGAAAACATAGTGCTTAAGAAAATAACATATTAATGGTCATATTTAGTTTATAAAAAGTGTGTCTGACCAATAGCGGGAGAAAATGTATACCAGTTTTTAAGTCTAATCAAGGCCTTTCAAATAAAAAAAGCTGCATCAAAATCCGTTCAGTAGGTTTTGCGTGATGCGCGAACAAACAAACAGATAAACAGACATAAGAGACAAAAAATCTAAAAAAAAATCGTTTGATGTTTAGACACGCCTATATAGCCTTTGTTGCGTTTTGGATGTAGCAGGAGATAGCCGTTTATATTTTATATTTCATTTCATATCTGTGAAATGAATTGGTGAGCAGCGGCTTGACATACTCTTGGTATAGTTGAGTCCATGGGCGACGGTTACCATTTACCACCAGATGGACCGTGGCTCGTCTGCCACTAATTGCAATAAAAAAACAGTATTTTTTTCTCAAATATCTTGAATGTACAGACAAAGCTCTGTTACAGCTTTATAATAGTATAGACAACAAAAAGATAATTACAGGATTTGTCTGCACAGATGGTATAGTGGTTCAAATAGCGTTCTCCCGTGCCAAATGTTATGTAAGTAGGTACCTATGTGGTCTATTCCTATGTTGTCCAATGGCTCTAAGTGTGGGTGTGTTATTTATTATTAGTGTTGCATGTGTATGTGTATATATAATATATATATTTGTAAAGTTGCATTACTTGCAATAAAAGTTTAATTCCTCAGTGCAAGGTCTTTATAATTAAATTAGTTATGTATATTAAATAATATCTGTTTATTATTTTCTATCACCAGTTACATTCTTTAACAGTCACTAATCTAAGATATCAAAATACCAACGGAACATGGAAAATGTAATTATATTCAAGTATAGAGATTCTATAGCATAAGCTTGCCGACTTTTTTGCAAATTAAATAATTAACTGATAGAACGTTCGAGAATAACTCCATGTGAAATCTATCGAATCTATCGAACTCTGACTTATTCAATTGCTATTAGTTTTAATCAAAACTTTTAACCGTTTTACGAACTTTAGAGTTACGTTAGACTCGTTTTTGAAAATCTCTATCAATCCCTCTGGGTTACGATTAACACCAATTAACTAAGAGCTACGCTCTACACGGCTTCATTACAATGAGAGGCCCAATGATTCGTTATTGAAAATTAATTGATTCCAATTAGAAAAGCATAAATGATTGATATTGTCCCATTTTATCACACGCCTCATAAGCGAAGCGTTGAGGTGTGTATTACTCTCGTTTCACACAGAACAACTGTTTTTCAAACTTAAAATGTCTCTATCTATCATATATTGCACTTGTAAAATAATATATACACACACATATCAAGAAAAAACACTATTTTTAACACTCATGATATTTTGATGCCATTTTTGTTATTAAAACTAGTTAAAAAGCTATTTAAAAAGGTTCTGTCTCGGACGTCCGTTTGTTCTAGGTAACGTATGTTAACACGATAACGACCGAAATAATTTACTAATCGAGTTTTTTTTTTATGATACAGTACAACTACGAATAGAACCCTATCACATTTCACCGTCTGATTCGATGTGGTTTAATTGTTATTAAATAAACAAAAAAATAGTGAATATTTACGCTCGACGCGTCACTAAAACAATTGCTATCCTTATTTCGTGAGAACTATTTCTATAGACCAATATAGAAGTACATCTTAAAATTAGCGCTAAATGGCGTATAAGACATGAAAACCACAGTAGTTTTTAAAATTAGCGCTATCTATGTGATTTATTGAAAACAACTTAGTAAGACCAATACATTATTAGTTACTTATCAAATAATCAATTTTATTGTGAAAAATGAAGATTATGAGGCGTGCACTTTTGGATTTTCCAAAGTTTTTCGTAATAATTCTTATTTATCACTTACTATAGGCCGACAAGGTTAAAAAAATAACAAAATTGAAAACACATATACTAAACTAAACATAGTGGTTAGTGCATCGCGGATATTGCAACATTACCTCATGGCTCATGGTCACCATAAGTTACACTTTCACTTACTCCATAAATATTATTGCAATCTTATTAGGCGATGATACCTACTTGTTTGTGTACGTGAAGGCACACTATGGTACGTGTGTGAGCTGCCTACGTCATGAATAGTGTGAAAGAATGATCGATACTGTTAAGCTACTTGAAGACGATTCTCACTCGTTAGAACGAGTAACGACCAATACCTGTCCCATCAGTTACTGTGAGCTCTCATAAAATTCAACACAGCCGCAAATATTTTTTTCAGAAATACCACTATATTAGTAAAGCCGATACTTATGTTATCATGAACACAATCATGGCTACATATTCCATCCATCCCATTCATCAGCCTTTCAACGTCCACTGCTGGACATAGGCCTCCCCAAAAGAACGCCACAACGAGCGGTCCTGTGCCGACCGCATCCAACGGCTCCCCGCGGCTTTGACCAGATCGTCGGTCCGTCTAGCGGGGGGCCGTCCTACGCTGCGCCGTCCGATACGTGTTCGCCACTCGAGAACCTTTCTTCCCCAACGGTTGTCGGTTCGTCGAGCGATGTGGCCTGCCCATTGCCACTTCAGCTTGGCAACCCGGCGGGCTATGTCGGTCACTCTCGTTCTCCTACGGATCTCCATAATACAGATTCGATCACGTAGGGAAATACCAAGCATAGCCCGCTCCATGGCCCGCTGAGCGACTTTGAGCCTTGATACAAGGCCAACATTCAGAGACCACGTCTCTGTTCCGTATGTCATCACTGGTACACGCACTGGTCGTAGACCTTCGTTTTCAGGCACTGCGGAATATTGGACGAGAAGATCTTCCTTAGCTTCCCGAACGCGTGTACATATTAGGTTATTTAAACATTTTTTTTAGAATTTTTGCTTGTTCATTTGTCTATAACAAATGAACGGACTTTGATGAAACTTTTTAACTTCGTCTCTTGCTTAGACTGGTATATACCCCGCTACTATATCGGGACCTTCAAAATTAAGATCTATATTATGTAGTTACCTACTTTACGCGTATCTCACAGAAAATATTCTTCTCTTTATCCAGACTATAATTTATTTGTGTACAAAATTGCGATCACGTCAGGTTAGTCTTAAAATATAAGTATAATAAAAATAGTAGGGGGAATATTGAGATTTTTTTTTCTTTCACATTTATATTATACTAGCTGACCCAGCAAACGTTGTTTTGCCATATAAATTTTTTCTACATCGGCAGTAGAAGGTTGAAAATTTTGGGGTTGTATGTATTTTTAATGCCAAATCATAATAAAATAAAAATAAAAAAATTTATCTAAAAATTAAAAAAAAAATAGGGGTGGACTACTCTTAACATTTAGATGTATGAAAAATAGATGTTGGCCGATTCTCAGACCTACCCGATATGTACACAAAATTTCATGAGAATCGGTTAAGCCGTTTCGGAGGAGTTTGGTAACAAACACCGTGACACGAGAATTTTATATATTAGATTATATTAGTAGTATTATGCCTATTTTGATCTGTATTTTAGCACTTGACATACTCAGCGACTTTAAAGAACAAATTATTTGTAAAATTGGAAAAAGATAGTTTTACTGTGTGTTGGATTCGAACCTGCGTTCCATTCTATCCGAGGAAGTGCTCTGGACCGCTAAGCTATCTCAAATGATGGAAATACTTAAAACCGTGTTCATAAATCAATTAATAGTCTTAATCGTTTTAAATACAAGGATCACTGGGCCGGATGCGCGAGAGGCCTTTAAAATGTACCTTTAGTGAATATTAGCCCACTTCAAAGTTAATAAAATACTTCCTTATAAGTTTACGCAATATTCTATAGATAATCGTAAATCTACATAATTATAAACTTGTAAGGTATAAAGAACTAAATCCTGCCTGTGAATTCGGCTGCGTAGACTTTTTAACATAAATAAGTCATTCCACGGCACACTATTTTATAACGATCGCTATTTTAAAAATGCTGTCCCATAGGAACTATCCATTTACAAAAAAAAAACATAGCATCACGCCTGTATTCCCCGAAGGGTTAGGCAGAGGTGTATTACACACCCACGACTCGCCAGCTATGTTTAAGTTCCACGTAATAGCGGGCGAGCCTATTGACGTCTACCGGGCACATTTCCAAACTCCGGGCTGCTACTGAGAATTTTTCTTATTTTTTTTTTACGAAAAATCTCAATAACTCTGCCCGACCCGGGGATCGATCCCGAGACCTCATGATCAGCAGTCGCTTACACTACCGCTGCACCACAGAGGCAGTTTACCTGGGATAAAAGTAACCTATCCTTTTCTGGGTTTTGGACTGAGATGTAGCTCAATTTCACGATGATCGGTTGAGTAACTAGTAGGTATTAAGATTACTTTTGTCCGTGTGGTAACAAACTAAGAATAAAAGTGTCACCACTCCATTCTTTACTACCGGTGTTGTACGAGGCGACTAAGGGGATTAAGTAATTATTACCCATTTGCATGACTAGTGGTAGGGCTGAGCACCAAGTGAGAGTACTCACTTGCTATCAGGCCTGAACGAGTTGGTACCACCATCTCCCGTGTGAGTTGTGACCGTCTTATAAAGCACATCGGTGTGTTTTGGTTGTTGTAGGAGATGCATAGGTATAATGGTAAGGCATAAGTACTAATTTTGCTTATTATGTACTACATAGGTATATGCAAGTAACTTATACCAATTTTTATTTACAAGTTCTAGACCCCACCGTATCATTTTTACACTCGTTAGTTTTTTTTGGATTCATAGGTAGGTCAGAAAAAAAAAAGGTTTTTTAAACCTTTTTTTGTTGCCAAAGTCCATGAGCGGCAGTTACCATTTACCATCTGATGACCCGCTTAAACGGCGCACAGTAGGCAATACAAAAATAAAAAAAAAGGTGTAAACGATAGGCAATTATTTTCCGTTATAAGGTAAAAATTATTTTCCGAACCGAATATTGATAGCTCTTAGAAACATAGATAAAGTAATAAAAATTATACTTCATTATAAGAATATTTTTTAGTCCTTGTAACCATTTACACAATTTGGGACTTATAAAAGTGTACTAGTAGAGTCATTTTTATTCCAGTAAATCGCTATAAGTATTTTATGTTTAATTGGTGGATATATGATCTAGTATTCCAACAGTAAATAAGGGGTAATTCGAAATAAGAAAGCAAACATATCTTATCCAACTTTGATAAGTCATCAATCTCCGTTGTACAAGTTATACAACACTAGATATTAAATCTCATCTAGAGAATACTAAGAATCAATTTCGTCTGAAACGATGTTGTGGGAATTCGTGATGTCGGTCAACAGAGTGGAGACGTGGACGGGTCAAATATAAACGTTCACGGAAGCAAAGTTTATTTGGAGATAGAAGTGTTAAAAACACGGGACACATTGAGACAAGAAAACCTGTACGTTACTCTAAATATGGTAGCGCCCCCAATATTTTTATTATTGACTAATATTTTGTCACATGTCAAAGTGAAGCGTAAATTATTTGAATACTTTTAAAACATTTTGATCGCAGCACTTCACATGCACATGTAATTAAAAGAACTTTTTATTTTGTGAAAGTGGAAAAAGGGAGCTTTACTGCAATCTAGATTCGAACCTTTCCCGAATTGGATGGGACAACACAAATAATTTGTATTTTTAAAACACTCGTAATCGTATAGTGTTACTTTGAATATGTTTATTTATCAAGGAGCATCAAAACTATACTAAGAATGTTAATCGAGATTAATAAGATATTTTTGTGCGTTTTTTAAACTTACTTATTTTAGTAAGAATATCTAATCATAAATCTACAATAGCGATTGAGCTTCTTTTTTATTTTATTAGCAATCAATAGTAGCGTAAGGATGTAATATGCAGACAAAACAATTCACACACGTGTGTTTTTCGACAATAGAAAATACAATATCTATAACCATGGCGTCACACATTACTGTTCTTATGGTATGAACATAGACAACGCTGGCATGAAAGTTGTGCTATGACATGCGTGTAGTGGTACGACCTCTGTTCGCGCGCACTTTCTATGCGATGCGAGAGCGCAGATTATGTGCGTTTTTGCGGGCGATTTGCTATAATTGCGCTATTCAAGTCTTCATTAGCGATAATGAGACTGTATAGCCGGAAGTGTTTTGACGGCTATCCTGTGTATTATTGGGTAGAGGGTCATTAGATTTGTGAACAAAAGAAGGTTTAAGTATATAAGCTCTCATGTCAGCGCTAATTGCTTATTTTAATTATAGTATAACGCTAATAGAAATTATAGTATAACGGTTTTACAAGTGTTATTTTGTTAAGTAAAAGGACATTATGTCGCCTAAGCTCCCATACTTTAGTGAGACAAAATTAAAATACGAGTTGAGAGCAGAGTTTGAAAAGAGAATAAAAAATTAATAAACGAAAAGTCTTTACCTGCAACAGATTTATGTAGTTTAAGCTTTTTATATTAGGACTACTATCTATTCTGTGCTACTGTGCTATTCACGTGTGAATGTGAGCAAAACCAAAATAATGGTCTTTGAAAAAGATGAAGCCAGAACAGCCTGCTGTCAGAGTATCAATAGGCAATGGTGTGCTAGAACAAGTGGATGAATTTGTATATCTTGGATGTGGATTCAGTTGGGATGGAATGCCACTAATATAGGGAGAAGAGTAAATGCGGGAAATAGAGTGAACGGCGCTCTCTGAGGAGAACTCTATTTCCCGCAAGCAAAAAGCGCAAGTTTCACGGCAGCCACCACCTCAGCCAGAAGGCACGTATCGCAAAACACAACGCAGTGCTTATCCCAGCATTATTATATGGAAGCGAGAGTTGGGTAATGCAACAAGGAGCATAAGAGTACAATCAATGCGGTCGAAATGCGATCTCTGCGAAGAATCTGTGGAGTGAGGCTGATTGAACGCATTGGTATCAGAGCCAGTAGGTATGAAAGAGAGTATTGGCGTAAAGATGCGAAAGAGGGAATGCTTCGATGGTTCGGACATGTGGAAAGAATGCCGTACGAGCGACTGGTTAAGAAGATATACCTATACAATGAATGTAGGTACAGCAGGAGATCGAGACTCACTGACCTAGACCAAATCGGTCATTTATTGAAGGAAGGAGGAGTCAAGAGTCTCTGAAACCAGCGAGCGTGCATGAAGAGAATTATGAATGTTGGGGAAGCGAGAGATGTATGCAAGAATAGAGCCTTTTGCGTAATTGGTAACCGTTGTCGAAGACTTTGTTATGTCAGGAGAACAGATCAACCACCGCCTACCGAGAATAACTACTACTTTCCGATCGGTTATACTTATAACCAATGAAACCGATTATACTGTCGAAAATCAATCAATCCACACGATAACCACAAAATCTGTCACGTAGATTGGGATCACGGACTGTTCTATTCAATAATTATTTTTTTCTACCATTCCATTGTCCCACTATTGGGCACGGGCAGATATACATATGTCCGTGTGGTGACGGACTAAGAATACAAGTGTCACCACCCCATTCTTTCCCACGGGTGTCGTATGAAGCGACTAAGGGAAGTAAGCAATTATCATCCATTGCATGACTGGTGGTACCAAGTGGGTACCAAGTGGGAGTACTCACTTGGTATAGAGCCCAAGCGGGTTGGTACCAACATCTCCCGTGTGACCGGCCATGAAGCACATCGTTGCATTTTGGCTGTAGCAGGAGATAGCCGTTTATATTTGGTGTTTTTGAATGTTGTGGCGTAGAAATTATATCTCATCATATCATCATTATTTGTATTTATAGAGCTCCAACATATAATTATTTAATGTTTTATGAAAAATTAGATAATATTTTATCAAAAGTTTGTCAATATTCGAGAAAGAAAATAAACATATGTGGCGATTTCAATATTGATGTATTAAAAAAAAAACAAAAACACACTAGACTTGGAATATTTTCTTCTAAGTTACAACTTAAAACTAGCTTTATATAAACCGACTAGATTACAAACACAAACATGTATTGATAATTTTGCTCACAATTATCGTAAAGAATGCTCAGCAGAAATAGTTGATCTCGTACTGTCTGATCATACGTCACAAATACTCAAAATTCCGTTTAATTAAGTTTGTAAATGGAAATATTGGAAAATTAAAAAGCAAGAAATATCAAAAGAAAATTTATTAAAATTTAGAAATCATTTACAATGTTTATCTTTTAAGCATGTTTATGAAGCAAAAGACTCAAACGAAGCGTATAATATTTTTATGAGTGAATTTTCTTTACTATATAAATTATGTTTTCCTGAAAAGATTATATATATAAAAACTAATAAGAAAGCTAGATAGATATCTAAAGGTATAAAAAATGTAGCTTGAAACAGAGACAGTTACTTCGGGCATTTAGACTAAAACCGAGTTTACAAAATAAAATTACATTTAAAAATTACACCACTCTATATAAAAAAATTATTAGACTAACACAAAAAGCTCAAAATAACCACTTTATAAAAACATCGCAAAATAAGTCGAAAGCCACTTGGCAAATAATTAATAAAACTAAATTCTCTTTACCAAAGGACAATATTACCTCAATTAGAAGAAATAATGTATTATTTACCCGACCTCAGGACATTGCGAATGAATTTAATAATTACTTTATCAATGAAATTGAAAATAATATTAAATATGACATTAATTTGAACAATTATTTTGAAAATTTGACATCACAATATCTATTTATGGTGCCAGTACTAGAGGACGAGGTAATACAGGTAACGAAAAGTCTTAAAAACACAAATACTGTCGGTTATGATGGCGTGTCAACCAAAGTGATTAAATTCATTATTAGAACAATAGCTCCGGTACTAGTACATATAATTAATCTGAGCATCACCGATGGTGTATATCCTGAGAGTCTTAAGCATGTTATCGTTAAACCCCTGTATAAGACCGGAGATAAAACAGATTTAGGGAACTACAGACCTATAGCAAAAATACCTATATTCTCAAAGATTTTTGAAAATCTTATTTATCTCTCAATATACAATTACTTTAGTAAATTAAATTTATTTTGCCATGAACAAAAGGGATTTCGCTAAAATATGTCAATAAACATGGCAATTTATGAATTCCTATCTCATGTTACAACTTCTGTTGATAAAAAAATACCAGTGTGTGCTATATATACAGATATGACCAAAGCTTTTGATTTTGTGGATCATAAGACTATTAAATAAACTTCATGGATACGGAATAAGAGGTAATATTCTGAAACTTTTACAATCATGTTTGACTAACCGAACCCAATGTACAGAAATTTTTAAAGTATGTCCGAAAACAAGAATAGAAACCATGTATCTGTCAGAATCAAGATATATAAAATATGGTGTACCACAAGGTAGTGTTCTAGGTCCACTACTTTTCTTAATTTATATTAATGATCTCCCAAAAATTACACGTCATAACATGGTTCTTTTTGCAGATGACAGTACAGCAATAATAAAATGTTCTAATCCCAATAATCCTAATGAATATGAAAAAGAAATAAATAATTCTTTAAATGACATTATAAATTGGCTTGACAGAAATAATTTGAAAAATAATTTAAGAAAAACAAAAGTGATGCACTTTCATCAAGACCGAGTATTCCAAATATTAATGTTACATTTAACGGGTGTAAAATAGAGGAGACAAACGAAGCTAAATTTTTAGGCATAATAATTGATAACCAACTCAAATGGAAGACTCATATAGAAGAGTTATGTAAAAAATTAAGTAAATCAGCCTTTGCGCTTTTACAACTTTCTAAAAAAGTTTCGTTAAGATGAATCCGAATTTGTTCCAAAAGGTGACAGATGTAAGAAAAGGTCCAACGCGCACTCAATATGCTGATCAATTATGTAATATAAAATGCAATACAGCTTTAATGCAAAAGAGTGTATATGGTACACCACCTAAAGTATTTAATGAAATACCTAGTGAAATAAAAAAAATGCCTCTAATTAGTTTTAAAAAATCTTTACATTATCTGTTAATAAATAAATGTTATTACTCACTGCATGAATATTTTAGTGATAATTTATTATGATACTTTTTTATTTTAATTATTATTATTATTTAATATTTATTGACATTGGTGTTATGTTCATTAAATTTTATATTATGTTTAATTTAATGAATTAATTCTAATATTATCAATTAATTAATTAAATTTAATATTATATTTGTATGTCCTAGTGACAAGGCATAGTGAACTACACATTACTTAAGATCTATATTTTACCTATGTTGTACAAATAAATAAATTCTGATTCTGATTCATATCTGTGAAATGAATTGGTGAGCAGCGGCTTGACAATACTCTCGGTATAGTCGAGTCCATGGGCAACGGTCACCATTTACCATCAGATGGACCACGGCTCGTCTGCCACTACATGCAATAAAAAAATATATACCTACCTATATATCTGTAGGTAATCTTACTGGTTAATGAATGTGGTTGCCTATCAGAAGTAATCGTTCTAGTAGAAAACAATAAGTGTCCTTTCTGATATCTATTTACACAGTACAAACTGATACGATTGGCAAATTCCATTCTCCGATAAAGTAGGTACATAACATTCAGCAAAACTGGTAGTTCGGGGTACAAGTACAAAACTACAAACCACAATATGTCTGCATAGGCCATCAGTGCAGGTATTTCGCGTTATGAGGTCATTGAGGTTATGGTATTGAATAATTTCCAACTTGTGTACCGCAATGTATTCTTCAATTCTTAGTGAGCTAACTTTTAATATTAATAAAAGATAATTTATCGAAGTTTAAAATGTTTATAGTAGGTAGGCAATTAGAAAAACCAATAGGGTGATCTAATACCATTTTTATAATAAAAAATGTAAGTAGTACGAGTATAATGGCTAATTATACTCGTAATTTCTCATCCAAATTTTTCGCGATTCCATTTTTCAACGTTAAAAAGTAGTCTATATTCTTCTCATCTAGGCTAAAAGAAGTATTTAAAAGTTTATGGTGATTTATTCAGTATTTACGGCGTGAAATCGTAACAAACAAGTATACAAACTCATTTTCATCTTTATAATAAATAGTAAGGACTAGTAAAGATTGTGCCCTGGGACTGTTAAAAGTCGTTAACTTTTTTTTGTTAAGGCGGGAAAAATGTACCTAACCACACACCCCGTCGTTTGGGGCAACGAACAGGGTAGGGTAGGGCTCTCACCCAATAAATAAACCCGCCATATGCTGTTACGCCGTCTGTTTTGGCGGACCACTGAAACTGTGTGACACTTTTAAAGGCGTAATCTAATTTAGAAAATTGAATTCACTTTAATATAAAGTGTGATAAGCTGAAAGGTCTTTAAAAAAAGGTTTTAAATAATCTACACTGAAAAAATACATATGTTTGCTCCGTCATAGTGGCTTGGCTGGAGCTTTCTTAATCGACATAGTTTATCGCCATTCGAGAAATACTTATCATAGAAGAGTGGCCATCAGTGGTCTTGTTTATCAGTAAAAAAACATCATTTTCTTCACATATTGATATACGTAATGGACGAAACTAATTACTGGAATGAATAAAAAAATTACTACGAAATTAATGGTTCTCAAAATATTCTCCGTTAACCTCTTCCCAGTGTTCTGTGGCGTAAATGCACTTTTTCATAGGAATAAATCAATTTTGACAACACCGTGGTGACCATTTTTTTTTTTGTTAAGGCGGACACCGTGGTGACCTCGGCAACACATTTTTCATACTTTGCCAACCATGTACCTAGTTCTTTTAAATACTTATGGATACCATCCTCAGAACTCGATTTTATAAAAACGGGATCAATCTGAACCCATCAAAAAAAAAAAGGAAATATGTTGATGTGAAATATCTAAAGCGGAGAGAAGGTAAGGTGGTCGTGGCGACGCGTCGCCATGCAAAGGACATTGTTCAGATGCCGTACATTGTTGGCCTAAGAACCAACAGCTACAAAAAAAATGTTTTGTGTAGTTAATAACGACTACATTCGATCGAAATTAAATTATAATCATGGAAACTTCCGAAAACTGCATGCATTGCTGTTATAATTTGCTTTAAGTTGGTACATTACCACATAGTATGGCGTTGCGAGTTCATAAGTAATTTAGCGCTTTAACATAAAAACTAGATACTTATAGATCTACGACTGAAATGAATGTATATAGATTTAATAATTCACTAGTTTCACTAACTAGATACCTTCGTCCTACTAGTATTATTTTAACATTATTGTTATATGTCTAGAAAACTATAGATACTGTAAATGTTTGTAGTGGGGCCTAGAGCGTTGCATTCAAGCAATCTTTGTAATATGACAACGTTACATATTATTATACATACATTCCTAGGTCCGTATTTAATGCCAAGTTATGGTTGTCAATAGATCCGTAAATCACAGCTATATATCGTTAAACCAAGAAGAAATCAGAGTCTGTTGTTCAAGCCAAGTTGTCAGTAAACTCGTAAGTCAATAAAAATGCCCCAATACAAACAGAAACAAAAACGTAGGTACGTGCACAGTGGGGTGCGGAGGGTCACTGTGGTCCCGCCGTGGAGGGTCGGCGGGACCACAGTGGCCCCCCTGACCATGGGGTGGGGACAGCGGGGTCACAGTGACCCCCCCGTCCCCGGAAGCGGAGCTTTCAGCCCGAGTGGTGACGGGCTTACTGCTTGCAGTGGACCGAACGTCTGCCGTGGAGGGCCAGCGGGGCCATAGTGGCCCCCCCGGCCCTGGGAGACTGAGACGGGGCTTTTAGCCCGAGGGGCGACGGGCTCGCCGTTTGCTTTGCGAGCGGTGGGCACGGTCTGATGCAGACCACCGTTCGGCCCGATCCGTAATCCTGAACGGACAGGACCGAGGGTCTTCGGACCGAGGGGAAGAAAACCCCTATAAAAAATTACCCCAATCCCGTGCTCTGCCGCCCGGCCAGGGGATGCATGGCTGAGGGTTGGCACGTCGGAGGACGTAAAACTTCATCAACAATGGCGAAAAGTAAAAACACTAAGATTCCCCAAGAGGGTGCCGGGAGCGACGCCCCCGGAGAATCCCTCACAGGGCCGAGTAGCAATACCAACCCTGTCAGCTCCACCTATCTGGGGGGAGCAACTGACGCCAAAGAGAAAGGAGAGGCGAGGAATACTGGGAGGAATAAGAAGAGGAGGGCAACCCGTGGGAGGAAATCCACACCCACGGCAGTCCTACCGTAGGAAGCGGATCAGCTGCCACGTCGGGGATGGAGACGGACGGCGATGGCAGCAGTGTAACGGCTTGCGGCCGACAGCAGCGACGACTCCTGAAGCGCTCAATTGCGCTAGAAGGGGATGCGTCGGAGTGGGAGGGACGTAACGAGGCTGATTTCGGGGTCTGGCTTAACAGCCTAGAGACCTGGTCGTGGGGGACTTCAACGCCAAATCCACGGCGTGGGGGTCCCCTGCGACGAACGCCCGCGGAGCGGCGGCGGTAGAGTGGGCGGCGTCGACGGGCCTCTGTCTGCTTAACAGAGGCTCCGTCAACACGTGCGTGCGGTGACGGGGCGGGTCGATAGTGGACCTTTCGTTCCTTCCTTGTCCGATCATCGGTACATCCGGATTGAGGTCTCCCGGTCCCTTCAGGGCCCCAGTAGGGGTCACGCGGCGCGCAGAATCCCGCGTTACCGCGGTGGGCTGTGGGCAGGCTAGATAGGGACCTACTGGCGGAGGCAGCCATTGTTCAATCGTGGCTGTCCTCACCGGCCCTGACCGAGGGGGTGGACGTTGAGGCTGGCCGATTTCGCGCTGCGATTACGCAGGTGTGCGACTCGGCCATGCCCCGTGTGCGACGTTCTCCTCCAAGGAAGGGGCTCTACTGGTGGTCCCAGGAGCAGGCGGACCTCCGTGCGACCACCGAAGGAATGTAACATGGTTCCAGTGGCCCGCCAATAAAGGCGGAGAGACGGCACTTTTTCTTTAGTGGGTGCAGGCCCCACACTACCCTGGTCGTTGCCCCGTACGATAGGGTGTGCGGTTACCACCTTAACAAAAAAAAAAAAATGTACGTGCACAATGTGGTGATTGACTTTATGGGCCAAGGTGTCATCTCGGCACGCAGGACAGCAGTACTGTCATTTGTTTTTCTGCTCTTGGCTTAGCGTTGCCAACTCTACGTTAGAGAAACACGTAGAAAACTCGAAATGTTGTATGATCTCGTTAGTGGTTTCCATCCATCCATCAGCTTTTCGACGTCCACTGCTGGACATAGGCCTCCCCAAGACAACGCCACAACATGTGTTTCGCTCATATGGGGGATGATGCCGTAATCGCCACTCTTGGCAGGCGGGTTGGCGATCGCAGTGGATGTTGTTAATACTCGAGGGAGTGCTGCTGCCTACTCCCCCGGTATTCCCTCAATCGGCTCTTACGACTCCCATGGGTGAAGAGTGGTGGGACAATTCTAAAGCCGGCCCCAAACGGAAAATATTATTTATTTTTCTTATCTTAGATATTATTTACTTTTAACGAAGCTGAATATATTTTTACGAAGTTTAAAAATTTGTTAGACCTGATGAGTGCTCTAACCACCAACGTGTGTGTGCAATAGTTGCGATGATGCCCAATAAGGCACGTGCGCTTGTTGTCACATTGATAACACAAGAACTTGTTAACTACATTAAATAACTACAACAAATAAAAGGCATAATATATAAATAGTGACCATTTATGAAATAAAACCGTAGGTTTAATGCTATAACTGGGTATTGCAACATTGATCACCCATAATGGAGGCCGGTACATTTATTTGTCGAGATGATACATTTTAAATTGTTTACGAGATTCTGAAGTGTCCATGAGAATGTAATAATTGATTTCTAAGTTATAAAATAAACTAGTAATTCTAGTTAACATAGCATGCTTGTTCATTCATAGGCCGATTTGAGCTATGACCTTTATTTAATTGTTTTTAATTGTTTATCATCTGTTGACAAAAACATGTAACTAGGAAGCATAACTTCATTCAACCAATAACAGTTTTAATTCCGCCTATGGATAGCGAGAGGCCGCTTGCCAAGAATTATACAAGACTCATACAATATATGTCCATTTCCGTTATTTTACACATCTCATAATTTTATACAAGCACACATTGTAAAAGTTATGATCTTTTTATATCTACAAAATAATTTCGATATTTTCAAATCTGTCAGACGTCCCTAGACGTCTAATTTTTTTTATAAATGGCGAAACTTAGAGTTAACAAAATTTAAAACATGACAACGTAATTGAGAAATAGCCCCTTTTATTTTTAATGTGAAATAATTCGTTTTCCTTTAATCTCTTTGCCGTATTCTAATATCAGTAATCTCGGCGTTACTTTTTTCTGTGCTTTTTAATCTTAGTATTCAAATCTTAAAATTCCTTTCGGATGTATTTATATATTCACATTATTCCGATTAGAGGAATACTACAATTGTGTTTTACATTAATATTTTGTTTTATATAACATTTTGTAGATACTTAGGACATGATGCTAGATAGTACTAATGAGCTAGCACTAAGACCGAGCACTGCTTACAACTTAAAACGACGAACTTATGTGGCTAACTAAATCCATCGTCATACTCACAAACAGTTTAGTATAAGGACAACTAGTAGTAGTAAAAAAAAGGTCTAAGAAGTGTTGTTTAAATGAAGTAGAGCATTCTTTTATAGATGTATGGTTTCTTGCGTGCCGAAAAAGCACTAAACGAAATAAGTTGCAATAAAGTGTAATATTGTACTCAATTATCGCGTATTCTTTTGAGTGCCTGAATAAGAGTCTTTTTACATACGTCGTTCAGGCCAAAATTAGGCAGTTCTGCACTGGCGGGCTCCACCGAAACCATGAGCCACACGTCCTGCACGTGTCGTATCACCTACACGTACTGACCTGCACGGCGGGCGCGGGCAGCACGGCGGCGCTGTGCGGCGGCACGGACTGCACGGGCCGCGCCGGCTTCGCTGCCGCGCGCTGCAGGCTGGCGCGCTTCACCGACACCATCAGCCACACGTCTTCCACGCGTTGCGCCACCTGACGGTTACTGCACTTTAGTAATTCAATCATCAATCTTTTTTTAGAATACTAGAAAAGTGTCAAACAAGCATGTGGTCCCCACTAGTTAGCCTATAGGCCCTAGTTATATCAAGGGCATAACTCGTAAAGGAATAAGGAGAGAAATCAATGATGAATAATGAAGAGATGAGGAAGTAAAAAAGATGTTTTTTTTTTAAGAACGTGAACACCACATAGTTTATGAGCCAGTAGGGGTCTCCCTCAATAATAACCAAATTCAAACATGGCTCAACCCTAAGCTTTAAATGGATATTGGATTAAAACGGGACGTCTCGCAGATGTGAAAACATCGATTTCCTTTCTTTCTTCAAATATTGTTTGATTCTTATATAAAATTGGCGTGGTGAAGTCGCCACGCAACAGTCGCTTTTACCCTCCCTCCGCATTAGATGTTTTCACATCAATTACCCAATATTAATTAACACAGTGTTCAAATGCTCAAAAAATATATAAAAATATCAAAATACCAGATATTATTTTTTCTTTAACATTTTTTTCTGTCCCACTATTAGTCACGGGTCTCGTCTCATGAGAAGAAAGGATTAGGCCTTATTCTACCACGCTAGCCTAGTGCATATTAGCAGACATTACAAGCCATCGAGAAAATCTCTTAGGCACGCACGTTTCCTCACGATGTTTTCATTCACCAAGCAGTGATAAATTGTAAACAAATACTCATATAATAATTTAGATAAATAACGAAATTCAGATTTTTGTGCCGTACGAGGTCTGGACCTTGGATCGGGGATTGGACTCGATACCACAGTCTTTGCAGACCTTGGTTTTACCGCCGGGCTATTACAGCTTTGTATATTTACCCAATATAATGTAGTAACAAAAAAATAAGTTTAAGGTTTTATTTACTTGTGTGACGAGCGCCCTGGTTTCCTGCGTAGCGGAATGCATGAGCATATCCCGGAACTGGTCGGGTGCTGTAAGACCAAAACTCTGTGCATCTTCTAGAAGTTTATCAACTGCTATTAATCCTCCTTCTCCCGCTAGAAGTTCAACTCCCGTTGCACACCAGTCGTTCGCCTGATAAAAATTTCATTCAAATAAGTGGATTGGGCAAAAGCGTGGTGAATAAAAGTGACTAGGTAGGTGTTATATATTTTACTACAAAATATATTTTTATATCTATTATAATATAAGTTATTTTAACTTTTAATATTTTTAATTTTCATAATCTAATCAATGGCGTTCCAAACTTACTTTTAAGACATGCTCTAGATTAGTCTAGATAATTAATATACCAGTAAAATGGCACTAAAATCTATAAATTATCTTTCTTTTTTAACCCATTGATGATGATGTCCCGCTATTGGACACGGGTATTCTAGCATAGCGAGAGCTATGTCCTTAATCCCTCACGCTGGCCCAGTGCAGGTTGACAGACCTCACAAACCATCGAGAAAATATTTAAGTATAGGTTTCCCCACGATACTTTCCTTCACAAAGCAATGATAATACTTACTTACTTATCATCACGCCATTTCCCTTGCGGGATACGCAGAGAGAACAGAGTGCCAAGAGGCTCTATTCTTGCATACATCTCTCGCTTCCTCAATATTCATAACTCTCTTCATACACGCTCGCCGGTTTCGGAGACTCCTGACTCCACCTTCCTTCAATACATGACCGATTTGGTCTGGGTAGGCGAGACTGTCTCCCCCTATACCTACATCCTTCCACTTTCGCATAGCAATGATAATTTGTAAACATATTCTTGAAAAGTCAGAGGTGTGTGCCGTGACTTTCGAACTAGATACTATTGTCTTTGCAGTCCTTTATTGTTATCACTAGGTTATGGCTGTCACTGCATAATACTCGTGTGTCAACAATTACATATTATATATAATATATACCTATAGTTATCATATATGTAATATTTTTAATACAAGATCTTTTTTATTTGTGTAGCGACCAGATGAACCATCGTCCACGTCATGGTAAGAGGTAACCGCCGCTGATGGGCTGAATAATACTAAGACTATTGCCAAGCTGCTGCGCACCATTTAATTTCACGGATGAGAAATGAATAATGTCTATTCACTCTCGCTACAACTTAAACACTGAGTTCCTCACGGTTGATCACATGGCAGACTAGCACCGACCCGTTTCTGCCCGATAACAAGTGAGTATTCGCATTTGGTTCTCCTACCACCAGCAATGCAATGTGTAATAATTGCTTACGTCCCTAAGAGCCTCGTGCGACATCCGAAAGAATGGGGTGGTGACACTCGTATTCTCCGTTCGTGACCACACGGATAATTTAGAAAATATACCTACCTACATACTACAATAATTCAAGACCTCTGAAATTGTGGAGTAGATATGCAGATAGTGCGCATTGATCACAATGAACACAGCATGTTGCGAGTATAGTTTACCATATAACAGGTTTCGTTGTGTGTAAATTGTGAGAGGAAACAGGTAAGTATAATACCTTATCTATTCTGTCCATAAGTTCTCTTGCTTTTGTCAGAAGTAGATTTCGTTTTTGTATCTTGTCAGCGAGTAACGCGCTAGTTCGTCTCAGCTCCTCACATTTGGATTCTATGTGGTCGACTGAACTCAGAGGATCCTTCATTAAACTTTCACCTGTAAATACACTTTAATCTTAACGATATTGTTGTTGGTAAGTTAAGTACTGTCTACAAGTCTTAAAAATGAAAAATACGTATTTTAATTTGTAATAGTTAATAATAATTAGTAAAGAATCCTGTTTTATAATAAAAACAAAATAAATACCAAACTCAGTTTCCAAATTCAAAAAGTTAAAAATATTAGCTTCTTTTTTTTATTTTACATTCAAATGAAAAAGTTTTTGAAATAAGATTATGATAAAATGTATATTTCTGCCAAATTAATATTTACAGTTGCTACTTGGGTGTTTGTTTCATCATTAGTAGGTACCTATGTTCTTTAACGTTATGAAAATTTATATCTACCCGATGTAAATTTAATTCCGAGTTAATGGATATAATATTTAAATGCCTATCTATATGATAAATATTAATATTGAAAAATATTACGATAGAAGTTAGCATAAAATGTAGAGGATATATATATATATATAACTAAAACAATTATAATTATTAAGTAAGTGGACGCACCGTCTTCAATAACTGTGGCTGCCGTATCAAGGTCACAGTTACAAAGCTTTTCAAAGTCGCCTGCTTCTTGTAGGAGACTCTCTACTCTGTTGGCCGTCTCTCCCACTTCGGTCATATCGCATGCCGTCTTTAGATGGTTGTCCAAAGTCGACTGCAATACATTTTAAACTATAGTAGTTAAACGCATTTGCAGTGAGTAATTTAAAATGTAAAAGAGGTTTCTCTAAAAAGACTACCTAAGTATTTATGTAATGAAAAAAAAACTTGACACATAACCTTAAAATCGGACGCGAATCTGTGTTACTTTAAGTAAGTGATGTACGCGTTTTGTAAGCGTTTTGTATAATATAATAAAATGTCTATGGAAATGGTGTGTAACTTTCGTAAATGCAGAAAAAATTTATCGACTCAAGCTTGGGTAACGACTTGTTCACATGCATTTTGCGTTGAACATGGGAAAAGAGAATTCAAAAGAACAACAGAAAACTCGTTAACTTGCCCAGCGTGTGGCACTGAACTTCGAGATAAGTTTGATGTTATTCAAGCAGATCTTAAGCCTAATGAAACTTTTAAATCAATAGTTTTGGCGGGAATGCGGCCAGACACAATTATGGACATAGCTATGCGAGCGATGTCGTTTTGGGCCTATCAAGTGGAACAGGAAACTTTATACCAAGAAAGTGTCGCTAAGCATGCCAGAGAGAAACTTCAATGCATGGAGGAGATTAATACTTTAAATTTACAGAAGTTGAAAGCCGAGTTAGAGACATGTAAACGTAAAATAAGTTCTTTACAATCCGAATACAGTAAGAAAAGTAAACACGCCGAGGATATGAAGGCGCGCTTAGAGGAAAAGTCGAGAAAGATACAAAAGTTAACATTTCAATTGGATGCACAGAAAAGAAAGGACATTCACCAACTTAATGTGTCCAATAATCAAGAGAAATGTATGGATATCTCGGAACTGGTAGCTAATAGAGCCTGTTCTGATTTTGTTTTTCGACCGGCGATGGATGTTGATGAGTCTCATCGTGTGTGTTCACCGAAAACTCCAATGTTCGACTTTCGACATAAGCGGCCTAGCAGCCGGAATAAGCAGTCTTCACATTTTCACTTTAGGCCGGTCAAATCCTAAATTTCTATGATTCAAATTGTGTATGATAATTTGTAATGGAATCTGTTGTTTATGGTATGTAGAAAGCTTGATTTAACGTTTATTTATCTTGTTTAAATGAACACTAGTTTACAAAAACAATATAAGTTCTTTATTGAACCAATTTTATTAATCTTCAATAACGGTACACCGTTTAGCCATTGTCAAGCAAGAAAATTTGTTATTTCCAAGTAAAGTAGTTTCAAAATTAAAATAACACACATCGCACAAGCAAGACTAATATGGAACTGCAATAATATACGTACTTACACTATCCTTTTACAAAATACGAGTACCTTTCTACGTAATTATACTACACACGACAGTATCACAATGTCAGTTTAGTTAAATAGATCAATATAATAATTATAATTATTTGAAATAATAAGATTAAGCGAAGATTACCTGCAATTGTTTAAAGTTTAATAAAAATGTTCTGAATTTAAGCCAATGGTTTAGTTTTGTGGAATGTTTTTGCCAGGAATTGTCGAATTGTTTTTCAGTCTCATCCAATTGCACCAGTAACCTAAAATTTGTTATGTAGGTATTAGAACATGGCTTCGTAGCTAAGTTATAAGCATTCCATAAATATTCTAAAATATGATGCATTCATCAGCCTTTCATCGTCTACTATGCGATATGGGACTCGCCAAGAGAACTCTACAATTAATAAGTTCTGTGGCGTCATAGGCCAGGTGGACCGTTCTACACTAAGCCGTCCGATACGTGGTCGCTACTCGTAAACCTTACTTCTCCAATGGTTGTGAGCTCATTAAGCAATGTGGCCTGCCTACTGCCACTTCAGGACCATGTCAGTCACTTATACTGCGATGAATTTCGATACTGCGGATACGCTCACGTAAAGAGATCCCGAGCATTGCGCGTTCCAAGACACGCAAAAGGAATTTTGAGTTTTTGATAAGTCCACCATTAACGGACCGCGTCTCCGTTCCGTAGTTCGCGTGGATTTAAGGAAAAACCCTCAATAAATTAGTTAAATATTATATGATACAATAGTTTATTTAATAATACTTTTAGCGGTAGAGCTTTGTTTGTCACAACAGAAATAGGCAGCCTCGATCGGGGATATACTATATAAAAAAAAAACATCACGCCTGTATTCCCCGAAGGGGTAGGCAGAGGTGTATTACACACCCACGACTCGCCATCTATGTTTAAGTCCCACGTAATAGGGGGCGAGCCTACTGACGTCTACCGGGCACATTTCCAAACTCCAGGCTGCTACTGAGAATTTTTCTTATTTTTTTTGAATAATTCAATAACACTGGTCGACCCGGGGACCGAACCCGAGACATCATGATCAGCAGTCGCTTACACTACCACTGCACCGCAGAGGCAGTTAGGAAAGTAAAGGGAAATACTATAGTCTCATAGAAAATCAGCTTGAAACGACATTGGGTACTCCTACAGTTGTTACGCATGGTGGAGTGAGAGTGCCGAAAGGCCAAATCTTAACCAACCTTATCTTCTATTCTATCCTTATTATTCTTCCTTTCCACCTTCTATACCTATCCTTGTAGTTGACGACGCGCGAGTAATGTTTCTGGTCTTGCTAGAGTCTATAGGAGACGGTAACTGCTTACCATGAGGTGGGGCCGTATGCTTGTTTGCTGCTTTCGTAGTATAAAAAAAAATGTAGAGAAGACGTACAAGTTATAACTACGAGTAATAAGGACTTTCCATCAGGAAATTTTTGTTAGCACCACCAACTCTAGACTCGAGTCAGAAAGTTTGTACGCAACAATTTTCATTGTATTTTACTTGTTAGACCTGTTAAATATACTAAAGCCAAAAACAACGATACATCAATATCACGGGTCGACCTTTAAGATGCCTTCCGGAATTCAAAGATGGCCATATGCTATGAAAAATATATATGCATATGTCATTCATCATTAGAAGAGCAATGTTTATCTTCACTTTACAAGAAAGTGAGGGTTGTGTCTATTTAAAAGACTAAATCGTTGACCATGACACATTTAACACACAAATATAATATGACCCCTTGGGTTTATTATCACATAATAAGCGTATAACGTTACCTTTCAACCGCAGCGACGTGGCTAATAATATTATATGTAAGATTTGGTTTCCGTACTTGCGCCAGCAATTCTTCACCTTGCGTAGTCGCCGATGCTAAATCTGATTTTAAAGCCTTATACCTGGAACAATAATAATATTCTATGACAAATAAACATGAGTGACGCGAAATATAAATTATTAAATTACGAATATAAGTAAAAAGTACCTAAGTATGATCCGAGGATTCCTTAGGCAAAGGTTTCATCAAGTTCGAGTTTAATCCTTAATAAAGGCTGGGCTCTAGCTTGACCTGAGATACCTCTAATGTTTTCTTATATTAGTAAGTAATTTAACCTATTGATTGCTTTTAAATTATGACGAAATACATCGCGCAGAAATTCGCACGATGTATGCGTGAGATAATATATTCTTTACGACTTGTAAAGAGAGCCAACACTTATTTTTAAAAGCTTACAATGGTGGGTTACTTTACAAACATACATTACATTTAATGGACTTAAAGTAAACCGAAAATATTTGTGGATAGCACAAATTTTTCCTGTATGAGGATCGAACCCACAGCACTCTGAACTTATAAAGATTAAACAGTTATATTACCTAGTTTCCTGACAGTCTAATAATTCTTTGGTTTGTGTTGGGTCGTTCCCCATATCGCAGTCAACAATATCATGCATAAAGTCGTCTAATTTACTAGAGATCTCCTTCATTAACGTTGAAAATTTCTCCAATGCCTGGAATAAAAGGTCATATATATTATGTAGTCTGTCTTGTATTGACTCTCGCAGTCTGTTAGGTTGGTTGGTCCGTGCAGTACAGACTGCAGTAAACATATTGCGTAAATGTTTAAATGTAAAATTGTTTATTAGATATTATGTGCCAAGACTCCAAGAGCTATTATTAGAAATTATTCGTTTCAAATTTTCAAATTCAAAAATTACGGATTTTTGGAGAAAACCTCAAATCTCTCGCTATACATCCCATTTCGGAAGAACAGAGTGGGATGCCTATAATTATACAAGAGGATTGTAATTATTTATTTTAGAAATATTAGCTGCAAATTTACGGCCGAATACTGAAACGCTACTCATCTTCGTCACTTAGGTAAAGGCCTCCTATATATAAGCATCCGTCAAATTTAATTGGTATACACAAACGCCACTCAAGTAATTTGAAACCGTGATTAACTAAGCAGTCCTCAGATGTTTACATCATGGCAACACCTACCCAGAAAGTAAGTTCTCAGTTACCAAAATAAATAACTTGGTGTCGTGTATTCATTTTGGCCATACATAATTGAACAAACTGTAAACATTGAGCAAAAATTTATTACATTGATTCGTGTAACCTAGAACGGAATGCTGCCGATTTGACGGGCGTAAAAGACTAAACTTTACACACATTAACATGTCAGATCCATCCATCCATCCCTCAGCCTTTTAACGTCCACTGCTGGACATAGGTCTCCCCCAAGGGGGGATAATGCCGTAATGGCCACTCTTGGCAGGTGGGTTGGCGATCGCAGTGGATGTTGTTAATACTCGAGGGAGTGCGGCTGCCCACTACCCTGTTCATTGGCCCGAACGACGGGGTGTGCGGTTAGGAACAAAAAAAACGGGTTTCATAGTGCTGCCGAATACAGAGTTCAAAAAGCACAGTTTCTTTGGAAACGCGGAACAGTGCACGAAATTCCACATTATTGTATTTTTCGAAAGCGTCAAGTTTTGCGACGTTTCTTGACTACCTGAAGGTCTTTCGATATCAGAAAGCGATAATAATGATGATAAACTTACTTATCATCACGCCATTTCCCTTGCGGGGTAGGCAGAAAGAACAGAGTGCCAAGAGGCTCTATTCTTGCATACATCTCTCGCTTCCTCAACATTCATAACTCTCTTCATACACGCTCGCCGGTTTCGGAGACTCCTGACTCCCCCTTCCTTCAATACATGACCGATTTGGTCTAGGTAGGTGAGTCTCGGTCTCCTCCTGTACCTACATCCTTCCACTTTCGCATTGTATATCTTCTTAACCAGTCGATATGATGATAAAGACATTTTTTAATATTTTAATAATAGTATGTAATAGATTTAAGACACGTCGCGACCACACTTAGATTTAAGGGCTACTTAGAACGATTTGACAGTTCACTTGATAGCAAAATGGCGAATTACTCAAGTAACGTTTCAGTATACGTATTTTTCACTAAGTGGTGTTTAAGTTGGGCTTGCGCTAAGTTGGACTTATATTTTAAGATATGCTTAAATTTTACTTTTGAGAATGCGAATTTCCGGTTTAGGAGCTACTCAAGAACCTAAGTAGCTGTTAAATATTTGAGTGACGTTTCAGTATTCGGCCGTTAGAAACAGGAACTACGAATAGAATAATTTGCTCTCAGAATATCCATAATGGCAGTCAGCACAATATGATATATCTCATTTTTCCACACAACTATCGGTGCGCAAGGATAGGCATCATTGAGCAACGTTGGACCAATTGCCAAAATCGCCAAAATCACTAATATAGGATACAAAATGTAACATCGCGATTCAGTACACGCATTATTCTTGCCAATGGCAACTAGATGGCGTTAGTATTATTATATTACAAGAAAAAAATCCTTATGTTACTATTTCTATAACTTTTTTAAGCATTTGACATGTTTAGCCATATAAATGAACTGATAGCCACGAGCAGGGTTTGATTCCGCGATATTCAGAAGCCACCTGAGCTATCACGACATTTACTCAGCACTATCAATTTCAACAACATAATTCCTTCTAAAATGTCTTGGACGATGCCTACATTTTTCCGATCATATTAATTGTGGTTAATAATTTAGTAGGCATTGTTTCAGACTATGAAGTGTGCGTCTAGAATTAAAGCTTATTTTATAAAGTATCCTTACTATTCGCTGTTGTATCCACTCTGCGTGTGAATACTGTAGATCCCCTCCCAAGTCCGGTGTAAGCTGTGATTTATCAAAGTGTTCACACAATTCTTCTACTGTTGAACAGACTAGAACCCTAAACCTAAACTCTTCTTTAAATAGTTTACTACTGACTTCTGATAGAGCTTTTTGTAGGAAACTTGCTGGCCGAAGAACATACACGGCGTGGATTATACCAGGGAAGAATTCCTGAAATATAGTATAATTCCATCGTTAACAAAGATTCAAATGTGCTTATTTTATTGTGCTTAATGGAAACAAAGCCATAATTAGACAACCACTATAAGACTTTTTACCTCAGCTGCTTGAAATAGAGGCTTCTTGGCAATAACTGAGGATGGGATTGGGATGGGATATTTTATCTAACAAAGAGGTATAATGTACTAGTTACTAGTATGTAAGTAGTACATTATACCTCAATGTTATGTAACTACGTTATTTATTTTCCATAATTTTAAAATTTTGATAATATATGTATCATACTAGCTGTTATCTATGACGGAGCCGAGTTTTTAGGTTATATCTCAGGTTCTCGATATAGTAGCATAATCTGCATAATAAAACGTATACTTACCAAAAGATTTTGCGTGATGTGAACAAACAAACAGACAAAAATTCTAAAAAAGTTGTTTTGTGTTCAAACTAAATAGCCTAACACAGTCATTTTTCTTCAATATCTTAAATGTACAGACATAGTTCTGTTACAGCTTTATAATAGTACATGAAATGAATTTCTACCCAACAATCAAGCCGTCTCATAGTGTCCGTGTGTTCTAAAAGTTAAAAATACACCTACAAGAATCTTTGTCGAGATTGTAAATCACTTGTAAGCGGTCTTTATTGATTGTAAACAAATGACTTGGCTAAAGATTGTTTCGCAGCCTATAAAATTATGAAATTCATATTTTGGTTACAAACTTTTCGTTAATAAAGTGTAAGCAACATGAATAGAACATCTAAAACTGTTTTACTAATATGTGTAAACTATATAATAGCTAGACAATTCTGTATTTGTAATTTGGGTTCAAAAGTTTAAATCGAAATAGTTTAGACCAACATTAATTATTTATAAAAGTAATAAATTAGATGTTAAAAATCGTCTATTAACACTTACTGAGATCCTTAATAATACTGTTTTGACGGAGTTCCATCGATCCTTTCGTCGATCAATTATTATGTGGAAGCCCATGTCTGCTTCTAACAATCTAAAAATAGAAGAATAAAATATTAACCCCGAAGGGGTAGGCAGAGCTGTATTACACACCCACGACTCGCCAGCTATGTTTAAGTCCCACGTAATAGGGGGCGAGCCTATTGACGTCTACCGGGAATTTTTCTTTTTAGGAAAAAGCTCAATAACTTTGCCCGACCCGGGGATCGAACCCGAGACCTCATGATTAGCAGTCGCATACACTACCGCTACACCACCGAGGCAGTTAACGATAATACATATTATCATATTTAAGTTGGTGTTTATTTATCTCGACAGAGTGCCACATCGAGAGATTATAGGATACCCACAGCTATGTCCACGCCGTCAGACGACCTGGTTAAAGCCGTGCAAGATAGAACTATCGTCGTCTGATGCGTGGTTACCACTCGAGTATCTTATATTCCCAAGTTATCGGTTCCCCGAAAGGAAAAAGCTTTTAACTGTTTCAAAATTGTTTTGACATAGAAAAACTAGACAAAAAATAAGTAAAAAGACATTAATTTAATTAGATTATCTACGTAGGTATATATGTAACACAACTAAACATATTAAATAGTTACTATGGTTAAGCGTGACTATTAATTATCTCTTATTTGTACATAATTAACTACAGGAAACAATAACGATAGTGGTAAGCTAAGAGTATATCAGAGGTTCAGAGGTCTGTTAGCGTTAAGGTCTATAACCCTATTCTTTTCCATGAGTGTCGCACGAGCCAACTAAGGGAAGTAAGCAATTATCACCCATTGCATTACTGGTAGTAGGGCTGGGTACCAAGTAGGAGTACTCACTTGCTATCGGGCCCGAACGGATTGGTACCACCACCTTCCGTGTGACCGACCTGTTGCAGCAGGAAATAGCCGTTTATTCTTTCATTTCATATCTGTGAAATGCAATGGTGAGCAGCGGCTTGACAGTACTCTGGGTATAGTTAAGTCCATGAGCGACGGATACCATTTACCATCAGGTGAGCCGTGGCTCACCCGCACCATACGCAATAAAAAAAATTACAAGAAAAGCATATTTTTCTTCATTAATATATAGAAATACATTATTTGCATCAAAATAATAGCGTATTGGGAGAATACTTTTCATCGTTGGTTCGTGCTAGTAGTAGAGTACTCACGAGGGCACTGAAGTGAGGTAGAGTAATAGCCTGCGATACTCGCTAGGTGTGATGAAGTGGAAGTTATTGTTGTCAGGGAAGGTGATCAGCGGCCGATGGTCCTTGGCGAGCCCGCCCGTCGCCAGCGCGTACTGAGGAAGCAGTAGCTCGCTGACATTGCGTCCCTCGTCTCCATCGCCACCGCAACCGTCACACTCCGCTTCTGAAGAAAAATGAAAACGCTTGTGAGCAAGTTTATATTAATATGTAAATAATATAATAGCTTGACCTAAAATTCTAATAAATATCCCAAGAGAAATATTATATAAGTAATAATGAAGAGAGACTTATTAACGTGTTAACTTTTGTGAACTAGTTCTGTGCCAATAAACTTGAGCTCGTGCAGGTAGCGGCAAACTTTCGTCATTAGAGTTCTCGGATTGTTTAATTAAGAAGATACCATTTATTAAAAGGGATTACGCGATGACTGAGATTAACACAGTGACTCTTGTCCATTATTGTTAATGTACCTACTTTATGTACCTACACATCATTATCTTCCACATAACGTTTTATTTATCTAAAAAAAACAATATGCCAGCAATTCATAAAATAAATTAAATAAAGTTTTACTAAAAATTATATCTTAGATTTCCGATAGGTAACAGTATCGAGATAAAAAATAAATCCAATCAGGAGTTATTTAAAAAAAGTTTCATCAAAATCTATTCAGCAGGTTTTGCTTGATGCGCGAACAAGCAAGCAGACATAAAATCTTAAAAAAGTTCTGGGTTTTGTTTAGGCACGCAACAGCCTAATTATTATTTGAGAGAACTCTACCTTGGTACCAAACCCCACTAACATATATTGGTATAGAATGCTTACTAACAAAAGCGAAAGTGAGTTTATTTGTTATGTATTCACGCTGTAATTACTGAACCAATCATAGTGAAATTTGTTTTTTATATTGTTGCATACCTACCTACATTTATTTTGGAACCGAGGAAAGGACGTTGGCTACTTTAATACCACGGAAAAATGAATGGTCCCTGTAGTTCTTACATAGAAATAATCAGTGTGCCCTAGACTAATGTATTTATAAACTAAAGTCCTTGTGAATGGAGTCTCTGGGAGTATCAAGTTACAATTGATATCTAGAAAAGCGAATAAAATAGTCAGTGTAAGATAGGATCGCTTATGTGTGGCGTTTTCATTATAATTTAAGATAAAACATAAATACAAGTTACACGAGTTTATATGAAACGACCTTGAAGTATAGAAAAATATTCCATCTACTGGCGAATAATACACACAATAACTACTCCTGTTGACATAATGTCTTGATTAATTCAATCGTTATCTTGGCCCAATCAATGTCATGCTTCTGTGACTAGAGAAAATGCTTCGAATACACGCACTCAAAGTAATAAATGTACCTATTATTATATGAGTAAAGAAGACATCTAATACATTATTTGTATTGTACTGACGTTAACCAAAACAAATTCATAATACAATTCTGCAAGGTCTATAAAGCGCTAAAGGTCATTGACCAAAATAGTTAGTTGACCACAAAGGTCAACATAATTGATTTAGTCGAAAGCAAACAATACACTCTTAAGTTAATGGTTATCAGGCAGATAACTATGGAATGTAAGTTAGACATATTTTCTTAATGATAGCCACATTTTGTTAAGAGGGTATGTAGCTTCGATCAATTAGATATACATACATTGTATAATTAACGAATATAATTGATCGAAGGATCGAAGCTATGTATCGAACTAGCGAACAAAAAAGAAAATTCAAAATTTAGAGGTAATTCGCCAGCTACAGAACAATTATTTACTAAACATTGACAAACAAATTATTAGTGAAAGTAGGAATAGAAAAGTTTAGTGCGAACGGGATGAACTTCTCTTTTTCCACATTCGCAAATATTGTTCTTCAAAGTAGCTGAGCATGTCAAGTGCTAAAATACCGATCAAAGTGTTTAAACATTAACATCTCCACAATTTTTGTGTAAGAGTAATTAGTTTTACTAGTAAATAGCTAATACCTACACCTCATGCAAAAATGACGTTCAATTTAAATCTATTGTTTAAATAAGCGGAGAACTTTGATTTCATAACATGTCTGCTGCATGACATACATATACAAGTATATAGTTACCTAACTAAAACTACTTAAAAACTGTGACACTTGAATTCCCTTTCAAACTCATTGAGAGAAATAGTTTTAGTTCTTAGTTATTTACATAAAGTTTTCATGATAATCTTGATAAATTAACACATTTGATAAATGATTCCACACGTGTTCTAGAATGTCAGCCCAAACGTTTGAACGACGCAGTTCAATCCTCACTCGTAGTTATCATTATCTAATAAACATTTGCCCACAGTGGGGATGTTTACTGCTGGCGTATTATATCGACATGGTCATTGGCCATTGAAAACTGTCATTTCTATGCAATTTGTAATTTGTATTTTGGTAATAATCCGGATGGATACAGTGATATTGTTAAATTAAGAGATTAAAGAATTGAAAGCTGTTTATCCACAAAATTTTTGCGACTTTCCCACTTTTTTTAATGTTGGATTTTTGGGAAATAAATGTACATTGGGGTTTATTACATTTTGGTACAGCACACAGTGGCATTATTACGAGTAAATTAAAATTTACCAAACTACAGGTTAGAAATTGTATGGAAATGGCAGTTTTCAAAGGACATGTCAAAAAATCGCCATATGCCGTGAAATGATGGCAGTAAACAACCCATTACCTAGTATAATGTAATATCCGAATCAAATTATCGATTCTCACAGTTTAATATAACAACATCGTAAATTACTACCTTGATTACTCGATATAGGCACACAATAACACAAAACTAGCCCGCAAGAAGCAAAGCAACAAACAACCCGATACGGGTACTTAGTTTATAACTTTAGGAAACAGTCTCAGTAAATAGGATTAATATATTTGTTGATGATAACAGGCGTTTGTAATGTAGAGCATTACCTATACAAATAAATAAAAGTGAAATGCCTGTTTGTAATGTCTAACTAACGGTCTTTCGAAAGAATATACATTACATTATAACAAAATACCAGTTTTTAATCATTACCCTGTTCCGTCCGTCTATCTGTCTGTCTGCCTGTTTCGGCTAATCTCCGAAACAGCTGGACCGATATCGGCGGGATGATATAAGGAGTAACTTGGGCTACTTTTATTGGCGAAAAAAAAACTAGGGGTCCGCACAAAAAAATAAAGTACTACGTGGGTGGCACACAAGCATACGGCCCACCTGGTGGTAAGCGGATACCGTAGCCTATTTATATAGTAACACCAGAGCACAAAATAAAGAGGTAATCACTCGCGCGTCATCATCTCCAAGGAAACGAATTGGAGATTGAGATATATGGATAGTAAGGAGAAGATAGGTGGGATACTCAGGAGAGGATAGGTGGGATAATAAGGAGATAATGGAGGGGTTTCGCGAGAAGCAGCAATTAGTCATAAAACATAGGATTATATTGTTGACGTAGGTTTAAGGTTATTTTTAATTAACTACAGGACCTTTAGATGAAACGAGACATCAAGAAATTTGTATTATATAAATACCTTAGTAAGAAAGCACATTACATCGGAATATCTGCCCAATAACTGACATTACGAGTATTACGACTATCAATGATAGAATTACTTCCGTAATATGCGGTTACAAACCCGTAATCTTCCTAACGTAACTATAATTTCGGTCCATACACAGATCATTTACATCACAGCGAGATCAGGCGGACAGTACTATGAGGAATATACAGATAATGATGAGCTTGATGTGGCCTCGGATGAATGAAAATAGCTGTTATTGTGTCCTTTACATAGAGTGCTCTTGATTAGACCAAGAGTATTCGATCTAAGTACATTTGTTTCATTCAATTTTGTGGGTACTTTAGTGGTGACTTCAAGTTATAAGATTGTCATAGCCTTTTTTTCAACTAACAGGGTAGTGTGGGGCCCGCACCCACTAAAGAACCCGCCGTGTGCCGTCTCTCTTTCTGTGTTGACAGACCAATGGTACTGTGTTGGATTACTGCAGTGGCCCGCCAGCGGCTTACCCTTTCGGGTTCTACTGAGCGACGCATCGGCACATGGAGCGTCACACCTTCGCGGGAGGCATTGCGGGTGGCGGACGTTCTCCAGTCCATCCACCCGCAGCCTCAGCTAGAGCGGCATGAGGCGCAAGTACTCGCTGCTGCACCACCCCAGTCGCTGGCGGCGGTTTGGGTCAGCAGAAGAATCCTCCTCCCTAGCCCTCTCCGCCGCTTCCTTCTACGAGATAACCTCCTCGCAGAATGCAGCGACCGCGGTCCAATTCCTGTCACTGCCGAGCATCGCTCTGACGATGCTCAGCAGCGAGAGGTCCCCCCCTATTGTCGCGACGAGTTCACGACGCTGCTCGGCCCAAGCCGGGCACGACTCGAGCGTGTGCCGTGCCGTGTCCTCATCGCAGCCGCAATGGTGACAGCCCGGAGTCGCTTCCCTCCTTACGATTATGTGCAGATATCTGCGGAAGCAACCGTGCCCCGACAGCACCTGCCCCAGTCGGAAGGTAATGACTCCGTGCTGTAATATAATGTAATAAGTTCATACTCATGATCGTTGTACTACAGTCTATTGGTTAGCACACCCATTACCAAATGACACGCCCAATGAAGCGAATCTTTCCTCAAAATAATTTGAATTAGCTATATATTTATTGATATCATATTGAATCATTTTTAAATGCAGGAAATTGTGATTTAGCAATACTATGATTATTAAAATATTCGTATTGGACTAAGAGTATTCTGATAAGTTAGGTTAATTATTAATCACTTGTTATCAAAAACAGGCCAAACAAACTCCGCTGGAAACTTTGCCCAGCCTATTGTTCTGAATAACAAAAGACTACTACAAAAGCATCTTTGAAAGATGTTGTAGTAGTTTGAACGTCGCAGATATAGATTTTAAGCGATTGGGCAATCAACATGCATTTACAGCTTATATTGCTATCAAAGATAATATAACTACTACGTTTAATAGCTATTTTAATGTCTGTCATAATTGCTACAGCACCCGTAATCAATCATAAATATTGATACTTATTGATAGTTTAGTACCTATTAGTGTTACCCAACCAATAAAATTATTGCTAAAACAACAAATTATTAAGTGGTTTTATATGATTTATCGCCCGCCCCGTAAAATAAATAATATGACTATAGGATATACATATTATATACAGTCGCATCATTTACTCTCCATAAGGAAAGTAGTAGCACAGGTGGAAGAATAATATACCTATTAATTTATAAGTTCAGTAAACATTACATTGTTCATATCATATTGATATATGTGAGAGGAAATGTCAATGTTATTTTCCCAGGGAACCTAAGAAATGGCTACCTATTATAATTACATTCTTTGACAGAAGAGGCGCACTCTCATATCTCTTTGAGCCTTACATGACAAGACCGTAACGAACACTTCTAATCGATTTTCTTATAAATCGAATAAACCCAAAATTCGATTCCGTCCGCCTTCAATATTACATAAGAACTTTTCAGTTCTCGTTCATGACAGTATTCGGTTAGGAGGTTATCTGGCGTCAGCTCGATATCAACGAAAGCATTGTGAGCTGAAGAGCCCTTTATAGCTGTTGAAACCTCATTGATTTGCTGCTTACAACATCATCTTAATCTTCCTTTGTATACTTAGGGAGGTTATGTATTTATAACTACGTCAATTATAGTGCAAATGTTTTATTTATTAACAAATAATCATAAAAGTTCTCTCTTATGTACGCAACTCAGGCCTCGTGGCGTAGTCGGTAGTGTAACCGACTTCCATGCACGAGGTCGTGGGTTCGATTCCCACTCAGGACAAGTATTTGTGTGATGAACACAGATATTTGTGCTGGGTCTGGGTGTTTTCTACCTATTATAAGAATGCCTTTACAAAAAAAAGTAATATATGTATTATATCCGTAATCTGGTACCCATAGCACAAGCATAAGCTTAGTTTGGGACCAGAGGTCGTTGTGTGAAATATGTCCGTGAATATTTATTTATTATTTAACTATGCAACTGTATCTGGATAGGACAATATTATATTCATAAATTGATATTCCTCTCTTTTTTCTGCAAAAAAGGAAAGATTAGTTAGTGCAAATTGACGTGCACAAAACATTGATATATGATTTTATAAATTAATGCCACAAAATAATCTTTACAAGACACGTAAATTGTCTAAAATTTTCGTTCTTCAGTTGCAACTTTTGTTTACGATGTTATTTCTTTGATGCCGGAAAAGGCAATAAAGCGGTAATTAGATTTTAGACACGTTTTCTCAAATGCTTTATTTCCAATAATTATTTATATATAGATACAGCGCCGAGTAGATGACATTGAGATAGTAGACAAATTACGACACATACGCGTATGTAAATATGTCGTGTTTTGTACAACATTCTAAAGGCCGGGAAATTTTCGCATTATTTAAGAATCATCGAATGAGCTCCGCATACCACTGGCTAATACGTAGGTACAGGAGGTAGGGTCCTTACTAATGTAAGTTGTTGTGAGAGAGTAAGTTTGTTTGTTACACTTTTACGCCATAACTACTGAACCGATCACAATGAAACTTGGCATACAAATTATCTGGATCCTAGAAAACCCTTCTTATAGCGGAAAAATTTACGGGTCCTGTGTGAAAACTATATTTGCATAGCTTTGTATATTTATATTCTGAAGTGCACGCGGGTTCCAAGCAGGAAAAATAAACTAAATTCCATGTGGATGGAGCCGCGGGTGAGCAGCTAGTTGCGGATAACAGGTAGTTATATATTCCACTAATAAAGACATTCTTAAATTAATGTCATCGTTAACACGTCTCCCACTAACAAACAGAAACTTATAAGAAGTATACCACGTTCACAAGATGTCGTTAATTCATTTCAGAAGATATCAACAAAGTGTTAATGGGCTTACGCAACTGGATGTGCGAGTGCATACTCTGTTTATCTCTGTAGTACAATATTAACATTGTCTACTATCAAATAAATCGAATTCTAGTTTTTGGATAAATATATCCGCACAGCTCTGAAATATCTGAGCAAATCTCAATCATATTGACTGATAAGGAGTGATAATGGATGCTACTCGTATTAAGACAATAATGTAAATTCTCTTTACCATTGCTCTCTAAAAGGCTTTGAGAAAGTGAATCGCATGTCGTGGCGCGTTTTGAGAGACGATTCAATAGACTGATTCAATTAAATCAAGATGTGATTGATGCTGAATACGTAATAATTATTCACCACTTTGTGAGACATGTTACTAACAATTATAATAATTTATTGCATCCATCACGTTATACGATCTCATGAGTTCTATAATATAATTTAATTACTATAAAGCTATAAATTATTCAACTAAAAATCAACCAGGTCGAGTTAAACCTCCACTCTGTTTAGTATTGTAAAAATCCTTTAATCTATTCAAGATTCTTCTTCTCGATGGGGCAGCAAAAATGTTTACATACATGATTTAACATATGACCAGATATCTACTGTTGTCTTACATAAAGTTACATAGACCAAATGCAAGTTAACGTACAAAATAATTTCAATCACGCGATTCATGAGCACTGTTCACACAAATGTACACTTAATTGAATTCATTCACAAATCATCATGCACTTATGTATCGTGACGTATAAATTAAATAACACGAGTAATAAATAAATTATTCGAAATTACAATACACTATCACTTGCCTATTTTCTCTGTTTTGATAAAAAAGAAGCTCAGGCGCATCTGTTCTATGCACATGCGAAATAATGTGCGACACATTGAGAGACGCGTGCGGTGGCTTGTGCGGTTCCCGCCTTCTGGCTCTCACCTTGCGGTTTATCTGAAGACGTCTTCAGTGAACGGTACCATCGGCATCGATTCAACAAACGAATTAAGAAATCGATTTTACGCATCGCCACTTGTAACGCAAGTAAAGTTTTAAAAATAAGTTATCTGATGTTTTTCTACTGTGTGTGACTGGAGTAGTCACGACTATCTATCGATCGTTTTATTGTTTACTTTTTATAAGACTAATGATAGAGTTGTTACGTTACATATATGTGGTCATTTAATAGTAACTGTATTATTATCATCACCTTGGAATCCAAAGCACTGCATCCTACGGCGGAGGCGGCAACAAGCGCCTCTCGCGACCACACTAACACTAGTGCTGTCACGCTCCGACATCACTTAGCCCTCTGACATACGACCTTCGTAAACAACATTAAACTCTAACGCGCGTACTTGTGGTTTTGCCAGAAACTAATGAGGCAGGGGAAACTCGGAACAGCCTTCACCCAGCTCGACGCAGTAAATGACAGTGGTTTGACATTACATTGATTTTTATCAACGTTTTTTCTATCTGAAGATAAAACTGGATCAGAGCGAGATGATTCTTTTACTTATCTGATTCGATAGAGGATCTCTACGAATAGACTTAAATAAAATATTATCAATTGATAAAGGTAAGACACTTTTGGGAGTCGAATATGTTCGTAAAAAATAAATTCTGTTGATAACAACCGCTTTTCCCGCAGTTAAAATAGGAACCATACTTGTATGTTGAGATATATCTCACCGTCTGATGTGAGACTCTACAGACTTTGTAGATGTGCTAAGTAGATAACGTTGTAATAAATACGTCAATAGATAATTTGTGTTTACTTTTTAATTTACCACCTGAAGCGCTAAGCTATCTAGTGCAAAAAATAGTTTCGGTACGCGGTCGGAATGCAGACAGACATCCGAATGATTCGGATTCGATGGCGAGGTAAACGGGGCCACCGCTTGATGGAATGCAGCCAAACAGACTGGAACACCGATCTTTAACAAAACTAGACTTTCCTACGAAGAAGGTAATCAAATCCGCATAAGTACAAACTCTCTCTCTCTCAAAACTATCAATGAAAACACTATCAGCGTACAAGTCAATAGATTATTTTTCCATAATTATGCAGATTTATGTAAAAGCAAATACATGATACGGTTTAGTTAACTTTCTTCATAATATTAGTAATTACCTAACAAATGCAATCTTCATCTATCTATCTATCTACACAAATAAATAAAATGTTAATATCTGTTTGTAATATCCAAATAACAGCTTTTTAGTAAATGCATATGAACGTATACACGCTACTTAGATCAAATAGACTTTTTTATTTGTTCTGAGGCTACTTATAACAAAAAATCATGCTTCTGTTTGTGTTTCTGTTTGTTCGAGCATAATCTCGTAAACGTCTGGATCGAATTAGACAGGACTTTCACTAGCAGATAGCTTATATTACCTATAAGAAATAACTTAGGTTACTTTTACTTTGGAAAAATAATTTAGTACAAAATTATTATTATTTCTTTATTTACATCTTACAACTAAATACATTTTTAAATATATGTATTATGAAAAATAATAAAATTAAACACAAAGTGAAAAATGTGAAATCGAAAATAACAGTCACGAGCAGGATTTGAACCTGCATCTCCTGAATACCGTCCAGATGCTTTGCCAATTCAGCCATCGTGACAATTGTTCCTGACTGCTAATTTCGATAACACATTCATACTTAACGTCTTTGGGTGACGCCTGCGCCATCTTTTAGAAGTATTTTCATACATTATACCGACCAGGTAAACTTAATTTTACAATTAACCTAATAATGACGCAAACCCTATAAATATTTAGATATGTTTATATATATTTTTAGCATTTAACATGCTTAGCACTATACATTAAAATAACAGTCACGAGCAGGATTTGAACCTCACATTTTTCACTTTGTGTTTAATGTATAGTGCTAAGCATGTCAAATGCTAAAAATATATATAAAAATATCTAAATAAATAATAAAATATTTAAAAATATAAAAAGTGTGTAGACCCACCGGCAGCGGACACAAGGGCCAAACTGCCAGTGGTTAGGGCCCCAGAGACAGGAACTTCCTCACGATGCGTGCCGTGTCCAGAAGCACCGCTTTCTGTATCAAACCCTTGATCCAAATACCCAACGTGAGCCTCTTAAGATGTTGGTCGAGGCTCTTGGTTATGAGTCTGTTAACTGAAACCACTATCGGCACAATGATTGCTGAATCTACATCCCACATGTCAACAATCTCGTGAGCCAAGTCCAGATACTTAATCTGTTTATCTTTCTCGGCCTTTACAAGATTCTCGTCATGTGGGATGGTAATATCAACTATCATTGCCCGGTGCTCAGATCGATCAACCAACACAATATCAGGTTTGTTGGCCACAACAGTCCGGTCCGTGATGATTGATCGATCCCAATACAGTGTGATACGACCATTTTCGAGAACTGGCTCAGCTACATACCTGTAGTAAGGCATCTCTACGTCCACAAAGCTGTATTTCAGAGCAAGTTGTTGGTGGATGATCCTGGCCACTTGGTTATGCCTGTGCAAGTACTCACCGTTAGCAAGACGAGAACAACCAGAGACAATATGTCTAAGGGACTCACCAGGATGGTGGCAGGCACGGCATATGTCAGCCGTACCATCCCTCAGGATATGTCTCCGGTAGTTGTTCGTCATGATAACTTCGTCAGCAATTGCACAGACAAAACCTTCGGTTTCCCCAAATAGGTTACCGAAACGTAGCCAGGCCACGGAAGCCATGAAATCTACGTCCGGCCCATGTAAGGCCCGGTAAAATCTTCCGTGGAGTTCCTTGCTCTGCCATACACCACTGCGATCGTCAGTACCAAGTACCAGAGGCCTGCGCCATTTCTCCTTAATCAAGGAGAGTGGAGTGTGTCCGGAATCTACAGCGACCACACCACGATGCATATCCTTATCAGTATGAAGGAAATATTCGCTAAGGTTGTACACCTCACGATTGTGCAAGGTCTTGGCATTTAAGAAACCTTGACCTCCACACTTTCGTGGGATGTACAGCCTCATTACCGATGAGCGAGGATGATGCATACGATATGCGGTCAATAAACTGCAGACTCTTCTATCCAGAGCGTCAAGTTCAGTCTGAGTCCACTTGAGTATGCCGAAAGAGTACATTAGAAGTGGCATAACCCAACCGTTGTAGACGTGCACCCTGTTGCCACCTGATAGAAGACTATTCAGTACATTTTTCAGGCGGCCAAAGAGACGCTCCCGCAATGATTGCTTCATTTCCACCTCATTAATGCCCAGAGCTTGCAACATACCCAAGTATTTATATGTGTCAGTTACGAGGAGTGATCGCAAATGAGTACAATCCGAGAGTTGAACTCCCTCGGATTCCACTACCCTTCCTCGTTTTACATGCATGATCGCACATTTATCCACACCAAATTTCATCCCAATGGAATTACTAAAGGATTCGGTTAACTTTAGTAACTTTATTAGTTGAAATCTGGTAGGGGCAAACAATTTGAGATCATCCATGTAATACAGGTGGGATATTTTGCAACCAATCACCTCGTAACCTATAGCCTAGTCCTGAACCCTCTAATAAGGAACTAAGAGGGTTCATGGCTAAACAGATCCATAAAGGACTCATTATTATTATTACTAAAAAACTAAATTCAACGCGCACGTGAACATGCAGATAGCAGCTACTACAAAGCTGTGTCTATAAATTTAAGATAGGTATTTGAGAAAAATGTCTGTATTGCGCTGGTGTGTGCGCTGAAAACAATAGTTTTGCCTCGAGCAAGGTTGGTATTAGTTATTATAGTTGGAACACCAACCGAACAATTGGGGTAGAATGGAAACAATCGAAAAATTGTAAATAACATTCATAAAGAAGAATAATGCTTTCATCAGAGATAAGATATTTAGATATTTTTATATATATTTTTAGCATTTGACATAGTGCTAAACTATACATTTTTTTTTATTGCCAACGGTGGCATACGAGCAAGCGACCCACCTGATGGTAAGTGGTAACCGCCGCTCATGGACTTTAGCAACACCAGGGGCACAGCCAAGCCGCCGCCTACCGCAAGTTAAGTGCTCCTTTCAAACCTCGTTTAAAGAGGGACATGTCGTAGCGCCGGGGAAACACCGTAGCAGGTAGGTCATTCCAGAGCTTACACGTACGTGGTAGAAAAGAACGCTGAAAACGAACTGTCTTTGACGAAATCGTTTCCAGGTGGTGTGGATGAACCCTACCGCGACGTCTCGTGGTACAGTGGTAAAATGGTGATGTCGGTACCACCTCAAACAGCTTCTCCGAGCACTCCCCATTGTAGAGCCGGTAGAGCACACAGAGGGATCTGAAGTCTCTCCGCCGCTCCAACGACTCCAGACCCTCCGTGAGAACGGGATCATCGACAATTCGAATAGCACGCCTTTGCAGGGAGTCAAGTGGGTCGAGTTGGTACTTAGGCGCACCTGCCCAGAGATGTGAGCAGTACTCCATATGAGGGCGGACCTGTGCTTTATATAGCACAAGTCGGTGTGAAGTACCGCTTGGTTCTGTTCAGGACGCCTAGTTTTTTACTCGCCAATTTGGCTTTGTCCTCCAAATGACTCCCGAACTGGACTTTGCTAGAGATGTCGATGCCGAGGATCCCAATGCTCTCGGAGACTGGGAGAGTTACCCCTTGGAACTGGAGCGCCACGACAAACGCGTCCTTCTTTGCAGTGAATGCGCAAACCTGTGTCTTCGTGGGGTTGAATTGAACCATGTTCTTTTCACCCCATTCCGAGGCCCGCCCAAGAGAGCGCTCGACTTCAGATACAAGTTATACATTAAACACAAAGTGAAAAATGTGAAATCGAAAATATATAGCATCTGGACGGTATCCAGGAGATGCAGGTTCAAATCCTGCTCGTGACTGTTATTTTCGATTTCACATTTTTCACTTTGTGTTTAAGTGTTAAGATTCTCCATTAATGGTCACTTTAACATAACTAGGTACTACACTTACGAGTATGTTACATACCTGGTACTTATCGCATCTAAATTCAAAGTTCAAACGGACGCACCAAATTGGATTCATAAACGATTGCAATTGTTTAGGGAACAAACGGCCGAGACTTGATACTTAACCTATTTTTCCACTTCCTCAAGAATGTTCAATCTTTATCTTCCAGCTAGTTACTTCCTCTTTATGTTTCGGTTCAAGAAATAAACATATCACAACTGTGGTCATGTTTTCTATTTCACAATTTATCTTAACTAATAGCTCATCATGTATTCAAATTAAAAACCTAATATCATTTAATATCACTCTGAAAATAAATTAACATTTCACAACTTAGATATGTTAAGAACAAATTATTTGTGAAATGTGGAAAAAGCGGGATTCGAAACTGCATCCCTTCCAACCTCTCTAACCACTAATTCTCTTTTTCCACATTTCACAAATAATTTGTTTTTTAAAGTAGCTGAGCATGTCAAGTGCTAAAATACAGACCCAAAAAAACTTAGATATATTATGTTTTATAGCACAAGAGAGAATACTTATTTATGGAAACGGTAAACATATATTACGCACATGCAGCATGTCATTTTACCTTGAATAAAGTCAAGGTCGAAAGAAAAAAATATCTGCTGCGACCGTGCATCTGAACATTGCCGTTATGTCACAACGGCTATAGGTATGTTGTTGCAATTATATGTATAACTGTCTCGGTGGTCCAGCAATATTAATATCCGAATGCTGATCTCGGTATCTAATCCCAGGTCGTTCCAGCACGACCACCGAAGGAACGTAACATAGTTCCAGTGGCCCGCCAATAAAGGCGGAGAGACGGCACACGGCGGGTTTCATTAGTGGGTGAGGGCCCCACACTACCCTGTTCGTAGCCCCGAACGACGGGGTGTGTGGTTAGCAACATGTTTTCCCACCTAAAAAAAAAAGGTCGTACGAGCACACCACTGAAGTAATGTAACCTAGTTTCAGTGGCCCGCCAATACAGTGCGGAGAGCCGGCGCACGGCGGGCTTTTTATTTAGGTGGGTAAGGGCCCCACACTGCCTAGTTCGTTGCCCCGAATTGCGTGGTGTGCGGTAAGGTACATTTTTCACGCCTTAACAAAAAAAAAATAGATTGTACCAGCAAAAAGTTTTTCTTTCAAGAAACTCTCCCTATCAACTCAAAGTTATAAAGTTGGCGGTGTTTCACCTACATGACTAGGAATGCACAGTCTTGCGCCTAATCTCCCCAGGTCGTTTCGGAATGCCGATAGTACAGCAACAAGTGAAGGAACAGACATTGCACTTGTGTTGGTGCACACACTAGTGCACTATAACAGCTCCTGCCTATTTGGCTAGTATCCATTAACATCGGCCACCACGCTGTGACCATCGTCCTGTATACATGGTGTTACTCAAATGTTTTAAGCGAGTTTAATTATGAATAGGTTGACGTTTAATTTTTTCTCTTGTGAGAATTATTTGCATACTGAAATGCTTGATGAAATTTTCTTTTTCACGATACTTAATCAAAAGACTCTATTCACAAAAAAAAATCTCTGACGATACGTTGAATAAAGGCTTAATATAAACAAATAAAATTCGCTGTTAAAACTATAAAGTAAATATCATGCTTTTAGAATTTTCACAGCTTTGTTAGAGAATTATTTTGCTGGAGCTTCAAATCATGTTTTTTAGATTCAGGAGATTAGGAGTCACCATTAGGTAACTGCGATAGCTTAGCGATCCAGAGCACTTCCCCGGATTGGATGGGACGCAGGTTCGAATCCTGCTCGCAGTAAAGCTCTCTTTTTCCACTTTCACTAATCATTTGTTTTTTAAAGTAGCCGAGCACGTCAAGTGCTAAAATATAGATCAAAATACATTTAAACCATTCCACTCAGAAAAATTCTGGGCACATCAACAACACTTAACTTATCATGAATTCATGAATAAAATCAGGTTGGTTTCTCATAATTATATAGGCACTTATAAGTATTAAGTTTCTTTTCCTGGATAATAAATTTATAAATTGTTGACAGATACTTGTAAATCAGAGGACCAGTAAGCCTTTTTTTTTTCTTTTTAGATTTGAGATTTGTTGAAAGAAACATCAATATACTTTATAAATTCCTTGGTTATTTTATTACTACATAAAATGTTAATACGCAAAAAGGATATAATTTATATTATTTTATAAGCGGAAATTAAATTAGAAAATTATGGTTAAGCTAATTACAGAAAAGGAGTCGATGCATAGATAAACAATATTTTTTACATAATTTATCTATCGTACATTGTTATATGTGTGTTGCAATCAAATTAAAATCATCGGCCCTGAATTGTAGTATTATTACAATTAATTATATTTATTCATTTGTTTCCTTTTAATTACAGAATGCCTAAGAAATTGTTTTGTTTGTACGAATCGCTATTTTGGTAAAACGTTTATTTGCTCATTTAAAGGCGGGTACGACAAACTCTGTGCTCACTTTTTTAAATAAGTATATTGTTTACTAGAAAAAAAAAAATATGGCCACGAGGTGTTTGAACTTACGTTATCCAATGGTAAGAAAGGGAATTTAATAGCCCCGAGTGAATTCACGATAGTTCGGTTAGCAGAGCTTCTAGATCAGTAATCCTGAAGACATGAGTTTAAAACCACTCGTGGCTATCATATTTAATTACACATGTATATTCGTTATCATGTTATTATCTTTTGAATTTCACTGTAATCTAGTTTGTGGTAAAGACATAAACATAGCATCACGCCTGTATCCACCAAGGGGTAGGCAGAGGTGTATTACACACCTACAGTTCGCCAGCTATGTTTAAAACCCACGTAAGTGGGGGTGAGCCTATTGCCGTCTACCGGGCACATTTCCAAACTCCGAGCTGCTACTGAGACTTTTTCTTTTTACGAAAAAGCTCAATAGCACTGCCTAACCCGGGGATCGAACCCGAGACTTCATGATCAGCCGTCGCTCACACTACCACTGCACCACCTACACCGAGGCAGTTTGTGGTACTTACATAAAATTAGCGGATACAATTACCTATATATTTATATAATTATTTTATTAGTTAAGTATATAAATCAAAGTCGGGTTACTTACACTTATAACTCAAGAACGGCTGGACCGATTTTTAATATTATAATATATTATGATCTATGATTTGTTGGATTTGCCTCCACTCGGAATAACAGGATAACCATTAACCAGAGGAAAAATCACGAAAAAAAATTATGAAGAAAATTAATTTTCTCATACATTTGCTAATAAGTTAAAACATAATTTATTGATTCTGAGGCGGTACCAAGTTCGCTGGGACAGCTGTATAACTTAAAGATTGAATAAGTACATTGTTCGCCGACAGGAGAAAGTGTCAGATTACTGCTCGAGGGTGCCGTCTATATATTACATTCAGATAGAGGTCTCCCAGACCCTTCAGGACGCCAGCAGGGGTCACGCGGCGGACAGAACTCCCGCTTTTCCGCGATGGGCTGTGGGTAGGCTCGACCGGGACCTGCTAGTGGAGGCGGCCATTTTTCAATCTTGGCTGCTTCCCCCCCTGACGGAAGACGTGGACGCCGAGGCTGGCCGCATTCGCGGCATGCTTACGCAGATCTGTGATGCAGCCATGCCCCGCGTGCGGCGCCCGCCTCGACGGAAGGGGGTCTACTGGTGGTCCCCGGAGCTAGCGGACCTCCGTGCGGCCTGTATTCGTGCCCGGAGGTCCTACAACCGCAGCCGACGTCGCCGAATCCGCGACGAAGAGCGGGAGGGCCGGCTGTATGCGGCGTACAGCAGTGCGTGTGCCGCGTTAAAGCTGGCCATCTGTCGCGCCAAAGATGCAAAAAGGCAGGAGATGCTGGAGGGTCTCAAGCGTGACTCCTGGGGACGCCCGTACCGTGCGGAGCTTAACAAGCTCCACGCCCAGGGCCCCTACGGAGACCCTCCGGCCGGGCTTCCTCTCTGAGGTGGTCGAGGGACTTTTCCCCTCACGGGCGGTGCACACGCCCCCGGTCATGGCTCCGCCAGATGATGACCGGGAGGCCGACGACGGGGAGGTACCGCCCGGGACGACGACGGAAATGGGGGCGGCGGCAGCGCGTACGCGGAGAGCCGCCGCCCCCGGGCCGGACGGGGTTCCCGCCTGAGTGCTGGCCCTGGTCCTCGACCACCTTGAGCCCCGCCTCGGGGAACTGTTCAGCGAAAGCGCTGAACAGGAAAGCCTGGTGTCCGGACAGTTCCCTGACTGCTGGAAGGAGGGGAAGCTCGTGCCCCTGCCGAAGCCGGGACGGCCTCCGAATACGGTCTTGGCCTTCAGGCCCATCGTGTTGCTGGACGAGGCGGGCAAACTCCTCGAGCGGGTAGTCGCTGCCCGCATCGTCCGCCACCTAGGAGCGGTCGGCCCCGACCTGTCCGACGCCCAGTTTGGATATCCGGCGGGTCGGTCTACGGTCGACGCCATTCTGCGCCTGAAGGCCGCGGCTGCGGAGGCCATCACCTCGAGGGAAGTGCTGTTGGCGGTGTCGCCCGACGTCGCCAACGCCTTCAATAGTCTGCCATTCGGCTGCATCAAGGAGGCACTCCGGTACCATGGAGTGCCCCTCTACCTCAGGCGGCTGGTGGCAGACTACCTCGACGGCCGCAGCGCCCTCTTCGTGGACCGGAAAGGGGACGTTGTAAGGAGGGCTATGTCGTGCGGCGTCCCGCAGGGTTCGGTTCTTGGGCCGCTCCTGTGGGACATCGGCTACGACTGGGTCCTCCGTGGCCGGCTCCCCCCCGGGCTGGGCGTAATTTGCTACGCAGACGATACGCTCGTCACAGCCCGGGGCGGGACCCTCGAGGAGGCGGCAACGCTGGCCACCTCAGGTACCGCGGATGTGGTCAGGCGGATCGAGGCGCTGGGGCTTAGGGTGGCCCTTGAAAAGTCGGAGGCCCTACTCTTCCATGGGCGCCGACGGGGCCCGCGCGCTAGCGCCTCGATAACGGTCAACGGTGTGGGCTTTCCAATCCAGTCCCACATCAAATATCGGGGCCTGGTATTGGATGGACGGTGGCACTTTGACGAGCACTTCCGCCGTCTTGCGCCAAGGCTCGTCAACACGGCGTCCGCCCTCGGGCGACTGATGCCGAATTTGGGCGGACCGAGTCTTGCGTGTCGACGACTCTACGCGGGGGTAGTACGGTCGATGGCGCTGTACGGCGCACCCGTGTGGGCGGAGACCCTGGCCGCTCGCAATAGGGCCCTTCTGTGACGTCCACAGAGGGTCGTGGCGGTCAGGGCAATACGCGGGTACCGCACGGTCTCGACCGATGCAGCCTGCGCGTTGGGCGGAACCCCCCCGGGGGATCTGGAGGCGGAGGTGCTCGCTGACGTCTATCGGCGGGCGTCGACGGCGCGGGCGGGGTCAGCCGCCCCTCGCCGAGCGCAATGTCATCGTGGCGGGAAGATGCCCGCCGCGCCACCGTCCTAAAGTGGAAGTCTCGGCTGGAGACGCCCCGGGCCGGTCTCTGGATCGTGGGGGCGCTCCAGCCGATCTTGGAAGAATGGGCAGGGCGGCAGCACGGGGTCCTCACCTTCCGGTTGGTGCAGGTTTTGTCGGGGCATGGTTGCTTCGGCAAATACCTGCACATGATCGCTAGGAAGAAGACGACCCCAGGCTGTCACCACTGCGGCTGCGACGAGGACTCGGCGCAGCACACGCTCGAGTCGTGCCCGGCCTGGGATGTGCAGCGCCGGGAACTCGTTGCAGTCATAGGCGTGGACCTGTCGCTGCCGGCCGTTGCGCGAGCGATGGGTGGCAGTGACAGAGCCTGGACCGCGGTCGCCACCTTCTGCGAGGCTGTCAACTCGCGAAGGAGGTGGCGGAGAGGGCCCGGGAGGAATCCTCCTTCGCGGACCCGATTCGCCGCCGGCGCGTGGGGCGGCGTGCGCGCGTTTACCTGCGCCTGATGCCGCCCTAGCCGAGGCTGCGGGCGGTGGGGTCGGGGAGTACCCTGCTGTCCGCGGAAGCCTATCGCGAAGGTGCGACGCCCAAGTGCGCGAGGCGTCGCTCAAGAGAGGGTGCCCGAAGGGGCTGCCGCCTGCGGATCGCGGTCGTAACGACGCGGTACCCGTGATCCGCCGTAGCAAGGGCGGGTGGAGGCGCACGGTGGGTTTTTAGTGGGTGAGAGCCCCACACTACCCCGTTGTCTCCCCGGGCAGCGGGGTGTGCGGTAGGACATTTTTGCCTACCTAAAATTAAAAAAAAAAACGGGTGCTGTCTATACAAATTTCAAACGAAGAAAACAACAAAAAAGTGTATGTTGTCATTTTCTCTTTTTTTAATAATGCACAAAATAAAATACAAGTGGCCATTACCTACCATTCTGCGAATTTAAACTATTATTAACTTTTTCTCTTTAACATAAAGTATTCAATTTAAGCAGTATGCGACCCCATTGACGTTGTCAAAAAAATAAAAAAAAAACACGTTATTAAATAATCATATATTATTATAGTTTTCCTTCCTCTCAGCGCGTTAGTTATGTATTTTTATATACCTAGGTACCTACTACTAAATGACCCGGTGAACTTCATATCTCCTACAATATCTGCGATTATCAATCCTAATCAATCTGCATCGTCTAAGGTTTGAATTTAGGTAGGTTATTAAATGAAACTTGCTTGTTCCTTATTCAAATGAATTAGAAAGAATGACAGTAGCTGTCATTTTGTCGTCTGTTAGCCAAATTGCAAATACCCATACAAAGTTACCACCATACCATACCAATACAGATGTTTTTCAATATTTCTCCTTTTTTTGGGTTCCCTTTTTTTCTATACGTCTAAACCACCCCTGTAACTCTATTACAAAACACAAACAATTATTCAAATCGGTCAAGCCAGTTTTGAGTTTTAGCGAGACTAACGAACAGCAATTGATTTTTATATATAAGATTTTCTCAAGCATAGACGCCGTGCCGTGACAGTAAAGGCGTACTTTATGCAGCATTTTGAAAATAAGAAAAAACTTACTTTCCGAGCAGTAGTATAAAAACTATTCATAAACGCTTCACCCTTATTTTCAAGATGGCGGAAAAAACCATGGGAGTTTAGCACGAAAACTTGAAGTTAAGCTGCAGCATTATATAAAAAAAATGGCTACCTCGCTACACTCCAATTCAGGGCCTATTTTCGGACAGAATGACTGGACAATAAAGCAAAATAGCAATATCCTCACGTTTGCCGCTTTGCAGTAGGTAATGCTAAGATATTTAAGATATCATATAAATGATTATTTGAATAAATATCAAGATGTTTCCAGATATAATAGACATTTGTATATACACATTGACGTGTGACGAGTGCCAAGTCTCTCTAATCTGGTCCATTATAATATTTAAGTACAGAAAGCCGTAACGTAATAATGTTTAACCTCAGCTGCTACATTATCAGTAATTAGATATATTTAACCCATCCATATGTGCTCGATGATTTAACCTATATCCTACCACACACACACGTTAAATATTTTTTTTAATCCTTTTCCATCCATCCACCCATCAGCCTTTTAAAGTCCACTGCTGGACATAGGCCTCCCCAAGAATGGGGATAGTGCCGTAATCGCCACGCTTGGCAGGCGGGTTGGCGATCGCAGTGGATGTTGTTAATACTCGAAGGAGTGCTGCTGCCCACTCCCTCGGTATTTCCTCAGTCGGCTCTTACGACTCCCATGGGTGGAGAGGGGTGGGACAACTCAAAAGCCGGCCCCATACGGCAAAATTAATCCTTTTACTGTCTCACATTTGAGAGGAATTTAGACCATAGTTACGTTAGCACGCTGACCCAGTGTGGGTTGGCAGACTTCATTAGCCATAGAGATAATCTCTATAAACATAAAATATAATTTCTTCTTATAACTTAGGATAACATATTGAAGCCTAAGGTCTGACTTGGCTACCACCGTAGGAATGTAACATAGTTCCAGTGGCCCTCCATTAAAGGCGGAGAGACGGGTTTCTTTAGTGGGTGAAGACACCACACTACCCTGTTCGTTGCCCCGAAAGACGGGGTGTGCGGTTAGGAATATTTTTCCCGACTTAACAAAAAAAAAAGGTCTGACTTGGCTAGTTCTAATATACGAATTATTATAGTACCTACTTAGGTACTTACTAAAACAGTAATGGAAGAGAATATGTTCGATGGCTAGTTTCTACCAGCAAGTCAAATTTTCGACAGAATTAAATAAGAACTTACAGCTTTAGAGCTAGCGGAGGCTAAAATATCATTCGTATATTATATAAAAAGTAGCCAAGTCAGACCTTAGGCATTAATTTGACATGTTTATGTGTAATAGTTTTTGAGTTATGACTCATAGACTTAGGAGGAGGTCAAAAGTGGCTCCAAATGGTTCGTATAATATTAACACACGGTACTGCTCGCCAATTCTTTAGCTTGAACTTGGCTTGACACGGTACCGCGTGTCTAGATACACACATTTTCGAAAAATCTTGAAAAGTCAGAGGTGTACCATGACCTGGGACTTGGAATCGATCTCGATACCATTGTATTCACAGTCCACTAGGCCATCGCTGCTATCATAAAATATTTAGTAGTAAGTAATTGTATTATATAGCTAATAAAAAATAACCCCCTTACTAATAAACATTGTATAAGCTCCGAATAGTTATTCAGTGTTTTGTTCCGCTTTTTCAACGTCAATTGAACTGTCATAATATTAGTGACAAAGACAAAACACTGAATATCTATTCAGAGGTTATACAACGTTTATTAGTAACGCAGTAAATGTGCAAGATACTAAATAAAATGTTAGCCAATATTTTATTGCTATTCAACATTTAAAAGCAATGAGATTAATTATTATTTAAACCTTGCTGTAAGTGCCTTTTTTTTTTTTTTTTTTTTTTTTTTTTTATTTTAGGTGGGCAAAAATGTCCTACCGCACACCCCGCTGCCCGGGGAGACAACGGGGTGAATGGGGCTCTCACCCACTAAAAACCCACCGTGCGCCTACACCCGCCCTTGCTACGGCGGATCACGGGTACCGCGTCGTTACGACCGCGATCCGCAGGCGGCAGCCCCTACGGGCACCCTCTCTTGAGCGACGCCTCGCGCACTTGGGCGTCGCACCTTCGCGGTAGGCTTCCGCGGACGGCAGGGTACTCCCCGACCCCACCGTCCGCAGCCTCGGCTAGGGCGGCATAAGGCGCAAGTAAGCGCGCGCACGCCGCCCCTCGCGCCGGCGGCGAATCGGGTCCGCGAAGGAGGATTCCTCACGGGCCCTCTCCGCCACCTCCTTCCGCGAGATGACAGCCTCGCAGAAGGCGGCGACCGCGGTCCAGGCCCTGTCACTGCCAACCATCGCTCGCGCAACGGCCGGCAGCGACAGGTCCACGCCTATGACTGCAACGAGTTCCCGGCGCTGCACATCCCATGCCGGGCACGACTCGAGCGTGTGCTGCGCCGAGTCCTCGTCGCAGTCGCAGTGGTGACAGCCTGGGGTCGTCTCCCTCCTTGCGATCGTGTGCAGGTATTTGCCGAAGCAACCATGCCCCGACAAAACCTGCACCAACCGGAAGGTGAGGATCCCGTGCTGCCGCCCTGCCCATTCTTCCAAGATCGGCCGGAGCGCCCCCACGGTCCAGAGACCGGCTCGGGGCGTCTCCAGCCGAGACTTCCACTTTAGGACGGTGGCGCGGCGGGCATCTTCCCGCCAAGATGACATTACGCTCGGCGAGGGGCGGCTGCCCCCCGCCCGCGCCGTCGACGCCCGCCGATAGACGTCGTCGGCCTCCCGGTCATCATCTGGCGGAGCCATGACCGGGGGCGTGTGCACCGCCCGTGTTGCTGTAAGTGCCTAGTGCAGATGTTTTTCAAAGGCTAAAAATACTAAAATAATTAAAAAATCATGACTCGTAACATAAAATCGATATGAAATTATGATATTACACGTTTTGACAGCGAAGTATAATCGATATTATGAGTGTGTGTATTGAACTAAATAAATAATCTAGTGAAAATGTCAGGGGCGTATCAACTAAACAATGAGCAGATAAGGGCTGTGACCTGATTGACGTGATGTGTTCAACCACAGCAATAGCACTTGTGTTATTTTAAGCTATTCTCATCATCAGCCTTTCCTTATTATCCCTCCTATCATCTCCTTACTATCCTCCCTATCCTCTCCTTATTATCAGTGGCATCACTCACGCGTCGCCATCTCCAAGGCAAGAAAAAGGGAAAGGAGGTGTATAGGAATAATATTAAAAAAGGGTTGGTAGGATAATAAGAAGAGGACAGGGCGGGGGTTTGGGCCACCGGCGCTCTCACTCACCATACGAAACACAACGGTACTAGTAACTAACATTGTTACACGTTGATCTTTTGTGGGTGGGTGGTACTTCCCCGATCGAGTCGGTCATTCGTGCTAGGATAAGCAAGGCTCTACCACAATCACTATCATGTTTGTTTACTACCCACGTAGTATAAAAAGCCGCGGCTATCTTTTTGCCTTTTTGGCAAGACCGTTACTTGACAGTATGGTTTCCTCGAAATTATATATTATAAATACTAAACATATCATATTCATCTTACAAATAAAGATAAATTAACACGCTGCAGATAAAACATCAGACATTACAGAGGGCGATAAATAATTTGGAGTGTCACTTCAAGTGCTGATGAGCAAATGAGTCAACTATATTCCACCGCCGCCGCACTCCTTGACTTTCAACTACGTGTATTTACACAAGGGACCGATGCCGTTACTTTCTATAGTATATATGTTTATCGAAACAGCTAGCACAAGTACATTTGTGCAAACCAATAGTACTGTTCAACAGCTCAAAACTTTAACGGTGTTGTTGGTATGAAATTGGGAATTTTAAGTAAAGATTACTTATATTATAACATCGCATTGAAAATAAACATATTAGATAAGAGAGAAGAGCGATAGCCAGGTGGTTAAACCAAGGACTGGAAAGAAAGCGGTATCGAATATGGACCCCAGTCCCAAGCACTCGCGCAGCACTCATTTCTGATTTTTTGAAATGTTGCGTGTATGTTTGACAAACTGTTCGGTGAAGGTAAACATCGTGAGGGAAACTGCATGCCTGAGATATTTTATCGACAGCTTGTGAAGTCTATTAACCTGCACTGGCCACTATGGTGGACTACAGGGCGAAATCCCTTTTTCACAGATTTTATTGGGTTTTAATTTAGCCACTCTTATCCCCTTACTTAAGTTATCACGGGTTGAAATCATCTTAAACAATTGTAATAAAAATCTATTAAATCGCTCATTTATTACTTGTAGTTTTGATAATAACAAGCTAAAGGTAAAATAATGTGATCCAATACAATCAGTGACCCGAAAACATGAGGATGCTCTCGTTGATAGTGACAATTATTCAACAAAAAGCCCGGCTGCTCTGTATCAGTACACTACTACAAAAGGAGACTAGTAGGCATGTTTATACGTAATATATTCTATAGAGAGCTGCAGCAGGGTAGAAGCAGTGCCGGACCGCTATGCTGATTGTAGTAGCGTTTTTTTATAAACTGACGCTTATTATGTGCTGATTCGGCAAAAAACAAAAGATTGCGTCTTTGACACGTCATGGTACGAAATTGCGCTTCAGTTCAGTTTGGGTCCTAAACTAGATCGCAATAAGAGTTCATGGTAAGCCTGCAGGGCTAGCTGAAAATTAAATGTGCTACGTTACTAAAATCCCCAACCCACCAAAAGTATCACTTTATATTTTCAAACTTATTTTACACTTTTCTACTAGAAATAATATTATTATTAAGCTAAGATATAAACAATTGATCGTACTAGCGGGTTCGACAGTAACAATGTATCAATTCTTCGGTGAAAATATACCATATAAGGAATTAATAGATTACCTTACCTAATTATTCGGAAATAATTCTGGTTATATAATTGATGAATAATATAATGATAATAAATTTGATACCAAGACACCGAGATAATAATTATGTATACTATTTAAAATATCTGATGCAGGTTTGCTACGATTATTATTAGATATTTCTAATATTTTAGAAAGTAGTTCGACTTTGACGATTTCTAGAGTAACACCCATTTGATGCATTTAGTTTCTTTTGCACGCCTCATAAGCGAAGCGTTGATGTGGGTACTGCTGTCGTTAAAAAACTGTTTAAAAAAGTTCTGTCTTGGACGTCCGTGTGTCTGTAAGTATGTTTGGATTATGTATGTTAACACGATGACCAAAATACTTTACTAATCGAGCCCTTTATTTTTCTTTTACGATTCAGTATAATTACGAATAGATATCAATTTTCACGGTCTGGTTCGATGTGGTTTAATTGTTATTAAATAAACAAATAAATTATTTTTAAATAAAAAAAAACCGCCTTCAAAAGACACCTTGAACTAAAAACCAAAAAATAATTTAGTATTTACATACAATTTCGTGCTAGACAATTTTTTTTTGTTTAGGCGGGAAAAAATGTTCCTAACCGCACACCCCGTCGCTCGGGGCAACGAACAGGGTAGTGTGGGGCCTTCACCCACTAAATAAACCCGCCGTGTGCCGTCTCTCCGCCTTTATTGGCGGACCACTGGAACTATGTTGCATTCCTTCGATGGTCCAAACTCACTCCCTACCCTCTCCTTGTAATGCCCCCTATCCTCCCCTTATTATCCTACCCATCCTCTTCTTATTATTCCTCCTCTCCACTTCCGATCCCTTTATTTGGAGTTGGCGACGCGGGAGTGATGCTTCTGGTGCTGCTGGCATCTATAGTATTTAGTTTCTGCCAGTTTAATCATTCACGAATTTTTAAAATGATATTATCTAACTATTAAATTATTTTTTTAAAAGTACTGTTAAACCAAAATATGTATTTTAGTTATTTAAAAAGGAATAAGCATTTAAACAAAGATTTAAATAAATAAAATTATAACTAGTGTCAATATCCCTATTATTTGCTTATGAAATCCATAAACAGTTTTTATTCTGATGTATTTATTTTTTGACTGATTGAATTATAATAAGACACTCAAGTTAAAAATAAATTACTACATAAGAAATATGTAGTCGCTGTAAAATATCTCACCCTTTATGCAGTGAATGTGGGATATTTTGATAAACATTTATAGCCCTATTGTCACGTATTTCCATACCGCTTTGAGAGCTACAAATAACAATGCACCTTTCAGTGCGATTGTTTAAGACAGTCAAAGGAAAACGGCTGTCATTTAATGCAGTTCTACCTACAACGATATAGCTTGAAATATGTCATTGGGCAGCCTAAATCATTACTACCGTGCCTATGGTAACCTTTGACGAAAGGGTGTCCGACTATATGCTTTATATGTCTGTTTTAAAAATATGCATATATCATAGATCACTGCCGCTACGCAGGTACGCAGGCACTCGATGTATTGTGATTTGTGACTCAAATTCACTAACAGTCACCAAACTCAAAACTATACAAGCTTACTTCAATATTTTTCTAAATGCACTAATAATCCCTATATCGTGGGGGACTGTATAAACAAACAATTGACGTACACGTACTACAGCCAGACTCAGAACAACCATTTGTGGATCACATAAAGAATTATCCTGTGTGGGAATCGAACCCACAATATTTAACATATTTTAAGACATTGGCTCACTTTTTGGATAGATTAAAGTATAATGCAATCCACAAATTGCATTTATAACGTACTTACTTAAAAAAAGGAGGATTTTTTTGCACCTATACCTACTTGTGTCTACACCAAATTGCGTATTTTTTTAATTCATTTATAATGCGTATTATCAAGACGATCCCATAGAAATATAATGACAATCTTATGATGGGTTTTTTTATTCTATTAAAGTTCCATCCATCCATCAGCCTTTCAACGCTCACTGCTGGACATAGGCCAGAACGCCACAACGAGCGGTCCCATCATGGGGGATAATGCCGTAATTGCCACGCTTGGCAGGCGGGTTGGCGATCGCAGTGTATGTTGTTGATACACGAGGGCGTGCTGCTGCCCACTCCCCCGGTATTCCCTCAGTCGGCTCTTACGACTCGTGGGTAGAGGGGTGGGACAATTCTAAAGCCAGCCCCACACGGCCTATTCTGTATAATATTATTATGTAAATTTTTGTTATTTTATTTAAAAAGACTCAAGAGATCTAGCAGCATTAGCTGCTACTCTACGATAATGCTCAGCCGATGTAAAAATAGGTAAACTGTGAGTTGTCCATAATAATTTGACTAGCGTAGGTCTATTTTATAAATGACAGATACTTTGTTAATAAATGTATTCAAAATGGTTTAACACATTAAGAATTAGTTCACTTTAGCGTGTTCCACGATACAGAAATGGAGTTTTATTTACCTTAATTAGTTGTTAATCTGAATCACTGCTTCACAGACATGTTAATCTGCTACTAAGGGATTAGTTTACTGTCAAAATAAACATTGTGTATTTATATTCAATGTTACGTTTTAGTCAACTAAGACAGTATAATTATAAGAAAATAATTTGAAATAGTATTGAAACCGTTAATATGTTTATATTTGAATTTATATTGGAAAGAATTAATATTTAAGCAGCTTTGGTAACTGTTAAAGCTTTGATAATTGTTGTGGTAGAACCTTGCTTATACCAGCATGTTGGGCATTACGAATGGGCCAGCTCGATGGGGAAGTACCACCCTCTAACAGAATTTCAGCGGTAGTTACTCCTACCGTTGTATTTCGTATGGTGAGTGAGAGCGCTGAAGGCCCAAACCCCCTCCCTAACCTTTCCTTAATATCCTACATATCATATCCTTAATATATTTTCTATCCACCTCCTATCCCTTTCCTCGGAGATGGTGTCGGCCGAGTGATGCCTCTGGTGTTGCTAGCGTGTAGGTATTATTATTATTATTCCTTTATTTTAGGCAACTACGGCCCTTAAAAAAATATACATAAATATTAACTAATTATAAACTAATAAATATGCTATATTAAATAAAACTTAACCGTTATACCGTACCGATTACCGTATAGGCACATTAAATAATATTTACTGCGGTATAGGTAACCGTTTACCATCAGGTGGGTCGTATGCTTGTTTGCCATCCACGTAGTATAAAAAAAATAAGATGGTTTGATATCTATCAATATGTTGGTAAAATTAATGGTAAACTGTGAGGGTAAACAATACGGCAAGTTAATCAACAAGATAAATAATTATTCTGTTATATTCAATGTTACCATACGCAAATTATAGGACATTAGTTTTTGTGTTTTGTAAATTACAATGTCGTCATATCGAGAGAAGTTCTCATCTTTGTTTCAAATTTATAATGTAAATCCACATCGAGTCGGATGACGAACCGAATGCGCTAATTATTGCATTAGTTTGAGAGACCTTTGTGTCTTCCCACCACTGTTGTTAGTAATTATATAAGTATTTTTAATATTTATGTCAATACGGTACCTAAACGAATATCCAGTTATTTTAAGGATTTATTTTACCTGAGTACCAATTTTTAAGGTTCTAACGCCAAAGGGGATTAAGATAAATCCAACCCAGAAATATTATCTGTAATTCAGAGTTGTGGATCTTTTTATTACCTACAATTTTGCCATTTAACTTTTTTAAAAGCTCACCCCCACCCCCTTCCTGACCTCAAATCGCCCGTACCTAAATTATTTTTCCTTTTATTTTTGTTATAGGTATATTCTTACTTTTCCAATGGGTTTCATCTTGTTCATTTTTTTTTTCAGTTTTTACCTTTTTCGATGGCTTCGGCACTGGCCTATATGACGAATTGAGTCCTTTTTTTAAAAAGGTTTCTTCGTATTTTGGAAAAACAGTATTTTCTTTAGAGCAAATAGGTTCCAACTCCACAAGCTTCAATAATTTTCATTACCATTATCGAGTTTTATAACATCTTATTGCTCTAGTATTTTTATTTTATCTACTAAAAAGGAAACTGTTCAGCAACAAAAAAAACTAACTTCTTTTTGTTTATGCCCATCCAAACCACTCCTCATAAACATTCATAAGGAAATAAGCCTACAGACACTCACTAATTGAGGTAAGCGATATACCTACCTACTAAACAGGGGGTAACTTTAGTTGAACATATAAGTATACATATATAATTTCACAGAAGCCGTAGAACTAGCGAGTATACGGCTAACAAATCTTACATGATAAACAGAAGCATTACCTTAGTAATATACATAATAAATTATATCAGTGTGGGACAAAGGCTTTACACACATTGTGTTGGGGAGTTTCGTTATTTTGACCTCAATGTTGCCTATTTTGCGTAAACTTCATTATAGTCAACAACTTTTCATCGGTATCTACTTTAGGATACCTACTTTGTTTAGGAACGATGTTTTTGGTAGGCACGATTATATTATTTTAAAGAGTTTTTAGTGAAAACATTGAAAATTAGTTACAACATTAAAACACTTATTTAAGATATGTAAGAGAAAGGTAATTTAATATGATCTATTATTATTTAAGGTAATTTAATAATAGCAATATTTATAAAAATTATAAAGCCAGTTTAGTTTAAATAATTAAACATATTTAAGAACCAAATTCTGAAGAAAACAGTGAACAAGTAACTATAAAATTACCTGCACTATTTAACCTCGACGCTGGTTGCATTATCAGCATCGCAAATTGGCAATAAATACACAAAATATCATAACACTATGTACCTCTTCCGAACGTAATCTCCAACTTGTTCGGCGCCTCGAAACGTATTCTCATTTCACTCGTTTGTCGATCACATGAGGCACGAAACACTTTTAATTTCAAACTTGATAAAATTTTGGAATCGAAAATTGGCAAGTTCATGCGTTCGCGGGCTCGGAAACACTCGAAGGCAATAGAGTAGATCGGATATTCATCAGCGACAACAGACCGCGTACTGAATGTAAAGCGTCCGTCGGGTCGCCGGCCGTCCTTCCGCAACGGGATGGCTCCCGCCGCGTCGCCCTACATCTATGTAGAATGCGACGCGTGAGATGTGATGTAATCTGAATGTGACGAAATGCACATACTGATTAAAACTGATCAAACACAGCGTCACTACTAGCTGTTACTTTATCGTCCAAAAAATATTTGAGTAAGCTCCACGTGTTTTGCAAGCGACCGGCCGCTAGCGCACTCAGACATGAAATATTTTAATTGCATTAAAATTACCATATTATAACAAAGATACAATATACAGTGCTGAGTAAAACTTAAGACAAACAAAAGCTGCTGGAGTGGAGCCATATACCTATTGCATATAATGAGATTAAATTGCCATTTTGCTGTTTCAGCATTAGTAGGCTTTATGAGACCACTCTGGAATGTAGCGGAGAGACTATGGTATTTTATCTCAACTTTAAATTAACAAACTCGCAAAAAAATTTAATAAAAATTACAAGAATACTTTATGCCTTATAAAAAATACATGTTTTGTGACGATTTGCTTGGCTTCTCTGCAAAAATATACTAATAATATAAGTAGGTAGGTAGTTTACACCAGGGGCGACTGTATGTTAGTTGCCCCTGGTGTGAAGGCAGTATAGCAGCGAAATAGCTCTGCATAAAACACAAATATGGTCGGGTGCATATTGGACATTTGGGCTTCTGATTCCATGAAAACGATCGGTCATTTTCAGAAATCGTCAGAGAACATTAGCATTCATTTTTTAGAGTTCGGTCCGTCTCATTATGCCCGCACTTACTAATTCCCTCCCTCCTCGATCGTAGGGTGATGTTAGGGTTTTATCTCTGAATAAATGGGCTATATAGGTAATTATTATTTTTTCAATTCTGTGTGTCCAGAAACTGAAGCAGATATCAATCAACCAAAAGACCAACCTTTAATTTTATTAGACACTGGCTTATAACCGCGGCTTAACCGCATAAGCTGATTAGTGTTTTTTTTAATTCTATCGGTTCACGCGATGCACTTCAGTAAAGTAAAGGTGGGTGATAAATAACGTCACAACGATAAAGTCACTGCGATCAGTCGTTAAAATATGTCGCTGTTACTTAGCGCGAAGTAACAACGTTCCAAAATCACGTATATTGTTCCTACGTTCCCCAAGAACTTCAGTACTTTAAATACCAATAGTTGTCTTTGTCACTCACATCACGATAATACGTAACATGGAACGACCGAACGACCCATGGAACGACCTTGTAACGAACATGAACGAAACTGCCCGAAGGGCCAATGCAAAAGTATCGGTGCCAGGAGTAGTACGTATAACCAGAAAGTGATAGGTGTGACCGAGTAATCGACGTGACAAAATCACGTTGATTTGTCACTGTAACTTTATTGTCACAGGAACGACAGTCACGACGATCGAAAAATAACGCTTTTCCCCAAGTCTACAGTAAAGCACTCAGTCTGCATGACTTTTTCAACATCTTCTTGTCATACTTCAACTAATTTTACACAGAACCTTAATTAGATAATTACACCTACACCTAAGCGTCCTCATGAACTTCTATTATATGAAAACCTCATGAAATCAGTTCAGCGTTCAGACAGACAGACGTAGCGGGGGGATATTATGTGAGATATGTATCTTAACAATAGTTATAGATAAATTATGTATGTAGATAGTAAAGAAAAGATTAACAAAAATCTTTTGTATTTCTTGCTGACTGTAACCATTCCATTCCGAAATTTAATAGGTACCTTGACATTTGTCTTCCGATTGAACAAGTTCCGTGCAGACGACATCAGACAATTTATTGGAGGAACAAATATAATACTATTTATAAGTGGATACAAATAAGCCAGTGAACAGGAAACAATGCATAAATTAACTGATAACTATAAAATAAAGGAATTTAATTACTAATCGTAACAAACACATATTTTACACATTTATTGGGTAACGAATAAGGAACAGTATTTTATGATGTTCCGCCAATAAATTATAGGGCATAAATCAGATGCGATAATAATTATGTTCTTGAATTGTGATCAAACTCCTACTATCGCCCTTTTAGCAAAACAAAATATTATCATGAACTCAACAGTCCAGCTGCTGTTCTTTAATGTAGCTGAGCATGTCAAGTGTTAAAATACAGATCAATTTGAGTGAGTCACCAAACTAGGAGCCTTGTATGTGACTGACTTGAGTGTATCTTGTATATAAGTATAGAGCTCCTAGCTTATCTCTAAGCTTGGCACGTATAGTGTGGCCTTAGCCTTACTGATATTTTTTTTTCATGTCTAAGGGCTGTTAGAGATACTACTGAAGTAATGTAACACAGTCCCAGTGGCCCACCAACACAGGCGGAGAGACGGCACACGGCGGGTTTATTTAGTGGGTGAGAGCCCCACACTACCCTGTTCGTTGCCGCGAACGACAAGGTGTGCGGTTCGGTAAATTTTTTTCCGCCTTAACAATAAAAGCCGTGTGGGGCCGGCTTTAGAATTGTCCCACCCCTCTCCATCCATGGGAGTCGTAAAAGCCAACTGAGAGAATACCGGAGGAGTGGGCAGCAGCACTCCTTCGAGTATTAACAACATCCACTGCAATCGCCAACCCACCTGCCAAGCGTGGCGATTACGGCACTATCCCCCATTCTTGGGGAGGCCTATGTCCAGCAGTGGACTTTAAAAGGCTGATGGCTGGAACAAAAATAGGGCTGTTAGATTGTACCTACATACTTTAAACAATATATATTTTTATATAAAAACCTACCTACCTATATAATTGGTTGGAGTGTTCGTTATATTAAATAATTAATAAAATCACTTGCTATTTATAAATAATCTATAGCCCCGTTATTTATTTCACCCGGCAAGCGTTATTTTCGATTATTTTTATTATATAAGCGCTACCACAACCGCTATGCCACGACGTCGACGACAAAACATCATTTGGTTATTTGATTTTATTTCGTTATATTTTTGAACGATGATATAATCAATCAGTACGGATAACTCGCTTATGCTGGAATAACGTATGATGATCCTGAGTTTTTGAGCGATTGCCGCGCGTTATTTGTTTAGATGTACTTATAGTTTTTGATTTTATATTATTCGTGGTGTTGGTTTGTTGTGTCTGTTTAGTGTATTATAAAACTGTAAATAAAATTTTATTGTAGTATATTGTCAATAATTTTCCGTTAGATAATATCTTTAAGTCTACTTAAATTTAATCAAAAATGTCATTGGGTCAGTAGTTATGGACATTTTAGTGTATAAAGTGTATTAGTAAGGATTGACCCAATTCTGAAGTCCACGCAGACGAAGCCGCGGGCAGAATCGAAATACATATATCTTAGATCACAATTTCAATTCACTTAGTAGACAGTAGGCAACTGCCTCGGTGGTGTAGCGGTAGTGTATGCGACTGCTAATCATGAGGTCTCGGGTTCGATCCCCGGGTCGGGCAATGTTATTGAGCTTTTTCCTAAAAAGAAAAATTCTCAGCCCGGAGTTTAGAAATGTGCCCGATAGACGTCAATAGGCTCGCCCCCTATTACGTGGGACTCAAACATAGCTGGCGAGTCGTGGGTGTGTAATACACCTCTGCCTACCCCTTCGGGGTATACAGGCGTGATGCTATTTTTTTTTTTTTTAGTAGCCAGTAATCTATTGTTAAGATTGTTAACTGCTCAACGCGCGTACATAGCTATATTAAATAACGTAACATCAAATAGCGTACGATGTGCTACGACGATAATCATCAAATCAAAAGATATAGTTTAATATATTAAAGCGTAAAAAATAATAGGCGTTTTAAAAATAGCACATCGTTATTTAACGTTTTTAATAAATAGCCGTTGCGAACACTCCTAATAATTGGACCATAGTTATATGTAGTACCTATATTACTGACGTATATTAATATCTATGATTAGGACTCCTCCTATATAATTAGGAATTAGGACTCCTATGCCTTAGTTTATCTTATTTTTAGGAGACCAAATGATCTGCAGGAAAACAAGGTCTACGTATCAGTTGTCTGTCTGTTTGTTTTGGCTAATCTCCGAAACGGCTGGACATATTTGAATGGGACTTTCACTTGCATATAGCTGATGTTATAAGAAGTAACTGAGGCTACTTTTATTTTGGAAATATAATGAGAGTTTCGCACAAGACCACTGAAGGAATGTGTAATATGGTTCCGGTGGCCTGCGGTGGTGTGCGGTTAGGAACATCTTTTCCCGCCTTAACAAAAAAAAGGATTTCGCACAAAAAAAAAATAAGAAACATAATTTCATTCCACGCGGATGAAATCGCAGGCTGCTACCTGCTATAATCAATAAAATAAAACCTAGACAGACTCATAAGCAGAATCTAGGCCTTAGACTTAAAGGCCTTAAGGTCAGTGTTTTCTAAACACAAAGGAAAAAAATAATTAAAACAATAAAAAAGCTGAATTGTTTGGACTAATTTAGGAAGTAGACAGTGATTGGATTACGAGCGTTCAAACTTTTTATATCACATGGTCTTTGTGTGGCATTCGCTTTGGCAAATCAACAAGCAGTTGGAACGGATTTCCAAAAGGTTGCGGGTTCTGATCCCGATCGATTGACCTGTTTTTATTTCATAATTTTACATAATAGTAACTTGAGAATGGCATTTTTTATACCACTACGGTGGTAAACAATCATACAGCCCGCCTGATGGTACCGTGATTACGTCGCGTCGTAGCCTATAGATGCTAGCATTACCAGAAGCATCTCTCGCATGTTGTCAAGCCCCGCGAATTGCAGGAAGGAAAAAAAAAGGAGCAAATGAGGGAATCAGGGTCTCAGATGATGAGCGAGAAGCACACAACAGTTGCATCATGTCGACCTGGGAACGAGTGATGTTATTAGTCATGTCTAATTTTAGCTACCTACCTAGGGCCGTAATTCCTATATTAGTAAATCTAGTGTCTATCGCGAATGTTGTGACAACTAGCCACGAAGCGAACAGGTAGGTATCACCGTACAACTAAGTAGCTTGTACTAATAATATCATTTTGGCCATTGATTACTCCATTGTACGTGAGAACCGGTCTTTGTTAAAACTATAGTCTATGACCCATTCTATTCAATGTCAGAATTATTATATCATAAAAAAATAAAATAAAAACGTTAGCCGGCGAACCACAGCCACGGCTAACATAACCAGTTAATTATATCTTTATTTAATTAATTGAAGAATAATTGTTGAGGAATCCGCATCCTGCATCTAATAGAAATAGTTGAGTGTATTTAGTAAAAAAGTAAGGCGGAATTAATGCAGGAAGACAATATTGTATTCACCTTACCTTACATCCTATAATTCAATTGGGTATAAATATGGGATTTCGTTACCTTTTTCCTTCAATGTGCTTAGTATTTTCGCAGCTTCATGATCTAAAACAAATGTTGAGATTTGGAGTCATCGTTGGTGGATAGAATGAGAAGCAGGTTCGAATCCTGCTCGCAGTAAAGCTCTCTTTTTCCACATTCACAAATAATCTGTTCTATAAAGTAGCTGAACATGTCAAGTGCTAAAATACAGATCAAAATGTTTAAAAAATCACGCCATCAAATAGTAGCCATTTTAATTGCGTAATTAAACTTACTATATTGAAATAACGTATGTAAATGCATCCGATAGATGACGTGGGTCCTAAAAACATCTTAAATAAATGTGAAGAGGAGATTTGGAGTCACCGTTGGCGTTGGTGACTGAGATAGCTTAGCGGTCCAGGAGCACATCCCCGGATTGGATGGGACGCAGGTTCGAATCTTGCTCGCAGTAAAAGTTCTTTTTTCTACTTTAATAATTTGTTCTTTGATAGTAATTTAGTTTTAAAACTAGGTATGTATTTTACCAATTTTATATAATAGAAAAGAATATTGTAGGTTCGAGTATATCTAACGTTAGATATATGTATATGGAGATGACGAACTATGAAAGAGTGACTGCCATTGATTACTAATGAAATAAAATTGTGATGAATATAATAGCTCGTATTCAGTAAAAGTTGGAACGGAAAGGTAGGATGAGACAATGTGAAACGCAAACAAAGGCCGATGGAGGACTGTGGCTCGCATAGCAATCAGCCGGGAGCCAACACTGCGCTGACAATCACGTAGGTAGTGGACTGTATGCGACATCACACAAGTATTAAAATATCTATAGCCAGTTTTACAGACATACATGCGACGATTTTATATTGGCTTATTGGCACGGGTATAAAGAGCCTGCTGACGTAGTTACCGACGTTTAAGTATGTTTAGTCCGTAGAATTACTGGTCTCCAACGAGTAATTTGACATCTCAGATAACAGATTATTTGACTGCATGAATGGCGGTTCGATTCCTACATAGGACAACTCTTTGTGTGATCCACAAATGGTTGTTCTGAGTCTGGGTGTACTTTTTGTCCGTGAAGTTGTATGGTTGAAAGTCCCGCGATACAAGGATTATTCTTTATTGCAAGGTGCGGTGTTTTTGAAAAAGAATAATTACCATTGCTGTGTTGTTAAACTTCTGTTTAGGCAATACACAATGAAACACCTTGCAATTCATCGCTGGGTATAGGCCTGAGATCCAATACTTTGCCTTTTTCAGCCAGCTTCAGCTGTATGCCACACATCCAATGGAGGATTCTTTTGCTTGAGCGTTGACTTTACTCCTCTCTATTGGCTAAATGTATGCGTCTCGGAAGATGGTTTTCAGAGAAACCCTAATAATGGCTCACTCGTTTCCCACCCTGATTCCGTATATAAAATCTAGTACCTACCTATGACGCTTTGGTTGTAATTTTCAGGTATTGCGATATAGGAAATAAATAAAATAAAACGGGTCTCCTCTCAGAAATGGATCATGATCAAATAAATTCCAGTTACAGCTAATTAAAACAAAGTATTGTGTTTGCTACAAATTAATGACAATTAGGCCTACCTACTTAAAAGAACAGATAATCTTCATATGTTATGAATAACAGGCGGACGGCTCCAAATGTCTAATTTGTTGGCACATCTGTCCACCCTCCGCAGGGTTTGGCGTACATAATTAACGAGCTTAACTGAAAGTGTGCAAAAAGTAAATATCGTTTTGTACGCAAGTCATAATCAGACTAGTCACGCTCAAGCAACGTGCTGTTTGGTGACTACTTTTAATAAACACTGCCTTTATCTACTGATATTTTAAAAATTCTATAAGTAGGTATATTCTATAGTTTATTTCGCGTGGTGGCGAATAGGTACTTTTTACAAGGAACTGTTTACCTAAGGAACTGTCCAACACCAAATACCTATGCTGCCGCGAGTAACACCTTTTTTTTGTTAAGGCGGGAAAAAATGTACCTAACCGCATACCCCGTCGTTCGGGGCAACGAACAGGGTAGTGTGGGGCCCTCACCCACTAAAGAAACCCGCCGTATGCCGTCTCTCCGCCTGTGTTGGCGAGTCACTGGAACTATGTCACATTCCTTCAGTGGCCCGCCGGCGGCTTACCCTTTCGGGTACCCTCTGCTGAGCGACGCGGAGTGTCGCACCTTCGCGGGAAGCTTCGCGGGTGGCGGACGTTCCCCGGTCCATCCACCCGCAGCCTCAGCTAGGGTGGCATCAGGCGCAAGTATGCACCGCCCCAGTCGCTGGCGGCGGTTCGGGTCCGCGGAAGGATCAACTTCCCTGGCCCTCTCCGATGCTTCCTTCTGCGAGATGACCTCCTCGCAGAAGGCAGTAACCGCGGCCCAATTTCTGTCGCTGCCAAGCATCGCTCTGACGACGCTCGGCAACGAGAGGTTGCCGCGACGAGTTCACGGCGCTGCTCGGCCCAAGCCGGGCACGACTCGAGCGTGTGCCGCGCCGTGTCCTCGTCGGATCCGCAGTGGTGACAGACAAACCCGGAGTCGCTTCCCTCCTTGCGACTATGTGCAGATATCTGCCGAAGCAACCGTGCCCCGACAGCACCTGCACCAAACGAAAGGTAAGGACTCCATGTCGTCACCGCGCCCACTCCTCCAGCACCGGCTGGAGCGCCCCTACGGTCCATAGACTGGCCCGGAACACTTCCCGGTTTCCGATTGAGCTGAAATTTTATACGCGATATACATAATATCACGTGACAATGCAATATTACGATGACATGGAGCTGATCTGATGATGGAGCTGGAAGGTGGACATAGGAACTCTATAATGAAACGGCGCAACCCCATCAAATTTGGGGTCGCATGCTTCGTCTTAACGAGTACTTTGTCTCTAGATTGTATCCAGGGGCTGATGATGGAAGGTGGCCACAGTAACTCTGTAATGAAACGATGCAACCCCATCGAGTTTGGACACGTTTGATTCGTCTTAATGAGTACTTTGTCTTTAGATGGTATCCAGGGTCTGATGATGGAACTGGAAGATGGTCATGCGAAACTCTGTAATTAAATGGCGCAACTCCATCGAGTAAGGGCACGTTTAAAATGTCTTGACTAGTACTTTAGTCCTAGATGATATCCAGGGTCTGTCATTTTATTTCTACAAAATATTTTCGATGTTTTCACATCTGGTAGACGTCCCGCGAAGTTCTAGTTTTTTTGTTACGGCGGGGAAAAACACCCCGTCGTTCAGGGCAACGAACCGGGTCGTGTGAGGCCTTCACCACAGAATAAATACTAGCTTCAACCACTAAATAAACCCGCCGTGTGCTATCTCTCCGCCTGTATTAGCCGACTACTGGAACTCTCCGACTTTACTTTAGTGGTCCGCCGAACAGTGATTGCCCCTAACACAATAAAATGGTTAGGTGGTGCGATTAACAATCATGAAAACATTTTAATTAATTTATAATATCTACTAATAGGATTACGTTTCTGTTAATTTCGTCCGGTAAGACGGCTCCCGGTGCAGTCACACCGCTGGCACCACTAGGGCCGCCACTGTTTACTAATATGTAGGTATTATAAATACGAAAAAAAAAATGTGAGTACAATCGGTCGAAATGCGATCTCTGCGAAGAATCTGTGGAGTGAGGCTGACTGACCGCATTCGTAACGACGACCTAAGAGAGCGAGTAGGTATGAAAGAGAGTATTGGTTTAAAGATGCAAAAGGGAATGCTCCGATGGTTCGGACATGTTGAAAGAATGCCGGACGAGTGACTGGTTAAGAAGATATACAACGCGAAAGTGGTAGGATGTTGGTACAGGGGGAGACCGATACCTACTCACCTACCTACTTAGAATAATTACACCTAGAAACCGAGTCCGCCTCGGTAAAGTGAGGCAACTCAAACCTAGCCATATTGGCTAAGTTCATTACTCAGCCCGTCAGTGCTCAAGGTCGTGTCGTATCGACAACTACACCCGAAATTTTTATTAAAAATGACGGTTAGTGCAGTCAACGGATGTCACAGTACATCGGAAAAGCACAAGAAAGATAGTAACATTACATTTCACGGGTAATTAATGCGTCTAAACTTATATTTTTACGTAAAACATTCATCAAAATGAAAAATAAATTTCAATAATTTGTCATGGCACAGTTTATGAAAATGTTGCCGACACGGGGAAATATTCTCCCACATTTTGTTGTTTAATTAAAAGTGAAACACGTCTCAATTAGGCAATTAAAGGCGCAATTTTTTAGGGTTCCGTACCCGAAGGGTCAAAACGGGACCCTATTACTAAGACTTCACTATCTGTCCGTCCGTCTGTCACCAGGTTGTATCTCAAGAACGGCGATAACTAGACAGTTGAAATTTTCACAAATGATGTATTTCTGTTGCCGCTATAACAACAAATACTAAAAACAAAAAATAATAATATTTAAGGGGGGCTCCCATACAACGTCTGTCTGTCCGTCCGTCTGTCACCAGGTTGTATCTCAAGAATGGCGATAGCTAGACAGTTGAAATTTTCACAAATGATGTATTTCTGTTGCTGTTATAACAACAAATACTATATACAAAAAAATATAATATTTAAGGGGGGCTCCCTTACAACAAACGTGATTTTTTTTTGCCTCTTTATGCTCGCTGTTGATAACGGCAACAGGTAGACGCTTGAAATATTCACAGAATATTTAGTTATATGTATATTCACTTTAAAAATAAATAATTAAATTAAAATAAAACAAATATTTAAGGGGGCCTCCCATACACAAACGTGTTTCTTTACTCGTTTTGGCTCTGTCTGTCCGTCTGTCTGTCACCAGGCTGTACCTATCTAAAGAACGGAGATAGTATACCTAGTCAATGGTACGGAAACATTCGTGCGCGAGTCCGACTAGCACTTGGCCGGTTTCTTCTTTTTGATTAAATTAAATTGATTAATAAGGAAACTGAGACAAAAAACAACAAGTTCGCGTACTTCCACGTCACTTACTTATAATAATAATATGTAATTTTATGTGTTGATTTGGTTTTAGGTTTCCTTCTGATTATTTTTATTTCACTCTTTTTAGTGCATCATGCCGGCAATATTCGTGTATTCTGGTAAATAGGTACGTTACACTGTTTAGGATGTAAACAAAACGGGTAACGACCAAGTAGTTTCGGTAAACGAATTGCACTTATATTTCTGTATGGGATCTATGGCCTTTGTCATCAATTCAGCAGTAAGAATTGATGAGTTCCAAATAAATAAAAGGTGTAATCTAATTTGTAATGTGATCACAACTATAAGTGTGAAATAGTTTCAACTTCCCTATTTTTAGGGAAAATTTAATGTATTATCAACATTATTTTTTCACTGTGTGCGTTTCGTCAAGCGTAAATGCAAGTACCTTATGCACACATAGATTATATTATTGCCTCACTTTTAACGGGCCACTTTGAAGGGAACTATCGTTCTAGGTGTAATTATTCTAAGCCTACCTAGACCAAATCGGTCATGTATTGAAGAAAGGTGGAGTCAGGAGTCTCCGAAACCGGCGAGCGCGTATGAAGAGAATTATGAATGTTGAGGAAGCGAGAGATGTATGCAAGAATAGAATAGTCTCTTGGCACTGTTCTCTCTGCCTACCCTGCAAAGGAAATAGCGTGATGATAAGTTAGTTAAATACGAAAATTAGTTTGTTTGTTACGCTTTCATGGCGTAACTAGTGAACCAATCATCACGGAATTTCGCATACTTAGGTATAGTCTATACGCCACGAGAATCTAGTCTACAACAAAGCAGCCACTTAATTAACATTTAATAATTTATAGAACTCATCCTATTATTAATTCAAGGCTGTTATCATTGGGCAAATCTGTTAGAAGTATAAAGTACCTTATTTGTCCAAATGGTAAAGACGACATTGAAAGCAGCTTGCTTTGATAGGAAACCTCAATTAATTAACTCTTTTCGTATGCTTAATAAAGCTTTACATAGCTAAAAATGTATTATAATGGAATATTTGGGTACATAGAAAGTAGGTTATTAGTTAGTTATTTTAAAAACAGTTGTTCTATAAATAGCTATTTATGTTCATGTGCAAGTACTTAATACTGTCTTTAGGGTAATATAACAGTACCGTATACAATCGTTTTGTCACACCACTCTTTCAATTTGCTAATGAAGTAAGTGCATGTAGTCATTTATTCTTGAGTTTTGTAATTCAAAGATAAAGAAAACTAGACGCTTTCGCACTCACCAATAGCTGCTGCTCGCCTTTCGCTTTTAGAGCTACATTTCCAAAACCTCATGTTGAATATCTCCGAGGTCACCAGGAACTAAGATGACACCGCGTGCGCCCACTAAGGCAAGTCGCCATCGTCAAACTGTCCGATTGAAGCCGAAACAATGACTTTTGTTTACAAATGAACGACGCGGTGGATTTATTAAATTGTCGAGTGAAGTGGCCGACCGTATGAGACCAATGAGCCGAGGCAGAACGAGTGCGACGATCGTACACCCCCGACAAATAATCTCCGGTTATAACGAAGCACCAGACTATAGGAGGAAGGCGTGGGAGCCCCGACCCCGTTCTGCACTTAATACTCCCGAAGAAATGAAACATACTATAGCGTAAAAAAGTTTAATCTCTATCACATCATGTCTTCCTAAAGTAATTTTGGAACATAGATGCCGAATATATTGCTAAGGGCAACTCACTACGATTCGAAGCAAGTAACTAACATTCTCCATTTCGAAATATACGTTTTTTTTTAACAGTTATAAGAATTCGGACAAACCTTAGAATAATTTTCAGATTTTATTTAAAATGCTTCGAATCTCATACGTTACTGCTCTATAAAAATATTAAGCATAATTTCTAGGCACATTTCTGTACTGTCTATAATTCTATAATAATCCAAGAGATGCCTGACCATACACATTTTTGATGTACTGTTAGTGTACAGTTTGATCGTATAATAGACTAGCTTGAACCGAAGGCCAAATTCCAGATATCAGGTGCTAAAGTAGTTGTTTATTGACTATTGTTAATAATAATTATAATGGCAGACATTCTCAGCCAATGGTAATTTAAGCTACATGCTTTAAACGCCTTAGCAGTATGTTGATACTAATATTATTAAAACAAATTTTAATATTCTAGGGGACGGACTAAGAATGAGTTTTTTTCACCCCGTTCTTTCCCGCGGGTGTCATGCGAGACGACTAGGGAAGTAAGCATAGATAGTCGTGCATTTAATAATTTCCCATCCACGAAATAAAATGGTAAGCAGGGGCTTGACAGTATTTTTTTCACGAGCCATGGTTAGATAGAATATGATGGTCATGCTATCAGATGGCGCTTTTTTTTACGCGTGGATATCCTTTAAGGATACCCGTCCGCCGGGCAGACGGAGGGGTTATGCCGGACTCCCAGAGGAACTGGTCTACCTGCTAAAACCACGCGGTGTTCTTGCAGACGCCCTATAGCGGGTGAGTCAGATGGGCCCCTGGCTCGTATGCCTCCATAAGCAAAGAAAAGCAGCCGGATCATGTTTGGCCGCTAAGAATGGCCTGGCTGCTATCATGCTCCTACTCACACTTTAATTTTATTTTTATGTCTAAAGGGGTTTTTGGCCCCTAGGACTGATCTGGCTGCTTTAAAAAACCATTGAAACTGTTCTTAGTGTATCATATATACAATTGAAACACATTCAGTAAGAAGGGTCACTTTTGCGCCCTTTAGTGTTTGGCTGAGTATACCCGAAAGAAAATGTATGTTAGCATTAATTGTAAATTTAACAATATTATACATAACGTACACATAAATCGCCACATAGACTAAAAAAAATTTGCCGTGTGGAGCCGGCTTTAGAATTAACACCCCTCTCCACCCACGGGAGTCGTAAGAGTCGACTGAGAAATACCGGGGGAGTGGGCAGCAGCACTCCCTCGATTAATTAAGAACATCCACTGCGATCGCCAACCCACCTGCCAAGCGTGGCGATTACGGCACTATACCCCCAATTCGGGGTGGCCTATGTCCAGCAGTGGACGTCGAAAGGCTGATGGATGAGACTAAAAAACTCAGTAATGACTTTAGCTAACTTTAGCATTTGATACTTGGCTGTCGGCCCACTTATACTAGTCAATGCAAAATATTTTGTTTCTCAGATAATAAGTATGGTTTGGCACCTCCTGGATCCTGATATATAATCATTGATTGCGATTACATCAGTTATAAATTACATAAGTTACATAATATATCTGTCCGTCCGTCTGTCACCAGGTTGTATCTCAAGAACGGCGATAACTAGACAGTTGAAATTTTCACAAATGATGTATTTCTGTTGCCGCTATAACAACAAATACTAAAAACAAAAAATAATAATATTTAAGGGGGGCTCCCATACAACGTCTGTCTGTCCGTCCGTCTGTCACCAGGTTGTATCTCAAGAATGGCGATAGCTAGACAGTTGAAATTTTCACAAATGATGTATTTCTGTTGCTGTTATAACAACAAATACTATAAACAAAAAAATATAATATTTAAGGGGGGCTCCCTTACAACAAACGTGATTTTTTTTTGCCTCTTTATGCTCGCTGTTGATAACGGCAACAGGTAGACGCTTGAAATATTCACAGAATATTTAGTTATATGTATATTCACTTTAAAAATAAATAATTAAATTAAAATAAAACAAATATTTAAGGGGGCCTCCCATACACAAACGTGTTTCTTTACTCGTTTTGGCTCTGTCTGTCCGTCTGTCTGTCACCAGGCTGTACCTATCTAAAGAACGGAGATAGTATACCTAGTCAATGGTACGGAAACATTCGTGCGCGAGTCCGACTAGCACTTGGCCGGTTTCTTCTTTTTGATTAAATTAAATTGATTAATAAGGAAACTGAGACAAAAAACAACAAGTTCGCGTACTTCCGCGTCACTTACTTATAATAATAATATGTAATTTTATGTGTTGATTTGGTTTTAGGTTTCCTTCTGATTATTTTTATTTCACTCTTTTTAGTGCATCATGCCGGCAATATTCGTGTATTCTGGTAAATAGGTACGTTACACTGTTTAGGATGTAAACAAAACGGGTAACGACCAAGTAGTTTCGGTAAACGAATTGCACTTATATTTCTGTATGGGATCTATGGCCTTTGTCATCAATTCAGCAGTAAGAATTGATGAGTTCCAAATAAATAAAAGGTGTAATCTAATTTGTAATGTGATCACAACTATAAGTGTGAAATAGTTTCAACTTCCCTATTTTTAGGGAAAATTTAATGTATTATCAACATTATTTTTTCACTGTGTGCGTTTCGTCAAGCGTAAATGCAAGTACCTTATGCACACATAGATTATATTATTGCCTCACTTTTAACGGGCCACTTTGAAGGGAACTATCGTTCTAGGTGTAATTATTCTAAGCCTACCTAGACCAAATCGGTCATGTATTGAAGAAAGGTGGAGTCAGGAGTCTCCGAAACCGGCGAGCGCGTATGAAGAGAATTATGAATGTTGAGGAAGCGAGAGATGTATGCAAGAATAGAATAGTCTCTTGGCACTGTTCTCTCTGCCTACCCTGCAAAGGAAATAGCGTGATGATAAGTTAGTTAAATACGAAAATTAGTTTGTTTGTTACGCTTTCATGGCGTAACTAGTGAACCAATCATCACGGAATTTCGCATACTTAGGTATAGTCTATACGCCACGAGAATCTAGTCTACAACAAAGCAGCCACTTAATTAACATTTAATAATTTATAGAACTCATCCTATTATTAATTCAAGGCTGTTATCATTGGGCAAATCTGTTAGAAGTATAAAGTACCTTATTTGTCCAAATGGTAAAGACGACATTGAAAGCAGCTTGCTTTGATAGGAAACCTCAATTAATTAACTCTTTTCGTATGCTTAATAAAGCTTTACATAGCTAAAAATGTATTATAATGGAATATTTGGGTACATAGAAAGTAGGTTATTAGTTAGTTATTTTAAAAACAGTTGTTCTATAAATAGCTATTTATGTTCATGTGCAAGTACTTAATACTGTCTTTAGGGTAATATAACAGTACCGTATACAATCGTTTTGTCACACCACTCTTTCAATTTGCTAATGAAGTAAGTGCATGTAGTCATTTATTCTTGAGTTTTGTAATTCAAAGATAAAGAAAACTAGACGCTTTCGCACTCACCAATAGCTGCTGCTCGCCTTTCGCTTTTAGAGCTACATTTCCAAAACCTCATGTTGAATATCTCCGAGGTCACCAGGAACTAAGATGACACCGCGTGCGCCCACTAAGGCAAGTCGCCATCGTCAAACTGTCCGATTGAAGCCGAAACAATGACTTTTGTTTACAAATGAACGACGCGGTGGATTTATTAAATTGTCGAGTGAAGTGGCCGACCGTATGAGACCAATGAGCCGAGGCAGAACGAGTGCGACGATCGTACACCCCCGACAAATAATCTCCGGTTATAACGAAGCACCAGACTATAGGAGGAAGGCGTGGGAGCCCCGACCCCGTTCTGCACTTAATACTCCCGAAGAAATGAAACATACTATAGCGTAAAAAAGTTTAATCTCTATCACATCATGTCTTCCTAAAGTAATTTTGGAACATAGATGCCGAATATATTGCTAAGGGCAACTCACTACGATTCGAAGCAAGTAACTAACATTCTCCATTTCGAAATATACGTTTTTTTTTAACAGTTATAAGAATTCGGACAAACCTTAGAATAATTTTCAGATTTTATTTAAAATGCTTCGAATCTCATACGTTACTGCTCTATAAAAATATTAAGCATAATTTCTAGGCACATTTCTGTACTGTCTATAATTCTATAATAATCCAAGAGATGCCTGACCATACACATTTTTGATGTACTGTTAGTGTACAGTTTGATCGTATAATAGACTAGCTTGAACCGAAGGCCAAATTCCAGATATCAGGTGCTAAAGTAGTTGTTTATTGACTATTGTTAATAATAATTATAATGGCAGACATTCTCAGCCAATGGTAATTTAAGCTACATGCTTTAAACGCCTTAGCAGTATGTTGATACTAATATTATTAAAACAAATTTTAATATTCTAGGGGACGGACTAAGAATGAGTTTTTTTCACCCCGTTCTTTCCCGCGGGTGTCATGCGAGACGACTAGGGAAGTAAGCATAGATAGTCGTGCATTTAATAATTTCCCATCCACGAAATAAAATGGTAAGCAGGGGCTTGACAGTATTTTTTTCACGAGCCATGGTTAGATAGAATATGATGGTCATGCTATCAGATGGCGCTTTTTTTTACGCGTGGATATCCTTTAAGGATACCCGTCCGCCGGGCAGACGGAGGGGTTATGCCGGACTCCCAGAGGAACTGGTCTACCTGCTAAAACCACGCGGTGTTCTTGCAGACGCCCTATAGCGGGTGAGTCAGATGGGCCCCTGGCTCGTATGCCTCCATAAGCAAAGAAAAGCAGCCGGATCATGTTTGGCCGCTAAGAATGGCCTGGCTGCTATCATGCTCCTACTCACACTTTAATTTTATTTTTATGTCTAAAGGGGTTTTTGGCCCCTAGGACTGATCTGGCTGCTTTAAAAAACCATTGAAACTGTTCTTAGTGTATCATATATACAATTGAAACACATTCAGTAAGAAGGGTCACTTTTGCGCCCTTTAGTGTTTGGCTGAGTATACCCGAAAGAAAATGTATGTTAGCATTAATTGTAAATTTAACAATATTATACATAACGTACACATAAATCGCCACATAGACTAAAAAAAATTTGCCGTGTGGAGCCGGCTTTAGAATTAACACCCCTCTCCACCCACGGGAGTCGTAAGAGTCGACTGAGAAATACCGGGGGAGTGGGCAGCAGCACTCCCTCGATTAATTAAGAACATCCACTGCGATCGCCAACCCACCTGCCAAGCGTGGCGATTACGGCACTATACCCCCAATTCGGGGTGGCCTATGTCCAGCAGTGGACGTCGAAAGGCTGATGGATGAGACTAAAAAACTCAGTAATGACTTTAGCTAACTTTAGCATTTGATACTTGGCTGTCGGCCCACTTATACTAGTCAATGCAAAATATTTTGTTTCTCAGATAATAAGTATGGTTTGGCACCTCCTGGATCCTGATATATAATCATTGATTGCGATTACATCAGTTATAAATTACATAAGTTACATAATATATCTGTCCGTCCGTCTGTCACCAGGTTGTATCTCAAGAACGGCGATAACTAGACAGTTGAAATTTTCACAAATGATGTATTTCTGTTGCCGCTATAACAACAAATACTAAAAACAAAAAATAATAATATTTAAGGGGGGCTCCCATACAACGTCTGTCTGTCCGTCCGTCTGTCACCAGGTTGTATCTCAAGAATGGCGATAGCTAGACAGTTGAAATTTTCACAAATGATGTATTTCTGTTGCTGTTATAACAACAAATACTATAAACAAAAAAATATAATATTTAAGGGGGGCTCCCTTACAACAAACGTGATTTTTTTTTGCCTCTTTATGCTCGCTGTTGATAACGGCAACAGGTAGACGCTTGAAATATTCACAGAATATTTAGTTATATGTATATTCACTTTAAAAATAAATAATTAAATTAAAATAAAACAAATATTTAAGGGGGCCTCCCATACACAAACGTGTTTCTTTACTCGTTTTGGCTCTGTCTGTCCGTCTGTCTGTCACCAGGCTGTACCTATCTAAAGAACGGAGATAGTATACCTAGTCAATGGTACGGAAACATTCGTGCGCGAGTCCGACTAGCACTTGGCCGGTTTCTTCTTTTTGATTAAATTAAATTGATTAATAAGGAAACTGAGACAAAAAACAACAAGTTCGCGTACTTCCGCGTCACTTACTTATAATAATAATATGTAATTTTATGTGTTGATTTGGTTTTAGGTTTCCTTCTGATTATTTTTATTTCACTCTTTTTAGTGCATCATGCCGGCAATATTCGTGTATTCTGGTAAATAGGTACGTTACACTGTTTAGGATGTAAACAAAACGGGTAACGACCAAGTAGTTTCGGTAAACGAATTGCACTTATATTTCTGTATGGGATCTATGGCCTTTGTCATCAATTCAGCAGTAAGAATTGATGAGTTCCAAATAAATAAAAGGTGTAATCTAATTTGTAATGTGATCACAACTATAAGTGTGAAATAGTTTCAACTTCCCTATTTTTAGGGAAAATTTAATGTATTATCAACATTATTTTTTCACTGTGTGCGTTTCGTCAAGCGTAAATGCAAGTACCTTATGCACACATAGATTATATTATTGCCTCACTTTTAACGGGCCACTTTGAAGGGAACTATCGTTCTAGGTGTAATTATTCTAAGCCTACCTAGACCAAATCGGTCATGTATTGAAGAAAGGTGGAGTCAGGAGTCTCCGAAACCGGCGAGCGCGTATGAAGAGAATTATGAATGTTGAGGAAGCGAGAGATGTATGCAAGAATAGAATAGTCTCTTGGCACTGTTCTCTCTGCCTACCCTGCAAAGGAAATAGCGTGATGATAAGTTAGTTAAATACGAAAATTAGTTTGTTTGTTACGCTTTCATGGCGTAACTAGTGAACCAATCATCACGGAATTTCGCATACTTAGGTATAGTCTATACGCCACGAGAATCTAGTCTACAACAAAGCAGCCACTTAATTAACATTTAATAATTTATAGAACTCATCCTATTATTAATTCAAGGCTGTTATCATTGGGCAAATCTGTTAGAAGTATAAAGTACCTTATTTGTCCAAATGGTAAAGACGACATTGAAAGCAGCTTGCTTTGATAGGAAACCTCAATTAATTAACTCTTTTCGTATGCTTAATAAAGCTTTACATAGCTAAAAATGTATTATAATGGAATATTTGGGTACATAGAAAGTAGGTTATTAGTTAGTTATTTTAAAAACAGTTGTTCTATAAATAGCTATTTATGTTCATGTGCAAGTACTTAATACTGTCTTTAGGGTAATATAACAGTACCGTATACAATCGTTTTGTCACACCACTCTTTCAATTTGCTAATGAAGTAAGTGCATGTAGTCATTTATTCTTGAGTTTTGTAATTCAAAGATAAAGAAAACTAGACGCTTTCGCACTCACCAATAGCTGCTGCTCGCCTTTCGCTTTTAGAGCTACATTTCCAAAACCTCATGTTGAATATCTCCGAGGTCACCAGGAACTAAGATGACACCGCGTGCGCCCACTAAGGCAAGTCGCCATCGTCAAACTGTCCGATTGAAGCCGAAACAATGACTTTTGTTTACAAATGAACGACGCGGTGGATTTATTAAATTGTCGAGTGAAGTGGCCGACCGTATGAGACCAATGAGCCGAGGCAGAACGAGTGCGACGATCGTACACCCCCGACAAATAATCTCCGGTTATAACGAAGCACCAGACTATAGGAGGAAGGCGTGGGAGCCCCGACCCCGTTCTGCACTTAATACTCCCGAAGAAATGAAACATACTATAGCGTAAAAAAGTTTAATCTCTATCACATCATGTCTTCCTAAAGTAATTTTGGAACATAGATGCCGAATATATTGCTAAGGGCAACTCACTACGATTCGAAGCAAGTAACTAACATTCTCCATTTCGAAATATACGTTTTTTTTTAACAGTTATAAGAATTCGGACAAACCTTAGAATAATTTTCAGATTTTATTTAAAATGCTTCGAATCTCATACGTTACTGCTCTATAAAAATATTAAGCATAATTTCTAGGCACATTTCTGTACTGTCTATAATTCTATAATAATCCAAGAGATGCCTGACCATACACATTTTTGATGTACTGTTAGTGTACAGTTTGATCGTATAATAGACTAGCTTGAACCGAAGGCCAAATTCCAGATATCAGGTGCTAAAGTAGTTGTTTATTGACTATTGTTAATAATAATTATAATGGCAGACATTCTCAGCCAATGGTAATTTAAGCTACATGCTTTAAACGCCTTAGCAGTATGTTGATACTAATATTATTAAAACAAATTTTAATATTCTAGGGGACGGACTAAGAATGAGTTTTTTTCACCCCGTTCTTTCCCGCGGGTGTCATGCGAGACGACTAGGGAAGTAAGCATAGATAGTCGTGCATTTAATAATTTCCCATCCACGAAATAAAATGGTAAGCAGGGGCTTGACAGTATTTTTTTCACGAGCCATGGTTAGATAGAATATGATGGTCATGCTATCAGATGGCGCTTTTTTTTACGCGTGGATATCCTTTAAGGATACCCGTCCGCCGGGCAGACGGAGGGGTTATGCCGGACTCCCAGAGGAACTGGTCTACCTGCTAAAACCACGCGGTGTTCTTGCAGACGCCCTATAGCGGGTGAGTCAGATGGGCCCCTGGCTCGTATGCCTCCATAAGCAAAGAAAAGCAGCCGGATCATGTTTGGCCGCTAAGAATGGCCTGGCTGCTATCATGCTCCTACTCACACTTTAATTTTATTTTTATGTCTAAAGGGGTTTTTGGCCCCTAGGACTGATCTGGCTGCTTTAAAAAACCATTGAAACTGTTCTTAGTGTATCATATATACAATTGAAACACATTCAGTAAGAAGGGTCACTTTTGCGCCCTTTAGTGTTTGGCTGAGTATACCCGAAAGAAAATGTATGTTAGCATTAATTGTAAATTTAACAATATTATACATAACGTACACATAAATCGCCACATAGACTAAAAAAAATTTGCCGTGTGGAGCCGGCTTTAGAATTAACACCCCTCTCCACCCACGGGAGTCGTAAGAGTCGACTGAGAAATACCGGGGGAGTGGGCAGCAGCACTCCCTCGATTAATTAAGAACATCCACTGCGATCGCCAACCCACCTGCCAAGCGTGGCGATTACGGCACTATACCCCCAATTCGGGGTGGCCTATGTCCAGCAGTGGACGTCGAAAGGCTGATGGATGAGACTAAAAAACTCAGTAATGACTTTAGCTAACTTTAGCATTTGATACTTGGCTGTCGGCCCACTTATACTAGTCAATGCAAAATATTTTGTTTCTCAGATAATAAGTATGGTTTGGCACCTCCTGGACCCTGATATATAATCATTGATTGCGATTACATCAGTTATAAATTACATAAGTTACATAATAACTACCTTAGTTTTTAATAAATGAGATTTTGGAAATCACGATTCACTTGATTATTAATTGTGATCGCGAACACAATTCTGCTTCGTTTTGTCGAAGGATTGTAATATGTAGTACAATGATTAATCCATTTATGAAAACAAATTAAATCATGGCGATTAATGATAATATTATTATATCGTTGGGATAAATAAATATGTTATCTAAAATACAATTATGTAAAATGTTCTACAAAGGCAAATTATTGAGCTTGTTCAGTTGTTTCCTATCGGATGCATCAAGAAGGAACACTCATGAACATATCTGTAATGTTTTATTCAAACAAAATAGATAATTTTATAGTACGGGCAGCTGCAATATTAATTCCAGATTATGAAAAAGCTATAACTTTGCCCATAAAAATATTTATTGACAAAAATATGTTTAAGAGGCTGCTTCATGAGCAAATAACTGTCACAATTAAAATACTACTAACTAAATATTAAATTAAAACGTATACAATCATTAAATTATGATAATGTGTTTAATATTAGTTTACATCTTACGTTTGTATGAATCAAATGATCACAATTCATCGTGATGTTTGATCATCACGGTGCCTAAATACAAACCTTGCTAAAGTCTAGGTACACTAGGTAACTAGTGTAAAAGTAACTACTTAATTTTACCAGTGCAATACATGTATACTACTAAATTACTTGTTCATCACAAACTCAGCACGAATTTGACAGCATTGATGAATCCATAATTTTCATGAAATTGCTTATGAGACTGATCCATCGAACATTTTTAAAGATATATCCGGCTTGGGACGTTCACTTTGCACCAGCTGAACTAAGACTGGTTTCCTCCGAGACAACAGCCCCATAGAAATCACATGTTACGAAAACGGCCTTTATGGCATATGGTGATTGTTAGGTACAAAGCTGTTGTGGCTGATTGAAAAATATTTAAAGTAAATTCATGTAATTAAATTTTGATTTTCAACTTCTCTATAATTTACTAGTTTGAGAAAATTTTGTAAACAGTCTCGTACCACTGTGCTCAAAAATTTATCTTGAACTTTAAGCATACTAAATAATGGGCACTTCTAGAAGTATTATGTATATTCGGCTGATAAGCTTGAAGTCAAACCAACCTTTCGACGTGGATCTGCGCGTTTTAGTACCAATGAGGGAAAACTAATGAATAACATATGATAGTTATTTGTAAATATTCATTTGTGTATATAATGTATATATCCTATACCTGATAATATTGAAAGTTTTGTTGCAAATGCATATGAGTTGTATTATTATAATTATTTATTTCCACCCAGTACTGGCACACTACACTCAGGACTCCTGTTAGACTGAGGGGGATTTAGACCGTGGGCCCAGTACTGGTTTGCAGACTACACCAGAGTAGTCGAGAAAGTCTCTCAAGCTGACAGATTTCCTGACAATGCTTTCCTTCACTAAGCAGTAATAATTTGCAAAATTCAATATTGCAGGAATAATTTTTTAAATCGATCTTAAGTACAGCAATAACTACAATTGAATTTGGTTTGTTGGCCTCAGTCGATAATACCATAGAGGAAATATTAAAAAATTTGTTCATCCTCCCCCGTTTTTTTTCAATAAAGCAAATACATTGAACTCAATAGTGCTATTTTTGTAACATACATGTTGTTTTCTTGATATGTATCTATAATACTCTATGTTTAGAAAACAAATGCTTTTTAGATTCATCTGATCCATTACTCTACAAATCCATAAATAGTGTGAATGAATGAGTGAGTAAATATAGTCCCACAGTAAAAATAATTACTTATGTTCAAATTGTATTAAGTTTTGTGAAAAGGTATATTGTTTGACACATTACTTCTTTTTACCAATACATTTCCTATTACTACTTTAATCTAAAACGTTAATATCGAAATTATAATAGCACAAGTCAATAATCCACATCATAATATGAAGGCACTGCTTATTTGATACAGACACACCAACTAATGTGATAAAACAATTACTGGTCATTATTTCGCACTAACCTTAATACCTACTAATTTTATTTCTCTAAACATTCATGAATATCTTAATTATTTCAATGGTTGTGACCACTGAAATAATAATGATATTGACGAATACTCTACGACAAAGTCCACTCAGACTTAAATTCCAGGTCTCAATACAAGCCTTTGCTGAAATGCACAGCATTAAGAAAGTGAATAATTTAATAAAAAACATATGATCAAGCTCAATGTATGTAATGAGGAAACTCAATATTTTATTGTCTGAACATTAGCATTTAGAAAAATTATATGTTATTTTCATACACTAATATCAATATTTTTACGGAAATTATTTTTTTACAAATTCTAATAGCCGATTGCAGGCTTCAGACAAAAAGTAGTTTTTTGGTAATATCTTAGGTTCTTCATATATTAGCGAGATGAAATGTATACCAGATTTTAGTCTAATCAAGAATAATCAAACAGAATAGTTTTACCACAATCAGTTTAGCGTTCGCTTGATTAGCGAACAATGAACAGACAAAATTCTAAACAAATTTTTAGCTCAGACTCATCTAAATATCCTAATATAGTAGTTTTTCTCAAACATCTATTTTATAGGAAGTACTGCCTATTGAAGTAATGCAAATCTCCAAGCGTCTACATGTATACCTCTACTCATAATAAAAATAATTTGTCCTCCATCAGAAAAACACACACATTAACGTCTATACACTACATCTAATTGCTAATGGTGTAAATATGTTTAACTTTATACTTACACATAGTTGTTGTTAATTAGTTTGCCAATCAATACTGAAAAATTGTCACTTAATTTTATCATTGCTAAATTATTGCCTTAGATGTGTGGCATTTAGAATCAACCAGATTATTAAAATAACCAATTTGGTTTTCAATTATTCAGTCATAGCGAGATCTTGGTCTACCTCAAAATGATTGCACCGGCAATGTTTTGATCAGCAGTGCCTCTTAGGCCAACAGATGCCCCGACGATTGACTGTCAATGTCTGTACCATGCTCCTTGGACACGTGTTTGGAAGTGAGATACAGGAGTAACAATGTAAGCTTGTTGTGGTTGTTGAACAACAGCCAGAGGTATAACCTGTTGGGCCATTTCTACCTGCTGTCCTCCTTCTTCAGATACTCCCAAAGGCTGAACACAGTGTTGTTGTGCAACTTGCTGTACACCACCAACTTGTTGAGTGAGCACTTGCTGGTGCTGGCTGACTTGTGGCACCAGCATTTGTTGTTGCATCTGTGCCTGTTGCTGGGGTTGTTGTTGATGTATAACAACATGTGTCTGGTTCTGCATTTGTTGATGCTGTTGCACTTGAACTACTTGTTGTTGTTGTTGTTGTTGCTGCTGCTGTTGTTGTTGTTGCGCTTGTTGCTGTTGATGTTGCTGAGCTTGTTGCTGAGCTTGCTGTTCCCTCTCATGATCCTCTTTCTTTTTAGCGTCTATTGCTGCTTTCTTAGCTTCAGCCTTTTCCTTTTCTTGTTGTATCCGAATAGGATCTTTATTTTTATCATATGACATACATTTACCACTGCGAAATGGCACCATATCTTTTGGTATTTCTTGCTTTTTAGTAGCGAATTTGACATGAGGAAACTGGTCCTTCATGAATGCACGAAAAGTGGAATAACCCATAAGTTTTACACCTGGTTCTAATATCTCTCCATACTCTTTGTATGCTTCAAATAAATGCTTCCTAGAATCTCCTTGAATTATAACAGTTTTGCTGCCTTTCTTGCCACTTTCACCTGATGGCTGCACATCTTTAGGCGAGCTGGCATGTTGCTTCAAATACTCCTTCAGGAAATTAGTTGCGTGTTTGTAAATGTCTAGAGTGAAGGTGTTATAAGGTTTCTTCCCAACATTACCATGTATGCGAGGTGCTACACCATGTGTCATAACATGCTGTCTAATCCTCTTCAATTGATAATGAGTAACATTCTCAAGATACAAAAAAGCCTCTAAGCACACCTTTCTCCCCTGGTACACATAGCAAGCCCTCAATCTCCTGCGGACCTTATGCCGTGATGTTTCTGCTGGGTTAGCCAAACTTGCCATTGTGATACCCATCAAATACATATCATGCTCACTCTTAGTGAGTTCAGCAATATTAAGTCTGTGTCTATAGACTGCTTCTGGATTCAGTCCTCGATAACAATTGTCTTTACAATCGCAACCTCGTCTCAGTCTTTCTTTGACCTGGAAAAGCAATTTGTAAATATATCAATATAAAAAGAACTCAAATTGGGCTTTGTTTATACATTGTCTTCATAAAATAGCCCAGTGTAACTGCAAAGTGGTACCTATGTAAATCTTCAGAACAGTCTCAAAACTTTAATTCCCTATAATACGAGTATCTCTTAATTAGAGTGTAACATATTATTCATAAAAGAGTAATTGCAAATTAAAACATCATCTGTGCAAAAAGGAATACCTACCAGGGTGGTAAATAATGAAAGAGTCTCACCTGTGTAGGATTATCTTCCAACTTATTGTCGAGAACATCTTCATCACTATCAGATTCAGGTTTTTTCTTTTTTTTACTAACTGCTTTTTTTTCAACTTTTGGTTTTGTATCAACTTCCATATCTGCAGTTTCTCCTTCAACGTGAGCATCGAATTCAATACTATAAGTGCCTGGTAGAGCCTGCAAATTGCCTCCATTTTCCACTTGTATAGTATGCCCTTGCCATAAAACCTGCAGTAAAGAAATATGTATAGAGCAGGAGTTACCTGATACAATACAGCATTTTATATTATTATTATGTGTGAACCTGCTCTTGATGACCATTGTAGTTGTGTTGCTGTATGTTCTGAGAACCAATTTCAAATACGGAGTGCTGGCCCATGACGGGCGTATGCCACTGAGCGTTCTCGCCGTAGTCGCCACCGCCGTTCTGGTCGGACGGTATGGACACAATTATAGCCTCCTTGCTGTCCACGCTTCTACGATCCACCGACAGAAGCGAGTGTAGTACTTCGCTAGCCTCTTTTTCTGCAGGATTAACCACTTCCATTTTTTCGTATGACATTCTGTTAGCGCTAGAACCAATCGTTCACATCAAATCACATGTACGTACATACGTGTATATACAAAACGATATGACAAACCCGCCCCGACTGCTGAGAACCGACAACCCCAAAGACATAATACAAGAAAAACCGCGATAACTTTTAAATTTCATGTAAATAAACATAACAAAAACCGCGCAATTATTAACCTTAATCACATTTTTTAAGTTTCATTATCGCATAGCGGATCGAACTCCCGTGGAATATTGGGCCATATAGTCATAGCAAAGAAAGAATAAAACTCACCTTTTTCACTTTATATCATGAACAGATATACATAAAAAGGTATCTCCACAGCTTGTAACCGATTCTGGTTTGTTATAATTCACTTCATTTTGATATTACAGTCATAATTAAAGAGAAATGTAGAAATATTTCACTAAGTTCACGGAAGCAATATGGCGATACACTTTCTGTGAATAAAATCAGAGGACGCCGTAGAACACGTAATTGGTACAGTGCGCCACCACCAGATAGCGCTGTGAAAACGTTTCCGTATCGACGCCATCGTTATAAAATAGCGCGGTAAAATTTAAGCTAGCCATTCATCGCTTTATACATAATTATAGCAAAATGATAATAAAATTGTAGGTGATTTTAATTTCACAGGCAAGTTGTAAACGACGACCATAAAATAATATAAAAACATAATAAACTTAACTATAATATATAAATAGTAAAGTTGTGAGCTACCCATATCTTATCGTCGAGTAAAAATTAACATTGTCATTTGTCCTTTATTTTGGATATTAGTAAATTTTAAAGAAAGTTTGTAAAACTAAATATAGTTTTAAATAACGTACAATCTACGGAACCCAATGGAAATTAAGAATGGATTCGATAAGTAGACTCCACAGAAAATTTGAATTTCGTCAAATGATGACATGAGAAAATCATCTAGGATAGGTACCTAATTGGGAATAATAAGAGTATGATGGTTCAGAATATATTATATGTACCTACCTACCTGTTATCCACACTTAGGAAAGGATGTAACGAATATTCGAATTTCCACAGTCGCGTAGGTACGTACATCTAACTACAGCTTTAGCGAATACGAATGCGAATATTGGCTATTTTAGATAATTACTGTCCTGAAACCAAAACTGGTTGTATCTCAGGTTGCCGGTATAGGTACCTAGTAGTCAGATAAAAATGTGTGCGGGTTTTTTTAAATATTTTAATGCATATTTTAAGCGCTTAACATGCTCGGCCATTGTACCAGTCTAATCAAATGCTTATAATAGGTACCTAAGTAAATCAAAACAGTTTCATCAAAATCCATTCAGTAGTTTTAGCGTGATGCATGAACAAACAAATACATGATTCTAAGATAAATTAAATTAATATTAAGATTAAAACTAATTTTGAATGTTCCTATCATTTAAAAGATTACACACAAATTAATCGAAAAAATTGCCACCCCTTCAGTTTTTTAATTGAATAATATTAGGTATGTAGGTATCCGTCTTTCCTCATAAACGACCTGTTGAAAAATTATGTACCTAGATATTTATTTAGTGAATAGGTAGGTAACATACACAAACAGCCAGGCTGAGTAACAAGCCCACCGAAGGAATGTAACATAGTTCCAGTGGCCCGCCAATACGCATGTAAATTTTAAAAACCTAACCTTAACCTATACTTTTGAACTTGGCACCGGCTACAAACACATCAGTAGGTGAATAGCACGGAAATCGTATCTAAATACCAATTATTTATTGCTTTTTAGATCCTGGGTGCATTTGAAGGCGGTTTTCTTTTTTTTTTTCAAATGTTTTATTTTGTGCTTTTTAGTGTTTTTTTTTTATAAAATAGCTTAGAGTAGGTCGTAGATGATAGGGAGGCCTCCCTAAACGAAAAAAAAAACAGAACGAAAAAACGTTAAAATTGCCTATAAAATTTTAAGAATTTCACCAATTTCTCAAGGATACCATCATCAGATCCTTACCTGATGACTATGGGACCACCTGGGAAGTATAACCTATCAAACAAAAAATAATTTTGCAAATCGGTCCAGGCGTCTTTGAGTAAACGGTGAACATACCTACATAAAAAAAAATATTCCGACGAATTGAGAACCTCCTCCTTTTTTTGAAGTCGGTTAAAAAGACGCAAATATTCGCGAAGCGAATATTCGTTGCACTACTAATCTACATATACTAGATAAATTAATGGGCTCTGTAACGTCTTTTTTATCAAATTTTGTGATAAATAGGCATTTTATTGACTCCAATACTAGGTACTTCTAAATTTTTGTCTGTCCTGTCCATCTGTCCTTTTATAACTCAAATCCGACTTGATCAGTATTGATGAAATTTGGTGCGTAGTAAGAACAGGTAATTAGTCACATTATAGAATATAAATCTTGTATTTCAAGTTCCCAGGCCTATATTACGAGGCTGGCAAACAAGAAACAACCTAGCTGGTGGTAATAAGCAGTTATGGTAACCTATAGGTGGCACTCACATGTTGCCAGCCCTAGGGCAATGTCAATAAATAAATATTCACGGACATTTTCACACAACGTCCTCTGGTCCCAAACTAAGCTTAATGCTTGTGCTATGGGTTACGGATATAATACATGTATTATATTACTTTCTTTTCTGTAAATACATACATATCATAGATAGAAAACACCCAGACGCAGTACAAATATCTGTGTTCATCACACAAATATTTGTCCTGAGTGGGAATCGAACCCACGACCTCGTGCTCGGAAGTCGGTTACACTACCGACTACTTACGCCACGAGGCCCGTCCGTCCCGAGGTATAGGCACAGTAAATATATAAGCTAAAGTTAAGTTTATATATTTACTGTGGTATAGGTGAAGAATACGAATAATAATAATAGTTAATATAGGTAATTATTATTTTATGAGAGGAAATAAGGACATAGACAATAAGGTTTTTCTCCATACATGTATCCGCAATGAGACTACCTGCATCATTCACTCTCTTATCATCAAATGAACCAAGCACGTCCTAGAAGTCTGGACCCTTGGTCCCCACCCATCCATTCAAGTCTCCGCATACGATCACGCGTTCAATGGCTTTTGCCAAATCCAGAACTTCCCTAACTTTATCTCAGAACTTCTCTAGATCCGATGCCACCGAGAAGCCTACGGGAGCATAAGCTATGACCATAAAGACCCTGGTGACACCAAGTTTTATTCGGACCCATAGAAGTCTGGGATCGAACATTCAGTAGTCTTTCACACCTGAGGCCAAGCGAGCGGACAGCACCCTCATGCTGGCCCGATCGCTCTGGGGTACACCGGACCACAGAGCCATCCCGCCAGCAGGAAGATCAGAGGCGTCGCTGCCCTTTCGCTTGGTCTCTGTTACACAGAGCACACCAAGTTGTCTGTCCGACATGACAGTTACCAGCTCGTGTAACTTACCTTCCACACCACCTCTTACATTCTACTAGACACACTGCTCCCCTCGACTCGCCAAACTGTGCAAGGCGTGACGGGTGGCGGCTCCCATCGACGTATCTGCCATTGTTCTTACCGACGGAGGCGGGTTGGTACGCGTCGCCTCCGGGGCACGCCCTAACCCGCTCTGCGGTACACATTCGAGCCGGATTGCAGTCTGTGCTAGGCTGGCAGGGATCGCGACGAGCACGCTCCGGACTATGACCCCCTAATAAATTTTAGTTTTTGAAAAAGATCTTTTTGCGGTACAGTTGGTGATCATTAATGTTAAAAAAATACGCACGGCGCATAGCCTTACGAATTTTTTTAACATTAACGACGTTTGGAAATGCTGATTCTAATTATTTTATCATCGTGTAAATTTCTATATAATTCTGCATGAGTTAGGTTACTTCTTGAGGTTCTTTTTTATAGCATATAAATGAAATACGCGGATTTTGAGATTGCTTATTAACTTTCGTGTGTTCGGTTTTTTTCGCTGGTCTCTGGTACCCCCCTAGACGGGATGCCCTAAGCAATTGCTTATATTGCTTATCGGCTAATCCAGGACTGGCACTGACCTCCCCCTTGTAACTGAAGTGATGAAGTTACCCCTGTAACTATAATATAAATAATAAAAGTAACTTAATAGATTCGGTGTGATGCTCAAAAAACAAACGTCTTTTATTTTTTACCCGACTACGGCGAAGCCAAAAGGAAGGGTTATGATTTTAGCAGTCTATATATGTATTTACGAATGTGCCTCCGTAGCGCCTAAACTATTCATCCAATTTTGATGAATAAGGAGGAGTCAATCGATTCGTTATTATGGTCTGGGTACGACTATAACAATATTAAACACAAAGTGAAAAATGTGAAATCGAAAATAACAGTCACGAGCAGGATTTGAACCTGCATCTCCTTCATTATGAGGTAAAATCTTAATTGTAAAATTAAGTTTACCTGGTCGGTATCCAGGAGATGCAGGTTCAAATCTTCCTCGTGATTGTTATTTTCGATTTCACATTTTTCACTTTATGTTTAATGTATAGTGCTAAGCATGTCAAATGCTAAAAATATATATAAATATGACTATAACAATAGTTTTTTTTTTAACGCGGGTTTTAAATAAAATTTTCATCAATAGGCCATTTAGCTAGGAAATGGTGGCTCTTTCAGAGAATCCCTTCACTATACGAACTTAGTACCCGCATAAAGCTCACAAGATATAGGTACATTTATAATGTCATAAGGTTTATTAAGCGCTAAAATAGAAAAGTATAAAAAAAAAAATTGATAAGTAACTATAACCTGACTAAGGAAATGAATAAGTGACCAAAAAATTACAAAAAACGAAAATGGTTTAGACAGAAATCAAGAAATGCATAGTTTCAAAAGTGGTCAAGGTAAAGACCACGGCTCTAGATAGATAGAAGATAGCTCGATTGGAGAGAATGGTAGTGGGAAATGCATAGATACAAAAATGGTCAAGGTAGAGCCATGGTCTTGACTATTATTTATATTATTTTCGTAGTCAGGTCACAGTTCTTAAACTTTATTTTCTATTTTCAAATATATAATATAGCTCTGTTACAGTTTTAAAATGGTATAAGTACCTACATAGATCAGTGCTTTTCATCATCATCTTTGATTATGCACTATAGGATTTCGACCTAGGTAACCTTCCAAAATTTCACTGTTTTTAGGTACCCCTCAGAAATATAGATCTTCGAGATCGATACAACATGTATTTATGGATTTCTATTGGTACACAGCAATAAAACATACACAATACCTATGTACAAACACGACCCTATCTAGACGCTAAACTGAGTCTGGTTCGCCGTGCCTTTTATGGCTTCATTTTATTTAGGGTCCGCATCGAGGTGGAACAAGGTGTTCCGCGTTTAGTTGCCATGCAACCCCACTTACTTCCAGTAATATAAAGATTATTACGTATTCTGATGCAACTAAATTACTTACTACTATGTTGATATCTATAACGACAATGATTCTTCATGTAGATTTTGGTAAAACAGCAACACTTTATCTTTTTTTTTTATTGTTCTGGGCAATAGAAGTTTCTAACTTATATAAAGAAAGACAAAACTGTCGCATTTGTTTTCTTAAAGATACGTAATTAAGGTAAAATACCTAATACCTGCTTACATAACGTACAAATTTAAAAGAGCCAGGCACGTGGTCACACACTCCAAAACATCGAGTATCTAATACAAAGTGTTATAATGTCCTATAATAAATACCCCTCTCTACCCACGGGACTCGTAAGAGCCGAATGAGGGAATACCTGGGGAGTGGGCAGCAGCACTCCCTCGAGTATTAACAACATCCACTGCGATGCGATCACCAACCAGCCTGCCAAGCGTGGCGATTACGGCATTATCCCCCATGACGGGACCGCTCGTTGTGGCGTTCTCTTGGGGAGGCCTATGTCCAGCAGTGGACGATGAAAGCCTGATGGATGGATGGATGGATAATGTCCTAAGATACGAGCCAGAATTTCTGCGAGACTTAATTGTTTTAATGAACGTCATTTGAAAGAATAATGAAAAGAATGTAAAAAATACAGTAGACGTAGAGTAGGTATTCTGAAATCCACGTAGGCGATGTCGCGTGCAGAATATTTAATTATCTTGAAAAACACAGCGAGCAAAAAATTACAATAACAAATCTGTTTTTGATCAATATTTTTTAGCATTTGACATGCTCCGCCACTTTTTTAAAGTACAAATTATTTGCGAATAAGGAAAAAGAGATTTTTTGTACTAGTGGGAATCGAACCCGCGTCTTTTCCAATCCGGGGAAGTGCTCTAAGCCATTGAGCTATAGTACAGGTCTTTCGACCATCTCAATCTCCTTATCACATTTGTCTAGCTATAGGAGATTAGAGGATAGGATAGAAAATATTGATCAAAAATGTTTAAAAAATCGCCATCAAATAGTATGAATTTTAATTGCAAAATTAAACTTAATATATCGGTTTAATGCATGTAAATGCTTCCGATAGATGGCGTTGGTCGTAAAGACAAATGTGATAAGGAGATTGAGATGGTCGAAAGACCTGTACTATAGCTCAGTAGCTTAGAGCACTTCCCCGATTGGAAAAGACGCGGGTTCGATTCCCGTTAGTACAAAAAATCTCTTTTTCCTTATTCGCAAATAATTTGTACTTTAACAAATCTGTTCCTAACTGTGATGTTGTCCGTGTAGTGACGGACTATGAATACAACCCCATCCTTTCCCGCGGGTGTCATATAAGGCGATTAAGGGAAGTAAGCAATTATCACCCATTGCATTACTGGTGGGTGGTAGGGCTGGGTACTAAGTAAGTGACTCACTTGCTATCGGGCCCGAACGGGACAGGCGGCTCGTCTGCCACCATAAGAAAAAAAGAAAAAACTTCCTACATGGAAGCTAAGTTAACCTAAGAATGCATTTCCATTGGCATATAGTACCTATTGTTTATTTGTCGATATCGGCCTAGGTTTTGATGCAGCTAACAAAAAAGTTTTGATGCAGCTAGTGAGATTAAAAGCTCTTGCCAGAAAGACTCCCATTTTAATCAAATTAGTATACAAATGCTCACAAACTATTCCAATACATTACTGCTACTATTTTAAAAGATAAAGCAAATGCTTAGTTTAAGTTTCACTGTTTATCTGGTCGTCCAATAATGGAATAGAGTTCAAAGTAAGTAGGTACCTATTCTATCATATATTTCCTGACATATCACCCCCTAAATTTAACTAATTAATGCTTCAGGTTTTCAAGACGGATCATACTCTAAATCGGTGTCATAAAAATGTTTCAATAAGCCTCATCACTGAACAGGTAGGTACATTACGCAGAGATGGCATAATTGGCAGTTCCAGCCCAAATGTGGCAGCAGAACTTACTCCGTACACTATCAGATATGCGCAGTTAAAAACAGCCTCCGCGTAAATTTCATTAGACTAGGGTGTAAGTATATGTGTTATCTTTATCAATTATTATAATTACTAGATAATCTAGTCTCATAGTTGTGTCGTTTTATAAATAATCAACATTCTTGTAAGTATAATCTACCCTCTTCTTTAATTTTATTATTGTTTATAAATTACGATGGAATATTTTACGGCACTAGAAATAATCTAAGAGAATTATTATGTCATTGTACCATACAAATATTTAGGGTGTACTCACCAGCTGCTGCGTCTAGGGCGAAGCAGCTACTGCGCGACTTTACTACAGCACCTGGCGAAGGTCCGTCGGGCCACTCCATCCTTTCTTCCATCGCCTTGGAAGCGCTCCTTTTGAATTGCTCCAGAAAACTGTCTATTTGTGTTTCGATACTAGTCGGGGAGTTGGCCATCGTTTCCACCGAAACACCGAAAACAAACACTACACACGAATTATGCCCTTTAGGACATTTTACGTTATAAATGTATACTTTTTGTCCACTAGCACACTCTCCGCATTATATTTTAATCGTGACATTATGTTATGCATAATTGAATATATTTATTTTTACCCAATTCGATCATCGACTCTGTTTTTAAAAATATCCTTGAAAAGCGCGTAACATCCCCGACTATGAAAGAGGTTACTGAATAGCGAGCGATCCAAGGTTGTCTACACATAGATGTCGATATTTTGTTATTATCGATGTCGATGTTACATTGGTATCAAAGTAAGTTTGATATTAAGTAAATCTTAGTGGTTACTTACTCTTCGGTGAATATTGATTTTGTAGAAAATAAATGTGATTAAGTTGACCGTATTTTAAGTAAGTAAGTATCTTTATGTATTTCGTGATGATGACACCTTTGGCCACCCCTTCGGGGAATACAGGCGTGATGCTATGTTTTTGTTTATTTTATGAATTTGCTGACAGACAATCTAGATACTTAAGTAACACTTTTTACGATCCAGGATTAGAATCCAGGTCATCGCGGTAACCAGTTATATTTATACATATATTTAATAATAACTACTTACCCAATATTTATTTACTATCTAGATACTATCCTTGATTTTATTAAATATACTTATTTTATTCCTTTTGAGTTTCGTAAATATGAGCGTACTTTAGAGTCACTGAAATCATTCATAAAATAAAGTAGGTACCTACAGGTTTATCGTTCATCAAAAAGCATTGTACATCCCTAAATTAAAGCCGTCTTACTACCGATACCGTTATACTATACACGGCTACGAAAATAAAGCTACACCCACTGACATCTATCGATCGCTGTGAACAGCTGTTTGAAAGTGAGGTTGCCAGCTCACATATTTTTTTATAATGAATTATACGATTAATAAATAAGCCTACCTAATAAATTAGTAAATGTGTTATTATACATAAATATTATAATCTTATATAAGTAATACCTTCAAATAATAAGTTACCATGATGTAGAGTCGTTTTATTTTTACGCATGCGCTCCTAGTCGTCTACGTGTGGGTATGCTATGACGTTTGTTTGCTAGTGTGGGGTTGAGGTGAGGGGAGCGTGTTTGCCGGTTACGTGCGGCGCAATCTTCGTACATTAGCTAGTGTTGTATGAAGAGCGCGTGTAGTTTGTGACAAAGGTGACTGGATCTGTCACACGTGAGACTACACCAGACCACAAAATGTCAAGTAAGCGTGTATCTACTAACACCCGGCTTTTTCTATACGTAATTTTGGTTTTCTCAATTTTTTGTTGAATATTTTATTATAAATTTAGATAACATTTACACTATACTCGCACATAACTTGTTAAATACCTATGTTTAACTAATAAAAATATGATGAGCTATGAGATAAAAAAACGGGTAGATAATAATCATAAATAATAACTTTGATGGCTTCATTTGTTACCCCTTTTACGGCTCCATAATATGTTAACTATTTATAGGTAAGTACTTACATATTATTTTTCCTAAAAGGATAATAATTTGAAAAAAATAATAGAATGAAAAACAAGTTTATGAACGTGCTCATTATAATTTATTATCTTTTAACTAGCATTAAATGAATTTAAATTAGATAACTGTACTAACTGGACGTTTAAATAATAATTAGGAGCATATTGGATTTTTTTAAGTGAATTCGTTCGTCTTGCCGATTTTTAGCTGTCCCACAAAAAACAAACTTACTCCTTATTAAGTACCTACCCTAGGAGGTTTATACCTCAAGGATCTAATTATATTTTAATCCACCTCAATCCACGTATCTAGTCGTATTTTGTCGATAGTACACATTTTAAGAGAACAAAAAAGCAACATTAATGTGGCTTGTTAACTCTATTATTGAATTTCGTCTTTGGGTACAAAAATGAATACATAATTAATTAATTATATTCTTGTATATCTTTATAGGATCTATATTATCTATACTGATCTATAAGATAATTAAATTAATGTTAATTTAATAATTAAAATAAGCTGCGGTTTGTTTGTGTTTAACCGCTAATCCTTGAAATTATTGAGAGAATGTAATAAATTCTTTTCACATATGGTAGCCCATTTTTTGAGGACGGTTATGGCCATCAAACATCACGCTACGACCCTAGGGGCTGAGCAAAACTAAAAAGGTCAAAAACAACAACAGTCGAAAGCGAAGGTGAGCACCAGTATAAATTAGGTACGCTACAATAAGATGACTAAAAATATTGTCTATGCTGAAATACTCTAAATTATTTATAAAAATAATCAGATTTAATTTACTTAAATGAAAACAAGCGAGTGAAACGGCGGAATACAGATAAAAACGTTACATTATCTTAGTAATTTATAATTTAGAATTCCAATTTATTTTTAGGCATCCAGGAAACGTTCAACTATTGTTTTATAAAAGTTAACAGATAGGGACTGAGGCTGTCTCCCTCCGCCTTTCCTGTAAACGATTAAATTATCATAAATAGAACATTTTTATCTAAGTATTGTAAATACCTACGTTTGTAAACACGAGCCTATTGGCTACGTGATATCAAGTGTTGTGAAGACTTTAATCTAAATAGCCGATTTTTTTAATACATTACTGAATCTTACGTCTCATTACATATTAAAACCACTATCGCATGACCAACTATTTTATAGGTCATTAGGTAAATTTACATCTATAAATTAATGTTTCAAATCCAATAAAATTGTAGTTATAATTAAAACCTTTGTGGTGGACGATGACATCAAGATGTTATCCAATACTTGGTAAACAAAATTCTGTTCTAGTTCTCAGAGATTTTGAAGGCATTCGTCTGAAATTTACGATTGATGATATTCTATACTACCCACAGTAATTAGATCTTGACTATTAAGTCAGACTCAGACGATCAGCTTGTGGCTAAACTGGCACCAGAAACTTAGACAATGTTGTATTTCGATAACAGCCAAGTTATTATATAACTATAATTAAATTGTTAGTCAAAAGTAAAATACTTTATTCCGGATAGTATTAATTTAAATGAGTTTCATACGGGTAAGGTCACCAAATGCTTGCCTAAAACGGCTGAGCTAGTATACATCATAAGATTATGTTAAAAACGCTTGTAATAAGCCCCCCGAACTAATTGCGAACCGCTTGTGTGGAAGTTGAGGTGAAGTTGAAACTCAAAATTTAATTAGACTTACCATAAGATACTATTACAACAAGTTACGAGTACTTTTACACTAATAAAGGTCTTAAAATAATTGCAACCGTATATTTTCTTTAAATATCAAATAGTTTCTACTTTCTCTAAAGAAGTGTACGACGTCCTCGTTTTCGCTTTACAGCTCTGAAAATTAAAAATTGTCCAAGTGAATGCATTTTACACGTTAATCCGTATGTGCAGATGCGAACATACTCGTAGAAAGTGGTATTACAAATACTGACTCAACGAAACAGATTTTGCATAGCTCTTTGGTTCTGTGTCTAGGTGTGACAATATAAAAAGATGTAAACGTCGTCATTGCATTCCATTATTCTGTTAAATGGTCGACTGCCCGGGCGCTTCCATCCCGTCGGACCGGCCGTGCCCGCACCTAAATAGAAACCGCAGGGACATTGCTCCCGAGTGCGTCTGATCCTGCATCTTAACTCTCGACTGCCTTGTTAGGGTGCGTTTTGGTAATAGAATTCTAAATAAAATTATCATGTCATGTTGAAATGATCTCTTATGTTAAATCAGGACGTCAAGACGGTTGCTATATGATATTTTTGAAAATAGAATGTTCAGATTTTACGATGTTGATAGACCGTTAACACTGAAAAAACAGCAGATTGCTTACTAACCGAAATTTGACCTCGATCACTGACGGCATTTCCTAAATTAAAATGAATTTGTGGGATGACCCATGATATGTTTTACCTAAATATATTTTACGTCAAAGGCTAGGTAGGAGTTAAATAAATCTGCCTGCATAGCGCGAATGGCATTAAATTATAATGGGTAAGTATTATTCATAAAAACCTTCTTTGCAAAAATATCTAATTGGAAATTAAAGTAGTTTCGAAATCCGCTTTATGGTTTAGAAGAATTAACCGAAAAATAGACCGACACCGGAAGCGATATTGTTTTATATTACCTATGTCTTATTAAATATACGACAACCTATGACAACCCTATTCCTTTCTTAAAGGTTGTGGTGTGGTACAGCTTAAGGGTAGGTGTTGGTGGTTGTTAGGTCTAGGGGCGGCCGTTAGGAACAAGTTAAATAAGATATCTGCATACTAGTCTTGTTGTACTTATGAAGACTTAATTCTTTCTCAATATAAGAGAAAATAAAACATAATATAAGAGAAAGAATTAATTTCATAACAATGACAGGCAGTTAAATAAACAAAAAATAACTAGATCACATAAAGCCGAGTGTCAGTGTACACTGCATCCTCGAATATTTTTGTTTGCCGGCATAGTTCTAGTGACAAATCTGATTAGTTTTTTTGTGACATAGTCGTGAACGGGCTTGACACCAAATATCTAACGCTACACAGTGGTTTTATTTTGAATTTTATTTGTGTCGAGCTATTTCAGAACTCACGTGCGGCACTTGTCTGCTTCATGGTGTATGTAATAGCCCACGCAAGCTGATCACTACAGAATATATATTTAAAGTTACTTTAGAGAGAGAGAGAATTGTAGAGTAAAAAATTCCCTATTTACCCGAATTATTAACATTACAATTTAAGAATGGACAAGATAAGTGGTAGGACTTGGAATGTTAATTTTCGAAGCAATCATCTCTTTCTTCTATCCTTCGGCATGTTGATAAACACTCTTATCGATATTAATATGGAGACACGGATAGTAATTTTATTATTACTTAAAACTTTTATAAATAGTAATTTCGTTTAAAAGAAAAGGCGAAGAGCCGGGTTGCACATCTCAAAAATGTGTAACAGGTTTTTTGTTATGAATACCTCTTATATTTAAATGTTTAACGAAAACTTGATTGATTTGACACGTGTAGTATTAATATTAACTAGTTTGAAATAATGGATGTTTTCATCCACGGCGCCAATAGTGATGTGCCAATGACAAAGGCGCTTACAAATATAAATATGTAACGATAGTACTGGATGAGTGGAAGAAACTGCGCATTTCCTTGTAACATTTTACGGTGACGACGATTCGACGTGCAGACAGAATGCGAAATTATAAATAAATCTACGTAATCCTCCATAGTAACGTTTCTCCAGTAATTTTAGATATTTTACGTCGTTGGCACCAAAGGCGAATACTGAAATGTGATTAGACATAGTTTGAGAATTAGATTCAAATGTAGTTTATAAATATCAGAGTAATTATGTTCATATAAACAATGTTTCTTATACATTCCGAGAACTTTTTAGTTCCTAGTTAGGAAGCCTTGTTAGCAGCTTAACCACAGCTAGCTAGTTTTTAGGTTATATCTCAGGTTTCCAGTATAGTATCAAGATATAAATTATCTCAGGTTTTTAAGTCTAATCCATAGCTACCAAAAAAAATCATGAAAAACCTTTCTACCTATGGTTTTAGCGTGATGTGCAAACAGACAAACAGCAAGCATTGTTTTGTCTTCATCTAAAGCCCTAAAATCCTAAAATCTAGTTATTTAGGCGTACCTATCTAGGTAAGTACGCCTAAATAGCTCTATACAGGATTTTATTTCTCAAATATCTTAAATGTATGTAAGTACAGATATAGCTCTGTTACAGCTTTATAATAATTAGTACCTATATATAAAGTTTTTTAAAAGGTATTCATTGCGATATTATTATGTTAAAGATAATATTGATGCTGCCTTTATACTTTTAAATTTAGATTCAGACAGCAATGAGTAAAAAATAAACTGGCAATAAAATATTATAATCTCACCCAAATTAGATTTATATGCAAAAGTTGCGTGAAAGTGCAATAAAATATATTACGTGATTTTTTTTTTACAGCAAAGTAACCGTAATACAGGGTTTTGACTCCGAAGCCTATGTGTCGGAATTCCGTTTTATATTAGGCATACCTACGAAGCTAACTTCCGGTTCCGATAAATCTAAACAGACGTACCTAAGTATAGGTACACCAAAAATATCGAATCGAGAAAGTTGCTGTATTTAGTCTGTTATGAATAAAATGATTTTTCTATAGGTATATATGTGACGTACAATAATAGTACTCCGTCTTCATAAAGCTCTCTTCAGAGATCTGTATCTCCGCTTCAGACAAATCCTCCCCCATACTTGTAAATCCTAGTTTTATCCGACTTGCAATGAGGCTTAATACGTACGTACTTAATGGTAGCCTATTAACTTACTTTTTATCAATGACAAAGTGTGTAATAGGTAACTAACGATGAATAAGAAAATGTTGTTGATAGCGTAGGAGTCGCAGGATTATAAGAAATAATAATAATGAAAACATTAAAATTAATGAAGAATCACTGAATGATCTTAGTGTTTTCTTCTACAGTAGGAGGAAGGCTGGGTTTGACTTTTGATCATGCAGACATTCTGTGCCCGCTTTATTGCACGCTAAGCAACTTTTAGTTTGATACAAAAAGTTTAACTACTTGTAATTTTTTTTGTCTGCAGATCGAGCATGGGTAACGTTAGCTACAAACGATTCATATGGTCTGGGAGCGCTGGTGCTTGCACACTCGCTGCGCGGAGTTAATACGCTCTACCCAGCCGTGGTGCTCATCACACCGTCCGTCACTGAATCCATGAGGTAATTACACCACCATATAGATGGTGGTAGAGTCTTGCTTATTAGCATGAATGGCCTGGCTCGATCAGGGAAGTAAGTACCATCCTCTCCAGGAATATGGAAGTACAGTCCTGTACAGTAATGGTAAGTCTCTACTGTTGCGTTCCGTACGATGAGTGCTGGAAACAGAAATCGTTACATCCCCTCTCTAATCCCTCTTCTTCACATCCTATACCTATGTCTGGGTTTGCAATGAGAGGTACCTACCTCGTGTAGGTACTGCTTGGCTGATAACAACTAGGGCATCTGCTTGTTGTCATCCTTGTAATAAAAAATAAAACAAATGACATTCTCTTGAGAAAGAAAGAAAGGGACAACATTCTTGGCCGTGATCCTCATTTGATGAGTTTGGATTAGTAGTTTTTTAGGTTGGCCATTCCTGTAACTTTTTTTTCGAAGTTTAATGGGGTAAATTCGTACTATGGCATTGTGTATTCTTAGGCAATTACCTTAGCAGGCATAGTCTAGTGGTAACACTAAGAATTACAAAGACATAGCCATCATATTCAATCACAGCTCTTGACCTCGGAGCAAGGCGAACTCTGATTTTTCAAATTTATTATGAGAAAATATATATTACATGAGATTTTCTTGACGTCTGCTTGTAAACTATGTGGTGGACTACGGCTTAATCCTTTTCATTCGGTGAGAAGACTCGTGTCTGATAGTGAGACGCTAATGGATTGATAAAAAAACTACTTCGCGCGTGCTTAGTACTAGATAGATTACAATGTTATCAGATAACCACATAAAAAATACATACTACAGAATTGATGAGATCTGTAATTTATCCAAGAAAGGTCAAAGAAATTGTAGAACACTCTTATTAAGAATACAATGGCGTATAGAAATAATATAGGTCAAGGATGTTTGAAGGGCGTCGCCTGTAATTGTGAAGATTTTCATAAAAAAAAATATTTGATTCAGTGTCTGTGCATTAGAATATGTGCTATCCTTAATATTGGCTCTACTATCCGTGTCTAAGGGGGACTAAGAATACAAGTGCCACCACCCTGTTCTTTCCCGTGGGTTCGTACGAGGTGAATAAGGGCAATAAGCAATTATCACCCATTGCATTACTGCTCGTAGGGTTGGGTTAGAAGTGTTGTCACAGCCGTCAAAAACACGTACTTATTGTTCTTTCATGATGGTGGTTCCAAACTTAAGAAATGGATGAGATTCATGATGTAGTGGAACAGTCAGATCCCTCAATTAATTTATTTGACTTGTTTGTGATTCAGTTGCCGACAGATTATCTCCGTCATGGCATTCAATAAAGTAAAATAAACAGTGATATCTTGTCTGACACACGAGAATACCAATTTTTAAATTTAAATTGCCATTTGCTGATTGTATGATTGTTCAGCAATTGTTACGTGTGTTTTATTTGCCGTATTTTGAACAAAGAATCAACGTATCTATCTAATGTAATCTGTTCTTGTTGGCAAAATATATGGATTCATCATTATCACATTTAAATATAAAAATAAGTAGGTGTATCGTTCTCGTCACACGTCTTACCCAGCAAGTTTGTCAATGTTTAAAGTGGACATTGAAATACTTATACATACATTAACATATTAAACATTTTCACGTAGAGTATGATATTGCGAAAATATTGGGGGAAAGTATGTGCCACTTAGATTTTAATACGATAATGCTCTAAAAATAAATTAATAATATAGATACCTATTCCACAAAAACATCGTGATCATTACGTGTTTAGTCTTGACGTAAACAATATGTTAACCTATGTCTTGGAATACGTAATTCTCCTGTAGGTACATGTGTTAGTCACTAAACTCCTTTTTAAATAGCTGGACCGATTTTTTGGTACAAAAATTTGTTGTTGCGTGGGTTTCTCGTTGGTTTAGATTCAAAATCAGACTCTGTAGGTGGCACTACGAGCTTGCGCCAGGATGTTTAATTTCTGGACAGATATTTGTATTTTTTTGCCTTGCTTATCCTAGCATAAATGGGCCGGCTCGATCGGGGAAGTACCATCCTCTCACAAAAGATCAGCGTGAAGATAGTGTAGGTACCCCTATCGTTGTATTTCGTATGGTGAGAAAGAGAGAGAGCGTCCGACGCTCAAACTCCCTCCGTATCCTCTGCTTATTCTCCTTAATATACTTCCTACCCACCTCCTATCCCTTTTCTATAAGATGACGACGTGCGAGTGATGCCTCTGGTGTTGCTAACGTCTGTAGGCTACGGTAACCGCTTACTAGCAGATAGGAGGAGGTGCGCTTGTTGGCCACCCACGTAGATTAACAAAAAATATCAAAAAAATAAATCCGTCCCAAAATATCACTCCACAAACTGCCGCCCTTATCTAAAATGTATGTGTAAAAACGATAACATCCTGGAGCCGCTAAGCAACCAACATTCGGGCATGACGACGTCTGTCGGATCCACTAGTTACATAATTAGATATGTAGATATATTCTAAAATACATACTTTAATATGTTTTTTTAATTATTTGTTTTCCTTTACTGTTCTCAGAGAACGGCTTCGCGCAGTTTTTGCTGAAGTTATTGTAGTAGACGTGCTCGATTCCCGTGACGCTGCCCACTTGGCGCTTTTACAGCGTCCAGAACTCGGTATTACTTTTACAAAAATCCACTGCTGGAATCTCACTCAGTACGAAAAATGCGTGTTCCTGGATGCTGACACCTTGGTGAGTTCTTGGCACCTGTTTCAATCGAAGCTGTCGACTTTAAGACTAATTAATTAATGTCCGATAGGGACGCTTTTAATGAATTTAGACTGAATTAGATAGAGCGTCGCTGCAAGTTTGTAGCGAATAATTTTATGTCCTTACGTCACCATCTATTTCCAATTTAGCGTCTGAGCTTATTCGACATCGTCTTGATCCGAAAAACAAACATTTTACATGTAAATATTTTCGTAAAAGACAAAAGGAAATATCTTATGTCGTTTAGAACTATTGGTTTAATAAAAATGCGCATGAAACATACACGCAAATTGACATTTATTTATTCCTCTCTGTGTCGCATGAGGCTATTGTGGGAGGTGAACACAGAAGATGAAAAATTATTACCAAAAAATCCTGATAGGGTAAGGTTTGGTACCTAATGTTGCCAGATTTGAACTGTTAGGTACCGACGTCTTCTCTCTTTTAAAGAAGCTTTCTGAAGTGGTGGATGAATAGTAGCTAACAAATTGACTGTAAGTACTGGTATTGCTAGGTTTATGAGTAACGGTTATTAATTACTATTAGTTGGGTTATTAATAAAACATGAATATAGTATGAACTTTTAATTTAACCTTCAAGATATTTGATAGATAAATAGTACAATTACATAATATGTCAAATTGATGAACCTCATTTCAATAGATGTTTGTTCAGTTATCGTGCAAATGTATTGATGTCACGTGTCTAAAAATATTGCTACTGTAGATTTTGCAAGCACGACTGAAGGCTTAAAATTTTCGATTAACGATCATATGTGAAATCTATTAAATCTATTTCGATGTCCGACTGTTTACACGACTAGAAAGTCAATGTTACCGGACGTGAGTGTAGGTGCAGTATCACCAGATGACGAGAGGCATAACCGTGGCCTAAATATTTTGATCAGACAATTTTGGAAGAGCTCCAATTTCCATACTTTCATCCGTCAATTTCTTGATGAAGGCACACGCGCTGTGAAAGTATACCTAACCATCAGTGCACGACGTTTTTAAGTTGTTATCATAAATTCATGTAATTACATAATACAAACAGCAGAAGTATTCAATTTGCTGTGCTCTTGGGTTCCATTAACAAATAATGAGATAACGAGTCGGTCTCGGTAGAATCTATTGACTCGATGAGTTTTTATTTATCGCGGGTTATTGTGTCAAATGAAGTTTTTATCCACGTCTAGATAAAGAGTAATTGATAAACGAAGTTATTTGGTATTCATCGCGCGAATCGTTTGGAAGTAAAGGTACAAAGCAATTAACCATTTTTTTTTATATTTCGCATATATTGCATATAGAAATGATATTTGTACCTGTGTGACGGGAAAAAAATGGTGTTTGTATATTAATTTAAAATATGTTTTTCTGTTAGATTGTCCAAAATTGTGATGAGTTGTTTGAACGGGAGCAACTGTCTGCTGCACCTGATGTCGGCTGGCCCGATTGCTTCAATTCCGGCGTTTTTGTATTCTCACCCTCCGCTGAGACATTCAACGATCTCATCACCTTCGCAAAGGAACGTGGTAGCTTCGACGGTAAGATATCAAAGAAAATCATAAATTGTCATAAACCATAAATAGAATGAATACTCCATAATAAGTTGTTTACTAAAATATGTACTAATTGCGTTTTTTTGTCAAATTGCAAGGTATATTTTGTTTCAGGAGGTAGCCCGTGATGCTAATTGGTCTACATATTTGTGTATGACGTTAATAATAACCATGGCCCAATAGTACAGGCCTGTTTTTTCCCCCACAATTTACCCACAAACCCCTTAAAGATTAGAAGTCTGAAATAAAAAAGTATTACTGTTTATAAAAGCTAAAATATATTAAACTAGACTCTACTCACAACTCCGTCCGGGTGGTTTCAGAATATAAATATGTCGCACTACTGCACTTTAATTAGCTATAAGCAAAAATAGCTAACCCGAAGAAATTATTCATTTTTCCGGGATGAAATGTATAGCCTGTGTCCTTTTCTAAGCTCTAGTACTCTGGGGTTCAGTAGTTACGCCGTGACAGCGTAACAAAAAAACTAACAAATAAAGTCACTTTCACATTTATATTATAGTAAGGATTCAAAATTTGAAGATGAGTCGCGAGTTATAAACGTGACTTGGATTAGAAAAATGGTGGATTTTTTATTTGACGTACAAAATTGTAAAAAAATATTTAAATATACTCCATTTTATCGCCATGAGTTGGTTGGATATTATAATACCTCTCTGAAAAGGCACTTTATAAATTAGCCTCTAGCCTGTTTTAAAATTTTCTATTTAAATGTTCTAGTCTCCATTCTAACCAACATTATTTTTTTTTATAATACCCACCACCTTATGGTAATCAGTTACCGTAGCCTATAGACGCTAGCAACACCAGATGACCAGAGGCATCACTCGCGCGACTCCTGCTCTAAGGAAAGTGATAGGCAGTGAAAAGGAAGGATAACAAGGAGAGGATAAGGAGGGCCTCAGCGCTCTCACTCACCATACGAAACAATAGTAGGAGTACCTACAATTGTTTCACTTATTAGTTTGTATATTTTTCATGTAACATATCACCATGGTTGGAAAAACATTGAGATTCAATGTTAACAGAAAGAGTACGAGCTAGTTTTCTCGTTGGTTTGAAAGAGAAACGGCTAAAAGCGATAGTTGTCATGTATCTGTCATATACAACAACCACGCTATGCTGCCAGACTAATAACTACGATTCTGCTCATATTAATAACTAAGATTCCGTTTTATAAAAATAAACCAATTTAGAATAGAAATTCTGAAATTTATAAGTGCTGTAAACAATTAAACATTCATTTTTGATGAGTAAATGATTGGTATTATTATTTTTAAAATGCTGTCATCTGTTATTATTTACCCTGAATAATTTTATTTGAAAAACGGCAAGGAAAATGTGACATCATTATGACGGAGTTGCGGCAATCTGTCAACGATTTGAGCAGGCCTGTATTATTGGGCCATGATAATAACGTACCATTGATATTTGTCAACAGGTGGAGACCAAGGTCTGCTGAATTCTTTCTTCTCGGACTGGGCGCGTGGCGATATCAACAAGCATCTGCCATTCCTGTACAATGTAACTTCAGCTGCCTTTTATTCTTACCTACCTGCCTTAAAACAGTAAGTATTGCCATAAAAAACTATTTATTTATATTACATAATATATTTTCGTGCTTTGGTAAGCACGTTAAGTAGTGGGCCCAACAGTTAAATCAAAACATCCTGGTAGTATCTGATGTCAGATGTCAGGTTGTCAGAGGCCTAAATAATAAAATCTGTCTGCGTTCTTGTTTTATACTCGCCAGAGACAACTGGGACGAAGGGTACAACCTTAGTTGGGTCGTGGAAGTCAGATAAGGCCGTAGCCTCTTCCTAAGGATGATCAATGAAAATGACAATCAGTATGATACATCGAATACTCATACAAATTTAGTAATTTTTAAAAAACCATTAAACGAAAGAGCTCTTTTTTGGGTATTAATTATTTTTAAAACCAAAAAACAATGCATGAATATGAATAGTGCACAATGAAACATTTTATAGCACTAAGTCTACCAAACAACGGCAACGACACGTCATTTAGATTCACTCGAGGTGATTCTGGTGCATCGACTGTAACGCTTGATAACTACTTTGTTGTGTTCACTTAAGATTTTATGCTCACCTATAATTATGAAGCAATATATTTAAAATATTATACTATGTTGACGTTCTCCTAAACCTTTTGTCTTAAATTAGTAGTAGTAGCAGTTTAATATTTTATATATATATATATATATATATTGGCCCATCTCATAGAGTTTCTCCGAATAATCGGCAGCTGTTTTTTGGTTGTAAAGCTTTGCTGATATAATGAATGGCCCGAGTTAATCTCTCACAGAATATCGGCGTTGCGTAAAGTAACAGTAATGAATACATCCATTCCTATTGTCATTTCAATCGGCGAGTAAGAGCTGGTTGTACAAATAACTCCATATTATATCATCTCCCCATGCACTCCTTAACTGGGTCATAAAACTCCATAAAACGATAAGAACATGTAGCACTGAAAGCCTACCTAAATAACCTTGTGTTAAATTGTACATGCCTATTATTTCAGCTTCGGGCAGGACTTGAAGATTATCCACTTCATCGGTGCAGCGAAGCCATGGCTGCAGCAGTACAATTTCGAATCCGGCACTATCGATGCGCCGGACCATATTCAAGGGTTTTTGCAACACTGGTGGGATGTGTTCGTCTCCCAAGTTCATTGCCAACTTGACACCGGCATGGTAAGTTATCTTTCATATATAAGACTATTAGTATAAGTGGTATCTCATCTTTATGCCAATTTAATGTACACAATACCTAAACATATATCAAAATTTTCCTCTTCTCTGTTACTGAGTTAATTTTCGTTTATATATATAAATATATGTACTTATATTCAATTTTTAGTGTAAACTCTAAGTAGGTACCTATATAGTTTTAAATAGAGCACATGAAATCATTATCCCCGTATCAAATCTCAGCAAAAGTAATTAGATTCAAATGTTATAATTTTTAATGTTATACATATGTAAGTGATTGGTTTCGATATCAATTACAATATCATTTACATGATATTGGAACTTGAGCCTCCTGACTGCGGTTACTTTATAACCACAAATATCTGCACAGTATAAAGTGTCACGACCTCGTACTGTGCAGTAAAACGATCCATTTTCATTACGACTTACGATCTAAGCGCTTCAACATGTTTTCCAAGCACTCACGGAAGGATTCTAAACCTGCAGAGGTGAGGTTCAGACATTAGTACTTCAACTTTCGCATTCTATTTGTGTTTAATAATATGTATATGTATAGTATGTATGTGTATATATATTAAAATAGTTTTTATAGCATCTTGTTGGGACCTAATATAGGTCCTTGAGTGACATAACAGAAACTTCCCAAATATAACACATTAGCTTGCACTTCCTAAGCTTGTGCACTGTTCTGCTACCTATAGGCTGTTGACTGAAGCAATTTTATTACTCGTATGCATAATATTTCTCCAAAATACTAACATTGTTTTTATTTTTCCGAATTTATTGTTTGTTTGTTGCTTCCTGCACGATTTGATCAGTTTCAGTTTGGGAGTAGATGGTGTTGGTATTTTGGTGGAATACACAACGCGCATACCTATTAAACATACCGGTATATAAACGTGATATTGGAAAAAAATCCTCTTTTATTTTATTCATTTTGAGTTTAATGCAACAAATTAATTAAATTAGTACAATTTGTTTTTAATCATTAAATTAGTTTTGGTTTTCCTATGTTTGTTTTAGGTATATCTGTATGTTTATTTCGTAAAGCACATATTTCAATGGTATTGTACTAATGATTGCCTGGACAAAGTTTTTTGCACTATATCATTATATTGCTAGTGCGTGAAGCTTAGTTCAAGCACTTGTGTGCATGCTTATTGAGCTGTTTCACTTCAACCGATAGGTTGAGGTGGAGAAATCTTCTGAAGCGCCTGAAATACCTCCACATGACATCAACCATGAATGCCACTATCAACCGACTTTGGACCCTGAATCAGAATTCGCTTGGCATCGTCCTGATATACAAGAACGAGAAGATCCTCAGGAGAAACATATACAATCGACTGATTTTTATGATCCTTGGGACATTTATAGAGGAAATATTCCTGCACCCGTGAACAGTGAACCTATCAGTCAGGAATTCAGAAGGATTGAAAATCAAGAAGAAATAAGAAAGTACGTGTGGGATCAAACAGGCAGACATATTTACCATACTGACCAGCAATGGCAACAGCACCACAAAAGCGAAACGTACCATACCGATCATTATTGGCATAACTATTCTCAACATCATGATATTCAGCATCATCATACTGATCACCAGACCAATTATCCATTACATCAAGATAATAAGACCGATAATATTGATCATCATTGGCAAAACTATTCTCTACATGATAATGAGCCGCATCATCATGATCATCAGCCCCATTGTCCCTCATATCAAGATAACCAAACGCATAATAACGATTATCATTGGCAACAGTATACTCATCCAAATAATAAACAAACACAACATAACGATCATCAATGGCCACATTTTTCGCAACAGCACAATGACCAGGTACAGCATACTGATTATCATAAACAACATGAATTACAACAACACAATAACTTAACTTCTACGTACACTAATAATATTTGGCAGTACGATCCTCAACAAAATCATAATCAGGTTACTGATAATTGGCAAAAACAATACGATAAATCCACGTCTCATTGTGACTTTCATTGGCAATATCATCCACAACAAGACGATAAACAAAATAACCATAGGGATCCTTGGGAACACACCAAACATTCAGAGCATCAACAGCACTATTATCACGAGGACACATGTAATAGCAATCGTAATGAACATCACACACGCGATCATACATATACACTACATTATAATGATGATCAACAAAATGACAGTTGTAGTCATACAATTGACCACGAAGTTAATAACTTCATTGACACTCAAAGACGCTCTGAAGAAGTAGAACAAAGTAATCAAAACCATTTAGTAAAAGAAAATATCTCTGTACATTGCGTTCAAGTAATGAATACTAAGAAGCGAAACATACATAAGCAAAGACCGCATCCTGTTGATGTTAACGGTCATGATGTTTCTCTTATGAACGGAAATGACTCTGACAGTGAGAGCAGTGATTATGAAGAAATAGTCCCAAGGCATCCTTATGATGGTTTTTACTTAAGGCATCGTGCTACTATAGATGCTTGTGGAAGGAAAATTTGTTCACATGAAATTCCACCCCCACCGTCACCAACCCCAACACCAGACTCTCCATTGCCAATGAACAGTTGCGATAGCGACGAGGATGAATTTTTCTCTGCGGAAAATTCTGAAACTCATGTAAGTTATATCCAGTACTTCACACATGAAAATCTGAGGTAATTCTTACAGTATTATTCAAAGTAATAAGAAAGTGATTTAGTATAATTGTAAAAAATATTATAGGCGCTTGTATGTAGCTTACATATGCATGCTTAAATTTTTTAATAGTCTGCATGTCTAATCCTTCCCATAATCTATAGGTTATGACGTGTATACAACGAATACCGGTTAAGTGTAGCTAATTAACTAAAAATTGTTTTTCCTTGCAGAGTGGTGTAGCTGGTAACCTGGCGCGAGTATTGCCTGGTGCTACAGGTCAGCGTGAAGCTTTGGACGAACTAACGCGTCGTCAAGGATGGGAAGCCGGTAACATAGACTACATGGGCGCAGATTCCTTTGATAATATCTGGGCTAAGATTTCCCAAACACTGAATAAGCCTCGATCCTCACCGCCCAAACAACAATCACCTCCTAAAGAAGTCGCTCCATCGCAGTCGGCTCCTGAACAAATAGAAGTTCAATCCGGTGAAGTTTCCGAGCAGCTAGTATCGGAGCAAGTTGAAGTAGCAAAAGAGGCTATACCCTTAGAATTAGCCCCACCAGTAGAAGAGGCACTGGTGTCAGGGAAGGCACTTGAGACAGTAGAGGATGTTAAGCTTGCACCAGTGGAAGATGTTCCTGTGGCACCTGAAACGTCAACACCAGCTGCTGTTTCAGCTGTGGCAGCAATACCTCTTGAAGCGGCACCAGTTAAAACTGTACGAAGTGAACCAATCCAGACTGCACCTATTGAAACGGCTCCAGCTGAGGCTGTACCTGTAACTGCATCATCCGAGACTTTACCGGTTAAAACTGCACCAGCTGAGACTGCACCGGTGGTATCTCCACCGGTTGAAACTGCTTTAGGAGAAACTGCCCCAATTGGTACTAAATTAGTTGAGACTGCACCAGTTGAAACTGCTGTAGTTGAAACTGCACCAGTTGAAACTAAATTAGCTGACACCAAACCATTTAATGTTACAACGAATATTGAAATTGCTACACCACCTGAAAAAACTCCCTCTATTGATATTCCTCTTTCAGTAGAAGCTATTGAAACTGAAGTTTCAGTGACAGATAAAGAAGTGGCAATAGAAGCTCCTGTTACTGCAAAAGAGGCAGTGAAAGTAAAAGCTCCAGTGCTACCTGACCCTGTGAAAGTAGTAAAACAACCAGAACAAAAGACTGAAATTTCCATAACCAAAGAAACTGGCGCTTTGCCAGTTGCGGAACCAGTGGGCGATGTACCTATTCCTGCAGAACTTAGTAAAACTGCCCCAGTACCATCCGCTGTTACTGTCGAGGTACCCGCCACTACTGCTGTCGCAGAGGTGACGCCTAAAAAACCAACGCCTGAGACAGCCCAGGCTGTCACTGACAGTCCTCCACTTTTAAATACTCCGTCCAAAGAAGAAGTGCCTGCTGTCCCAGCTGCCAAATGTAAGTATGCAATAAATAAAGTGGGCGCCTCTGTTAGTTAACAGCTTTGCACTGTCAGATCTCACAGAGTTCATTTTGTTTTCGGACTTCTACTAATATGTCTAGTTTAGCTGCATCTGTTTAATGTGGTTCGGACCGCAGAATAGATGTCCGCTAAAAGCTTAGACGGCCGTCACGTAGACCTCGATGTGTCCTCATGTTTTTTTTGTGTCGTTTTGTGATGTTTGGTTTTATGTTTATTTATCAGCATACCTTTCAAAATTCGTTGTTATTTCACCCAGCTACCGAGGAGGCAGCGCAAGAGACGCGGCTTTGATAGATCAGGTAATATTTTTACTACACTTGGACTCAACGCAACGTTACTGCGCTAAAGCTAAGTAAGGTGGTGGCTCTCGATGTGTTTTGTGAAGTTCTAAAAGTAATAAGTCTTTGTTCAAAGCGTAAATATATTTAGCTTATGATAAGCTATCAAAATATACTGAAATAATCGTAATAAGCAATTGTTGGGTTGCGTCCAAGTTGATGCAGATGCTAGGGACTTAATGTCGAACACTCATGAAGCTATTTCTGGTGAAATTTGTGGCCGAGATTACTTCTCGTGCACTAAAAATTTCTTGGTCTACAATAATAGCTGAATGAGTGTGTGTAAGTAGCCTTCGTTTCGATTCTTCTGACGAATCCTCGCATGGCTGTGTGATACACCCGTTTAGAATGCTATAATTTTTTACACATTTGTAAAAATTGTAGCAAATCTAGTTCCCGCTTCACATTTTATTTCACACATTGCAAGGAACATTATTCAATGCTTCTCATGTTAGCACACCTCCACGGTAGATAATAGATATCACTCAACACTAGTAAGCTACAAATATATATGCCTATTATACACTCGATTATGTACACTTATTTAGTATTCTTTTGTAGTGAGTTTCCCTACCTACCCAAAAAGGACCTTCGATAAATAATAATCCTTGTAATGAACATACGCTTTTATATTCCACCAAACTGACGTCTAACTTTCTGCTTGCATCGTTTCAGATTAACCATGTCGCTTTGTTTTCCCTCCACTTTGTTCCAGGCCCTAACCGAGCTTGCACTCTAATGTGACCGCCATACTAACGCCAAGTCTAATCGCTCGAGAGTAAAGGCGGGATAATTGGTTGTGTAGCAGAGGAGCGTCGCAAGCCCGCGGGGAAGCTGAAGCTGGTCCCGCCGGTGGCCGCCGACCCGCTCCCCACCCCCGACAGCGAGCTCGAGGACGCCGCCGCGCTGGCGCAGTCCATCATCGCCGGCGAGCTGCGCACGCCCACCGTCACCTCGCCCGGGCCCGCCGCGCCCGTCTCACCGCTCGCGTCCGCGCCCGTACTCACTCAGGGCCTGTCCGTCGAGGAACCCCAAGTCCCTACCCCACCCGTGGGTGCGGTGTCTCTATCGCAAATCGGTGTGAAATCAACAGCCAAGGGCAAGTCCACCACAGCCGCGCAAATCGCGTCTTCCGTCGTAGAGACACCACCAGTGGAGGCTACGGCGGAAGCGTCGGCGCCGACACCGGCGGACGTGCCCAAGAAAAAGTTAGTAAAGAAAGTTGTGAAGAAGGACGCGGGCGCGACGGGCGCCGACGCACCTGTGCCACCGCCGCGCAAGAAGGAAAAGAAACCCAAAGAGAAATGAGCGCCCGCACCACGCTCCGATTGTTCCTCTGTGCCATAAGTATAGGCTTCCTAATGTTACTGTCTATTTTATTGTTGGATAACTATGCTTCTTTGTATCGCGTAACATTTTTACAATCGATTATATTAGAATTAATTTCGTATTCACTCACAGCATCACGAATCACACAACAAATGTATTGTTTAGTTTGTATTTCTATATTTACACTTGTCTAATGTTTAGGTAACTATTATTTATTATTCGAACCCAATTGGTTTTATTTTTCCGGAAATTTATCTACCAAAGGTTAATACGATTTTATTATGAAACGCAATTATGTTTTTATAATAAAAGTCTATTTTGTATTACTAGTTACTTGTTTTACTTTTATTGTCCAAGACGTGAAGAAGTGAGACCCCACCTGTAGTATAATAACATCATCATCTGCCACATAAATAGTCTCTGTACGAAATATGTAAGTATATATACCACGCTTAGTCGCGTCAAACCTTGGCCTCGGTGTGAACATCTGAACATTGTCACTACCATAGATTTATAAATCTATGGTCACTACAGCAGGAGATATTTAGCTGCTATTGGGGTACGAAGATTGTCATGGGAAGCACGTCTGCGATTCATACGCTACTTCTCACACTTGCCTACATTCTGGGTTTACAGTGTCAAGCGAATTATACCTGATGTGTGTGTAAGTAAAGAATAATGTTCGAAAATAAGATTAGCAATCCTGCAGAGAGTAACAGCTGAGTTCGTTGTTACTGACATAAGTAATATTGATTTTGATTGTGATCTACTTTTAAGCTATGGGTATGAAGTTATATTTTTGGTTATTGCTTATGGTGGCAGACTAGCCACAGCCCACCTGATGGTACCTAAATGGTAGGCACCGCTCATGCACAGCAATAGAGTGTAGACTCTAAGCTATTTCACACCATTTCATTTCGCGGATGAGAAATTAATGAATGGATAGATCCCCCGCTGCAACCGAAAAATACCAAGGTGGTTCATGATTGTCACACGAAAGATGGTGGTATAGACCCGCTCGGGACCGATTATTAGGGAGTGCCTACTCCTACCTGGTACTTACCTACCTAACCTAACCTTCCTTTAGTCTCCTCTAAACTTACCTACGTAAATACGTTCGCTTATGAAGGGGTCAGGGTATATAGCTTTGTATTCCAAGGGTCCGACATGATATAGGCGGAGCGACGGCATACAGCGCGTTTATTTAGTGAGTGAGGGCCCCACACTACCCTGTCCGTTGCCCCGAACGATGGGGTGTGCGGTTAGGTACACTTTTTCCCGCCTTAACAAAAAAAAGGATAAGTATAGCTTTGTGTGACAATGGGGGACGGGGTAGTCCAAAGAAACGCGACTTTCGCAGTTATGGAAAGGGAGGGGCTCTATCTTTTGTGAAGTAATATTTACAAGGGGTCGCAAAACTAGTACCGTCAACTATCGTCAACAAACAATACCTATCGTCAGTAGAAACTATTTAGTTGTATCGTTTTAGTATAGACTGGTAGGTAACTATATACTTACTTACCTTTTTTTTTGTTAAGGCGGGAAAATATTTACCTAACCGCAAAGTATTATCTACTTATCTACCCTATAATTTTAGAAGTCACTAAACTACGATTATTTATGTTTTATATAGGTACTTACATTAAGTAAGGTAGGTACCTCTACCTACCTAATAGTAGGTATTAGGTATGATGTTAAACAGCGCATAGCCAGGTACTTACCTTACTAGGATTTTTAATGCTTATGGTAGCAGCTAAGCCAGGGCCCACCTCATGGTAAGTGATACCCGCCAGTCATGGACTTTATTAAGCGCCTGTTTCACGGTTGTGAACCAATGTCCCAACAGTGGTGACCTTGGACCTTGGATATTATCTATACAGTATTTGTGACTCGGCTGTGTCCTTGAAATAATTACTTACAGACGCGTGGTACGTAAACACGCGATAGGGCTGCCTGCCTCCAGTATTTTAATTTCATCTACCTACTTGAATTTCCCCAGCCCTACCAGTAATGCAATGGGTGATAGTAATGCAATGGGTGGGCTTGTACGACACCCGCGGGAAAGGATGGCGTGGTGACACTTGTATTCTTAGTTCGTCGCCACGCGGACAATCTAAAAATAAGTATTTAAAAGTATAATTTGGTAGAATAGCTCTTATTTTTTTTAGCCGGCCTTAGAATTGTCCCACCCCTCTCCACCCATGGGAGTCGTAAGAGCCGACTGAGGGAATACCGGGAGGAGTGGGCAGCAGCACTCCCTCGAGTATTAACAACATCAACTGCGATCGCCAACCCGCCTGCCAAGCGTGGCGATTACGGCACTATCCCCCATATGAGCGAAACACATGTTGTGGAGTTCTCTTGGGGAGGCCTATGTCCAGCAGTGGACTTCGAAAGGCTGATGGATGGATGGATGGATGGAATTATAGCTCTAATCTCATTACGCATGGTTAAGATAAATGATACTCACGCACATTACATAATATTATATGGTCATTATCATAATGTTATAAATAAATTACCAAAAATATCGGTCAAATGTCAGCTATCGATAAAGAAAGAGCTAATGAATGATGAAGTCAATATCATTGACCCCCAAGGCCATCTTGGAAAGGTAAAAAAATACGGTTAGGGGTAGATAGACAACCATTATTGGATTTATTGATGGGCTGGCCCACGTATTATGTCTCTTTAATGCAACAATCGCGAATATCTAGGTATAGGTACCTACGCGATACCGATAATATTGATGATGATGATCTCCAGGCCTTTTTTGTTAAGCCGGAAAAAAAAATAACCTAAGCTAACCTAACCGCACACGCGTCGTTCGGTGTACGTATGGCGTAGTTTAGGAGGCCTATGACGGCTAATGTCAACGGACAGTAGACGCAGCAGTGTGCCTGTCAAGACAAGGCACTCTCTTTTCCCTCACTCTCTTAGTCCGATGAAAAGGAGTTCCGATACAAACGGAAAGAGACAAATCTGGGGTAGGACCAACGGCTTAACTCAGAGCTGCTGTTGAGAATTTGTTGAAGGAATAATTCAATAACTTTTTGCTGGACTGAACCATTTGAACCTTCATGATCAGCGGTCGCATACATTACCGCTGGACCATCAAAGTAGTTATTATCCGCAAACCGTGATATTATCTTTACGATACTCTGTTATTTATATAGTGTATCTTTATTATCGGTGAATAAAACGTGTTAGGTATATTTTTATCGTAAAAATCCTTCATTTTCTACCAAGTCTTAGCGTGGTAAGTCCATTATAGGCGACTGCACAGAAGGCGCAGTGGATTAGATACCAGCCTCCCGCCAGTGTCGTTGATTCAATTCCCACACAGGTCAACTCTGTGTGATCCACAAATGGTTGTTCTGAGTCTGGGTGTACCGTGAAATTGCATATTTATAAGTCCTCCGAGATACAAGAATTATTAAGTACTTAGTGCAGGGTGTTATTGTGAGCTTGAAGTGAATGATTATAACGACCCAGTTCGCCAAGTGGAATTTGAGCGTTGTATGTGTCGAATTGACTGAATTGTGAACGCGGTCAAACATTTTGTAGTTGCATTTTGCATACATTTTTGTATCGATTTAGTACATAGTTAGATAAATGGCGTGGATCTTAGCAGGATATCAGATGTGAAAACTGAAATATTTGAGCAGTTTCTGTGGTCGACTAGCAACTAAAATGTCTACCGAGGCAGAATCTCATATCTCACATGTCGATCGTATCGTGATCACTGTGATTGGTTGAGAAACCGACGCGTGATGTCGTAATAAACCGTTGGCCAATCACGGTGGCCTCTCAACCAGTCACAGTGATCACGATACGATCGACATGTCGCACCTTTAATAAAAAAAAGAAATAACTCAAAATTTTAATGTTGTGGGAAAACGCATTTGAAGTTTTACGTGTTTACACGGACCACTTCAATTTGTCGTTACAAACAAAGTAAATAGTTTAGGTCAATTCTAAGAGATAGATAGAGTAATTAATAAGCTATTAGATTGTCATCAAAAATATATTTTTTTATAATAGGATGGTTTTTAAATAGTTATTTTTATAAAAGTTCGTAGTTATTTCACTATTCAATAAAATATGTGATCTAATAATTGAGATACAGATGGAGTAATATTGTGAATGTTGCAGTTTTATATTACAACCATCTGACAAGGTAGTTTTTCTGCAGTTTTATATTACATCTGTTAGGTTTTGTACAGTATTAACCTAAGAAGTATAACAATGTCAGAAAAATAATCAGAATTGTTTCACGTTAATATTAATGACCAAATTATGGGTTGTGTTTTATTTCCTAAAACAAATCATTTTTCTTTGTTCTATTGATCCGTGTTTAATATCAAAATGATATATATTTGCATTAGAATATAGGACCGTGATATATAAAATAAATAAAACTTCTTGAATTTAAAGAACCAGCAAAAATGTATACCTACTTACATAATAATAAAACAAAGTCCCCGCCTCGTCTGTCTGTATATCCGGGATAAAGTAGCAAACGGATTTTCATGCGGTTGTCACTAATTAATGGAGTAATTTCACAGGAAAGTTTTGATATAAAATTAATTAAGTTTTTGTGCAATATAACTAAATTATTACGGTTATAAAAGAAAAGTCAATTGCCGCATATATAGCGTGTGGTGGTGTGGCGATTGTAACAGGTAATCAACGTCAAAGATGCGTACGTTATATGTGTGGTTTATAAAACATCACGATTACAAGTAAACGGTTATCCCTCTATCATGTATAGATGCGAAATAACTTCTGCAGAGTATAACGGAACAAAATAAGGTATTACTGTTGAACACTGATACTGAAAAATAAAATAAAGTGTTACTGTTGTCTGTTTTTGTATAGGATTACAAATACATTCAAATACATTTAGAGCGCATGTTCTCCACTGCAATTTTGCCAAGTCCCACAAATAATTTGTATAATTTGAAATCCTTTTTTTTTTCAATATGAATGTGAAAGTTATATTTAACACGTATTCATTTACACTCTTGATCTGATCAATGATAAATATTTAAGTACTATTATTATACCCATGTTTCGCCAGCTATGTTAGGTCCCATGATATACGGGGGAGACTATTATTTGCACCCTCGAAGCTATTCTAAAATCAAGACACAGATTATTATTTATAATTGCTCATTAAATGACCTCATTAAATATATTTATGTTATATATTTATATACAAGAATTGCTGGTTTAATCATACTAAATTTATTAATTAAATCGGATCGAAATGACTAAAAATGCAAAACAGTAAATATGAATCCACCAATCGATACGAATCATCAATATTTTAAATTGTTGTGGTTATTGCAACAATCTATATTTTAAACACAAAGTGAAAAATGTGAAATATATTATTATTTTATTTGTCTCGTTTAAAAAAAATTGATATCACACATACAAGTATTATTTTAATGGTAAATAATTAAATAACTCACTTTGCAGTTGTCGTTATAATCGACATTTTCATTGTCGTTGTCATATATGATATTCGATATTTACGCGAATGTTACACATTTTTAAATACGTTATTTAAAAATATATTATGGTGATGTAATGTTTTGTTCAATTACTAATAAATGGAAATATTAGGTATATTTCCTTGCCCTAGACGATGACACCATATTAAAAATGATATAATCTCGAAAGAAAGTAATTATGAATAAACCAGTAATTTAAACAATATTGTAAATAGCTCGACAGTAACATTTTATTCAGTAGTAAATTAAAATTAAATAAATAAAAATAAAAGACATGCAATGAATTTAAAAGTAAATAGAATCAACTCCAGTCTACATTAATAATAAAAATATAGGACAAAAGCGACACAATTCTTATTAAACTTCAATAATCTGTTAACCATTTAAAAGTAAACTGTAATAAGATGAAATGATAAGTAACAACCATGGACTTAATAAAAAGAATTGCAATGGCTGTTGTACTGAACGTATTCTCCTTGCTACGTTATTTCACTTTATGATAAAATCTCGTTAAACATGAATTTTGAGTTATTTCTTTTTTTTTATTAAAGGAGCGATGTGAGATATGAGATTCTGCCTAACTCCCCTGGATAGGGATAAATATTATATTCAAATCCTGGTCATAGACATTCCTTTTCCGCAAAAATAAATCTATAAAATAGCAAGACATGCAAATGTTAAAAACTATATACTTACCTACCCACCACCCACGTTGTGGAGGATAATATTAGGTACTGCTGCACCCAATTTTCTTCATAAGTAGAGGTAAGTATATAAAAAAAAATCGTTGGGTTTGCTGTGGATGTTTATGAATAATTATTTTGTTTGCTGTGGGTCGGGCAGTAGAGTATTATTTTTTTGTTCCGTGACCTATCTATCTGTACTATTAAAACACAAAACATTTTTTTTAGAAATTTTGTTTGTATGTTTGTTTGCCCATCACACAAAAACTAGTGAAAGCATTTTGATGTTTTTTTTTTGTTTTATAGATCTTGATTAGACTTAAAAACAAGTCTTCATTTTATTTCGTTATTACACCTGAAACCGGGGATATAACAAAGAACAAAGGCTTGTAACAAAAATATCAAACTTATTTCACTAAAACGTACAAGCACCAAGGGTCAAACCGTAAGCGCCATCTAGGTTACCTGCCAATAACTGTTTTACTAACGGACTTATTTTGTCTATGAAGAAATAGGCGGGGTAAACAGTTAGTTCACTTTTCTTTCGTTTAGTACGTAGGGCAGCGCACAGATGTCACACAGCATATTTTTATGAGTTAATTATTGGGAACAACAAAACGGGTAGTTTTATTTACGGTCGGTAGAATATTCTAACAGGCGTAAGTATACCTATAAAATACGAATCGTAAGTGAATTAAGCTGACAATTTGCAACTAACGGATGGGAGGGTTTTCAGTTACGATCCGTAACAACAATCTATGGAAACGAAGATTTTTGGTGTTTCTATAAAAAAAGCAACATAACTATTATATTGTCAAATATACCAATCGTAGGTGACATGTTTAACTGCCGATTTCGAGCGGTTTTGAGAAGTCGTGTGCTGGTATGTGGTTATTGAGGCTTGAAAAGGGAAAAGATATCGAACTCTGAGATTGAAATTATTACTACATTTACTCTCCGATACTGATATCAGAGCGATTTTGATTCAGATGAAATTTGTTTTTCCATCTTTAATTGCTGGGTTTAATCTCGAGCCTTAAATTCGGGTGGTTCATTGAATCTAAGGCAAAAAGAGCGGCAAGGAAGCCTGGCGTACTTGCGAAAGTGCGACAGTACTTTACACGCCAGGACAGCTTTTAATGTTATATAAAACCTAAGTCCGCTCATGCATGAAGTAATATTTTCTGGTTATATGCATTACTCTTTGAGTACTTAGCTGTCGCGTTTGAACCGATGCTGTTAAATATCATCTATCCGTCATGGATTCAATGTAGAAGCGTGCGAAAAGGTTAATTGGTGATCCCAAACTGGTTGAAACCAATCTTCAGAACCTTGAACACAGGGTTTAAGTAGCCAGCCTCACAGTATTATTATCTATAGAATGCACTTTGGAAAGTGTGCGCAGAAATTGTATGATTTAATACCACCAACAGATGACCAAACAAACGGCGGGCTTCCATCCATATGTTGAAAGAAATCCTATCTTTTCGAATCGATCTATTCGCATTATCTTTAATAATACATATAATATACAGCAATGCAATAAAATAAGTTGCCAGCGGCGGTATTCCCATCTGTTTACAATGTGGATGTCGCGCGCTCGCTTAGAACAAGTTAAAAAAGTCAAAATCAATCAGTAATAACTATTACGTTGTACGTAGTATTATTACTTCCATGAGTTTTATATAAAGGCCATAGATTATAGAAAAGAGAATCCTGTGACTATGGTTGTTGTCATAATTAATTATGATGATTATATGAAATTGACAGTAGTATTCGTTTCGTTTAGATATAGGCATTATATAGTAATAATGTGTAACATAAATTATTAAGATATAAATTGTATCTAAACTATTTAATTGTTAATAAACTATAATTTAATTATTTGTATTAAAGTTTTGTATATAAATAACTACATTTATTTTTAAAACACACCGTTTTTTCTGAACATCATGTGAAACGATTGATGTAATAATGAAACGCAAAGAGGGTCATCGGTATTCTTAAGCGACAGCTGTTCGTTACTACTAGACATAATAATAATGTTGTGAAACACCTGTGAAGCCTCGGTATCGGTATCTTGAAAACTACTGGTAGCTGTCATACAATGACGATTCGTTGAATATAGGAACCGGGCATAAGTAGAAGGTACGGGCATACCTAACAGTTATAGTTCTGCCCTGACTGTCCTGACAATGAATCAACAACGCGGTACTGGTGAATCATCCAGTGAGATAGGGTGACAGTGTTTGGTGGGTATTTTGTCGGGTGAGGTCGCCGCGATACTTATCCTTTAGTCTGCCGGAACGTCCAGGTGTACGGTCAAGTAGGTACATTATTCCCACCTGAAAAAGTAATTACGGTTACAACATTAAGACTATTGAACATCTATCTATACTTACAAATAAATACAATTGAAGTGACTGTTCCGAAATAACAACTTTTTACTAAATGCATACGATAGTATATACGCTAACCTACAATATATTACCAATTTTTAAAGTTTTTGTTGTCTGTCGGTCTCTGTCTGTCTGTCTGAAACGGCTGCACCGATTTAGTCGGGACTTTCACTAGCAGATAGCTGTTGTTACAAAGCGTAACTTAGGCTACTTTTATTTTGGAAAAATAACTAGCGTTCCGCGCAAAGAAATAAAACCCATATAGATTCAAATAGATAAGTAAGTATATACGTCGAATATACATCCACGGCTAATCTCCTGAACGGCTGGATGGAGTTGGATGGAACCCACTGGACGGGGATCACTACCTCCTTTTATTTTGGATAAAAAATAATTAGGATTCTGCACTAAAAACTAAATTACGCGAACGAAGTTGCGGGTAGCAGCTAGTAATACATATAATTACTTACAATATCAATCATTGTGAGTTGTTGCGTAGCTTCCGAGTTGAATTTCAATCTCGTTAGCTATAGCTAGTTATGTTGCAGTAAAAGCGCTAGGGTTGTCAACAGCACCACTGAAAGAATGTAATATGGTTCCGGTGGCCCGCCAATAAAGGCAGAGAGACGGCACACGGCGGGTTTTAGTGGATGTGGGCCCCACACTACCCTGTTCGTTGCCCCGAACGACGGGGTGTGCGGTTAGGAACATTATTTCCCGCCTTAACAAAAAAAAGGGTTGTCAACAACAGTTAGAAACGATTTAAAATAACCTAACTCCAGGATATATTCCTATAAATTCCTAAAATCATACAGATTGGGACAATAACCTGTGGATGGAAACTTACTTGCAGCTTGATCTTGAAAAAGAAACTATTCTTACCGCTACGCACCGAATAATGACA